>ML675624.1:9390492-9616481 GCA_007922155.1 Mesoclemmys tuberculata | reverse complement strand
CATATGTGCAAACAGAAAAACATGCAGTAGGAGTGAAGATTGTGCATTTCAGTGTGATTTAGCAAAGTTTGATGTGTGCATTATGGTTGATCATATGTTGAAAGGATGAGATTTATGTGGAGGAAAGGAATCTGAGCTTGTTTGGGCATTGTGATGTTTGACTATCAAGGCATGTGAAAGAAGGTTGATTGTCTTAATTTTTTTTTTAAATGATTGCTATGATGGGATCTGCACTTGAACGTTCTTAAGTCTAAGTTTATGGAGGAGAATGTCACATCATGACTATATCAACACAGAGTTTTTCACAGGGATGGTATAAACTTTGGAGTATGTTATCCTTCATATGTTCTGTTACAGGCCCACTCCCATTACCGACCTATTGTGTAGCTGTGTTCCTCTACCATGGCCCTTCCAGAGCCCCCTTTCCTTCTCAAGTCATCTCGTGCTATATGCACATACTCAGCATTTTCCCTCTAGGGCTATGAATGAGTCTCTGTGGTGCAGTCTGGACTGTGGGACCACTGAGCCCTCCAAATATACAAATCTGGTCTGCCTCTGACACTGATGCGGACATCAAGCTACAAACCTCTGGCAGCCACTGCACTGACACAGACATACTCAGGTAGGGACACACCCAGCTGAGTTACTTCCCAGCCACTCAAACCATCAAGAGAGAGGCTCCAGCCAATTTCCCCCTAACATCAGCCCTACATCCCATGACTGTACCATCTTGCACTGCCTAGAGGAGCCTTGAGTGGTGTAAGATGGTATAGTTGTGGGGTGTAGGGCTGGAGCAAGTTCATTAATTTGCCAACTCTACGCTGAGTAGCAGTGTCCCCACAGGCTCATTCTTTAATGTGCTCCCTGCCACCACATTCAACTTTTAAACAGTGCTACATAACTTCAAAAAGGTGAATGCTGTAAGGGGGCCTAGTAGGGAGCAGTGATGTGGTCATGGGTATGTTATTGACTAGGGAGAGCTGGGATGGAAGTCACAGAGGTAGTGTTACAGAAGAGAAATGAGGATTGGGCTATGTGGGAACCTGGATTGTGAGAAGTGAAATTAACATTCCATGCATGGTTCATCAGAGCAGCTGCAGATGAACCCCCAGATATTCATCAGAGTGGAGATCCTCTCTGCTCTGCCTATCCCAACTTTGGACTCAAACCTCACCTTTTCTTCCATGCTACTTCACCTCACACTATTTCCCTGCTAAGCTGCCATCTCCCCACAGAGTTGCAGTTGTGTGAATTGGGATGGATGGAGATCAGAAATGCCTGAAGAAGAAGGGAGCTAAGGTTTGGTGATCCAGAGCTTTGTATGTCAGGGGGAGCCCAGTTCCTGTGCACCAAGGAGTCTGTATCAATGCTACTGCTTTGCATCTCCATAGCACACAAGTAGAAGCCGATACTGATCTCAGCTGTCTCAGTGCTGTTACCTCCATGATTCTGAGGAGTCCAGAGGGGTGCCTATGGTACCTCTTGGCCTGGAACTGGCCACTTCTAGAGTCTTGGTAGAGCTGTGAAGGAGGCAGCTTTTAAACCTGGCAGCTGGGTTTGCACATGAGGCCAGAACTAGCCATATCACTTGCTCTATAGACTGCTGAAAAACTCCATGGGTCAGTTTAAGAAGTGCTGATTTAGAGTTCTGATTACTCTCCTAACATCAGAATTTAACAGCTGTTCAGCATGATTTGACCACACCTCATTTAACACGGTTTGTTTTGGCATATGGGGACAAGGCTAAAGTGTGTTTATAATTACATTTAACATTGCTTAAATCCGTTCTAAACATGGTTTTCATTTCAGCATCTCATTCTTCAATTACAGTATCTGTAGGCCATCTAGTGGCCACAGAATTTTGACTGCTAATTTTACAGCAACTGTGGACACCCCACACCTTGCCTTTACATTCTTTTTCAGCAAGTTTTTTGGAGGAGAGGGAGAAGACAATCTAAACCTCTGTTTTATTGTGAATGAGATCAATAGAAGTATCCACATTAAATGTTCTTGACACCGGGAGTGAGGGTGGTAAGAAAGCCTGATCTTTTCTCTTTTAATCCACATACTTGTTATTTCAGAGTAACTGCTCCTGTATTCTCTACTTCTGTGGTCCTCTCCAGGAGTTCCCAGCCAGGACCCCAGCCATTACCTGACTTTGAGCAGGGACCCTTGTCCCACTTCCCTCTAAAGGAGGGCAAGGGGGGCTTAAGCCTGCTCAGCTTCCTGCGTTCCACTGATATCGCCAGCCTGTCTTAGGGCTTGTTTAGTGCTGTAGCAGCATAGCTGCACTGGTGTTTACACTAGTACTTACTGTGGCAAAAAAAATTTGTTCGTCAGGGGTGTGAAAAAACACACCCTGAATGACAGGTTTTACCAACTTAAGTGCTGTGACAGTTACCTCCGCTTGTTTAGTTGGTTTTATTATGTAAATGGGAGAGCTTTCTCTCGTTGACATAATACAGCTACACAAGTGCTCTTAAAGCTGTGCCACTGTAAGTTTTAAGTAGACTAGATCATGTAACCCAGTGTAGTGCTTAGTGAAGACACTACCTATGCTGACAACAGAGCTGCTCCCATTGGCATAGGTACTCCACCTCTCCGAGAGGCAGTAGCTAGGTCGATGGGAGAAGCCCTCCCATCGACATAAGCACAGTCCAAACAGGAGGGCAAGTCAGTATAACTACATTGCTCAGGGCCTGGGTGACAGTTATATTGAGATAAGTTTGCCGGGTAGCCCAGGGCTAAAGACTTTGCTTTCCATCCAAGGGTTATGAACAGTGTATTGTCAGCTATCACCACACAGCTTTAAGCAAGCTTACTTATTCTTAAGGTAAAAGCATTCCAGAGAAAACAAATTAAACACACACTGAACATACCAGGAGTTACCTGTCAATCTAATGAGCCCTAGTAGGACAAAGTCTTTCCAATATTTGCACAAGGGTTGAGGACTTCCTTGAAGAGAGGGTCTGTCCCTTTCCTGTTCAAAATCCTCTTTTTATATATTAAAAAGACCCCTTTGTTTCCTAGTGTCTGAAAAACCCGGGCTGCACCAGTACATGTAAACCACCTCAGAAGATGGAACTTCTCTTAAGCTGTTTAAGCTCCATGATTCTCCTTATTAAACTGCCCCATTCCTCACTCAGTGCACCGCCGCCTCCCACTGTTTTTTAGTCCTGTAGGAGCTGTGGTAACCCTCCTGGCATGGAATAGAACACATTCCTACATAAACTGTTCATAACTGTAATATAATATAGCCCCCAAAGATATTGCATGGGATGGCAGTATCTGTCAAAGTAGTAAATAAAGGTTAAAATAGGAGGAGAGTAAATGAAACTCAGTGGGGACTATGATGGATTGTACAGATGTTTCACTTCACTTTAATGACTTTTAAAAGATACTAACCTTCTCTTTATACTCTTGTCAACTAAACAGTTTCCTTTATCCTCTTCAAATGTAATTCATTTATGGGAAGGAAAGCTTCCACTCCATGAAGGGATACTGTCAACTGAGACAGTTTTAACATGTACTCATTTCAAAATCCAAGCTTCACATCTTGAATACGCTACATATGCACAACTGCTAAAGGTCAGAATACTGTTCTTTTTATGTATCTTTCAGTAAATAATACTGTTTAGCCCATCTGGAAGTTGCACAACAAGGTGACAGTTATATTTTTATAGGTTATAGCTATAGTTATGGAAAATGAGCAGCTTGGGTTTGCAGGGATTCATGGGAATATTTGCTTTAGTTTCAGTCTGCTTGGGGCTATACCTGCCTGAATTTTGGGTGTTCAGATCAGTCCCCCAAATTCCAGACTCGGCAAAAACTTGTGCATTTCAATTGATTTTGCATGAAAACCCTGCAAAACCAAAACTTTTTTTAATAGGAAAGTTATCAATCTCTTCAAGTTTGCTTGAAGTTTCCACAAGTTTATAAACTTTCCAACAGACTTGGGCTAAGTTTCTAGGTCCTGTGTCTGCTTCCACTGAAGTCAATGACGGAATTCCCAATTGACTTCAATGGATGAAGAATCAGACACAAAGTTGTGTTGTTTAGAATTTTCTACCACAAGGGTTGCACAGCTTTTATGAAACACGAGGTGCTTTTCCCTGTTTTGTTAAATAAAAAATTTCTAATTTATCTGTAAATGAAGATCAAATACTTTTGGAAAAGAAAAGAGGAACCACCACTCATATGAAAGTGAAATAAACCATCTGGTTTTGGATGCATTTGTCTAATTTAAGGTTTAACATGTTTTTCATTATCTTGGTGCACCTGCACTAGAGGAGTGACATACTGGAGCAGCCTTCCAAGGTGGGTAGTGGAGACAAAAAACCTATCTTGTTTCAAGACTGAGCTTGATAATGTTAGGGAGGTGATGCCATGAGGAGGTTGCCTACAATGGCACGTGGCCCATACGGAACTATTATTAGCAAATATCTCCAGTAGCCAGAGATGTGACACTAGTTGCAGAGAGCAGAGTTCTTTCCTGGGGGTCTGACTGGTGGGTCTTGTCCAGATGCTCAGCGTCTAATTGATTGCTATATTTGGGTTTGGGAAGGAATTCCCCCAGGTCAGATTGGCAGAGACCTTGGGTTTTTTTTTGCCTTCCTCTACAGCATGGGAAATGGGTGACTTGCTGGTTTGAACTAGAGTAAATGGTGTAGTCTCTGTAACTTGAAGTCTTTCAATCAAGCTATGAGGATTTCAGTAACTCAGCCGAGGTCATGGGCCTATAACAGGAGTAAGTGGGTGAGGCTCTGTGGGGCAGACTAGATGATCATGAGGATTCTGTCTGGTCTTGGAGTCTGAGAGGGCATTCAGCATTTCTCAATAGGGGCTGTGGACTGTCTGCAGGGTTTTCTTTTAAATTTGAGCCTGATACTAGCAGATTGATACCACCATAACGCCCACAGAAATCAGATCAGTGGGAGCTCAACAGAATCTCCCCTGATCAACCCTTCCTGCTATGTTGACCATTCTGTTGCAATTCCCCAGTATTCTCCACCTCAGACATGTAGTAGCTTAAAGTTTAAAATATGATTAAATCATTGACACTTGCTCCAGCACTCCCAACTAAATTTAGCTTTGTATTCCCACTTGCTGGCTGTATACTTGGAGGCTGGTAAATCAATGCACAGAAATAACAGAATAAATTTAAATGTTTGTTACTCAAGCATTTGAGAGCATTTTTTTTCCTCCTTTACAGAGACAAATGCTTTGAATATAGCATTCAAATGTGTTCAGTATGCAAATGTTTGCTGATATTCGTCCTTGGCAGATGTAGAGGAATTCTAAGGAAGAGGCTTTCTGAAACTATAGTTACAAAATGTTCTGGACTTGCTCAGCATTTCAAGAATAGATCATTATTCCCCAAAGACACTTTTTAACTTGTCAGTCATAAAAACATGGAAGAAATTGTCTACATCTGCAAATTAACGTCTAGAGAGTTTTATGGTGGAAAATTAAGGAACAAATCTATATTTAAAAACTAAGTATGGGAGTATCTCTCTTCCACTGTCAATGGCTGAGAGGGATCAGAAAGCTATTTCTAAGTGATGACCTTTTGAATTTGTGAAAGGGACAGACTGATAACTGATTAGAATGGAGTTCAGTTCAAGCAGGAGCTATGTGTGCCTCTCAATCCAGAGTATTCCAGTATTGGGGATATCTGAATCAAGGACTAACGACAGACTATAGCAAATTCTCTGGTTATGTGCAAACTGACCAAGCATCCACTGGAATACCAGACTGAGACAGTACTGCTAATTAAGGGCCTGAACCTGCTGCCATTGAAGTCAAGGGGAGTTTCCCATAATAATGGCTCCAAAAATCATATTTAAAATCAATTCTCCAGAGCTAAAAGGCTCAATGACTAATTTCTAGACGGTGGGTGATTTATTCTACAACCAATTACTCCAGTTCTTTCAAGGTTGCATCATTTTAAAATATGGATGCAGTAAACAATACTAGAGTAATGTACATTTGTTTTAGACAAGTCTCAGTGCTCTGCAAAATAGCAGACACCAAAACTCAAGCAACACGCAGCAATTTAACACAGCGGTTGGCACGAGAAAGTCACCATTTACCCGTAGCTGACAAAGTGTATATGATGAGGTACTGCAATATTCTGCTTATGAAATGAGGTAACCGTGGTTTCAGACTTTTAAAAAAAACATCTACTGTATTCTAATTTGGCACTAAGTGTGTAGTAGTTATGGTAATCCTCGCGGTTTAGTTCAGCGGCATTATGCCAGTGGGTTAATCCAGCCCAATCTCTGGAAGTACACTTCAGGAAAAGCCCCACACACCAACAATCATTAATGAAGAAAAGTCTCAGGAGTTTTTTTGCATCATGTTTATGGATTCTGAAAACTCATTTTCCCCATGTTTATATTATGTTTACTTTTACAAACAAAATACAATTATCTGCCACAGCATAAAGAGCTCTCCTTTTAAGTATTTATTATGAGACTTATCCTACACCTCCCTGTGGCAACTTGCAGCACTTTCCTTTGCAGTTATTATTTATGCACAGTATTACCATGACACCAACGTAACCATAAATTCCAGTATAAATCTAAAGGCCAAATGGTATCTATACAATTGCTATAAAAAGCCTAAATAAGTAGTTTACCACCACCTGTCAGTAACAAAACTTGGATAAGTTTTTGCTCAAAGTACTTATAAATGGGCTAAACCCAGGGCTGCGGAGCCCCTATGGGTCAGCTCCAGTGTGCTCAGGCAGGCAGAACACTTTAGAAGGTTACTTTTTTAAAATGTCCTTTAACGAACAAGTGATGTTATTGTCAGTTACCAGACCTGAGCTAAGGCCAGATCAAGAAATTCCTTATATAGCCAATGACATACTGCACTGGGTACTGTGGCAAACCGCCACCTTCCCTCTGGCGGGTCTCGTGCTTTACCTTTGCCACTTGCGGTCAGGACGCCCACAGCTACCTCGTCTCCCCTGACTGTAGCCGAGCTCTGTCCCCTGACCAGGAGAGACCCTTCTCCTGCAGCTGCCCCAGACCATCTAGCAGCTTCTCCTGCCTGTGTTCCCTCCTCTTCCTTTAAGGAAGGCAGGGTTTAAATACCCCTGGCCTGGCCCTTCATTGGGTCCAGGTGCTCTGCACGCTTCCCTCTGCCTGCCAGGCAGAGGGTTTTTAACCCTTTCGGGCCCTCATACAGGCCCAGGTATACTCCTGTAGCCATCTGGCCTGACTTTACCACAGTACCCAATTAACTGTGTTTTATTTCTATTACTATAGCTTAAACCTTAAATAGGATAGCACTTGCATTTTAAAGGTCACTACAAGTTTAAAACATCAACCCTTCTTTCTCATGATCTGGTTCTTTTGGGTTACATGCTTTGGGCCTATTACTAATGCTAATATCCCAGCTCCATTTAAAACCATGGTTCAGCCAAATCTAATGTGGGCCAATATTCCTACATCTTCTGGTTTTGTTTTGTTTTTAAACAAACTAATGGCACAATCCAGAAAAAAACTGATTACCAAGCATAGTACTTTTTTACCATGAGAAGTCCCATTGAACTTCATGGTAGTAACCACTGTGCTCAGTAGTGAAGTGTTTGCCTGACTAAATCATTAGAAAGTACAATAATATTGTATTTTATACAACACTGTGTCTAGAAGAGGGTCCCATGAACAGTCCCACTTATTTTAGCCTATAAATCAATTAATTGGCAGCCCACTGTGAGCCTTCTTACATCTTTACTACCTGGACCTTTTCTGAATGAATGTAATTGGCGTGTGACACATCAAACTACTATTATGTAGACATTACTATTGGTGAGAACAAGTACCATCATCTTCTGAAGAAAGATATTTTTAAAAATCCCTGGAGCTAGTAGAGAAAGTCACCCTTTTTCAACAGTTCATTCCCTATTTGTTGTTTATTACTAGCACTTTTGTTCAATTCCACAATGGACTTAATTAGCATTTTTGTATTACGTTGCCAATATTTGTTTACCTCCAGTATATACCTTTTAAAAATCATTATTGTCTTGCACCTTTTAATAGTGGTTGATCAAACAGGTTTTCAGCATTATGTTGTGCCTGTTTTTGGCCAGAATAACGAAGTAACCTGGGTGTCACACAAAGTTAAATACCAGCAATCTAAAGTTTGATGCTGTATGAAATGACAGCATAATTCCATGGCAAAGGTCTTCAGGCCTTTCATTGACTAATGAGACGAGGATCTAAAAAAAAGGATTGGATCAGTGAAGCAAATAGCTTCACTCCCTAGCTATGGTACATGCAAACAGTTATGGAATGGAATATAGGGGCCTTGTCAGTAGAAGATAAACAAAAAATTAAGTCTGCCATTTGTGTATCCTGAGAGGCTATTATAGATTAGAAATACTACATTTTAAAAATATTTGTATTCCACATGTAAAGGCTACATTCCTTCACACAGTTTTCACATGTACTATAGTGTCCATGGTCATTCAGTAACTGAATTTCCTCTGGCAATCTTGGAATGTGGAAGGGAGTTTCACTTATCTACTTTCTAGCTATGTGGTTTTTTGTAAATAACAGAAATAAATTTATTAATTTGCAATCTAAATGGAAGTAGCCAAGTAATTCTGGCAGTACAGTATATTTAGTAAGGTTATTTTGAATTTGCATGTGACTGGGACAGTACAATATCTGAGATCACTTGAAACCCCCTTTGCAGAAATTTGAGAGCACTAACTTTTCACTTCTGCTGGCAGCTATTACAGCACAGTGCTCCACTGCTGTCACTGTTGGTCCTCCTAGGGAGTGTGTGTTTTTTGGAGTGGGGGGGGGGAAGGGAAGAGCCCAGAGGCTGATTCTCCTGAGAAATGATGATGAGCCCTGCCTCATGTTTATGGCTGAAGCTTTATTCTTGTCAAAAAGTTATTCTGAGTAAAGTTAAATGCTTTAAAACTGTGATAAGAAAAGAATCCCTAGGCACTTTAGGGCAGTTTTTTTTTAAAAGGTATAATACTAGAAATTCAGACAAACTTTACCAAGAGGGTTCAGGCTGGAAATGTACCAATTTAGCTTTTTTTTTTTTAATTTTTATTTTTTTTACCCAGCTTACCGACTGGTCCTTCTTTTCCTACTTAATTTGATCTACGTTTTTGAATTGTTAATAACAATTCAACTATAGAGGTTTCATATATACCTGCATTGCTATTTGTTCCCAGGCCCATCTATTTTTGTATTTTTTTTAAAAAGTGATACCTGATAATAAACTACAGTGGAATTATCAAAAGCGCTCAGTCCTGGTCTAACTTAGCTCCCACCAAAGTCAATGGTGAAAAACTCCCTTTGGTTTCAATAGTCTAATGTTGATCACATTTGAAAATCTCACCCTAAATGTGAGAAACTAACTCTAGGTAAAATGAATGAATAACTGACTATTCAGGTTTTATTATTCCATATAAATAAATGTATTAGTTGGCTGATTAGAAGTGAGGTATGTTTTTTTAATAGGGATAGTGGTTGACCATTGGAACAAACTATCAAGGGATGTGTGGAGTCTTCATCTTTTGGTGTTTCAAATCAAAAGATGTGCTTCAGCCAAACACGAGTTGTTGGGTCCAATACAGGGTAACTGGGTGAAGTTTAATGGACTGTGATATACAGGAGGTCAGACTATATGATCTAATGGTCCCTTCTGGCCTTAAACTCCATGAAACTGATTGCTTGGTAGGGAGGCTGGTCATGTGATTGAGGTTGTCAGTAAGGAAACCTGGGTTCTATTTCTATCACTGCCAGAATCATTTTGTGTGACATTGTTAAGTCTAACCATTCTGTGCCTCGGTGTCCTCATCTGTGAAAGGCTATTATCAGTTCATGAGTATTCTGAGAGACTTAAGTGATGTTCATAAAATCCATTGAAATCTTTAGAAGGTGCCACAGAAGTTCAGAATTAAAACCTTTGTTTAGCTGGTGACAGTGCCTTGCCTAGAATGAGAGAAATCTGTATAAGATTTTCATGTTTACAAACTCAGATACTCTATATAAGTAACAGGGATGTTCATCTCTCAGTTGTTGAAGCAAAGGGACACAAATGATTTTAGTATATATTCTCAAGTGCTATAGGTATTAATACACTTAATCCTGCGGATATCATGCCATCCTTACACAAACAAAACTCACTTTAATGGGAATTTTGCCCATGTAAGGCACAGCAAGACAGAAAGATTGAACTCTTTTGCCCCAATCCTGCAACCCATGTTCATGTGAGTAATTCTGACTGGAGAAGACAGTTGACACAAATGGAACTATTTTCTTTAGTCAGGACAAGGGTTTCAGAATCGGGTCCTTAATGCCTAAATACAATATTGTACTACAGAAGTCCGTTTAAAGGTAGCGTATAGTGGCAAATTTGTCATGAAGAGGACTAAAGTGGCTAGCTATTAAGTGAGTTTCTATAGCTTAGGTGGTAACTGAACCACTTCAATGTCTACAGATTATCAATGGAAATGGAGTAATTTGGCCAATATATCACCAATACACACAAAAATCATATGCATGCCTCATGTAACCTCTACATTATAGATTTATAAATAATCTCCCCGCAGTGGTTCCTGTGGTTTTATTGTGATGGTGACCAATCCACAGGAGATGGGACAACTTGTTTTAAGCACCTAGATAAGAGGTTTGAACAATTTTGACAATGAGCAATTAAAGCTATTTTAGAATGTTTTGATCCACTAAATATGTTAATAATCAAAACCCATGTTCCCAGTTTCTTTCCAACTCCAATTTTACACAGGTGGCTCAGAAGGTTCTCTCTGCATGCAGCATGAGCTCTGCAGACAGTGGATGGATGGCTCTTGACATTCCGTACATTATCTTTGTGTATCACAGCCATTAATCATATCTGGGCAGCAAGAATCAAATTTAGTAGCACAGTGCCCAGCCAACAATTTGGCCACATTTCTAACTTCCCAACTCATTAAGGACATTGATCCCTGTGAAATGTATTTTCATTACCTTGTTTGCTTTGAATTTTATTGTGCATTTTCTCCTTTTGCTAGTCAACAGATGTCAATAAAAAGTATTGCAAAAATATTTAAATACATTTTTATCACTCCATTGAGGCTGACAAACTTTTCCCCTGCCTAACCAATTGCTCACTTGTTATTTAAAAGGCACAATCCTATTCCCATTTTAATCAAGAAAACACATTTCTTGACTTCCACAAGAGCAGGATTGAACTGCTTTTTCAAACTCCTTAACTTCATTTAGGGCCCAATCCTGCTTACACCAAAGTCAGTGGGGGCTTTTGGTACCAGGATTAACCCCATTTATTTCAGTGGGACTATTCACTGCAGTAAGAATCACAATCAGTAAGTAAAAATTTGCAGGAGAGGGCCATGATTTAAAAAAAAATAGTATTGATAGCTGCTGCTGCTGTGGGTAGTTGGAATTCCCTTGCCCACTGGTGTGTGTATATAAGGAGAAGAGGCAAGAAGTTTTTGTTTAGTTTATTTGGAAAAATATTCCATATACTGTCATTTTTTCCACATTTATGCATGTCTTTTCAAGTACTTTACAGATTTACGTTCATCATAGTCTATCCAGCGCTTCCCCTTTTTGTCACATCATCATCCCTTCCATTAACCTATGCCAGCCTTTCATCTGTCAACCATTCCCGTAAACACATGGTCTTGCATTTGGAGCCCACCAGATTTATGTGGTTAGGCCATTTTGTTCACTCAGTGTTATGGAATCCCAGCAGGGGAGTCTTCCTCCATTCCCATTTATTCTTCCCTCAGGTGTTGTACTTTCAGCATGCAATAAGCCATTTGCACTTGTGTTTACAT
This sequence comes from Mesoclemmys tuberculata, assembly GCA_007922155.1. Classification (NCBI taxonomy): domain Eukaryota; kingdom Metazoa; phylum Chordata; order Testudines; family Chelidae; genus Mesoclemmys; species Mesoclemmys tuberculata. The sequence goes on along the minus strand of ML675624.1, from coordinate 9,604,648 downwards.
TTGTGTGCCTATCAATACTTTATCAAAAGGATGAGTGACTTCAAGCTCAGCTGCCTTTTCCCCTTTATTCCCAGCCCGGCCAGAGGTTTAGATGTTCTGGAGATGTTTCATGTGCTTTGTCTGGAATCTGGCTTTGCCAGTGGCCTGCATCCCTCCCTACTGTGGCTTATAATTACACTCTCTTCCTTGCTGTGGGTCTTGCTAAACTGACGGCTGCTACTCCATTTCATAGACTGTACGCTGTGTAATGAGGGGAGAGGATTCCATTCTGATTAAAGTGAATTCTCTCTGTTAAAGCAACTACGTATGGAGATGCTCCAGCTGCACTTTAGCATTCTTAGCCATGGGCGCGCACACTGACCCCTTGGGCCCTTCCCTCCTTCAGCTCATGCCTCTCCCTCCAAGTTCCATGGAGGTTGCTATGGCCATCAGATATGCCAAGCACTGCGGCACTGCCGTGTTGACCAAACCTGCAGCAGCAGCACTCTTTGCTTCCCTAAATATCATGAACATGACTTTTAAACTGCAATAGCCAGAGAAGGGCTGACTTTTGCCTTCACTAAGCTAAGTTACACAAACTCATATCCTGTATGATTATTTGCAACACTAGCCCAAGGGCTCCCTTCAGGCATAAAAGTACGCCCCCGATTTGCATGGACCTTATGGGGCTTAATAGATTGATCTGCCATTTGACTGCACTGCCCCTCTGGGTAGCAGAGGTGACAGAAAAGTGGACTTTCCAAAGGCAAGGTTGCCCTTGTCACAAGAAGCCAAGATTTGGGAGTACAGACCCATCTCCTGTGGTACTCAGTCTGATCACACTGTTACCTGGGGTTGTGCTGAAACCAAAGCTCTTGGTAACTTTACTCTGTGTGAGGTGGTGTCAGGAAACAAATGGGGGTACAGCCCATGTAGCTGATAGATGGTTGTTGCACACAAAAGTGCTTTCACGCAAAGCTTCTACTTCATCTAGTCTCCAGTGCTTAAACACGTCTGCAACCGGGTAGCAGAGCATCCCAAATTAACCTCAAGGGTAATTAATCTCAAGTGATATCTGCTTGAGATATCAGTGGCCAGCTTTCTGTCTGTAGGGTCACTTGAGCAGTGCCAAGTAGTTGAGTGTTCATTGAGCTCAGATTTCTTCCTCTTTTTGTTCCTAATTTGTTAGTATTACATAACTAAGCTTCCGCTCAGAAGTTTGGTTGTTTTTTATGGACAAGCTAAGTGTGAAGTTTTTCCAGACGGTCAGGCAGGGAATTTTCCATCAGTTAACCAGATGTATTTCACTTAGCAATAGTTAACTATTGCCAGACTTCCCATTCTGCAGAACTGCATGGTTCAGAAAAAAATAAACCTCAAGTCAGGAGGGCACAGGGTCATGTTTACTCCTCATGGTCGGTCACGTCTCTCCCGTCCACCCCCTCCTCCTGATATCTGTGTGAGGTGTGCAAAAGTTTCAGAGAGATTGCCTTTTATCTGCTTTCAGCAGGATGCATGACAAGTTGTGTTCCAGCTGCTGGCAGTGGTTAATAATTTGCTGGGTTAACAGAATTTCCTCATTATACACATCATAGGTCTTCTCTCTACGCACACTGCCATTGCTGGGCTCTCATTCTGTGCCAGCCATCTGCGTGTTCTTCTTTGTAGTCTGTCAGAATGAATTGAAAAGAGAACAGGCTCCATTGACCAGTCTCTCCTCGCCCCACCTCCGCCTCCCTTTGCTGTAGTAAGTTAAAAGGCAACTACCGGGTAAGAAACACTTTTGTATCCAGGGGATACAAAACCCAATTTCCCTAACCCAATTTCCACAGTTTTTTTTTTTTTTTTTACTGTTTGGATCGCTGATCAGCATGAACAAAGCCCTTTTCCAAGAATTGTGCTAACCCAAATCAGACACGTTTTAAAACACAATTGTATATCACATACAGGCATTCAAACAAACCCCTACATCATGGTAAAATACAGTTCCAACACAATTTGGCTGGTAAGTATGGACAGGGCTGAACAATGTCAAAACTGCATTTTTGAACAACTTGGTCTAGCCCAGACTGAGGATAGGCTAAAGCAGGATTATAATGCAGTTTGGCCCTAATACACACAGGCTGAGCTAAATAGCTATCGAAATTAGTTTGATCACAAGCTTTGTAAGCACTTGGTAAGTGTCGTTGTGGCTGTATAGAGAGTACCTTTTTTTAGCAAGGGAAACCAAACTAGTTGTTGATAATATAGTTGTTTGGTAATCTGAATATTTAATATCTTATCACACAGCTAAAATTGGTTTTTATTAAGTGGCGTGATTGATGACAGTTAATACAGAATCCCATTTTGTTCCAGGTAGATAGTTCTCTGAAGATCAGACACTGAAAAAAGATTGTCCAGGTTGAGAAAAAAGATAAGACTTTTTCTGAACTGTTTGCCTCTACATTCTATTTAATATTTAGCTAGTGATTAAAATAGCTTAGATTGATTGTAACAATGTTTTATAATCCGATATTATATGGAATAGGAGGCAGTTTTCCTAAAAGAAAGAGATTATTTGAATTCTGACAGTATAATTTACCAGCTGTATCATTACGTACAGATCTGTTCATCTTCAAGGTGAAATTTCCCCCAGTTTTACAGTCTTTTAAAACTTGTTTTACTACTATTTTAATTTTATTGTACCTGAATTTGCCAACTAGCACCAAAGCCACCTTGCTAATAGGAGCATTTTGACTTTGTTTTAAACAGCAGAAAAATCATTCTGCTGAGTTGGAGTGTGGTATTTGGGATTATTCTGATTCTTTTATTAGCATATTTGAGGATAAAATTATAAAGAGGGTTAGATCCTGCTTATTTAAAGTTAATGAATAAGAACAGGATGGGGTTCTCTCAAGTAATTCACAAAACAAATACTGAACTGCACAAACTTATACCCTGCAAACTTTCTTATGCAAGTAATCCTTGATCATGGAACTACTTACATGAGTAAGGGTTTGTAGGATTTAGTTAAATAATTCCCATCAATTTACCAGTTTATCTACTTGATATCAGAGGTTATTATTTGTATTTCAGTAGCATCTAGAGGCCAGGGCCCCACTGTGGTAGGCACTGTACAAACAAGTAAAATACATGGTCCCTCTCCTGAAGAATTTACAACCTAAAGTGTAAGACAATGAAATGTGATGGCACTCATAGTAATGTAGGTCAAGAAGGCACCTCAGTAGGTCATCTTCTCTTGTCCCCTAAACAGAGGTAGGACTAAATATTATCTAGACTACCCCACAGGTGTTTGTAAGGAAAAGTAAACTATAGGCATTAAACTTTTTGCAAGTCAAAAAGGTCAATTTTGCAGTCAAGCAAAGGTGCTTTCAGAGCCAAAATATATATATATATATGCAATATATATATATATATATAATATAATTATTGTATATATTATATATATATATGCCAAAATAAAATTAATTTTGTAATAAGATACCAATCTTCATTGTAAATAAAATGAAGTGAAAATGCTAAATGGTGAGTTTTGCTGACTAGAATTCTGCAAAAGTTTATTTTTTTGGTACAGCTTTACATAAATAACCAACAGCTAAAAGTCTAGAACTTTACAAAAAGGCTTTGAATTAAATGAAGAAAAACTTGCCAAAAACAATCAGACAATTATTTATTCTGTGAGAAAAAACAGATAATGGTGTAATGACAGTTTTGGAGATCAAAAAGAATGTTTTGATTTTACATTTTCTTTTTTCCAGGCAATCTATCTGAGCAAAGCACATTACTTAGGAAGAGCTTTCCCATTCCAATGTGAGTTGTACACACTAGCCAGTACAGACATGCCATGACAGTGATGTTTTTGTGTATATGGAAAGGCATTGCTCTCATTTCTGAGAGGCTCAAGAGCCAGTCAAATACCACAAAGGTCCTGGAAACTTACGAGATAGGAAGAGATCATGGTCTACTTGTAGCTGCACTCTTAGAAAAAAGTGATAGTGGACTGGTTATCAGATTAATCTTTGGTATGCCCAAGTTTTGCTGAAAAGACACTGTTCTTCTGTTTATAATATAAGTTGCATAAAGGCACGATTTGTACAAGTCACAACCGAATGCAGCTCTTTTGTGTTAACTGGTTACTTGGATCTACAAATCAGATAGGAAATGTGTTGTACGGCACAGACAGAGAGTAGTGATTAAATTTTTAGGCCACAAGCTTTTTAAAAAAAAAATCTACTCAGTGAAGTCTTGAAATACACATATGCAATTCACACAACTGTACATTTCATCAAGTTGTTTTTGTATAAGTAGTTTCACATACCAAAGCAAATGTTGCTTAACAGCCAGCCCAGGATATTTGAGTCAGGATGCTGGGCGTTTATTCCTAAGTCTGCCACACACTCACTGTACAACTTGTTCCAGGTCAATTGTGTTATATGCTTCAGTTTCTACATCTTCTAAAAAGTGATGGTAATATTCACCTACCTAACCCATAGTGCTGTGACGCAGGATAGTTGCAGAATTTATTAAGCTTTGAGAGGTTCTCTGGCCCTCAAAACAACGTCCCAAGAAAAATATGTACAAGTTGGAGATCCATTCATATTTGATGGAACTGAGATATAGCAGGGAGCAGTAAGACGTGGCAGTTTACATATTCAAAGTACTATACAAACGGTAACTGGCTTATGCCCCGAGCTCTTCTGCACTTTAAGTCCTAATGCAAGCTACAGCCACTGCTTTTATTATTCATGTGAAATATAACCTCTGCCTTTATGATATCATTAAAGATAAGGGGACTGTGGAAAAGAAACTGTTCAGGATTAAGACAAAGGGAAAGCTGTGAGACCATCTAAAATGTAACACAAAGGAAAAGACATTGTTTTAAGCCAGTTCAGACTACCATTTGACATGACATTGGTTTGGCACAGTAGTTATTTCACGAGACAATTTTACATCAGAAAGGCTAGAAACACCAAGACACTTCCGGGATCAGATCAATACCTTAGTGGACTGAGACTGAAAGTTTTATGAGAGTCATGGGCTTCAGCACTGCATTTTATGTGCAGCTTCAACCAAAGTCAACCATAGGTAGTTAGGTTAGTCTTTATATAGTTCCAAATATAGCCTTTGGGGGGGGGGGGGGAGGAAGAGGCTAGTGAATTGGTCATGAACCTGTCCAGATATTTTCCAGAAGTATTTGCCATTTGTAAGTAGTTGTTGAATACTTGGACAACTTACTATTCATTATTCTTGTAATGATTGGTCACCTGAGCTACATGCTATTGTTTCTGCACCCTGGCTGAATGAAATAAGCCTTTTTTAAAAACAGGGCAGTTATAGAGTGAGGCCAGAAGAGCCTACTACAACTTGGGATATCTCATTCAGATCTCAGGGGGAGGGGAAATTCTCTTGATAACTTGACTCCTATTCTCATTTGGCATGGGCTTCTGAGCTCCTCTGATGGTCTTCTATGGTTTGCAGCAGGTGTCCTGGCTATGTAACTAAAGATGGTTTAGCAGGCAGGGATGCAGTTCTTCCTTCATTACCTTCTCCTGCTCTCCTGACCTGCCACTGAAAATTCCCTGCCACATTTCCTGCTCCCAGTGTAACATCATTCTCCCTCCCATTCCCAGCACTGCTTTTCGATCAATCTTTCTGGATTGTTGAGTGGCAATGAGGACCTGCTCAATCGATCCAGAAATCGATTAAATTAAGCCACCTCCTCAAAAGGCGCAGTGCTGCATTGATGCGAACGCATTTCCCGTCAGTGCAGCATAGTGGAGACAGCGTGCAGAAGATTTAGTAGTCAACGTGAGTTATGCAAGCTATGACTGCCGCCCAACATTGGGGTGTGTACTAAGCCTGACTGAATGGATACAGGAGCTATCAGCATCAAAGGAGTCAAGATGAGCCGCTCAGAAGTTCAGGAGGTTGTGGTAGTAAGGAAGCACTTCCTTTTAGGGGTCACAACATTTTCACAGGTGCCAAGAGACTTTTGAATAATGCGACCCCACAAGTAAGGAACAGACTTCAGCACTTTTATTCACAAATCAGTTTCTTATCAATTGAGCAGCTCTGATGCTGACTCTTGCTTTCACAAGGGAGAATGTGTAAAAAAAAAACCTCCAAAAAAAAAAAAACCCAAACAAAACAGGTTGCAACACTGCTGACCGAAAAAGAGAGAAAACAATGCAATAGTGAATAAATTGGCAGAGTTTACAACTTAAACTTGCAGTGGATTACCATACACCCTGCTGCAGTTGCTAGACTATGAAACTTGCAGTGGACATAATTGGTGAGATTTTTATTGCATTCAATTTTCAAAAACTAAAATAAGTCAAACGTTTGTCACAAGATAGGCATATGACCAGTTTTCTTTGTGAATTCAATGAAAAAGGACTAAGTGGGTGAAATTAATGTGAGAATGGGTCTCTCTCTCTCTCTGTGTGTGTGTCTTTTAACAGCCCTGTTAATGCCTTTACAACAAGCAGCTTAGAAAAGCCATTCTAAACCATCTTGGATTTTTCTCAATGTTACAAATCATTTCAGTTGTGGTGTTGCAGCTTTCTTACAAACCTGCTAATGTATCGCCTTTTAACTTGATTGTCTTGCTCCCTACACCCCCTCCATAATGTGACTTGCAGGTGATCAAGCCCCCTTTTTAACCTTCAAAACAAATAGCAAAACACCAACATTGAAAGCAGACATTTGTGTGAACATACAATTGTCACACTACTGAAAAAATAGTACACTCCTGCTGTTTTCTTACTGCAAGATGGCTAAGTTTACAGCTCCTGCAGATTTATTTGTTTTCATAACACATACACCCTGACAATGCATTATTTTTTACTTCATTATAAAAAAATCACCCTAAAACCTGGATCTTGACTGTGCCACTTCATGCCATGGCTTTCAGCCTGACTGCTAAGTTCTCTCTTCCACTCAATTACTGTTTGTATGTTTTGGAAAGGAAGAGCCCCTGCACGTAGTACCTGTGCCAGTTATCAGAATTGATGATTTGCTTATGCACTGTAGCTTTACTTTTCAAGAAATACAATCATGATGAGATTCAGATCAGAGTTTATACTCTTGTTCCTCAAATAACCCAATACACATTCCACAATTGAAACATTTCCAAAAATGTCACAGATGAGATTCACAAAGTTCAATACCCCCTACCTAAACTTCAGTTAGTAATGACCAAATGAATGTGACCCTTATTGCTATTACCATTTTTCTAATTATTCTACATTTACGTCACCTTTCTTCAGAGCCACCCCAAACACTTGGCCATTGATGTTTGAAAAAAATGTTTACGATCATCATGCACAACTAAACTATTTAATTTCAATAGCAAAACAGAACTGCAGCGTCAGTATAAGCTATACGTGTAAAACTAACTGGAGTGTTGGGAGAAAGGAACTGAAGCTAGTCCTTAAAACATCAACACCAAACATAGATTTGGTGTTAATTCAAGATACTGAAGTTTAAATTAAAGGAAATCAACTACAAGTCCTTGAGGTCAGGAACTTGAGATCCATATAAAATGTCCAATCACTCTTTGAATTTTAAGAATATCCAGAATTATCCTAATTAAACACCATAGATTATTTCCCATCTACTTGCTGCAGGTTTACACCTTCTTCTGAAGCAGCTGATGCAATCCACTGCCAGAACCAGGAGTGGACCAGATGGATCTTGGGTCTGATCCACTATGGCAATTTCTATGCTACTTCTATCCCTTTATGGCAAGGCTGAACAATTTCTCAGTAATGCTATCAACCTAATTTTCAGAAGGTTCAAGTTAGTAGATGTTTAAGTGCCTGCAGCAGTGTATGTACTTTACATTTTCCCAAATTTTTTGAGCTTGCTAAAGTAAGTTAGTTTTATTCATGGGGGAAGCGTTCAAGATGATCAATGTTCTTGCAAGAATGACCTTGTCATGTCCATATTAGAGTGATAATTTGTATAAAGAGGCAGTTTGGGGCTGTTCCAGAGCACTCCACAAGTCAGCTGTAGGGTTACTCAACTTTGCAAGTGCAGGCTGGATCCCAGTTGAAAATAAGTTATGAAAACACAAGTTCATGAATCTTATATTGTTCTACTCCTGAGGAACAGAGAGACACTTTTCTAAACAAGTTCAAACTGAAGCTGGTTTTAAACCAGTCATGCAATGGTGAGTTTTAATTCAGTGTTTAAATTTTAATTCAGTACATTTAGCTCACAATATTGCACCAAGCAGCTTCCATTTGTGTGGCTGAGGGCATGCATCCCTAGCAGAACCATTCTTGTTGGAATACTAATTTTGCAGTGAAGTTGGCACTAGTTATAGTGGCCTTATTATAAAACATCTTATCAAAGAAAAGATCTTAGCCTTATGTTTCAGCCCTTTACTTACTGAACTTTAAATAGCATTATTGTTAATTATATGGATGTGGCTCAAAGAGACCATGGTATAGATATCTCAAGAACTTGGATAAGACACACTGGAGCGGTTAAATTCCAGAAAGGAAAATCAAGTGACAGTTTTTCCCCCCCCACTCTATTTGCTGACTTCTGCACTAGTCATACACATTTGTGATGTAGCAAGCAAGAAGAAAAAAATGAAACAAGGCGTGATCGGGGAGAAAAATGTTCTATGCTATCTATAATCGGTAGTAATATTATTTTAGGATTATTGCTTGCAGCAAGTCCCTGCTGAAGGATGTAATACTGCAAGAGATGATGGAAGATGCTTTACAGATTTTCTCTGTGGTGGAAAATACGTTTTATTCAGGATGCCACCACAGAATGTGTTGCACAGGCTCACATTCTCTTTCAAATTGATTTATCAGTGGTGTGATAGAACTCAATATTACAGAACTTGATGCACTTCGCTATGGATGATTTGGATGCTTTCAAGAATTGGCTTTTAAGGCAGAAGGAAACAAAGATGGTCTCCTGACTTGATGGTTTCTAAGATACATTCCTGCTCTTCTTTGAGTTAGCATGTTTTTTTCTTTTTGGGTGTTGGGACTTCAGGCAAAATGAGGGAAAAGCGACACAACCCATTCTGCCAACTGTGTTCCCAGTGAAATTTGTTCTTCTTCCCTGGTAGAATCTCACCCCTTTGCATTTTGGCCAGATGAAAATAACACAACTCATGAGTGGCCTAGCTTCCTAAATACTACCTTGATCCAGGGACCACTTTAGCTGCTGACAACTGTCATCCTTTTGTACAAAATGTCCTTTTCATGTGGTTTACCCTGAGGTACACTAGGTGGTCTTCTGTCAGGGAAAGAGCCTGCTTTGCTTTGACATTTAGACTTCAGCTTCTTGTGCTATGTATGCTGTGACTGTTATATTGTCTGATTGAATTAGGAAGTGCTTCTTTCTCAGGTGATATTGGACATTTTGAAGAGCCAAGCCAACTGCTGCCATTTCTAGGAAGCAGAGGCTCTGAAGTTCTTCTAACCTTGACCATGTTCTGTGTATTGTCCTCCCCACTTTGAAAGACTATGGCCATATTTTGGGGTCCAAAATGGGAAGGCAGGCTCTTACCATCACTGGGGGCTTTGTTACCACCAGCTGAAGGAATGAATTACTCTGGATGACAGCTTCACTATCCTTTGCATTTCTTGTTGGAAATGGTTGCCAGCAGTTCTCAAGACATTCTTGCCCATGAAATAAGCTCTGCGCAGAAGATTTAGAAGCTATAGGTAAAGATGGATGATGACACATTTGTTCCATGACACTTCAAAGATCAGTGCTGGGATTTTAAGCCTTTTCATGGGGAAAGTTACTTTAGCTTATCTTGCCTTATAAGTGCACAGTCCTCCAAGTGGGGAACAGAGAGCTCTTTATCATGAACCACTGTGCCTGAAGGACTGATCAGGGGTGAAGCTTTGAACAAGCCTGGTATGGAAGTGTCAGGGTAATAACTCAGCTACTGTAGGGTGACACAGAGGCTCCAACAAGACATAGTGACTGAGTCCTTTGGCAGAGTGAAGGTGATGTAGTGCTTCTTGGCTTTGGACTTGCCGCCCAGTTTTGCCTGATCACCATGATGAAGAGAGAACAAATACAGAGAATGAGTTGAGAATGAGGACACAAAAGATTTTGCTCACTGCTGACTCACACCTAGCTATAAAAAGGCAGGAATACAGAACTGCCTGCCCACGGTAACAGAGGCAGAGAAAGTGGCATGAGGGTTGAAGCGGCACAGCCAAAACGCAGACCCTTACGGACAAGGCTGAAATGCCTTCAGTTTTTGCAGAAGATGTGCAGTCTAAATGCCTTGGATTGAAGGAGGGATCCGAAACTATACATAAGCACCAGTTGTAGAGTCAGCTAAATGTTTCCAAGGTATTCTAGTTCCTGAAAGCCTGGCAGATTAAAACACAAATATGGCAATGCAACTTACATTTCACTACATTTACAACATGAACTACAACCATTTGCATACACAAGGATAAGTCTGTATCCATGAAAAGCATGCTTATAAGTGGTGCTGAATGCATTATATGAAAAAAAATCAATAGTAAAAATTGCCCTTCCTATTTTAAGAGGAGGGTTAGAGAAAAAAGTAGCCCTCCTAAAGGCCACAACTATACAGTGTCAATCATTAAATTCCACAATATGCAAAAAGATAATTTATACTTTTACTTAATCATGATATTCTGTAATTGAAATATTGCGACAAAGAAGGCACTGACTTTTTAGCCTATGGTAAATTTTTTCATTGCTTTATGGTCCATAAAAGCATTTGGGCACTTCTCTCATCTACACCATTAATACAGGAGGCTTGAACTTTATTTTCCAAGTGACGAATTACAGTCCACAATAGCTGTCAGCATAATCTTTGTTGTTGGGATTTTGAAGCCAAGTAGTAATACATTTTGTATTATGGGATTTCCCTGATACTAAGCACTAATATATAATGCATTAGCACTTAATATACAATCAAAGTCTAGCCATGAGCAGTGACACATTAACAGTGGAACTGAACTGCATATTAAGTAGACTCTGAATTGCACCTCTCACTTCATCCAGTAATTTACAAAGTCCAACACAGACTGGTTGAAATATTCACACAACTGTTTTTCAAAACATTTTATTGCATTATATTTGGTACCTTATGTTTGACAAAGGAAATTACATCTGTAACTGCAGGAATAAGAAGCTGGTCTGTTATTTGAAAAAAAAAATCTTGGGCCCCTTAAAAGTTACAAAGTCTTGGGTTTGCCTGAAACAACTGAGCAAGAAATATATTCTTAGAAATGTAGGGCTTCAAGTATTACAAACCTGTGACACTGTGGAAAAGTTCCAGAGGTATCTAAACTGCAGCACTTGTTTTTCTCTGCATAACGTGAACAAGGCCTGCTGAGGTTTTAAACTATTAGTCTCTTGATCAGTCATAAAATGGTAGTCAGGAGTTCCACTCTTTGTAACTTCAAGCCATAGCATGTTCTCATTTTGTTTTCACTCTGTGTGAAAAATGCACACTATCTTTCTAATTAGTTGGTGCCACATCACAGTGCATAATTTCATTTGGTTCTTGCATTACAGTTTTAACAAGTTTGGCCAAACTATGCTGTGAGGTTCATCTCAAAAACAGCAGTGTATTTCTTTTCAAGTTTAATTAAAATGAAGAGAGAGTTCAAACTGGTTCCTTCAGTTAAAAACTGTGGTGCAAGAACACCAAACTGATTGTGGACAGTGAACTTCGGAGACAACAAGCTTACTGAACACCCTATTTTTCTTAATTCTGCTTGGTATCTATATGTCCCAATCTCTACAACATCACATGTATGTTGTAGGTTTCTCTGTAATAGTGATTCACAATGAGTACTTCCTATGAACAGAATCATCTCTGTATCAAAATCAGTCAGATGCTAAAGCCCCAACCACTCTTTGTGCTCAGTGAAAGAATCCAGTGCTAAAACAGCATTTTTGCTGTCTGAGATAATAGTAATCTCACAAGACAAATTTAAAGTAATATTTCTGCCACACACCTGCTCTGAGGGCTATGAGCCTCCAGATTTCATATAAATTAGTTTAAAAACATGGGGTAGGTAGATAAGGAAAAGGGTTTTTTTTTCTTCAAATTTTAGCAGCTTTTAATTTTTCTTAAGAAACTGAACAACCTATATCCAGTAATATGTTAGATATTTTATATATATACTTTGTCAGCAGGATAAAAAAAGTAAAACTATTTGAAGGCAACATTTTTACTCCTTCCATTCTCTGTGTAAGTTAGAACAATTCAGCAGGTGCGTGACAAAAATATTATACACCAGATATGGTCCAATGTTATTCCATTCTTTCTTTCTTTTCTCTCTTTTTTTTTTAAACAAGTTGTTCATATTTCATTGGCCAGTTCTTCAGTTTCTGCAGAACTATCTCCATTAACTGTGATCTTCATATCCTCTTCATATCCAGGGGGCATGAAAGCCAAAGCATAAGGGAAAAGCTTATGACAACTCGCTCTGTAAGTTTCAGCTGCTTCTTTACAGTCTCCCAGGCTACCATCACTCAAAGCTTCTAATACCTCCATACAAGTCTAATTAAAAACAAAAGAAAAGTGTTAAACCTTCTTAAAAAATATTAATCTGACACATTAAAAGATACAATACTTCTGAATATATAGTTATTTTCTAGCTTCTGCCCTAACCTCAAATACGTATTTTTCTAAACTTTCCTGGCAGAAAAAACTGGTAGAGCAAAGTTTCAACACCACACAATTCTAGAGGCCTGCAATTCCGTTGTAGGTAATCAGAAGTATTTTGCCCTAAATATTTGGACTGTACAATTATGTGACTGTGTGTAGGGTTCACTAGGGTTTACAAAACAAAGGCCAAAAAAGTACTTATCGGTAGTTATTTTTCCATTATCGATATTTTGCATTGCAAGAGATCCATATTCCTGCAATAGCACTCCTCATGCATGACTAGTGGTGTAATGACACCTCTCATTCCTCAAAATCCTCAGTGACGGGGTTCCACAAGGGAACTCTAAATAAGCCAAAATACCTTCAAATCTTAGCTTCTAAGTAAAAGTGTGATTCTTAAAAAACAAGTAATCAAAAAAATGGTTACAAAATCCCCAACTTTAAGGCAAAAAGAGGTCCAGCTACTGGCACACAAATACTATCCAAAAGTTTCAGGGAATTGTTTTTTTTTCTTTTTATCAATGTAAATGCCTTGCCTTAGCTCCAAATTCCTGGAGACTCAAGAGTTACAGAAATTATATGTCTTTTGTTTAAAAGAAAAAGTATAGAACTCCACATTAAAGGGGGCCTGCAAGAGTGAAATAATTAAAAGGACAGGTCACTTTACAGTGGTCTAGATCTCTGGATATATTGAGCACAGGCAAACAATATGCATTTGACCACAGCTAAATTTAAATGTATACATCTAGGAGCAAAGAATATAGGCAATACTTATAAGATGGGGGGCTCCATCCAGGGAAGCAGTGACAAACAGATCTGGGGGTCATGGTGGATAATCAGTTGAACATGAGAACCCAGTGTAATGCTGTGGCTCATGTGATCCTAGGATGCATGAACAGGGGATTCTCAAGCAGGACTAGAGACATTATTTCACCTCTGTACTTGGCACTGTTGCAACTGCTGCTACAATACTGTGTCCAGTTCCGGTGCCCACAATTCAAAAATGATGTTGATAAATTGAAGGGGGTTTGGAGAAGAGCCACGAGAATGATTAAAGAATTATAAAACATGCCTTATTAGTGATATATTCAAAGGGTATGTCTACACTGCCATTAAACACCTCAGCTGCCCCATTCAGCTGAGTCAGACTTGCAGGGCTTGTGCTATGAAGCTGTTTAATTGCAGTGTAGAAACAGATCTGAGGTTGATTGCAGAAGCTGACATTTCTCTGAATGAATGAGCTTTAACACAATCTATAAGCTGCAAAGCCTATCAATGAACAGCAATGAAATATGCCCCTTGACATCTATTTAAATGCATTTCCTTGGTGGACACATCTACTGCATTTTTGCCAGATGAGACAGGTGGATTGATATGTAAACAGTTTACTCTGATCCAAATAAAAACTATGGAAACCTTTTATACAGTTTGTAGAATAAGGTCTTGCCAAGATGAGCATGTGGATGAAGAGAAAAATATCATCGGGATATATAACCAATGAAGAATTATTACACCACCACCTTTTGAGGAATTTAGGGTGATTTTGTAGCACCATTTAAAAAATATAATTTGAACTTCAGACCCAAACTGATCCACTCTTTCTGCATGCTGCACTCACTTCAAAGGCTAAAGACTTACATATGAGTTCAAGATTACACAGCAGCTCAAAATCCAATTTCTATTTACTGCTAATTGTTGGAATTGTCAGGGTAAGGATATTTAAGATGTGTGACTCCCTGATAATTAGTGGTTCCTGGATGATGAGTATCCTATCTTTTGAGTGACTATTCAATTTATTCTTAGTCTGTTTTTACTGGAAGAAATCATTAAGTGATGAAAATTCAAAGTCAGACTTTCCTTCACTGGTTAAGAAAACAGTATCACAATGCAGGAGAGCATCAACAGCTCTGTAAAAAGTGTTCTCAAAAGGATCACTGAACAAACATTTTCTATTTTAGGACTATTATATTGAAAAAAACCTCAACTCCACAGTTAGTCTACTATAGTGGGAATTAGAGACTGGTGACATGTAATCCTGATCAATGTTTTATTTTTAGTTTAGCATGAAAAAGAACTAAGTTCTATAGTAAGTACATGAATTCTCCTGAAGAAAATCTGAGTTTTTTCTGCCAAGAATGTAAAGAGAGAGACAGGTTTGCTACAACGACTGCAGGACAGTGACCTCTGTGGTAAGAAAGTAACTCAACAGCTGGCAGCCCAAGGTGCACACAGCTGGGGTTAGACACAATCCTAGAGCTCAACTTTCTGAGATACCGGCATTCCAGCCAAGCACAAGGAGTATGAGTCAAGGAGCATACTGAAAAGTAACAATCTTTAAAGAATCACATTTTCTCGTGTCAGGGACATATTGGCATGGAAGGAGGGAGTAGAAAGAGGAAAGTCAGAGGAGTTTTGTACATTAATGCAGACAGTTTTGATCTCTTCATTCTAACTTATCCAAAGTAACTGCAATTATAATGACCTTTATCTGAGGTCCCAATACTAGATTTTCAGTCATCCTAATTCTTTTCTCTATTAGCTCTTCCTGAAAGATCGTGAGTATTTCACAGATTCCAAGTCCGTACACCCCCAGAAGGGCAGGATAAAATATTCCTATGTCTGAGACAAAAGCATTTCAGATGGGAAAGAAGCTATGTTAACAGTTTTTATGATTGACAAAAGGATTTTGTCAGGATTTCTGCCCATCTGCAGAATACAATTAAATGTACAGTAGGAATATACCAACTTTCTAATACAATCTAAAACTTCTCAAACAGCCAAAATGATATTGCCTACAGAACCAAAAAGCTTAAGGGGGCTAATACAGCAGGAAGATGAAACACAGAGCCACAGTCCCAGTGCCTATTATCTAGAAAAAGCAAACTATTTCCAAAAAAGTAAAAAACCTCCCCACTCTTTACCTGAAGATTCCTGCTGGTAAGAGATTCAGCGAGGGATGTTGCCAGTTCCACTGCTCTTCTCTGACTGGAAGGATCCAAATAGTACACCATTTTGGCAGCTACAAGAGAAAAATAATTTTCTCCAGCATAATATCAAGTCAATGATACTTTACACAAAATGAAGACTGCATGTCTCAGGAAAAAAAAGGGATACTGAGTTCTAGATTAAAATTCAAAATTGGTCCAACAGGATTACCATTTGGAGTCTTATGTTCGACGTTCTTCATATTAGAGTAAATAGATGGGTGATCTACGTCTGTTTTTAATGTACAAGAATCTACATAAAACAAATCAAGACTGGCACACTTGGTGGTGGTTTCAAAGTACATGACACACTAATCTCTAATAGCTAGTGGTGACCCCTCTAGATCAAAGCTGAGGCACAATGCCAGGACTGTGTTGGGAACCTTACATCTACCCATTGCCCATGCTGTACTGGGGAAAGATGCTTCCTGTGCTAAACTGTGTAACTTGAAAAATGAGGACACCTAATAACTGGATGACAAACTACTAGGCAGAAATAAATGTGGGAGACTAGGATGGAGGGTTCTACTGATGAGGTCAAGGGCACAATGCCCTGGTGAGAAGGCCAACTCTTTACTGCCACTCTGCAGGAAAAGCAGAAATTTGTATGCTTCAAATTACTGTCTGCCACTTGGAGATGTTTCACCAGCACTAAAAATTTTAGCACATTTTAGTAAACATGCATTAATATAATACTACAGTTGACATTTTAGACACATAGCTGAAGAAACTCAAATTTGGCTTTCCATAGCTATTACTATTACTTTTCTACATATAGCATTTCTATCGTTGTGTGTAGTTTTCATTTTAACACTCAACATAATATTAAAAAACAACTTTAAAAGAATGTTTCAGTTCAAAAGTCAAACTCTCAAAAGTTTGGAATTGACAGAATTAATGCTACCCATGCAACCTTAGTTTGGCCCTTTTTGCATATGCATGATAGCCTTTTATTATGATTATGTTATGTTTTCCTCAGGACCCCTACTTCACAGAGTAAATAGGTAGTTATTAAATATTTCAATTTATCATCCTCTTTAAATCAGGCATCAGCCATACATTGAATGTAAACAATCCAAATCCTGCACTGAATAAAACATGATTAATTTCCAGGTGGACGTGTATCATGTGTTCACCATGCTACCCAAGCCCTTTACAAACTGCAGATGACATCTGCCTGAATCTTCAAGTGCAGCACATTTAGACTACTGTACCCACTATTTATGATCTATTTTGATCAAATACCACTTTGTTGCCAATACCATTTGTGGTTGTAATAACTGATTTGCATCAAATTTAATTCAGCAATTTCAGAAACATGAAACCAACACTGAAGAATCACTTTGATTTTAAAATCAATGAGTTATTTCTAGAATTAGGAGGAAAGTTCCTGGGAAAGTGTGTCACAATAGCAAGATTTTTCATTTAATGGAAACTTCCCATTCCCAGGATATTTAGCTTAATGAACCAATAAAATATAATTTTATTATTAAGTTTCATTCATACAAACCATATCCCAAAACATTTTAGAGTTAAATAACAGTTAGCATTAAAATGTCTTTCATGACACTTCACTTATGCCAGAAATATCTATGGGCAAGATGTGGTCCACAGATTTTTTTATATTGTGCAGCCCAGAACTGAGGAATACAGGGAGTGATATTAAGGTATACAGGCAAGGAGAAAAAGTTGTTTTCAACTGAGATTTTAAATGGATGCAGGAAAGCCAGTCCAGATGGCAAGAGTTGCCTGTCACACCAACAGTGTGGGAAGAGAGAGAGGAGAGGTCAGTGCTAGATGAGCACAGGATGTGGGAGACAGGAAGGGAAAGATAAGGGTCCTTGAGGTAAACCCACAGAAATGGGAAACAGTTTAGAAATAACAAAAGCAAATTACCTGATAACCTATGTGGTAGTGAGTCATAGTTCTTTTTAAGGAAAGCTTCATTGAAGTTCTTTGGATTAGTTGCCCCAAAAAGCCGATTCATTTCTTGATTTAACACTGTTCTAACTGTATCAGGTAGGTCTTTACTTTCAGATACTATTGGGTAAAAAGGAAAAAACAAATCTTTGACACAAATACAGATACTTCTTACCATTAATCACAGCAATATCTAATTGACTTGAAAAATATCACTCACCATTTTTATATTAGTGTAACAGAAAGAAATTAGTGTCAACTGAAAATTCATTAAGCTGAGGAAAGTAACCAAGTCGTCCTATTTTTTCATCTTTATACTTTATCACTAATAAGCCTTTGCAGATGAAGCACCGCAAACTGTGCTTTTATAGATTATGTTGAGGGTAATGGTTACCTCACTATAGATATGCTACCTACTGTAACGATTGCTGGTGCGTAGAAATGGACAAATATAATGGCAATTTACTCTACAATAACTGTGGTTCTTTGAGACATTGTAGCTAGTGTGGATCCTACTGTAAAGTGTGCATACATTTAATAAATGCAGGACCAGATAGTCAAGTAACAGCATCTGTCATGAGATGCGCATGTCATATAAAGGTATAAAGGGTGGGCAGCTGTGACCTTCTCTTGGTTCCTTCACAATTCAAAGCCAGTGGCAGCTAAAGACATCAAAAAGAAGGGATGGAGGGCAGGTTAGGAGATCTACACTAACTACAACATGTTGAAAGAACCACGATTACTGTGTTATGTGAGCTGCATCCTCCCAATATATATACTACTGATACAGCTACAAAAAAAAATAAAGTTTAGTATTTGGTATCTGACTTGATTCAAATCGATATAATACCTTTCATTTCAACACTGGCAGATATCTTACCAAGAGCATTTTAAATTAGCAAAATAAGTCAAAACATTAACTGTTCAAATTAATTGGGTCAAAATGTTCGTGCACTTGGTAGGGCAGTGCTTGAAGTGACTCCTCAGTGACCTGATTCCATATTTATTCTTCTTTGCCAGGACTATGATCTCTTGCAACTCGGCCCACTTTAAGCCCGGGCTGAGCTGGGACCACAAAACAGCTGCAGTGGCAGCAGCCTTTGGGCTGCTGTGCTGTAGTACAGGGAGCAGTGTGCAGGCTGTGTGGCACACAGTAGCTCTGTGCCCTAAGCATCTCTCACCTAGAGCTCGTCCAAGATGAGGGCAGAGCCCTGCTGGAGCCTGCCCAGCTGCTGTCTCTGTGCATGGGTGAGTGGGCACTGATCTCCTGCTGGTGATAGTGACTATGGAGGGGGTGCAGGTGGGATAGAGAGGGTTGCTCCAAGCCCTGCTCAGTGAGGCAGGCACCAGGAGCATGCACTCGGCTCCATATGGGCGCAATGCTGGGGTGCTATTAAGGCCAGAAGGGGTCACCCCTGCGCAGTGCATTAGGGCTCTGGAGCAGAGATTGCACTGTAGAGGGAGAAGGATCCTCCTCACCCTGCCTGCTGTGGCTGCCGGGCTGGTCACGTCCCTCCACACCTGCTCCCAGACAGTCAGTGGCAGGGGTGATCCCACCCACTGAACCATGGGGGACCCTAGCTGGAAAACCCCTGGACAAATTTCTACCCCACACCAGCTCTCCTTCCAGAGACAGGACTTATAGGCAGCCTCCTGCTCTGGCTGAGTCTGGATCCGGACATGGCTTGCAGGGCAGGCGATCACAGTCTGCTGCAAGCAGCCCAGAGCTGGATGGGTTCAGGGAGCTCTGCAGCCCAGAGCATGCTCATTCCCACAGGCAGGACAGGGAGCACTCCAGCAGGGCTTAGTGGTATCGCCTCCCCATCAGTTGGCCCCAGCCTCGCCTGTGCCGGAATCCAGGAGCGAGGCAATCCACAAGGCAACCTTTACTTTTTTTTTTTGGCGAGATGTCACATGGGCCACAGCTGTGCGCTGACTGGGCCACAAGCTCTTTTCTTTCAGCATGATACAAGATGGAAATGCATTGCATAATCCATTTGGAGATTGTCTGTGATGAGATGGCTGGGCCTTTGGATGGACCAGAAAGGGCCACAAAAAGGCAGGAAGACAGCCAAAATCGATTTATCCTATTAAGGTATTACAGTAAATGCTCTGGATGTGTGTCCAAGGTGCATAGTTTTGTTTCTCTCATTAAGTTTGATTCTGGGAAGAACACTGGCATGATTAGGTTAAAATTTGAGACTATCTTAGAAATGAATTTGGGGTGCAATCTTAGCATTGCCTTGGTCCTCTGGAAGGATGTGTAAGGCGGCTGGTCATGAGAACTTGGAGTTCACTAACTCTCCAATCTGAGGTCATGGCCACCAGAAAGACCGTCTTAATAATAAGGTGGGGGTATGGAGCATTCTGACAGTGGTTCAAAGAGAAACTCCATGAACTTCAAAATGATAACATGGTGGTCCTAACAAAGCTGGGTTTCTAACTGGAGGGTAAGCATAAAGGATTCCAGGAGAGAAGAGACCATTATGATCATCTAGTCTGACCGCCTATATAACAATACACAGAACTTCCCCAAAATAATTCCTAGAGCATATCTTTTAGAAAAACATCCAACCTTAATTTAAAAATTGATAGTGGAGAATCCACCACAGCCCTTCAGAACCTCAACTGTTCCAGTGGTTAATTACCCTCACTATTCATGCTTTATTTCCAGTCCAAATTTATCTAGCTTCAACTTCCAACCATTGGATTGTGTTACATTTTTCTCTGCTAAATTGAAGAGCCCAGCATTAAATATTTGCTCCCCATATAGATACTTAGACTCCTTAAGGATTTTAGATACCTTTGGGTAAAAGAAGGTAGACTGTCTTGGAGTGAGACATGCACATACTGCTGCTAGCTGGACCCTGAAAGAACGAAATGCCTGTTTCAGGAACAGCGTATAATCTACTGTCTTTGGTACTGGTGTCTCAGTTGGGTCTAAGTTGTTTTGGGCTGCCCACATGGAAAAAATGTTCTACTTCTGATGAAGGACCTTTTACTTTATATGAGAATTAATAGAGCTTGAAGGGAGCAATCTGTCCATACTGCTCATCCAGCCAACATCCAAGTCACCAGGTGCAATGACTGGAGGTCTGCACTGTAGATGAAGTTACTCATCTTGTGCAGTAACTCTGGTTCTTTGAGAAGTGGATCCTTATGGGTTCTCCACTTCAGATGTGCATGCACCTCTTGAACCCTTGACTGGAGATTTTCCATTGGCAGTATCCGTTCTTCCCATGTGTGTGCTCTAAACAACAATACTATATAGAGCTGTAAGTGCGAATCCATCTCAGATCCTTTTCTATTTAAATGTCCAACAAAGAACAGTTTGCAGCAAAGGGGAAGGAGGGCAAGTAGTGGAACACCTATCAGGACATACATCTCAAAGAAACACAGTTACTGCACAAGGTGAGGAATCTCTTCTTCTTCGAGTAGTGTTTCTATGGGTGCTCCACTTCAGATGACTTCCCAGCAATATCCGCACAGGGAGTGGGGAGCTTTGGAACTGAGGTCCAAGATTGAAGACTCTACAGCAATATCAAGAACTACATCATTTAAACAGAATGGACCATGAGACAGAGTTTAGAAAAAGCAAGCACTGAGGCTCATGTAGCAGCTGTGTATATCTTAGACACTGGAATGCTCTTGAATAAAGCCGTGGAAGTTGCCTGTGATCTGGTAGAGTACGGTATCCTTTGGGGAGGTAGAGCACCAGCTGCAATGATACACCAGAGATCCACCTTGAAAGTCTCTGTGTAGAGTTCGTGGACCCCTTCGCTCTTTTAACGATGGAGACAAACAGTCTAGGTGATTTCTGAAATTGCTTGGTCCAATGTAGATAAAAGGCCAATGCCTGTCTAACATTTAAACTATGAAAGGAAGTCTCACATTGATTACAACGTGGTTTAGGGAAAAATAGTGGTAGATGAATGTCCTGGTTAAAATAAAAATTTGACAGCACTTTAGGTAAGAATTTAGGGTGCAGTTGTAAAATGACCTTGTTCTTGAAAAATGCCATAAATGGGGGAGGGACGGCTCTGCCATCAAGGCCCAATTTACCCACCCCTGTAGGCTGATGTGGTAGCTTTGAGATGGGCCATCTTCACAAACAAGTGAAACAAGGAGCATGTTCAAACAGAGGTCCCATAAAGTATCTAAGCACTGCGTTAAGATCCCAGGAAAGGGCAGGACCCTTAATCTGGGGGTAAAGATTCCCTAAACCCTTAATAAATCTTGAGGACATTGTTCACCCTATGTTCTCTATTATGTTCCTGTGGCAAAAGTTCAACAAACACTGCAAATTTGATGTAATTTATAAAGTTATACTTGGCTATGATTGCTTGATGGTTTGCTATCTGAAACTAGAAGATTGCAGATTAAGTAAACTTTTCAGCTAAGAAAGTCTAACCTCTTCTGGTCTTTATAAGAGGTAGACCTAGAGTAATAGTTTACCCCCTCTCCAATTTACAACATCCACTACTATGGAATTAGGGGAGGGAGGGGGAAAACAAAAATTCTGAGTCCCTGTGAAACACACAATATTTCTTATCTGCCCTTTTGCAAGCTGGTGAGATGGTGGCATAAGGTTGCCCCGCTGTCTTCACTGGATCTATGAGTGCTTCATTAACAGATAGTACAACCCACGAGGGTGTTGTTGACTGAAGGAGCGGGACAGAGCGTATGTTGTGGGTCTTTATCCTTCAGGTAACTTCCTCGAAAGGTATCAGCCACCCTCTTCACAAGGTTCTTGAATTAGCAAAAATCGTCAGCCATCTACAGCAGTGTAGGCATGACTGCCTCATTAGGAGAAGAGGATGAAGTAAGAGTTTGAGTGGCCTCCTTTTCTGCCCTAGTCTCCTGTTCTTCAAATGTCTCCTCATGTTGGGAATTTGGTAGAGCAGGGATTTAGTGTAACCATAGCTTCTTGGTGTGGTGGAGCTAGAGATCTGGCAAACTGCTGCTGATAAACCGCAGGATCCCAGTATGACATTTGAGGTGTGGGGGTGCCCCACTCAGGACTGATCCCTCCATCTCTGTTGTGGGGAGGATCCTTGTCAAAGTATAGATTCATGTATGGATGTGAAGAGGAACCCTGCATTGATAATGGAGACACTGATTAAAGGTCTCCCTCCTCCTCAATGTCCTACAAGGAGAGTGGAGGCCCAGTAGAAAGAGGCAGAGAATCTTGTATTACTGGGAAGTACTGTAGAACCTCAGAGTTACGAACCGACCAGTAAAAAACACACCTCATTTGGAACTGGAAGCATACAATCAGGCAGCAGCAAACATACAACAAACAAACAGAGTACAGAACCGTGTTAAACATAAACAACTAAAAAATAAAGGAAAAACAGCACTTTTCTTCAGCATAGTAAAGTTTCAAAGCTGTATTCTTAGAGAACCCAAATGAGCTCCCCATCCCAAGTCTGAGGCATCGGAGATCACTGTCACTGATGGCTGGGGTGTCTCAAAGAGCATTCCCAAGAGTACCTGATGCGGTCTCGTCCACCACGTCAGAGAAGTAAGTATTTGCGGAGGGACCATAAGGATCCTGTCCAGGTGATGTCTGACTGGTGAGCATGCTGACACCAGCCATATCTAGAGGGCCTAAGGTGCAATATAGCATGTCGAACCACATCAGTATAGGCCACCATGTGGCCTAGGAGGCTGAAGCATACCCTCACTGTAGTATGGGTCGATATATGAGCTATCAACTCTGCATCACCGGAAGGAAAGCTCTGGCCTTAGTAGAGTCCAGCATCACCCCGATAAACTGTATTCTTTATACAGGGACTAATGTTGATTTGAGCTTGTTTATTAGAAGACCTAGTGCTTGGCAAGCCTTCCGAGTCATCATGATGATGACCTGGACTCAAGACCTTGACCTGCCCTTGATGAGCCAATCATCCAGGTAAGGAAATACCTGAACTCCTCTCCTTCAGTGGTAGGCCGCCACCACTGACATGCATTTGGTGAAGACCCTTGGTGCAGCTGAGAGGCCAAATAAAAGCACCATGAATTGGTAATAGCGGTCTCCTACCATAAACCACAGGAACCTCCTGTGACTGGAGAAAATCGAAATGTGAAAGTAGACATCCTTTAAATCAAGGGTGGCGTACCAGTTGCCAGGATCCAGTGAAGTAATAATGGTAGCTAGGGAAACCATACAAAAATTTAGCTTTCAGAGGTCGTCTCTCAGGTGCCTTAAGTCCAGGATGGGCCTCAGACCTCCCTTTGCTTTTAGAATCAGAAAGTAACAGGAATAAAATCCTTGATCCCGTAGGTCCTGGGGAACCTCTTCCACTGCACTCACCTGCAAGAGTGTTTGCACCTCCTGAACGAGGAGTCACTCATGAGAGGGGTTCCTGAAGAAGGACGTGGAAGGAGGGTGGGATGATGGGAGTGAGGCAAACTGGAGGGAGTAACCAATAGCCACAGTGTTTAGCACCCATCGGTCTGATGTTACGATAGTCCAGGCTGTGAGGAAACAGGGTAAACAGGAAGAGAACAAAAGGGGTGTTGGATCCATGGGTGGAACTGATAGGTCACCCTCCGGCACATGTTCAAAAGACCTGCTTTCTGCCTCGGTTGTGGTGCGGCAGATGACGCTCAACTCTGGTGTATTTTGTATCCTTTATTCTTTCTCTTATAGGAGTTCCTGTGGGAATGGTCCCCAAACTACAACTGATGTTGAGGCTTGAAGTGCCTCCTGGATGACGATGTGGTATACAGGCCAAGGGATCACAGTGTTGCCCTTGAGTCCTTCATGCCATGCAGCCTAGAATCTGTCTGTTCAGCAAATAGGGCTGTGCTATCAAATGGGAGGTCCTGAATCGATTGATGAACCTCCGACAGAATGCCCAAGAACTGCAGCCATGAAGCCTGTCTCATTGATACCGCCAAAGCCATGGTCCTGGCTGAGGAGTTTGCTGCATCTGAGGCAGCTTGCAAAGATGCCCTGGCTACCATTCTCCCCTCCAAGATGGTTTCAAACTTTTGTTTGGAGGGGGAGGGGACAATGAGTCCGTAAACTTTTCTAGCGACTGTCAGATATTAAAATGATAACTCTCAAGCAGCGCCTGTCAGTTTGCCACTTGTAGCTTTAGGCTAACAGTGGAATAATTTTTTTGTCCGAATAAGTCCAGCCTCTTCGCTTCCTTATTTTTTGGAGGTTGAACTTGCTTTACCTTCTGTGTCCCTCTCCTTGGCAATAGTGACCACCAGCGATCCCAGTGAGGGGTAGGTGTAAAGGTATTCAAAACCCTTTGCCAGGGCATAGTATTTCCTCTCTGCCCTCTTTGATATTGGGGGGCAGAGGGGTCGGGCAGCGGCAGCAAGAGGCCAGGGTCTGCCACAGCGCTCTTGCCAGTTTAACCACCCCTTCATGAACAGGGAGGGCCACTTTACTGGGGGCTGCTGATGCCAGAATCCCAAAGAGCTCATCCACTGGTTCATTCAGTTCCTCTATTTTGAGGCCTAGGTTGGATGCAACTCATTTTAGCAGATCTTGATGGGACATGAAGTCATCAAGTGGCACTGCTGAAGAAGGTCCCGCTACTGCCTCATCCGGTGATGACAAGGAAGAGGCTGGTAGCTGAGGTGAGGGAGGGGGCCACTGCTCTGGATGGGGTGATTCCCCATGATTTAAGACCTGTGAACCTTCATTGTCTGATTCCGTGTCCAGGTGCAGTGCTGAGCTCTTAGGGATAGAGGACTTCAGTATCAATGCTCCTCTTGCGGAACTGGCCTGCAGGATCCCAGATGAAACCCACACCAGTAAGGTCATGGTCCTGGCCACTGTCCTTGCAGCCATGCCCCCCATTGGTGGCAATGTAAGAAAGCTGGGCATTAGAGCCGGGACCTACCTCATCTGAATTATCTCCTTGCTTTCCGAGAATGAGACCCACTGTCTGATGGCCAAGGTGGTGCTGACTCCGAATATCTCCCGGTGCCATATGGAATGTGGCAATATTCTGGAACCGGTGAGCGGCACGGAGAGCCCAAATACTGGGTGTGACAGGACTGGCTCCTGTTCTTAGGTTTCTTGTAAGAACTAGGAGAGCGGGGTCAAGGTGTTGGTGAAATGTGCCATGCGTCCAGTGACCTGCATCATTCTGAGGCCCTGAAGTGATGCTCTGCTGCCCGGTGCTCATCTTCTAAGGACTGGTGGTGAGAGCCTGGTCTGTCACTATCTTGACCCAGAGAGCGTTTTAACTCCAGGGACTGTCTGCGCACTGGTGAATGGTGCCTGCAGGACAAAGACTGCTGAGCAGATCTGTCAGCTAGATTGCCCTTCGATAGGTTGCCTGCCAGTGCTGAGTCTCAGCGTGGTGGCTTGCCGTCCCTCAGCATTGGCGGCACAGGCATTGCCAGGAGGTCCTTCATTACCTCTGGGGTCAATGGAACTGCCAGGTGGCGAGACCCTCTACCACTACCCTGGGTTGGTGGGGGGCCCAGTGCTGGTGTCGAAGCTCACAGCAGCAAGGGACCCTTTGGAGGTGGAGAAGATTGGCAGCCCAATGCAAGTCTCACCTGGTCCCTCTTAGTTTTATCCGACGGTGAGCGACTCCGCTCAGTGCGTGTCGTCTTAGACCACTTTATCAGTACCAGGGATGGTGATCGGTGCTGAGAGCACAAAGAGGGTGCTGGAGGGGCACTGTGTGCACAGGTTACTGTGCTTGATGCCAAGTCCCATCTGCCAGGCTCTGACGTTGGTCTAAGTGCTGACTCCATCAAGATGGCCTTAGGATGAATATTCTCATCTTTCTTAGTCTGTGGGCAAAAACTATTACAGATTTTGCACATCTCACTGATGTGAGTTTTCCCCAGACACTATAGGCAACTTTGATGCAGGTCACTCCTTAGCTCCTCTTCTTACATGAAGCCCAGGGCTTAAATCCCGGGGAATGGGGCATGCCCCGACCCTGGGAGTCTAACAACTGCAATGCTGTGACTAACTATTGATAAAGATGAACAACAGAAAAAAAAACACTAGTTTTAGCGAGAGAACTTGCGAAGGCCAGAGACATTCCAGCACCGTCACTGGTGACAAGAAGAAACTGAAAGGGAGGGGAACTGGTACCGCTTATATGCAGGCACGTGTGTGCTGTTGCAGGGGGCGCTAGAGCCGGCTTCTAAGGGTACCAGTAGGGGAAAAAGTTTTCTGGTACTGGTGCATGAAGCATGCACACACACCTAAATTGGGAATGGACATGAGCAAGCACTCAAAGAAGAACCTGGCTAGCAAAGCATGCCATGAGACCAAATAAGCTCCCTGGAAATGGGAGATGGAAAAAACACCAAACCTCTTACTACTAACACTAACTAGAAACACTAAACTAACTAAAAAACAAAACTGTAGACCGTGTTAAGGCATGGCCAACATGGACATACTAGAGCTCTATCTCAGACCAAGGTGGTAGAGAAGAAATTGAGGGCAGTTTGCCAGCACAGCTCTATGAACGTTAGTGTATGACATGTGCATATGTGCACCAAACAGATGTTGCTAATGGAAAATCTCCAGTTAAGGGCTCAAGAGGCACAAGTGCACCTGAAGTGGAGCATCCATAGGGACATTTCTCAAAGAAGAGCTGATTGTGATGCCGAGATATGTCCAAAGCAGGCCACGAGGTGCATGGACATGAACATCTGCAGCAGGTCCAACAACTAAAAAACTGTCTCAGCCACTAAGGGGCTATCAGGTTTACCGTAGCCTGATCTCTCCTAATCTTGGATGCTATTCTGAAGATCAGGGGAATCTGTGGGAAGACACAAAGGAGTCCTTGGCATTACCGAAGAAAGGTGTCCAGCAAAGGTCTTGGACTCATGCCTCCTCTGGAGAAGTCTGTTATTTAGTGTTGTCCTCGGTGGCAGACAAATCTACTATGGGAGTCCCTCATTAATGAAATACACAGTCAATGACAAACTTCTTCTTTGGTCATATATGGGTGGTCCATGCATATCTAATTAACAAGTCTGTCAGGTCACTGTTGGGATGTGTAGAACCAGCCGGGTTATCCCATGTTGATGACTCCACTTCCATGGCCTGATGGCGTCCAGACAGAAAGAGCATGTATTGCTTATACAGTACTTCTTGGATGTGCTGTCAGGATTTGCACCATTGTGGACTCCCGCAGAACAGGTAGGAACACTATGCATGACAGCCTGATGGGTCTCAGCTCCAAGATTTTCATTCATAACTTCAGGCTGTCCTGAGACGATGTTCCTTTCATCTGCTGATGGCTAGATGGGCAACCCAGGCTGTTTCTCAAGCACTTGTGATGTGTGCCAGTCAGGGAGGGGACAGAGCATAGAATCTCTTAAACAGCTCTCCTGTTCTGCTGATGGTCTTTTTGAAGAAAGCAGGCATGTGCATTGGGACCCCTTAATGAAAAGTGCAGGAGTGCTGAACCTTAACAAAAAAGCTTTTCTTCTAACATTTTGTTAAGATATTTCAGCTTAAACAAGTATTAAATACAGCAAATAAACATTTCCTCTCTCAAAACAAGATCAGAGTTTCCAATGTAAAAAACCAATTAAAATAACAAAAAGCTTTTGTTGACCCATCCTCCTCAAAATATAGATCCACTGTCCTCTTCTCCCACATTCTGCTGGAAGTATAGATCCACATAGAGCATGTTTGGGCATACAGTACTTGTTTAAGCACACCTCCTTACTGTAGACATTGCTTCCCATGTGCTACATCTGTTCTGAACTTCCAGCAGGATTGGAGGAGAGGTGGGACTCCAACAAACTTCTTAACAGCCAGTATATTACCCTTTAGGCCTCCTAAAAACATCATGAAGAAGCAGATGTGCACAACCCCAACTTTTTCTTACATCTTTGTAGATCACATCTAAAAAGTTTGTCAGCAGAAGTTAATTAGGGCCATTGAAAAGATGTATTAGTGGACAGTCCTTTTGTATGTTTTAATTTATGGATAGGTGCCCAGAACACAAGAGCCTTTCCTAAAAATATTGTATTGAATAGTTTAAGAGTATTAATCTGACTCTGAATAAGTAATAAGTAATGTAGGATGTAGTATGTTAACATTGCCTTAATAACAAATAGCAAGACATAGATGTCGAGTATACATTTTATATAAAATTAAAGAAGGCATGTTGTGGTATAAAATTATACTGGTATGAGTTTCACATGGCTACATTAATCAACTACTCACAATTGACTTCATTTGATGCCAAGAACTGGCAGTGCCTCTCCCAAGTTATGCAGGACATACACCATTTCTACAAAATCTTTCATACCACCAAACATAATCAAGTACTTTGTCTATGCCACAGTAAAAAAAAAGACAATCAACAACAACAAAAAACCGCTTTCCCTTGCCATATCCATTAAACTGAAAAATCAATTACCTTAAATGGGAAAAAAATTAATTCTAAAATGATCAAGATTCTTCTAAAAGTTAGGGAACCACATTAGTTAAAGGGATAATGTCAACAAAGTTTGGGCCAAAATCAGAGTTCTGAAAAAAACAATCTTTATTTTTTAAACAAATAAGTATTCTCATGGAGCATTTGTAACTCAGAGACTGCAACATTACGAATCTAAAAGTAAAAAAAGTTTACAAAAAGGTGAATCTATATTAATCAATTTTCATTATCATAGCTGCAAGAAATGCAACAGAGTATATATAGCAGGAAGTAAATTTGATTTAAAATTCCTTACTTTTAATAGCACAGGTCAAGAAGTTTATTTATGGAATATGATTTTTAACATCCAAGTGCTTATTTAAGTCACGCAGTAGTAGTTAATCTACTACTATAATCAGTAGTACTGTTAATCTAGCAACATGAAGTCCTTTAAAGAACATTCTAATGTATGTACATTTGATATTAAATATTTTGAATGAATTGTACTGATAGCTTGTAAACTGAAACGTGACTACAAAGGATATCTGGAAATAGCATGTATATGCAAAGTTGCATACAGCTGATACATACCACTGCCAAAGAGGTGAATCATACACTCATGAAGCCAAGGATGACTGGAGTCAATACTAAATGCTCTCTTCACAGATTGCAGCATCAGAAGAAATTTCTCTATAAATAAAATAATGGTGGTGGTTAGTTACAGAACTTCCTCTGAAAATCCTAAATAGAACCATCAAACTAAGTTTTAGATGTTAAGATTGAGAATGTAATTATGTTTGAAATTTCAATGACCAGAACAAATCAAAGATGAATGTATTACCATTGCTTCTTCTGCAAGTAATTCACTGTTCAGAATGCCCCTATTTCATTAAAGCTAGTGCATGAATTAAGAGAGACAAGCTATTCAAACTAAAACAATGTTTTGTTTGATAACAAACATACAAATGTTAAGCAATTAAAATTTCTAGTTTGGACAGCAACTGTGTATGTCGTTCCTTTGTAGTGTTTAGTATTACTGTACTATAATGTAGCATAATTTCTCTCAATACAGTACAATGCATCCAAATCAAGGTTGTTGTGAGAAGGTACTGCAGATTTCTGAGTTTTGTGCATGCCAGAAATGCCAGAGGGCATTCAAATCTCACTTTTTTTTCTTAGATGAAACTGAAAGGTCAGAAAGAATCAACATCAGAGACATCAGTGCTGGAGTCATAGAAGCAAGCGTAAATAATAATGCTCAGATGGTCTAAGTCACGGAATTCTAAGCAGCAATAGGACATTTGTAATTCAGCCTGGACCCAATAGGAAGGAAGAGAATGCTGCCACAACCTCAGTGAAGAGCCCTGACCTAAGCACATTTAATACCTATTCTGGTCACAAATGGATATTAGCAGCATATCCCATTTTTAAGCCAGATTTATGAGTGTCCTGATCCAACACAGTGAAGATCTTTCTTCTATAAGACACATCAGAATGAAAGAAATCTAAATATTACCTGCTTTTACATAAGAACACAAGCCCGAAATTATATTAAACACTTAAATCCAAACGTAAAAACCTGCATTCCTTTAACTTGCATTCATGAACAACTATGGGTGTAAGCAAGCTGGGAATGTCTAAGTTTGTACATCATCATCTCTGGTCCTGAAGAATTTAAAGAATACATCAAAAAATGTGGATAAACACCAGCTCTTCCAGATCTGTGAAAAGGTGGTCTTTGTTACGTGATCCACAGAACACGCATGGTGTATCCAATGAAAAGCTACCTACATCAATTAGTGATATTGCAGCAGTATAGGTCAGTGATGATTAATTTTCATAGCTATTACATTAGTCTAATGTGGTAACTATGAAGTTCTTTACTAGTTCTCTCACCTACCTTTTCTGAAGTAAATCTCAAAAGCAAAAAGATGGGTCTCTATTTTGTTCTTCACCAAATTCTTCAACGGTGTTAAAAATTTAATGGCTTCTTCCAAAGGTGCTTCAACCTAAAAAGGCAAGAAATGTGCTATGTAAATGGGAACAACATAAATGAGATTCATTTTCTCCTTTACCAATAGGAATATGAACTTTAAATGTATGCTCAGGTATCCAGCACTCTGTTGAAATGCCACTCAAGGTCACTGGAGCTGCCAATCCATATCACCATTCCTAATTAAGATGCTGATAACCTTTAAGGAAGACAGCAATTAAACATTGATCGTGGTCACTAGATCCCAGCTAGGACAGTACAGTAAACAAAGTTTTATTTCTCTCCTGCTTCGTGGTTTTTTTCCTGTAAAAAGAATGGCAACAATTTTACGTGGTGAGTTCTGAACACCTCTAGATGTCATAATTTAGGAACCTTTCATCCAATTCACTTATAAAAATTTAAAAACATCTCTAGCTCTTTGCCTCGTAGAGGTGGATCTCAAAATTTAACCAGCCAACAAGGAGGCTCATCAATGGAATACAATTTCCTCTCCAAAAGATTCACTCGGTGTTCTCCCCTCTCCTAAAGCCTTTTAGGAAGTCTATTCCACAAGATCAGCTCCTCTCACACTGCCCCAAACCCCATGTTTGTCACCTCCCCTTACCGTAGGCCTCCTGAGGTCTTCCAACTACCTTCTGGGTTATCGGAGGAGTCTCTTCTGATGAACCAAAAAAGGTTTGTCAGGTGAAAAAGACAGAAAATGCTAGTGCTGCCTTCTCATTTTCTCCAGCTATTCCTCTGATATGTTCCCAAGCAACCTCCAATCCCTTCATTCCTCCTGCTACTAGTCAAATCACAACATTTTTGCTGGGAGAAGGGAAACGTAGGGGAGAAGTTCATGTCTGGCTGAGGAGTACCTTGCTTGGATGTCACTGGAGCAGAAAAGTCCAAATGGGAAGAGCACTCAAGAACTGCACAGAGTTGCAAGACAATATAGGGGCAAAGCCATGGTACTTTCCTGACCTCTCAACCTAACAAACCTCCTGTGGTTCAGCAGAAGGAAATACTGCTGATGCAACAATACCTTGTGTGTACAAACATTTAGCTCAAATCACATACCGAAACACTGCTTCCCTGATACCATGATTCCTCATAAATGTATGTAATTCACACAAAGGAGGGGCTCTGCTTCATTCAGCTAGTGTCAGTGGAAGAGGAATCACCATCTGCAGCTTACTCATTATGGCAGAAGCAGAATGGTAGTTGTACACAACTATTTCTCTGTGGAGGACTGTTAAAATGATCCCTTAGAGCCCAAGAAGAGTTCTTTCCAATTGGAAAGGAACAGAGCAGGAAATAAAGTATATTGAAAAATATTAATCCAGTGATGAGAGACACCTCTATTAACCTTATCCTACGGTATCTGCCTGAACATGGAGATATGGATAGATTCTTTGAGCAGATTCCCCCCCAAAAAGACATGGGGAACAGTTGCTGTCAGCTCAGGTAAACATGACTAGTGAAGTCAGCATTCTTCTGACCGTTCTGAAGGGTTTGTTCTGCCAGAGATCCCACCCTAACAGTGAGTAAAACAGACTGAGTCTGTCTTACTGCATATTAGCTTAGGGAGTAGTTAGAGGCCATGGTGCTAAGACAACACTTACTTAACCCTTATGGTGGCCTCAGATGTCTAATGTTTAGAGACCAAAGCAATTTAAATAAGAGCCAGCTGTTGCCTTTATTATTGGTAAT
Organism: Mesoclemmys tuberculata; assembly: GCA_007922155.1. NCBI lineage: Eukaryota > Metazoa > Chordata > Testudines > Chelidae > Mesoclemmys > Mesoclemmys tuberculata. The sequence goes on along the minus strand of ML675624.1, from coordinate 9,572,059 downwards.
ACATTCTTTCAAAAACAGGCATGTCAAAGTCATTTTCTGGCAAAAGCCAAACATTACGTTTTAAGTAAGGTCTAGCAGCTTAAATTTTAAGTTAGTAAAGATTTTGCTGCAATGTTGCCATTTCACTTGCCACAAAAGCTCTTTGCCTCACTCCTCACAGGTATGCTTCATACAAAATCAGCACCAATCACTCAACTAATTATTCTTCTGCCACAGCTCTTATGCATGATCTTCATCAGCACTAATTTGCATTAGTGTAATTCCTTCCTCTGTGGTTTTACTTAACCTTGTCTCTAAAATTCAGCTTGTCCAATCTGTAACTATTTAATCTCCACACCAAAAATCAAATCAATCTTTTCACATCACTGGCTTCCTATCACCATATCAGCTTTCAGTTTAAAATCCCCAATAGTATTCAAGATCTTCATGGAATTAATCTGCTCTCCCCATCTGTTCAGCCTAGATTCCTCCATGCTGTTCCCTACACTTAAAATGTTTTCCTACACCTCCTATTCAAAGCCTCTAAAAGAACAGAAGCACAGAACGTTCTTGTCATATATTGTTTTCCCTCTACTTATTGCAGTTTGAGTGTAAACTATTCCATAACACACAATCCAACCTCAAACCTATCCACCCAGTCTACCACTACTTCCAAACTTTTCCACTCAATTTCCTCAATCTTTTTACTGAATTTTTTTCACTGTTACCTCATTCATTCCTGACCTACCACCAGTTCCACAAATGCTACATGCCTGACAAACCGAACATGCAAATAACTATGTGGTGAGAAGAATGTAATAATGAATGTATTTATCTCACCTTCAGAACATTAGTGACGTAGCACAACACATTTATGAAGATATTTCTACATATTGTGAGGGAGTGTCAAACAGTTCTTGCTACAATGCATGCTCTCTTTGAAGGACTAGAGACAAACAATTCCACGATAACACTTGGGAGAATACAAACCAGATAAGAAATTGTTCCAGAAACCTTTGTTTTGAAATGGTGACACTTTTGAGTAGAAGCTATGCAAGAATGGCTCTCTGGAGTTGTATGTTCAAGGTAACATTCTGCAAAGCTGATTTTCATTTGATAGCCAATTGCTGAACATTGTTCTAGTCAGTACCTTTGCTAGTTTCTCAGGGATAAGTTCTTCTTTCGGACCGCCAATTTCCTCATCATCATCATCCTTTTTCTTCTTCTGATTTCTTTGCTGCTTCTCTTTTTCTGCATTCTTCTTCTCTTCCTCTAGTTGTGCTTTCTTCTGTGCTCTTCTCTGCTTATTGCGTAGCTTCTTTAGCTCTTTGTCAGACATGTTTGCTGCACACAGACAATATGTTTCAATAAAAGGGTGACTGTGCATAGATTATCCTGATTATTTTTTAAAACTACATATTTCAGATTACTTTACTTCAAATGACTGCCAGTTACCACATTTTCTAACCCATATTTTTCCTAATAAGCAATGCTGCCATAATGTTTGTAAAGTTTTGACTTAACAAGTCAGTGGCAGAGTTGGTAGTAGAACTCAAAGCACAGAATAGATCTTTGAGTTCTAACAACTAAAGAAAGCTCATGCTCAAAGCGTCATCTAAACATTTAGCAAAAATATTTGAGGTAAACAATTAAATTTTGAAATATATGGTGTCATTAGGTTTAACTTTTAACTGCCTACATAGATGAATAACAGACTTCAGAGATAACACTGCATCAGTTTACATTTGCTATAAGAAATGCCCCAAGATATCTCTCCCTTCATTTCTACTCATGGCTTCAACACTTGAAGGACAAAGAGGATCACTAGACTGCAGAGGGATCCTGGCTGAAAGAATTTCAGTCAGTAAAACTGCTAAAATATGCGGTGAGACTTTTGCTTTGAAACCACTTAGCTTGTTAAATTAGGTGTTAGTTGCATTTTATTTTTTATTTCTTTGTAATCAATTCTGACTTCTATGCCTCCTTACTTCTATCTAATCACTTAAAATCTATCTTTTTGTAGTTAATAAACTTGTTTTATCTAAACCAATGTGTGTTTGGATTGAAGTGTTGGGAAACTTCATTTGGGATAAGATTTGAGCATATCATTTTCTATTAATGAAATGACAGACTTTATATGAGCTTGTATTGTCCAGGAGGGTGCAGTGAAGGACAAAACACACAGGTTTTTGGGGGAAAGCCTGGGACCAGGGGTTTGCTAGTGTTTCCCTGCAGTGTAATACATGGGTGGCCGGCTATAGTATTAATATAATATAGCTGGGAGTGATTTACTTGCTGGAGGCTGTCTGTAAGCTGAACAGAAGTGGTTGCTCATACTGCAACACAGTGTAAAAGGCACCTCAGACTGGAAAACTGAGGAGACTGCTGTCTGCTAGTCCAGATTGTACCTTGGGGAATGTCACAATGGCATAACTGAACTTTTCTAACTTTTTCAAGTCCTCTTTAAATTTTGCTGAAACTTACTGGAAGAAGAGCTGCTTCAAATGCAGCTCCTCAGATTTACTACTTCAGGACCAGAGACCATGAATTTGCATCATTTTCTTGATCACTCTCAAAAGAAATCCGGATGCTTTTCTTTTAGAAATTATACAAGGGCTGAAAACATTGCTTTAGAATTACCCCCACCAAAATTCTACTTGGATTTTAACATTAGTGCTCATATTGTATAAACAGGATGCATCATAAGACCACTTTTCTTTCACCTGTAGATTTCAAAGCACTTGAACAAAGGAGGTCACTTTCATTATCAAATTTTTATAGATGGGGAAACTGTTGCACAGAGAGGTAAAATGACTTGACCAGTGTCACCAAGCAGGCTAGTGACACAGCCAGAATAAAACCCAGATCTCCTGAGCCTCAGTTCAGCGCTCTATCTACTGGGCCACACTGCCTCTATTTTCAATAGAGAGTTAGCATTCACTTGCTACAAGCTAATTCCTGACTTGTGACTTTTACCACTGAATTAAGAGCTCCAGTTTAACTATCAGCATCAAACAAGGAGTGTCATATCCCAACCAGTTAAATTCACACAAAATAAATGCAGGAAATTTCTTATACCTGTATCAGTCTCGTGTTCTTTATTCTCATCTGTCAGGGGATTATCATGAAGCTTCAAATATATCTCTATAGCAATTCGTGCTGCCTTGAAGTAAAATGGATGTTGTCGAAGCACGTCTTCTAGTTTTAACAAGTCCACATAAGACCTAAGTGTAATCTTTCTCATACAGTAAGTGTGGAAGTCAAACTGGTCGTCTGTAATTTCTACAAAATGCTAACAGAAAACAGCAAGTTTTAGCAAAACAAACCTGATATTCAAATAAGCAGCTATGGAAAAAAATTGTAATTAAAGGAAAAAAAGACAACTGACAATGGATCAGTGTCTTATGTACTCAACTAGTGAGTGTCATTCAAGTTTTGGTACTTTGAGTTAAGAAAAACGTAGATGCAGATGAAGTTACAAAATTACATTTTTCTCCTAAAAGATGACGAAAATAATTCCACAAACTGCCTAATACCAAACATTAAAAAAGGAACTACTGCAGGAGCGATGTAGGGTGTATCAAGTCAGGACCAAAAAGCAATAGTTCAGTTCTTTCAGACACTACCACAATCAACAGAGGAGAGGAGACTCCTAAGACAAACTTTTAAAAGAATATTTATTTTGTGAGAAAGAATTTAACAGCACTACAAACTTTAAGAACATAAGAATGGCGATATTGGGTCAGACCAATGGTCCATCTAGCCCGTTACCCTGTCTTCCAACGGTTGCCAATGCCAGGCACTTCAGAGGCTATGAATGACTAGAACAAAATCATCAAGTGATCCATCCTGTCTCCCATTCCCAGCCTCTGGCACACCGTAATCCCTGCCTATCCTGGGTAACAGCAATCGATGGACCTATCCTCTATGAACTTATCTAGTTCTTTTTTGAATCCCGTTATAGTCTTGGCCTTCACAGAGTTCTCTGGCAAGGAGTTCCACAGGTTGACTGTGCGTTATGTGAAGAAATACTTCCTTTTTTGTTCATTTTAAACCTGCTGCCTATTAATTTTATTTGGTAACCCTTAGTTTTTGTATTATGAGCAGTAAACAACACTTCCTTATTTACCTTCTCCACAACAGTCATGATTTTATAGACCTTTATCATATCCCCCCTTAGTCATCTCTTTTCCAAGCTGAAAAGTCCCAGTCTTATTAATCTCTCCTCAAAAGGGGCAACTTTTCCATACCCCTCATCATTTTAGTTGTCCTTTTCTGTACCTTTTCCAATTCCAATATATCTTTTTTGAGATGAGGGGACCAAATCTGCATGCAATATTTAAGATGTTGCCGTACCATGGATTTATAAAGAGGCAAGACGATATTTTCTGTCTTATTATCTATCCCTTTCCTAATGATTCCCAACATTGTTAGTTTTTTTGACTGCCACTGCACATTGAGTAAATGTTTTCAAAGAACTATCTACAATGACTATGAGATCGCTTTCTTGAGTGGTAACAGCTAATTTAGACCCCACCATTTTATATGTATAGTTGGGATTATGTTTACCAATGTGCTTTATTTTGCATTCATCAACATGGAATTTCATTTGCTATTTTGTTGCCACGTCATCAAGTTTTGTGAGATCCCTTTGTAACTCTTCGCAGTCTGTTTAGACTTAACGATCTTGAGTAGTTTTTTATCCTCTGCAAATTTTGACACCTCATTGTTTAGCCCTTTTTCTAGATCATTTATGAATAAATTGAACAGTATTGGTCCCAGTACAGACCCTTAGGGGACACCACTATTTACCTTTCCATTCTCAAAACTGACTATTTATTCCTACTCGTTTCCTATCTTTTAACCAGCTACTGATCCAGGAGAGGATCTTCTCTCTTATCCATAACCACTTAAACCACTTTGCTTAAGAGCTTTGGGTTAGGGTCCCTGTCAAAGGCTTCCTGAAAATCTAAGTACACTATAGCCACTGGATCACACTTGTCCACATACTTCTTAATCCCATCAAAGAACTCTAGTAGATTGGGGACGCATGATTTCCCTTTAAAAAAACTATGTTGACTCTTCCCCAACAAATCGTGTTCATCTACGTTTCTGATAGTTCTGTTCTTTACTATAGTTTCAACCAGTTTGCATGGTACTGAAGTTAGGCTTACAGGCCTGTAATTACTGGAGTTGCCTCTGCAGCCTTTTAAAAAAATTGGCATCACATTAACTACCTTCCAGTCATCTGGTGCAGAAGCTGATTTAAAAGATATGTAACCTATCACAATTAACAGTTCTGAAATTTAAATTTGAGTTCCTTCAGAACTCTTGGGTGGATACCATCTGGTCTTGGTGACTTATTACTGTTTAATTTATCAATTTGTTCCAAAACCTCCTCTAATAACACCTCAATCTGGGATAGTTCCTCAGATTTGGCACCTAAAAAGAATGGCTCAGGTTTGGGACTCTCCCTCACATCCTCAGCTGTGAAGACCGATGCAAAGAATTCATTTAGTTTCTCGGCAATAGTTTTATCTTCCCTGAGTGCTCCTTTAGCATCTTGATCGTCCAGTGGTCCCACTGGTTGCTTAGCAGGCTTCCTTACTTAAAAATTTTTAAGGAAGTCATGAGAGACTTTGTGGACTGATCTTAAGCACACAAGTTGAGTATCTGCAGAGTACCAAACAAAGTTTTAACTTGTGGCACAATTTTCTTCCTCCAGCAATGAAACCAGAGGCACATCATTCTGATCTTCTGGCTACTTTCTTATACTGTCAGCGCATAAATCATTACAATGGCCTTGTTTATCAAGACCCATGCAAATTAAGTCGCAATCCTGCAAGAATTTAGGCACATGCTTAACTTCATTCATGTGAGTACTGCCACTGAACACAATGGGACTGCTCATATGAGTAAGATTAAACATATGCGTGTTTGCAGGATTGGAGCTTTATTTAATACAGTTACTATTAGACATGGGTAGTGACTACAGCTGCCATTTCACACTTGGAAGGCAACAGCATGTCACAGGAAATTACAAGACTTCTAAGGGCCAGACTAGAGATGTTAATGTTTAGATGGAAACATGTCATGACAGTAAAGCTAACAGATGAAATATACTTAGATACATACTCTCTCAATTTCATGACATTTCTTAAGTGCTTCTCCAAATTTATTCATTGCCTTGTAAGCTTGGGCACATTCTGTCTGGAACCACATGCACTGCATTTCATTCAAGTTCTCTACTGCTGAGGTTCCTTCCTAAAAGTGAAACAGAAGCATTAGAAATATTTTAAAAAATATTCCCCTGCTCAGGCACACCCCAGTTGTTTCCTCCTGCCTTCCTTCCCTGAAGGAAGAGAGGAGCAGGTGGAATGGAAGCAACAGCTACAGGCAGCTTGTGGCCTCAACCCTCTGACAATGATAAGTCATTTTGAAAGTCAGCAATCTGACGAAAGGCTACTCCAGCCTCTGCTGAAAAATAAACTTTCAGTTATGTAGAATAGTGACCATAAATTCTCAAAAATTCTTCAGATGTAGCCTATGAACAAGATTTCAGTGCATTTTAGCCTCTACTTTATAAAACAAAAACAGTGCACCTATCCAAGGCTAGAGATGCCCTTGCCATAAAGAAGAAAAAATAAAATTAAACAATCTACAGAACACAAAACTGTATTCTGATTACTCTCAGAAGCCCACCTCCATAGCAGCCCAACAAATAAGATGCACTTTGCAGCATGCCTTGGAAATTGTTATTCCCAGGATATTTTAGATATACGGGATGGAGATAATCTATTTGAGAGATGAGAACCCCTCACAGAACACTACCATCAACTACATGGAACTTCTATGAGGAAAGTTTGAACAATCTCTGTTGAAATCATTTGGAACAAAAAAAGATTTCACAAAGGATTCTAAATTTCTTAAAGGAATTTTAAGAATTAATTTTAAATCTAATTAATTGATTTATTTGTAAGTTCTCCGAAACTTCTGTACTCAGTAAAGTGCTGTGCTTTTGGCGAGCACGTACTGTATTTTTCCATATGTAATGAAGAAGTTGAATCCTCGTAAGTGCAAAACTCAGCTTAACCTTAACTACAGAGACATTATCACCACGTAAATGAAATCTAGCTATAAATTACTACAAGTGACGCAAGCAACCTTCAGACCTCAGCCAGAACAGGCAAAGAAAGCTCATTACTGACCAAAATAGAGGTTCAGAAGGACAGCTAAAATATGCAAGATACTTTACACTTAATTATGCCTACATTTTGTTCATCAAAAGCTATAGTAAATGGAACAAACCCTTGTAAACTTAGAACACATTTCTTCTGCCTCTTTAATCAAGTTGGCTTTCAACATATATTTTGCACACTTGGAGTTGATAAATCTGTCTGCTGTGTCCAAGGCCTGAGCTTCATCCATCCACCTTGCAGCTTCTTTGATGTTTCCAGCATGCTTATAAAAGAAAAAAATTCAAATCAAGCAAACAAGAAAACTGTAAAATACAGTTTAGCCTTATCCACCCACTCTTCATTAACAAATTAAATATTATACATTTGGGTTAATATAAACAAAGTAGAAAAAAATTATTCACCAGTCTTATTTAAAACAAACAAAACCATCCCTCAAAACAAAAAGGCAGCAGTACAACTGCATCTCAATATTATGGAGTTGCCCTTCTTTGACACTATAACCTCCAAACAGACCTTGTTAATCCGCATTTTGCTAATTCATAAACCTAAGAGCTCTTAATAAAACCAGGTCTCACTACAGCATTTTCTGAGCTGTTAGAGAGAACTGGGGTCAGAATAGGTTGGTTTTTTTTTAAAGACATGATTATTTAAAAAATAATTAGTAAGTTTACAAGTTCATTATGATTTAGCAAAGTAAATTAAAAATAAAACTGTCAAAATTAAAGTATATTTTGTGATACACGTCTCCTTTTTCATTGTTTGTTCACTTACTAATTTGCAATAAACTTATTAATGGAAATTTAGGGAGGTCCTACTATATGGAAATTTAAGAATTAACTGAAACATTTCTATGAGTCTTAAGTTTGTAAAAGTCTGCTCATACAAAACCTGATGCCTCAACCAACATTAGTGCTGAAACACTACAGGGAAGTACAGTCATGATGAGAGGTCTCAGTGCAAAACAGAAGAGAAGTTCTATCCAATAATTAAGAACAAAGCAATCAAGATTACCTTATAGATTTTAGCCTTCACAAGGAAGAGTTCTATCAAGGTGGGAGTACTTTCTATAGCAGCATTTATGTATTCCAGAGCAATGGATGGCTGCCCAATTTTGTCATAATGTTGTGCCAAGTAGTACTGGACCCAAAGTAAAGTGGTTGGAGGTTCTTCTTTACCATCATCTATGTGGGAAAAGATGTCATATTTTCCATTTTACTAGTTTGTAGCATAAGGAATATCCTATTGATGTAGTGTAGAGAATTTATTGTTTACTCTACCTCTATAACTAGCTCTCAACCCACTAATAGACCAGAAAAGTAGGAAGCATGTTTACTTTATCTGGAGAGTAATCTTAGCACCCTCCTGTAAATTATTGTTTTAGGTCAAAGATACAGTACGCTAATAGCATATGCCAGCAATTGAAATATTTGATTGTGTTCCGCATTTACATCAATATATTTTCAATACACCAATTTAAAACACTTAAATAGTTAAAGAGTTCAGATTAAGTGGCACCAATCTATTCCTGTCACATTGCAAATATCTTTAAAAACTTGGGATGTGGCTGGTGTTGGAAAAAAACCCACCTAGGATAGATAAATATATTCCAACTTTTTCCAAAATAACCATAAAACATAACTGTAGATATTTCCTTTGTATGAAATATAAACTATGGCTCTGAAAGGACTCGATCCTGAAAGGTGATGAGCACTCTGCCCCAGATCTAGCAAACCCCTTAAGCACCAGTCAGTAAGGACTATTCAAGGCTTAAAGTTAAGTTTACTGCCATATTGGGATTGGAGCGCCCAGTGCCTTGTAGGAACAACCCAAAAGGCTTTAATTCTTCAGTACCTCTGACATGATTTACCCCAATTGTATTTTTACTTTTAATACTTTTGCTCCTATGAAAATTAAACAGATAAATGTTTTGTTTAGCCATGTCTACACACAAATGTGCACCAATTTAAAAAAATTTTTAAGCACCAGTACAAATTTATGTTTAAATTTTTAATTCAGTTTGAGAGATTGACTTATTTCAGTTTAGCTCAATGCTGTAAAAAAACCCAAGAGATTAAGCCAAAATGAAGTAAGCCATTCTCTTAGCCGAAGAGCATCCCCACACAACTTGCACTGGTTTGAAAAAATCTTTACTTAAGTGGTGCAACTGTACATGTAAACAATGTTTTTAAATCCAAGGAAGGATGAATTTTTAATTAAATGCCAAAAAAATATTTTTCCAAGATTGCAAAATAGTTGTCATTTATTGAAAAAGACAGATTGGCCAAGATATCTAAATATGGGAATTTTAGATCTAAAATTGTCTGTAAATAAAGAGTTTTATTATAACATGAATATATACACTAAATAGTATCAATATGGTTACAACATAATCTATTTTTATTTCATATGGCTGCCATAATTATAATTCTCTCCTCATCATATTTAAGGGCGTTCCAGGTTATGATATCCTAAAGTGAGTATGGAGAGCTGCCTAGGCTAAAACAGTATACTTTTTAAGTACAGATTTAAAACGTGCTCTGGTGCTCAAATTCTAAGGAGGGCTACAGCTCACTTCTCAACTTTCAAAAACATTTTTTAGGGTTTTTTCCAATCCTTCACACCCACCCACACATGGACACTTATACTTGCCTCTGAATTGTTACATATAACATGATGAACACAGTGTTTTCATGAAGTATTATAGCATTGGCACTCACCATTGGGATTAAATAACCTGCAGCTTTTCAGAGAAGTTTCATACCCTACCACCAATTCTTCTATAATTGCCACCTACATGTGCAAAGACAAGACAAGAAATATTTGTGATCTAGGTGTTATTTCACTTCAACATGAACTTTCTTGGTGTTAGCCATACTGACTATTCTCAGTAAGAGAGCTACTAATGCAATATCCTAAATCCCAGTACAGGGGAAGTGTGCTCAATCCCCACCTCTCCTTTCAGCATGTAGCGATAAATCCTCACAAATTTTGTGTCTATATACACCTAATTCACCTCTGGTTAGTAGTTCATGGTTTGGTACAATGACTGACTTGGAAAAGAGCTATGTAAATTTGCACATTAGGAAATGTAGCACTAGATTTTTACTTCTGTTACCTAGAATAATCAGAAAAATCAAGTCAGTAACAGTAATACAGAGCAGTGTCAGCTGGAAGACCTCAGTCTAAGCACTGAACTTACAGGCCAAAGGAGGCTCAGACTTGTCATCATAAAGTTGCTTTTATTCCTTTAGAGTATAAGAATAAACACAAATTGTTGCCAATGAAGTTGAAAGATTAATTTACCTTCTCTTTATCTTTGTACAATGATCTCAAAGTATTAAAAACAGGTGGACAGCCTTTACTGAAATTCATCCTTAGAAACTTGTCCAGACATTCCTTAAACTTTTCACCTTTGGGGGAAAAAGAGCTGTTGATTTTGTTTTATCAAACATTACTTTACAATTTTAACTTTTTATATTGTTAAATAGAAAGTTCTAACAAAAATATATTGTGATTTTATTTTTATTTGCTTGTCAAAAATGCACTTGCCAGATAAAAAGTTTAGTGGCAGTCTTCTTGGAACCAGTCCTCTTGGGTACTTAGTCCAGGCTTCTTCATAGATTTTCAGCCTCTCTAGCATATTGGCTAGAACAAAACAAAATTTGGAAACTACTAAAAAGAATCTTTTTTGTTAATTAAATTAAATAAACCCCAGATTTATATATTTAAAGAAACACAATTAATTTGCAATCTAGTCCATTTTGAAAAGTCAGTAAAAAGTAGTTTCAGGCTCTGAGTCCCCATGCCTATTTGTTATGATTTCATTTTCCCCTTTTAAAAAAAGCTTCTCTCCTCCATCGCTGTGTGAATGACCCACGCAAACAGAGGAAAACCAACTATACAGCAGCAGCAATTAAACAGACTGTATTTAAAGTGCTGTCAAAGGCACAAAGTAAACAAACAAATACTTCTGTCTGAAATTTGTATTGACTGTAAATGGAAGATTACCATAAATGAAAGATAAAAAAATTAACTTGATAGTGTCCTTTCTAAAAAAGAAGTGTGCCTTCTATTTCTATCATTCATACAAACAGAAGGACTACAGCACTTAAAATCTGTCATCTGTCAAAGATAGATAAATAAAAATGGCAAACAGGATATCAGCACAATGCAAGTCTTAAAAGATAACGTTAGTACAAAAACATAATAAATCCCTACTACATATCAAAAACTAGACTAGAAGTTGTCAAACTTAAGCGCCCCTTTAGGAACATATTACATGTTTTCAATGCATAAGTAAATGACAACTGAGCAAAAGTAGATTTTTGATACTCTATATTACAAGCTGTAAAATCATTACCTGGTTTAAGTGCCTTTTCTAAGCCTTTGTAGTATGCCCAGTTTTCAGGATTCCTTTCTTGCAATCCTCTATACACCTCAGCTGCTTCTTCCAGCCTGCAGAGTTGTAACAGAAGTTCTCCTGTATAAAATTATACATTGAGTGTGAAGGAGAATGCAACAGCTAAACATCTGTAGTGATAATCTGACTGTTAGACATTCCTCAATTCTTTGTTAATCCACGTTTTTTAGGCATAAACATCAATGGCATGAAGTAACTGACAGGTATAATTTTAATTTGACTGACAACTTCAATGTTGAGATTTAACAAGTTTTCATGTTCATAGCCAACAACTCATTCAGCTTTTCAGTTGAAGACTTATGCATATAGAAAGAGTCAATTTATTAAGAGTGAGGAACAACAATTACATGCACCTTGGTTAAAATTTTTGAAGAACTATTTAAGTGCAGTTTTACTATATATAGAAAGTAATAAAATACAGTATATGGTAGTCCATGTTTATAGCTTCTTGAAGTCCAAATCAAATTTGCTCGGTTTGCAAGTAAAGGGACAGGTTTACAAAATGCAAGTGTGAAAAATCATCTTTTCAGATTTGTACATCAAGCTATTTGTATAGCTTGCGAGTTGTAGTAAAAGATTCTGCAGTCAAGTTCTGCCCTCACTGACAGTTTGGCAATGGGATGGCACCATGGTAAATTTGATAGAGTTTAGACCAGCATGTGTAACCAACATTTCTATTGATGCTGGATCCAGAACAGAATCCTGCTCACTATTTCATAGCTGCATTGAGTTGGCAGTGCTAAAAACAGTAAAAGTAATTTTACACACACATCCTGTTAAAGTAACTAGATGTCACATAATTCATGACACTCCCCAGCAAACTGTTAAAGTAAGCACACCTGACTGAATTCATTAAGAAGGCATCACTTTTAGAGTAAAACCTCAATAACTTAGGGCTGTTTTACACTGCTACTGGCAGCTAATGGAAAGTACACAAGCTGCTTGCATATCTCCCATCAATGTACCAAGGCATCTACACAGCACTGAATCAACAGGAGATGCGCTCCCATCAAAGCAGCCTTACTCCTTTTGGGGAGGTGGACTAATGGCGTCGACCAGAGAGCTCATCTCCTATCGACTAAGCAAGTCTACATGACCTGCTCAATGGATCCCGCCTGCATCGATGGCTGCAGAGCCTGCAGTGTAGACATATGGAGTACATTTTGCACTACAGAAAGGAAGAAAAGAGCAAAGTCTGATCCCCTCTCCTTTAGTTCAGCAATTTTAGCAGCACAAGCTAGCGCTTACTACAGAAAGGTTAACTTGGGCTATGGTTCTTCACAGAGCAGCCACCTCAAATCATCTCAAACCAGGGAGAGAAACCCAGGGCCCACCCACCAGCATGGACAGAATCAAAAAGTACTCTCTCAACACAAGACACCCAAATAATGCCATAGAAGGCAAGAGTTAGCACTGCTAATTCAATTCTAAACTCCTATAAATGCCAGAATGCTTTCTACTATTACTCAGTTATATTTCACTCATAGTATGTTTTATTATGCATTTTTAATATAAATGACTCATTTTTTTGTAGACTTTTTTGTGGCACTTACTTGCAGTATCTAAGCACACCACAAACATTAATAATGTAACCTCAAGGCCGCTGGGGAAAAGATAGATCAGTATTCTACCATTTTTACTGATGAGGCAGTGAAATACAGATTAAGTAAATACTTCAATATCATACAGAAGCCTTTAGAAAAGCTTGTATTCAGAACTCAGACCTAATTCTCCGTCCTGTGACTTAACCAATATTTTTGGTGCACACTTTGTATGCAGGGTAGTAGATAATTTAGACATCTCAAGTTTCAGAAGAGTGGTAAGATATTATTCTTGAGAAATAGTATGTGATCATGTAATTAAAGACTATCATAACACATTCATAAAGGACAGAACTAAAGATCCACATACATCAATTCTGGCATTTCCTGACTTATGTGTTTGCAAGATAAAAGCCCTTATGGGCTTACATTTAATCACGTGAATCATCTCACTGACTTCAGCAGGATTATTTCTGTACTTAAAGTGTGTAAATGTGTGCAGGATCAGGTCTTTGGATCTTCAATGAGGAAATACATTGCCATCAGTAATTTCTTCTGTAGAATTTCCAAAGAAAGGCAATAGGAGGAGCTACATTCTTCACGGCTTCAAAGCTCTGATGTTTTGTAAGACAACTGTATGAGAGCATTTAACTTTTATAATATGAAACTATTTGGTTAAACATCATGGGAATGTTGCCGTTCTTGAAAAGGCAATGGAACACCGCTGCCCTTAAAATTAGACAGCAACATCTATTAAACATCTGGTTACTTACCATTAAACTACTTTGTACAAGACCAATGCATATTAATACTATCCCAATTAAACAGTCATTACCATTCACTGAAGAGCTCTGTATGGCTTGAAAGCTTGTCTCGCTCAACAACAGAAGTTGGTCCAATAAAAGACATTACCTTGCCCACCTGTCTTTCCAATATCCTGTGACCAACATGGCTACAACTACAGTGCATTACCATTCACTAACATTAGGGTAAACCATTTAAATGGAGAACTTAATATCTGTCCCAACACATGGTATACCATACCAGTAGTAAATGGCAATTAGAGTTTACATTTATATAGCATTTTTCATGCCAAAACCTTCTTTATATTATATACACACACAAGCATCGTGAAACTATGTCAGCATCTCAGGTGGTGCAGCACCTGAATATTAGCCTATGTTGGCTAAAATTCAAACTGGGGGTAGGGGGGGATTGTAGCATATTGGCAAATTCCTATGCTCGCTAAAAGTAACATGAGCTATGGTGTACTTTTAAAGGGAGAGAATCCAGTTACAAATAATTAATACTCACAAGTTTTATTGACAGCTCCTTAGAGTATGAAAATTATATTTTAAAATGTTTTTCCTCCCACTGTTAATGCTGATTTACCTTGCTCATTTCCCAGTTCGAGCAATAAAAAATTACTAGTCTACATGACTTCCTGACTCACATACCAATGCAATCAATACTGTAATGTATAGGATGCAAACACTGCAAAGTATGTTTAAAATTGAGCTTTTTGTAAAAATGAAGTTTAAACAAACTTAAGAACATTAGAGAGTCCCGTGAAAATAGTTTTTGCTTAGTTTTAGACCTAAACTGGCCTGTCATATATTTCATAATTCAGTCTTATATAAAAATAGCTTATTTCTTTTATTTCTGTTACACAATATACACACACACAAGATTCCATAATGCAGAGATGTACAAGCACACAAAGTGACAGCCTCCTGAAGAGGCAATTACCTTTAGTTTCTTCAACAGCCAGTTTATCACAGATCTGCTTTTCATAGGTACCAAGGTGCTCCAAGGCTTCTTTGTAGAGTCCTGCTTCTCGGAGGACTTGATTTTGATACAAAAGCAGCTCACTGTACTCATAGTCCACTTTATCAGGAGACGTCTGAATGTAAACCAGGCATATGAATGTACACCCTTGTAGCATACTCTTAAACTTAGGATAAATTGAATTCATTTGGTTTTAAACATCTAAATTATATTAAATTGTTAGTGTGTTTGAAAGACAATTACTTTTTTTTTCTCACAGCTAATCAAAATATATGAAGAATTCCACGTTTTCTTTTTTATACCTGTTGAGTCTTCCTAAATTCTTCTAAAATCTTTGCTGCCATTTCATAATCTTCCAGCAGATGATAAGCGATAGCATAACCAATCCAAGAGGCTCGCTGTGCAGGTCGGAGCTGAAGTAACTGGTACCTGGTTTCCTGTAAAACAATAATACCTACTAATTTTCCTGTTCTGACAGACTCTAAAGTTCTCCATTAAATACTGTAGCTTTAATATTTCAATATATCTTAGTAAGAATACTTAAAGAACACAGTACAAAGGAAAAACTATCAATTGTGCCAAATTAAGAAGCTTGAACTTTGATAAAGTGTAAAAACAGAATATTCAAGGAAAACAGTATTGAAGAGACACTATTTCCAACCAAGCTGTCCTCATGAGCTAAACTAACTTCAACGTAGGTTTCAAGGCAAGTTTTTCTTATTCTAAAACTACTAAATAAAGAGCATCATTCAGGATGTTTCAGTTTGAAACCCATGAAACAGTTCTTGTAGTAATCACACTTCAGATATATCAAGAAGTCTGTCTGTATTCAATCATTAGAGGTGCTACCCAACTGAACAGAAGTGCTTGCATGAAGAATAGCTAGTGTAAGGCTGCGTCTACACTGATGACAGCAAATTCATTGCTGTCAGATCAATTGTGCTGTATCGACTGAGCAGTCTGTGTAGACCTGCTCAGTCTATCCAGCAATCGACACAGGAAAACCACCCTGGTAAGTGGCGCAGCGCAGCGTGGACAGCGTGCGGAGCAGACGCAGTGAAGTCAATGGGAGATACGCAAGTGATTTATGTCACTTGAATATCTCCCGTCGACTGCTGCCAAATCTGGAAGGTAAGTGTAGACCGGGCCTGAGTGGCACCCGTCTTTATGGAGATTATAGTTGCATCCACAAATGGCAACTGATTAGTTTGGGAAGCTAGTTGTCTGACTCTCCAGGAATCATAAATTTTTTTTGAGATTTCTGGAAAAGTGAGTAATTTAAAAATATTTATAAAAAGTTACTAAATACATAGAGGGTAACAAGCATTGACAATAAACAGAAAGGGATCATGAAGAATAGATAAAGAGTAATAAACAGTAATGCATAAAACTGGGGGAGCTGCATTATATCCAATCTTAATTAACTTTTATATTAAATAATCAAGCAGTAGTAAACTGAATTATGACATTCAGAGATTTGAAATTGGGATGAGATGTGGGCCTCAGTTGGTATAGATTAAATACAAAGGGATTTAAGAGAAATTAGAAACATGGACAGTATGTGGGATTCAACTTGAAACATGCAAACGTATGTTGGGGGAAAATATTCCACCCATCTTTAACACATGTGGTGAGATAAACTTTGCTTTGATAGAAAGATAACTTAGCAAACTGTAGTCTTTATATAGAAGTCATTAAAAAGTAGTCTTCTGCATATCTGAGTCAGATTGTCAAAAGTGTTAAGCATGTGAGAGTTTTAATGTTTTGATTCCTATGATCTTTAACTTGAGGAAACTGCATGCAAGCTACTAATTATTGCACTAACCCTTTGCTACTGTTTCCCTGGAAACCTATAATAATACAGATGAAAGTTACTTACCCTGTAACCCTCAAGATCCCTCATTTGAATCTGTAGCAGAGAGAGGTCTCTCAAGATTTGAAGATTGTCTTTATCCCATTTCAGTGCATTTCTATAACATTTGATAGCTTCATCATACTTCTTGTCTGACCTCTGGAGAAGACCATATACATGCCAGCCTGGAAAACTTTGTTAAGGGTAACTGCATTTGAGGGGTGAAGAAAATCTATCCTGAATGGCAGAGTGCCTACTAGGTTAAAAAATGTATCCAGCTTTGTGACAGATAGTAACACCACTAGAGATGTCTTCCTCAACTGTACTAAAAAACAAAGTTTAAACTGAAGATGTAAAGTTTTTCATCCATTTATATTACAGGAACATAACATATATATTGCACACTATTGCAATTAATTTTCCTACTGTTAAAAACAAATAGGAAAGATTTTTGAAAGAACTATCAACTTCTGTTACCTGCATTTTTTAAATTGCCTAATACAGGTCCTAATTCAGGCACACACTTGCGCATGTATTTTAACTTCAAGTATGTCACCAGTGCCATTGACTTCAATAGGATAATCATGTGCTTCAAGTTAGGCACATGCTCAAGCACATTCTTAAATCAAGGCCATAGCAAGCGATTTTGAAGGAAAAAGATTAGACTTGCAAATATAATGGAAAAGAATGGTGTGCTTTTGATTCAATAACTATAATTCTTCCCACAAAAGCGAGAATGGGTATTTAACTGCTTGTGCTTCCAAGAAAAGCTTTGAGACAATTTACATATGAAATTGTTCAGATAAGTTTAAACAAAATGTACTTGTATATATCTATTAAACTCACCAGTTGTACACTTTCAATTTGGAAAAGCAACGTACCTTGGCTCTCGTTCACATTCTATAAAATAAGCAGTTACGCTAATAACAGGCTTCTCCACATTCATAAATGGAAGCTATATTTCAAAAAAGATACAGACATGACTCTTCAAGTCATTCCGTAAGCCTCTACGCACTAGTTCATATGCTTCTTCTTTCTTCCCTAGACAGTTCAGTGTTAATCCTTTCATTGCCAAGGTTTCTAAAAAACATTAGAATTGAATTGATACCAATCCATTATTTTATTAAACACAAGAGACATGATATAAACTAAACTTAAAGCATATAAATATTCATACTGAAGACTTTAGACTCAGAAAAGTTAGTAGCACAAAGATTCCAATTATTCTATTTTCAGGTACAAGGCTCAACAATAAGTTTTGTATCATATTTTCAATTTAAAAAGTGAACTAGTATTCTACTTTAAAGCATGTCAGTTTTCCCTCTATACACTGATAGGCAGACAGTCTTCCTTCAAATAGAAACATAGAAACATAGGTCAGAAGGGACCAATATGATCATCTAGTCTGACCTCCCGCACAAGGCAGGCCACAAAACCCTACCCATACATATTTATAACAACCCCGAACCCATGACTGAGTTATTGAAATCCTCAAAAGTGAGATTTGAAGACCTCAAGCTGCAGGGAATCCACCAGCAAGCGACGCATGCCCCATGCTGCAGAGGAAGGCGAAAAACCTCCGGGGCCCCTGCCAATCTGCCCCGGAGGAAAATTCCTTCCCGACCCCAAATATGGCGATCAGCTAAACCCTGAGCATGTGGGCAAGACTCACCAGCCAGCACCCAAAAGAGAATTCTCTGCAGTAACTCAGTTCCCATCCCATCTTACATTCCCACAGACCATTGAGCAGACTTATCTGCCGATAATCCAAAATCAATTGCTCAAATTAAACTATCCCATCATAACGTCCCCTCCATATACTTATCAAGCTTAGTCTTAAAGCCAGATAAGTCATTTGCCCCCACTACTTCCCTCGGAAGGCTGTTCCAGAACTTCACTCCGCTAATGGTTAGAAACCTTCGTCTAATTTCAAGTCTGAATTTTTAAGAAAGGGAATAAAAGTGATCCGGGTAATTATAGGCCTGTTAGCTTGATGTCTGTCGTGTGTAAGGTCTTGGAAAAAATTTTAAGGGAGAAAGTAGTTAAGGACATGGAGGTCAATGGTAATTGGGACAAATTGCAACATGGATTTACTAAAGGTAGATCGTGCCAAACCAACCTGATCTCCTTCTTTGAAAAGGTGACGGATTACTTAGACAAAGGCAATGCGGTAGATCTAATTTACCTCGATTTCAGTAAGGCGTTTGACACGGTTCCGCATGGGGAACTGTTAGTTAAATTGGAAAAGATGGGGATGAATGTGAAAGTTGTAAGGTGGATAAGGAACTGGTTAAAGGGGAGACTACAGCGGGTCGTGCTGAAGGGTGAACTGTCAGGCTGGAAGGAGGTTACTAGCGGAGTCCCTCAAGGATCGGTTCTTGGACCGACCTTATTTAACCTTTTTATAACTGACCTTGGCACAAAGAGTGGGAATGTGTTAATAAAATTTGCGGATGACACGAAGCTGGGGGGTATTGCTAACACGGAGAAGGACCGGGATACTATTCAGGAAGATCTCGATCACCTTGTACATTGGAGCAATAGTAATAAGATGAAATATAATAGTGAAAAGTGCAAGGTCATGCACTTAGGGATTAATAATAAGAATTTTAAATAGAAAGGAGTCTGTTTAAATAGTCCATTTCTCAGCAGAAAAGGCACTAATTTAAAGTGGATTTCAGAAAAGACCAGTCCTGGCAATTTAAAAGGTAAAAAAGAAATTCCCTCTCAGAATGCTTGAAAGAGGGGTTAATCCCAAAAGAGAGGGGGAAAACGTTGGGTGGCAAAAAAACCCTTTTTTCTTTTCCAAACTGTTTTCTCTTCACTGGAAGAGCAAGATAATTCTAACTACAGTGTATGTTTGTTGTTCGACCCAACCCTTCCTCAAATCCTGTGCTGCCTTGTTCAGATATGAGAGAGAGAGAGAAAATAAAATAAGATTAAAGACAGATATTATAAATGTTATATTAGCAATGGTTATAGTTTGTACTTCATCAATTTCCCCTTAAAAATAACTTATCCAAAAAATGAACAAAAAGTTTCTAAAAGATTTATTAAGTTTTACAGTAAGTCTTAAAATATGCAAAACTTGTTCTAAAGCATATCATAAACAGGCTATGATAGCTTTATGTGCCAGCTGAAGTCTCACCTCCATGTTCTGCAAACTTTGGGTTAGAAAGGATCTGTTTACAAAACTTCAGCCCATTTCTGTACTGTTTATGTTCATAACACCTCTGTAGAAGAAGAGCAAAGTCAGTAATTTAATTCACAAAAGTAACACTGAAATGTTTTACAATGTTAAAACAAAAAGCTAAAGCACTATAATTTCAGATATTGAAACAATGTGCTCTGCTTGGACAGCTTTGGATTTCAAAACACAAATGGGCAATGTCCCATTACCATCCCATTGTATCAGTAAGAGTATCAGTCATTTGTACCTATGCACTGGAGATACTGCTTTAAGCAATATAGTTTTTCTAGTTGTGAAAGCTAATATTTCATGTCCTTAGCAATTTTATTAACCTTATGATAGGAATCTGTGGCACTTTATCAAAATTAAAAAACCCACTTTCATACTGTACCCATACTCAGGCTATTTAGTTTATCACGATATAAGTGATTCATATTTGAAGATAACATTCCTGTATGACAATTGATATTCGTTCAGACACAACCTTATGAAAGCTGTAAGAACTGTTTATATAAGTACCTAACTCCCTTAAAACAGATTACCTTTTTTATTAAGCAAACATGCCTTACCCAAGTGTTCAACCAGCTTTGATATAATGGCCCTCCACAGGGGGAATATAGCATAACACAAATATTCTAGATGGAAAAGTGGGGAGAAGGCAGGTTGTGATGGTTCTTGGAGTACACAGAACTTATAGTTTCCTGGTTGCAGTGGGAATCTTGTCTGTGGTAGCTCAGGGTTAGCTCCATAACTTCTCTAGGCTATGCCAGCCCTCATTTCACCTTGCAGGTTTACAAGAGGTGCACCCCAATCCTTGAGTCCCCTTGAAGCATTCCCCTACAAGAAATGCACCCCAGCCTGATACTGGCTGCTCACAGAAATCACAGATCCTCTGCTCCCACAGGAACAATGTAGCCAGTTTATCAGTTTTACCTTAAATCATGATTCCTCTAGAACATGCAGCTCGTGAGCACTTAAAATAAAAAAAGATTTAAATATAAAAGAATAGAAGTTCCACTAAAAACAAGAAAATGTGATAGAAAAAGACGGCTACAAAAGAAAATCATACACACAAGCCAAGGCCTACAATTATTAAGTTACCTGTCCTATCTAATCAAGTAGGTTCCCCCTGCCACATACTCCAAAGTTCAGTCTTTTGCAGATCTAATCTTTCATGAAAAACACTCCCACTCAACAAGTTGTCTCCTCAGTGAATAGATGTAGAGGGTCTTTTCTCCCCTCTCATACACTGAATTAAGTCTTTTGAACAGACAGGGCGATCTCCTGTCTGTTACAATGTTCCTTTTTACCTCCAAGTGGTTTTGATTGTTTGTAGTTGTCTTCACTTGTTTTCCAGTGACTGTTCTGGGATGGGGCAAGAGCAGGCAATTGAACACCATGTTACATAATAGGCTAATGAGGGAGAGGTGGCAACTCCTTCCCACATGAATGGGTCATTACCGAGACATGATTATCTGATCACTAACTTTTACTCCGAGACTATAAGGGCATATTTTTCAATATAGTTACATTAATCCTTAAATATTACCTGTACACACTTCTCGCAATGATTATGAGTACTGCTAAGTTACAAGCTTTCAGTACAGGCCACACCCTTCATGGATAAATACCATAAAAACAATGTATTAGATCCGGTGAGTTTGTCAGGTCTGAGACAGGTCCATGGAGAAAAGTGAACCTGCAGTGGCTTCAAGCTCTGTGGTCTTCCCTGGTGACTCAGGTCTGGTGATCTCCTCCGCCATGCAGGCCGGCTGATGGCTGTGGGGTCCATACCCTGCCTGCCAAAACTGGGAGCTCCAGGCCCTTACTGCCACAGCTGGTAGGGGGAACCCAGAGTTCCAAGGACCCCCTACCTCCAACTGCGGCTCATGGCAGTGGTCCCCCAGTGACTGTTGAGAGCTGCAGGGTCCCCTGCTGCCCACAGCAACTTTGAATTCCACGGCCCCTGGTTGCTGTGGACGGTAGAGGGAACCAGAAGCTCCGAGGTCCACCTGCCGTGGCTCTGAGTTGTGGAATCCTCCCGCCACAGCTAGGTGCTGTGGGGTTCCCCTGCAACTATTGAGGGTTGCAGGGTCTCCTGCCACCCACAGAGACTGAGAACTCCAGGCTCCCCCATCAGCGAAGGTCCAAGGTCCCCTGCCGGCTGCACTGGATGGGGCTGCAGGGTCCCTCCACCACTTCTTGGAGCTGCAGGAGAGCAGGGGCCTTGGGGTTGAGGAGCTGCGCGGGCTGCTAGCAGCAGCAGCAGCTGAGAGTGAAGAGGCCCCTCTCCTGGCTTACAGCTCCAGCTACTGCCTGGGGCAGAGGAGGAAAATGTCACAGAGGTCTCTGGAAGTCACAGAATCCATGACCTAATCTTATTCTTATTCATTGGCCATGTAGGAAGAAAAGATTGAGAAAAATAGCTAGGTCCAGATCTCTATAATCTCTCTGAAAATAAAAGTTTCTAAATTAGATTGCCAAATACCACTGCAGATGTCCAGTGACATAAGGGATGAACCAGTGGGTGAGCCACATGTTCACCCTTTCTGATCTTGCAGGACAGAGAGTAATGCTTTTAACTACTAAATTTGACCATTGTGCCTACCCGCCCCGCCAGAAATACCCACACAAAGCAACATGCTGGCCACTTTGAGAGCATCAAGGAAAGATTCAATTCCCAATTTAGCAGGTGCAGAATTACAGCATGATGTACTTTTGATAGATTAAAGATACCCTAGTGGTGTTCACTCACTAAATTGGATAGCAATGGTTATAGCTGCCTGTTGTGTCCTGCCTAGAATCTGTGAGGTAAAGGGGGAAAAGCTGCAGCCACAGCAGAAAGACAAAGGTGAAGAGGCTGGCTGCTGAGTTTGAACATGCAAACAAGTAGCCCATAGAAGAGCTCAATGTGGAGCAATAGGGTTGAGGGAGACTTTGAAAAGCACTTCAATCATCAGCATAATAGTGTTCTGTGCTGGACTGTTCTCTGGGTCTACATTTTTGGGTGCTGCTAGGAATTGCATAGTACTTGTACATTTATAGATCTTAGACTGTTTTACTGAAACTATAAATTACATGCTGTTTGATTTACATTTACACACATCTGGTTTTTCTTGAACCTATGAGTACATACAAGTACTGGGTGCTTTGAGTACCACTATGTATTCTGCACTATGTATTGTGAACTAATAAAGAAAATTTTATTTGCAAAGAATAATAATAATAATAATAATAATAATTTATTGGAGTAGTAAAACCAGTGCAGAAAACCAATGTGCAAAAAAATAGCAATGTAATTAAAATTGTGGCTATACATACACCAGCTGTGGTTCTCATAGGTCAGCATATGTGAACCTGTGTTTTTTCTTGCTGTCCCTGGCGTAGAATAGTAGATGTAAGGAGGCAGCCTGTGATGCTACATGGAATGTTGGGGGATTTAGGGAGCTGGTACCACGCAGTTCTCAGACAACTGCGAAGGGTGGGGAGTCTGGGATTGCTGGACCAGAATGTCAACCAGAGTCTGCTCTGAGGCATTTGTTTGCTGCCTGAGAAGCCCTATTATGTCCTGGTGCATCTCCCTCTCCTTTTCCTGCTGGGATTCCTAGGCCTGTCTCCTGTCTGCTCTATCCCTCTCCTTGCTGTCTGCCATGTCAGCCCTGCAGGCCCTTGTCCATGGTTCAGTGCAGCACCAATTTGCAGGATCTTGCTGAATGTGTCTTCACTAGTCCTCTTCTTTCTCATTCTCATCAGGTTATGGTGTTCTGTGGGTGTGGAAGGGGCACCCATCAAGACCAAAATGGCAACAACTGCTGATTAAAACAGAGAAGTGTATCACTGGATTTATGGTCAGAACGGAAAAGAAAAGATGTTTCAGAACTTCCCTTTTTTCCAGTTAAAACACTTTTAATAAGACATGCTTATTAACACTTTAGCTATGGAATACCTCTGCACAGCACAGATCTCCATTCCCAGCCATGGTGAGCATGATCCAGAAAGGAGGGGGGCAATAAAGATTTTCAGTGGCATGATGCAAAATTTTGGTCCTTATATCATTGGTACAAGTATAGGGTAATGGCACTGAATATTGGCACTATTTTTACAGGCAGCGGTGATTTTAGCTTATCTCTTGCTCCTGAGGGGTAACAAAGGCACAGAGAGCATAGCTTCTACTTCTGTCCTAAATGCATCAGACCTGTATGACACTAGCCTGTATAATGCATTGCTGCCAGCCAAACTCATGATAGAATGGCACGGGAAAGCAAACTACTGAGGAGGAAGTAGAATGACAGCCATCCCTAGAAACCTTTGGAAGAGAACTGCAGAGTATCTCCATGAAAGTTTAATCGAGATCTCAAAGAAGGTTACAAGGAATGTCCCTACATACATAAACAAATTGCTACACTTGGTTACCCCACCCAACCAAACAAAATATGAATGAAAAGCAGAAAACCCACTGTTCATTGTACCACTACCTCTTCTCTTACAAGTAAAACAATGCAAAGTCGATACCTGTGTCTTGTTAATTTGTTGGCAGGTTGCCATCTTTAAATTTAAAACATTGCAAGGTAAAATGGATGCACACACTTACCGGAGGTTCTGTCTCCTTCCTTGGGCTCATCTGTACTTGGCTGGCAGGACTGGATAGACTTTGGTGGAGTCTATAACAGGTCCTGGCTCAGGGCATAGCTCGATCTCTCCACTGCATCTTCTCCTCGCCTCCTCCTCACTGTTGATGGAGGGGTCTCAGGCTCCTCCAAAGTTTTCCTGGTGGTCTGCTGGGTACTAGTGGGTTCTCTACCAACTATGGCATGCAGTTTCGTGTAAAAATCAGCCGGTCTGCAATTCCTTCACTTTCACGTGGCACTTTGTATCCCTTTGCCTGCATCCCCTATGCAACCTTTTTGTAGATATCCACATTCCTACAGCTGGTCTGTAGCCGTGCTTGCACAGCCTCTTCTTCCCACAGGCCCAAGAGATACAATACATCGCATCTATTCTAGGAAGGAGTGAATCTAATGTGTGGAGCTGGCATGGTTGGTTGGGCAGCTGCATACGCAAAAGAGAGCTATTAGGTGTGCAAGCTGGGCAATCAGGAAAAGGCATTTCAAAGGGTGTTTTTAAACAGGGTGGGGGTTGGCTTCCAGTCTCTGTGACCCCTGGGCAGTGGCGTTCAGAATTGTGACCAGAGTGGTTACTGCTGCAGGGAGTGGGGCATTGTGGGATGGCTGCTGCAGGATTGTTAGGGTCAACACAGCTCACACGCTGTTTACACTCACTACATCAGTAGGTCAATCTCAATGCCATTAGGGGAGATAGTTTTACTGTGTTGCTGTACAATAACCTCCCACAGAGATGTATCCTGTCACCTTTCCAGGTATGTTTCAGAATATTCAGCAGGGCAGGATCCAAGATGTTTTTAAGGCTATGTCTACATTATAGCCATGTAGGCAAAACTTATGTTGTTCAAGGGTGTTGAATATTCCACCCCCTTGAGCGCCATAAATTACACTAACGTAAGTGCTCATGTGCATTGCGCTGTCAGTGGGAGAACTCCCACCCACACAGCTTACTCCGCTCAAGGAGATGGAGCTTTTTTTTGATGACAGGAGAGCTCTCATCTGGCAGCAAACAGCGTTTTCACTAGATGTGCTGCAGTGGGGCAGCTGTATTTCCTGTGCTGCGCTGTTGCAATACTGTACATATAGACATGGCCCAAATATCTAACTAAGATAAGGAACAGGATTTCCAAAATTTGCTACTTAAATAGTAAGAGATCATTGTATAAGATGCACTGTGAAATAAGACAAAAAGAGTGAAAGAAAAGGCTAATGATTCCTAGTATTTTGGATAGCAGTTAACAAAGATAATACTTTAAGGGCAAAGATGATCATTACAGAGATGTTTTCTTGTTTGTGTGTTTTATGTTGTTATATATAAGGCACTTGATTTCTCTTTCTAATTAGATGAAGCAATTGCTCTTACTACACTGAAGTTTTCCTTTTAACAGCACCATGATGGAAATGCTTTGGAAATCTACTAACGCTGAAGATGTTCCCAAGTTTCTCCTTTTTTATTTTAAAAGTGATCATCTTGATGAGAACATAGCTTTCAGTAACACTTTTAAAGGAAAGAAAGTCATGACTAAAATATGTTCCACTTAAATACCTAAAAGTTTGAAGAGTTTTTTTATTTAGATATGAAATTTAGGATTTGTTTAGGACAAATGCTACAATAAGAATTTTAAAGGCATAAACAGATTTTTATTTTTAAATATTAACATTCCTCTGAAGTTTTGTAAAGCTCAAACCTCAGAGTCTGTTTATGTATGACACAAAGCAGATGAAACTGACCATTCTAGTTCCATCATCCAAGAGACTAAAGGGTGTGTAAAAGTACAGCTTGCAGAGAAACAGTGATAGCATCACAAAAAGAAGGGGACAAATTTTTGGCTTTGCAGTTCAGCTTTAAGCACAACTATTAAACTACTCTGCCTACTAGAAACACTGGATCTTATCCCTAGCCAGTTTAGTTGTATGTGCTTTTAACAGAAGTCTTTCATCTTGAAGTTTAAGGCAAGTCAACAAAGATGGATATTATACGCATGAGAAGTAAGAAAATTTCTACACAAATTTTAGATGTCTAGATAAAAGGCTGAAAATGACTCAAGCACTAAGTTTTATTGTGATGGCCAGCATAACACAAGGTAAGAACAGCAGCAAACTTTCTCCTTTAGACTGCTAAGGACCTGATCCTATGACAACTGAAGTTAAGATTCTCATTGACTTCAGTGAGCTCTGAGTAAGACCCTAACAGCTTATTACAAATTGAATAAAACACTACCACCTGAGGCACTGGAACTGAGGACTCAGCAGTAATAGTTAAATGCTCTCCTGGAAAGTGAACAAACTGATTATAGATAAGGTAGTTAAGAATTCTAAGTCCCTGCTTTTGTTTACAGGTGTTGATCAGCTAAAGGAAGATAAATTGGTCTGACACTGATTTCCTACAGGTAATATCTCCCAGCTTCCTGCTTCACACTCTCCAATCTATTTCACTCTGTAAAAGGAAAACTTCAGTGATTGTTTAATTCTGAAACTCAACAAGCTTGTGTAAAAGATCTTTTTTTTTTTAAAATACCTTTGTATTAATAAAAATGGCTTCATGGAGAATGCCGTCTTCCCTGTGAACCAGTTAAATAAAAATAGCAAGGCACACTTGAAGAGGAAAATTTATCTGCATATTTTTAAATGCATGCTGAAATGATTTTATTTAAAAATTGCTTATTTCACAGGCAGATGGTGTTCAGGAGTTTTGGATACAAACAAGTATAATACACCTCAAGAATATCTCTTTATGAAGAGCTTCCTCCATCGCTGTGTCTGTACAGACTCCATTTGGAATGGGGGGGGAGGTACAGGGAGCTGTATTTCCCCCTATTTAAACAAACTGGAAAATGTCCTTTCATTAAAGTTTGCCTGTTATTACAGTACCACCAACAGGCCCTGATCAGGATTGGGACCCCATTGCTCTAGGCACTCAAGATCACAGACTCAAAGCCACTGTTCGCAGGTAGCTTCTAGAAAATAAATATGACGCTAACCACTGCCAAAGTAATCTTGAAAACTTCCCTAGGAAACTGTTAAATTATTTGCACTTATACAGTGCTTTTCAAACAATAAATCACCGAGGGCTTTAAAACCCTGAGTAGATATTCCTTTTTATATATGCAGTGGACATAATTTAAAAAGTGAAAAAGTATCTACTGTTATGTGGTGATATCTCATATATCTCAGTTAATTCTCTGTACTTATAACATGGAAATAACGGACATATCTGCTCATGTGACTTTACCATCATTGTAAGGGACAGCACTATAGACAAGATGAGGCAGTCTTGTCCAAAGTCACAGAGTGAGACAGTGGCAAAAATGGGAATAAAACTCACATTGCCTGGTCTCTGCTCTAGCCACTAAATTATACAGCCTGATTTTTATTTATGGATCTTCTCATGAAACATTTATCCTTGGGCTTTGTAAGTATGATGTATACTAGCTTGATAGAGCCATATAGGAAAGACAGACAGAGCTAGAACCTATAATAACCTAGTAAAAAGTCCAACCCCCCACACTGAGAATTGGCAAGTGTTCACATTCTGATATGGATAAGCACTCCCAAGCAAGATTTAGGGACACCCCTCTGAATCATCTTTTGGTTAACAGATGTCTGATAAATACATCCTCACTACCACCTCCATCAACAACCAAAACTGCTCCTTCAACCTTGTAACATCTGCGTTCTCCCTATTTCTCCTCGACCTCTTCCCATCCAGAGCCACCCGGCTGCCAGCAGGGTAAGGTGGAGGGACTCCATTTCTTTACACCTCACTTGGACTCCTGGCTGCTACAACAGGAGGCCAGAGGAAGGTGTGGCCTTCCTTCAACTTTCTGTCTTAGGCTTGGCAAGCTGGTTAACTGACTGGTCAACTGACTACTACTTGAGCATGGTCAAATATTGTTAAATAGTCCAGCAAGAATGCCCTGATGTAAGTAGTGACCTACCTTTTTTGACTGCATCTTGGTGCCATCTGTTAAGAAGCCCTACTTAAATGTCTTGACCACTTACTGTACTACATACTAATCTCACCTTTTTGGAAAAAGGTGAACTAATTGAAAGCTGAGCATCTTGATTGGCTGGAATCTTCTATAACAAACATTGTAGGTATGCATAGCTTCATTTGTATATCGTGCCATCAACATACACAGCAGCTTACAAAGCACATTAAAACAAGGTAAGACACAGCCCTTGCCCTGAAGAGCTTACAATCTAAACTGACTAGACAAATATACAGAAGTTAACTGAGGAAGGAGTGAGGAGTCACTAAACCTCTTTCCCCTACACGAAGATACACAGCCATTAAGTCTCTCCCTCAACATCAACATCTTTCCCCCACCATCAACAAAAAAACCTGCACATTAAATGCCCAAATAAGTAAACCTTCACTCTTCCCTCCCCCATGTATTCCCAGCAATACCTTGCTGATAATATGCGAAGTTCTATGCTAATGGATGGGGTGTAACATCACAACTTTGTAGAGACCTTCCGTTAGTCCACTGTGTTTGCTTCAAGGAAATGGGCTGCCTGCCACTTTTTTCCTCCATCTAATCTGTAAGAGTCTTTGGAGGAAAGGATAGGGCAGCATGCCTGAAAACATTAAATGGTTTGAATCTTTTGATACAGGAGCCATTAAAAACAGAACTGCATGGTTACTGGTTGATTGAAATCCACAAGATACTTCATAAATCTAGATATTATTGTCTCACTACTCTTGGAATGCTAACAGTAACATCATAATATATGCAGTCAGGGAAAGCCAAAAATAATTTGTATGGAAATTTTTTACTAGACAAACGTAAAGCTAAACACAAGTACTGTTCTTCTATGTGACACATGCAGACAGAATGAAGACATGCTTGTTGAATTCTTTTGATATATGTTCAGCTACTGTCAAAGATAGATTATTGCAGTTAAACAGCAAGAAACAAAACTAGTCTACATCAAAAATTTTCTTCTGTGCATTCTTTTTCTACTTTGTCTTTAGCAGCTGCATCACGAAGCATGGCATCTTTTGACAAAGGTAGTGATATGAGTAACAATGAAATTGAAGCTAATTCCATTTCTTCATAGCAAGAATTTTGCTAATCCATCTGTATTAGCATAAAAAATTCCTTACTCCTGGAAAGTCTTCAGATGTTCATCAAATTGGTATTAAAAGGTTTTTTGATAGTGTGCTTTGACCAGAAAAACAAACCTCACCATGTATTTGCTAGAGGTATTTATGTCAGCAGTAACAATATCATATAGTATAAAATCCTTTAATGCTATTTTTTTTTCCATAAATTGTGACCAATTTACAAAATAGGAAACAGCTTGTCTGAAGTCAGTCTTCTAAATGCTGAAAGCAGACGATGTGAAAAAGACTGGTATTTTTATTGCTCAAGCTACTCACGTCTCTACTAGATACTCACAGTGCTTCATCCATCCACATATTCATCATCAACTTCATGGTAACAACTCCACAACTGTGTTTTATTCATTCCAATGCACAACTGGGCTTCATCACATTGCCCAATATATTGCTGACAATACAATGAAGTAATTGGTTCCACAGAAGGTTATTTCAGTTGTGACTGACAACATGGCTAATATGAAAGCTGGTTGGACTTTGCTGATAAATGAGTATCTACATCTTCTGTATTATGAGTATGCTGCCCTGACGATGCAGCATTTCACTGGTGATGTTGAAGATTTGACAACTTCTCATCACACAAGAAAAAAGTGAAAAAGCACTATCAAACTTTTTTATTTTTAAAAACACCAGCAGCCTTTTTTCAGCATAATTTAGCACAGCAATCGATTTCATCCACACTGTGTAAGTCTTGCATACTTGATGGGCATCTTCTATTAAATGTTTCCAAGATCTTAAAATATGCAAGCAGGCTCTTCAATCAGCTGCTGCTGAAGGAGGGGTGTCTGGGTGCTGTCCCCAAGTAATCTCCTCTCGTATTCTTGATGATGAGGTCTTTTGGGTGCAAATTCAAAATTCATTTCACTACTTAAATCAGAAGTTCAGTCCATTCAGAATATGAAAAATTATTTGTTCTACATAGTCTGATGCCAACTACGAGCTCTTGAACTTTAAAAAGCATATGTGAGAATACTGAATACAGTCTACTTACTGACTTTTCTATGAGAAAAAAGATAGACTAAATTATATCATAGAAAAAAATCAAGTGATTACTCATTCACAATGCTGCCTACCTTCTTGATCCATGCATCCATCACCAACTTTCTGATGACTAATTTGATTCGGCTGGTAACCTTACAGTGGGTGCTGCAAATGTTAAAGGATATACACATGCACAAACAATTCTGATGGAAGCAGCAAATTATAAAGCAAGAAGCTACTCATTCAGCTGGAAAACAACCCAGAGTGCAACCCAGCAATTGAATCAAAACAGCTTTCTCTATCGTGGTGGAAAGAGTCTTGCCCAACTTGCAGTCTAGCTATGATGGTAGAAATTCTTTTAACACTTCTATGTACTACTTCTGCATGCATAGAACATTTCAAGATTACTTCCTTTACAGTTGCCATTTGTTTTATTTCTGTTTCATCTCTTTTTTCCTTTTGTTAACTATTCAGTCTTGAATAACTATCATACTCTCATTTTTAGAACTCCATTTCATTGTTTTGCATTTTTCTGAGTTAAAATAATGCAGTTAAACTTTTTTTGTAATTAGTTATAAGAATATAAGACTAAGCCTACCAGAGACCACGAAGTCTTATTTCTTTTTGTTACGGTTCTAATAAATTAGTGCTTTAAAATATTTGACCATTTTTCACATTATATGAGCACTGTTTGCAATTGATCAACTATTTGGACTGGTCAAATGCCCAACAGTATTCTGGCTGCTACAATGGGGTCATTTTTATTACTCTATCCTTCTTGTAGCCTACAATTTGAGTTCCTCCTCTCTAGTTAATAGCTCTAATGCCTGTATCTGCTGCTCAAGGCTTCCCAAAGAAACAGCTACAGAATAAAACTGACTTGATTCTCATTAGTTTCACTGCATGCCCACAAGGTTATAAAAAACCAGAGTGAAAACTTACAGGTCTTGTCAGTGATCACTCTGATACAACTTTGGAAAGCTCTGAGCAGCACCATAGCACTGAAGTCAACTGTCTACAGACATAAGGTTTACACTTGATATGCATATGGAAAGTTTATCTTCATACCCATAAATCCTAGAAACTTTTTTAAAAAGTAAATTTGGAATCTGCAAAAGCTAAGCCAAATAGGCTCCTTCTTCCAACTCACCAGAGGAAAGTAGAAAAATGGATTTTTTCAGCTCCAACTTACCCATCCAAAATGTGTTTATTTTCTCTCAAAACTGAGTTTTCATTTATATGGCCATATATATATATAAAGCATAAGTAAAGGACTAATATTTGAATGTGAATCACAGTGTCAAATATATGGCATGGTCTGCTAAGACAATGCATTTCAAAGAAAAGATATAGCTGCAGATCATTTTCTGCCACAAAGCACCATCAATCTTCCTGTTATGCATGCATTCAAACCCTTGGCCAGAAATTTAATAGCTGTCCTCACTTAAACTTGGTTTATTGTCTAAAAATTTCAACTGCAGGGTCCCAGAGCCTGAGCTCCACCCCAAGCGACTATACCACAATTAAACAACTCCAAAGACTGAGCCTGAACCAGCTGACATGGGCCAGCCCCGGATGTTTAACTGCAGAGTAGATATACCGACTCTCTCTAGCTGCTTGAAGCGAGCAGTAGCAGTTTCAATACTCGCACCATTTTTCACCCCGCAGATTTGTGGTTTGTTGGCTGCTATGAGGATGGTAGCTGGAGAGTCTCTGCTAATCTACCACTTCCCAAGCCTCTGTTATTGGGTTTTCCTCCTCAAATAGCGCAAGTGCTTGCCTCCATTGCTGCTCATTACTTTCTCAAGCAGCCACTGATTGTCAGTTTCCACTACTGCCCAAAATGGTACTAAGAGCAGCCATAAAAACTGGTAGGACAGAATGTCTTCATTCTGCTGTCACTTGGAAAGCTCTAAGCCAACGACAGCAGAGCCTTAAGGTTTATCTTCACTGCAAAAGAAAAGTCTGGTCTTAACTTGTGTTACTATAGCAGGGAAGACATGGGGACATTTTTTAACTCTGCTTAGCACCTCCAGCTCCAGCCTACACAGGAGCCTTAGGCTGAATTTGAGCTGCTAATCCATGTTAAAAGCAGAGTTGCCCAGTCTTCATCTCTATTTTAACCTGAGTTAGCTAATCAGAGTTAAGAACACACACTTTTTGCAATGACATATCATAGGAAGAGGATTAACAAACAGTTTACATTTGGGCCATGTTGGCAACAATCTCTTTGCAACCATAAATACTAGGTTTTCTCTAAAAGAAAGTTTCAGACCTGTCTTCCCTGCATCAACCTGAGCTTTGCCCCAACCCGACTTCCATACACATACAAGAATATCTGGTTAGTAATGCAGCAGAGATGCAACAGCTCAAGTTACAACAAATCATCTGCTGCTAATCCAGTCACTCTGCTAATTTTACTGTATATCCTGAGTGTTGTGCAATGTAGTCACTCTCTCTAGCTGCTTAAGTGGAGTAATTCCAGAGTACTAACCCAAGCTACCTGTTAAAGTGAAGACAAACCCAAGACTCTGAAAAAGTTGGTGGTATTGGTATGAAAACTACTACAAAGTGGGCAGGTGGATTTTTGAGTCCTGACCATACCAAGTAACAGTGGTCCCTAGGCATCTGATACTCCCACATTATCCTCAGACATATTCCTGATTCAATGACAAATGACAAACATAAGAAGCTGGAGGATTGGAGATTAGAGCATCTCAACAGAAAGAGCTGAACCAGCTGTGCAAACCACCCAATTAATCCTATGTCACCAAGGTAAA
Source organism: Mesoclemmys tuberculata (assembly GCA_007922155.1). Lineage (NCBI taxonomy): Eukaryota > Metazoa > Chordata > Testudines > Chelidae > Mesoclemmys > Mesoclemmys tuberculata. The sequence goes on along the minus strand of ML675624.1, from coordinate 9,538,582 downwards.
ACACTAAGGCCCAATCTACACTTACCTTTGGGATTTGGTGGCAGTCAACGGGAGATATGCAAGTGATGTAAATCACTTGCATATCTCCCGTTGATTTCACTGTGTCTCCCGCACGCGCCATCCACGCTGCACTGCATCAAAGGGAACAGCGTTCCCTCTGATGCAGCGCTACGCCACTTACCGGGGTGGTTTTCCTGCATCGCTTGCTGGATCGACTGAGCAGGTCTACACAGACCACTCAGTCGATCCAGAGCAATCGATCTGACGGAGGCGAATTTGTCACCATCAGTGTGGATCCAGCGTAAGAAATAGTCTTCTGCCACTGATAGAAAGTCTTGACAAGCAGAATTGTTCCAGATAGCAAACAGTTTCAGTAACCTACACTGCCTGCCTGGTCCCAGGGCCTAAGGAATCTTCCTGTTTCAAAGAGCCTTGTGTCTTACTTTCCAGAAGAGCTTGACTGAAAGTATCACAGGTCTACTGGAATCACTTGGAAGAAAGAAAAATCTCTCTCCCGCCAACTAACTTCCAACAAGTCTAAGAAATGAAGTGGATCTCTCTTCCATGGTGGTGCAGAAAGAACATCTGAACTGTTCCTCCATTCATTGCTGGTAAAATCCACCGAGGAACAGATGCTGAAAAATTGCTAAAGCCTTGCTAGAAGAAGACAAACTCCTCGTAATCCTTAATCACGTAAGTGTGACTCTTGTTCAAAAAGCATTCTTTTGGCATCAACTATTGCCTTATTTTTAGTGTCTCCTTCTTGGGAAAGTTATTCAGAAAGTGGCAGCAGGCCACTATCCAATACCCTAGATCTTTTTCAGTCAGGCTTCAGGATTGAATATGGTCCAAAGATCACAGTGGTAGCACTGATGGATGCTCTCTCTCAGGATGGAAGTTGAAGATCCATACTATTACATCTGTTGGCATTCTTCAACATCATGGATCACAAGGTTCTGCTAGCTCAAATGCAGGCTCTCATAGAAGATGGAATTATGTTAGGTCTGAGAACAGAATCAATGTAAGAGTAGCAATGCACAATTGCTCATCTTCCCCAAGGACCCAAATCAGTCAAGTCCAGAAAAATTCAATTTTGTCACTGTTCTTATTCAATATCTCTGATGCAGTTAAAAGTGATAACACAATAGATCAATGCTATTATCTAAACTGAGGATGTCCAGCAAGCACAAACAACAGAGTTTCCTGACACTGAAATATATGGAAGAAATAGGAACATAATTTGCTAGGTTATATTCAGCTTGAGCAAGACAGAAGTTAGTATTTGTTGACAAAAGATACTGTACAAAACTAGTTAAGTTTGATTCCATCTCCTCTACTGAGACTATTCCCCACTTCAGACTGTCATGTGATGCACAAACTCTGGATTCTACTATGTTCATATCAGCCCCGGGATTCCTAAATACAGCAGACGTCAGAATTACAACACGAGAGTTACAAACTGACCAGTCAACAAATGCCTCATTTGTAACTAGAAGTACACAATCAGACAGCAGCAGACAAAAAAAAAAAGAAGAAAAAGAAAAAAAGGTACAGTATTGTGTTAAACAAACTAAATAAAAATCAAGATAAAGTTTAAAGAGATTTGACAAGATAATGATACTGTTTCTGTGCTTGTTTTATTTAAATTAAGATGGTTAAAAGCAGCATTTTTATTCTGCATAGTAAAGTTTCAAAAGCTGTATTAAGTCAATGTTCAGCTGTAAACTTTTGAAAGAACAACCGTAACATTTTGTTCAGTGTTACGAACAACCTCCATTCCCGAGATGTTTGTATGTCTGAGGTTCTACTGTATCCGTATTTACAGCTATGGCTGACTAGGAGATTTTGCCTATTCCTGTCAAGTAAGGGCCTAGGCTAGAAGCTTCTTGGATCACAAGCTAAGGTCCTTTTTCTTCACACTTCAGAAAACAGACTCAAATGATGATGAATAGTATGAGCTATTGAGCGAGGAATCTATCATCAATCGTATCATGGATTTTACGCACAAGACAGTGACTTCAGTTGGCAGAATGGTAATTTAATAAGCTTGTTTAAGTACTTACATGGTCAGTAATACCAGAGAGCTTCAAACTAATAAATTTATCTTCAACATTCCTATAGGCAGGGTGGATAAAAATGAATACAAAAAAATTGGACTTTTTTATTTAAAAAAAATAATCAATAAAATACTAAATTTCTTGTTTAAAAAATAACAGTTACAATTAAATCTCATCACAAATATGCAAAACCTACACTTACAGTCTCATAAAAATGAATTAATGGCTCTAGTCTGTTCAGCCTAACTACCAGCTCTTGCTTCTTGAACATTTTGGGCTTTCAATTTCTGTTTCAGTTTCTGCTTCTCAACAGGCTAAAGTCACATGTGCAAAGACACAGGCTGGATAGGATTGTTGTTGTTCTGTGCCTATGTGGTGGAGGAGCTGGGCCAAGTAAGGCAGAGGAGTTAGTTAAAACACTGTCTTAAAGACAGAGAGACAAAGGACAGAGGCAGAGTAGAAAGAAACAGTGGAGTAGACTGGAAAGAAAAAGGGAAGACATTCAGTACACACATAGCTTCCTATATTCCTTCACACTTTTGCCACAGAAAAACGGTCATGGCTTCTGGGTGTAAGAGAGACCCTATCTGGGAATATCTTGAAGAAATTCCTTCCCTGGGTAAAAAGTGAACACATGTCAAGTGTAAGCAGTGCAAGTAAGGGCCTAGTTGCAAGAATGAAACATCATAATGAAAACTGCTTATTGGGAGAAAATGATGTGTATGAAGAAGAAAGAAATACCTCACCAGAAGGTGACATTTACCTTCACCAGAAAGTTAAACTGCAGGCAATAAAGAAGCAAATGGATCAAGCACTAACTCCACCTCATTTTCTTGCGAACATTCTTGACCCCAGATATAAAGGTAGATGCCTAACTTCTGAAGATGATGCTGCTGCCATGGCATGGGCATCTCAAAATCACTCCTCAGTTATGCCAGTCATCATAAATTTCAGGGCTGGAACGGAACCATTTAAACTGTACATGTTTACCGATGATGTTTTGAACAAAGTCACTCCCCTGAATTGGCGGAAATCATTAGCCAGGTACCCTGAAACAGAGTTCCTTCAGTTGCTAATCCAACTTTTAAATCAATGATTTAAATCACCTTAATTTAAATCAATCCATCCTGTCTGCAGGTAGGGAAACATTATTTCCATTTTCACAGAAGCAGTTGCAGATGCACAGTAGCAGACAGGTGGCTGTGTAGAGCCAAAAACTGAACCTAGATCTTAGTCCCAGCCCACTGCCTCAATTACAGGATCATCCTAATGCCTAATTAGGAAAGATTAATTAGTAAAATATCCCTCCTAGCAAGGAAAAGCAGAAACCAATACAATAATATCTTGTTATCTCTATCTATTTAAAGCATGGTGATACATATAGCTAAACTACAGTGCTCAGCATACTCAAGCAACCGGTTTACATTATAGTGCAGAAATTATCATTACTGGTATACAGTGTATTAACTCAGGAGGTTATCACTAGAAGTTGGAATGATCACAACCTTTAATCTTGAACCAGGCTGTTGCTTCATGGCATAAGAGAAAACATCTTGAACAACATACAGTATGTACTTAATATTAGATCTAAAACACTTTGAATATTTTTAGTACAATACTTACTTAGTATATATAGCACAAAGCTTTGAAGCAGTGAGGAAACTTAATCCCTACTGTAGACATGGCCTAAGTGTAATTTCCTCATTTGAAAATGTTTTCTTTACAAAACTGAAATTAAATATTGTTATATTTGAGGCTCAAAAAAATGACCTGACACCTATTAAGCCAATAATAGCCAGGGTGAAAAGTACATACACAACTAGGCTTTCCTAAAAGGCTATTATTGTTCCCCAAAGTTATTTCCTCTGCAATTTGAAAGAATAAAAAAATTGTATAATATCATATACCACATTTAACTATCTTTGCAAATCAGTTTTCTGTTTATTTTTTCCCTAAATGCATCTAGTTTCTAGGTCTGGCCCAACAAATGCATTCATTTAATATGTGACCTATCCAATTGGTAATAATTTAAATACATTTGCTGAGTTGCATTTGACCAGCTATTCTCTCCAGGGAAGCTGGTTAAATAGCGTAAGTATCAACAAGTAAGTGTCAACAGCCTTTTAATTTCACCAGTTATTTGTAAACTAGAACTCAACCACTCCCACTTTGTATATTTTGTTTTACTTTCTTTGCCTTTTTCTTCACTCCACTTTCTCCTTTCCCTCCAAGGGAACTGCATTTCTCCATTATACTACAATTTACCATGTATCACGAAACGGGGTGTATGCTGTTTTCTTTCTCCCTCAACTTTCTGAATGCTGAAACGGTTTATTACTCTTCCCGACCCCAATGAGTCCTCCCTCCCAGTGTTAGCCTCTGCTGTTGCTCATAGCTTGTTCAAATGCACTTTAATGAAATAGACCCAATTTATGTTAGTTTCACCGATGCCCAGAAGGATCAGAAAGAAAAAGTGAGAAGTGACAACTTAGAAGATCCACTTTCCTTTTTCTGCACCTGTGAAAGTCCTGAGTAGCAGCAGAGGTACTGGGACGCTCTGTCTGCAGATTTAAGACAACAGTGCATTAGTTTAACCTTGGTTTGCTCTTGCATATCTGCATATCTCCAAGCGCCAGAGAAACATTCAAAAACGAAAAGAGCAGAAGTGATAACTTTCTAGGAAAGTCTTTCTTGTAATGGATGAGTGAATTTTTCAAGTTTTGATTGTTTGTATTACAGTAGTGCTAAAATGTTAAATGTGGTACAGACAGAACACATTCTCAGTAGAACTGCCATACACCTATGAGCAGAGTCCTGCAAATCTGCAGATATCTGCTTTTTATCCATGGACTATTTTGCAGATCACACGGATACAAACTTTGTATCTGTGCAGGGCTCTACCTATGAACAGATTAGCAAGAGCTTACTCTATTTAATGCTTTATGTCAAACAGTGATAGGACACACAAAAGTAAGTGGAAAAACTGGTTTGCAATACATTTCTACATAAAGATTTCTGTTACAGATGTGTGAATTTGACAGCTTTAACAAACTGACAACTGCTCCCAATCCCCACAGATTAAAAAATAAATTATTTCTCCCAAAAGACTGAGCAGATCCTGTCCTGTTTTTGTAAGACCTAACATTCAAGTACTGAAGTAAGGGTAAATTTTCTTAACACTACAAATAAATGACATCCTCCCAAAAAAGTTGAGAAGCATACAGAATTGGTTTAATGTCCAAAATGTCTACGCCTCTTTTATTCTATGCTTTCAAAAATAAAATGGCAGTTTACTTGCTTGACTTACTGAGTTTACAATAGCCTAGAGAACTGCAGTTTGGATGGTTCTGTATTCTGGTAAATGCTCTGTGTAACAATATTAATTATTGAGGGCAATACACATCTTTCAGGAACTCTGTAGGTTAGATCACATCAGTGTCTGCTCAAGAAGTCTTTAAGCTGTAAGGTAACTGTTGATATATACAAAGAAATGATATACCTGAAACCCGGTGTGTATGTTCCACCTGTTCATTGATCAGGCTTTCAATATGAACAGTGAAGAACTTATTTTTCAATCTACTTATTTTATTTTGCAATAAATTAGAAAACCACACAGCAGTCTACAAATGTGAACCATGGTAGTAGGCTCAGGCACCATGAAAGGAAAAGGGGCAGAAAGAGTAAGAAGTATTTCTTTTTTTTAAGTAAAATTCTATAGCACGTAGGAACTGAAATTACTTAGGTTACAAAGATTCCCACACAACTTGATGACAGCAGAATTTCCAGCTAACGGGAAAAAATAATAAAAACAAACCTTTGTACAGGCTAAACAAAATCTGTTTGGTCTGGAACAGATCTCAGCCTAAAACCAAGTTTCCTGAGCTGAACCAAATTCCCAAGTTAGCCTGACTTTTTCAAAGCTAGGGCAAGCTTTATAGCTTCGTAACACCATCTTCACTGAAGTCTAGCTCTGACAGAACACTCCAAGCCACACCTTTTGAAGTGGAATGCCAAGACAACTTTGATTTATGAGGAATTTTCAGAGGAATAGTTTGAAGAGACTACATAGCAAGGATTTAGAATGAAACTGTGCCCACATTTGGGTGGTGACTTCTGTTCTTTAATATTAACTGAGGTTATATGTTTCATGATAGTATACATAACCACACAGTAGTTAAGTGTAAAAATAGCTACAGTTCTGTAAATTTATTTCTCATATAGTGATTTTTATACTAAACACTGAGTAATAGAATACATATGAATGATTAGAGGCAAAAGTTCACAGGAGATTTTAAGACTGTTTTGCACACACAAAAATCTTAAAATACGTATCTTAAAAAGGGATATTTCATTTTATTTCACTAGAATTTATAAGTAAGATAGAAGACTGCATTTTATTCATCTAATGAATTTCTCTGCATAAACCAATTGTCTTGATCTGTGATACAGATTACTATTTCTGTAGCCTTGCACAGTGCTGTCACTTCAAATGGATTACAGTATTTGGCTTAACATTCCTGATCTCAGGAAGCACATAACAATTTAAGAGTCTTTAAAAAAAGGCACATTTTAGAATCAAAACTAACATGCAATATTTTAGAAAAAATGTTGTGGGAGAGAACTACATGATTCTTCAAGATTAAATAGATAAGAGAAAATCCTCTTATCATGAAATTCTTGATAATAATTAATTAATTGATCCATCTTCTTATAATACTCCATTCACTCCAGTGCCTTATTATCAAATTTCATGCTGCACTGAGTCAAAGCTGATGTGAACTTATATTGCTTAACACACTGGAGTATGCATTCCCTTTATGCACACTTTAAATGAAAAGTATAATGTCTTAGTTTGTACTTAGTCGTTATTTTCTGGAGCAGAATTTGTTTCATTGATATATGTTGGAATTAGAATCCAAGAAAAGTTATCTTATCAATGTAAAACACTGTGACAGTTAATTGCTCAGCTAGTCATCATTTTACATTTATACATTCCTCTTTAATTAGCAAAAACTGTAATCCCCCAAAATCTGACTTTTAAAAAACCCCACAGAATCTCAAAATACCCAGCTATAGTAGGAACAGAATTGGTGACTTCAGGATGCTTGCAGAAGCCTAGTAACTTGCACTAACCTAGGATCACATCCGACTCTCTTTACACAACTCTGAAGCAGTCAGACTCACGCAAAACGCAGCGTGCGCAGTGTACTGGGCTCGCACCCAAACATAAGGGGCAGGATTCAAAATTAAAATTCACTAGTTAATGGGTGCTCGGAGCGCTTTTGCTCTCTCCCTCAGCAGAACTCAGCCAAACACCAACTCCTACCCCCTTCGTTTTCCTTTACCCAGCGCAGCACGGGAGGAAGCGGTGGGCCAGAAGGGGGCTATTGTCGGGGAGGCGAGATTGGTTGGAAACTTCTCTCGACTGAAGACTTTGCTCGTATCCCCTCAGGTTTTGTGCCGAGCCCCCCCCCCAACCCCCTCTCCTGGGCCTCCTGCCACATACCGAAGGGAGCCCTTCGTCCGCAGGCACCGGAGGAGCCAGGGGCCTCTTGCCCGTCCTCCTGCTCCGCTTTCGGGGGCAGCAGAAGCCAGACCCAGTAGCGGGGAGGATGCAGCAACGGGGGTGGCGGGGCTGACGCGAGCCGGCGCCGGGGTTCCGTGCAGGGGCGTGGGGCTACCTAGGTCCCATCCCAACGGAGCTACCAGGGCTGCAGCTCCCGGCGGGCCCCTCCCCGGCTCACTCACCAGGATGCGCTTGAAGAGCGCGTTCTCCTTGGGCGGGAGGCTCACGGACGGCATCGCCCCTGCTGCTGCCGCGGCCGGCTCCGGCTCCGCTTGGAGGCTCCGGGGGGCGGGGTGTCTCCTGCCGCTGCTGGGTCACGGTCACCGCCGCCTCCCGGGACTCCCCGCCGGGCCACCCCCGCCGCCTGTTCGCTTCCCTCCCAAGCCCGGCCCCGCCAGGCCGCCGTATCCGCGCCAGGTGCCCCGCACCGAGACCCAGGCGACAGTTCACGTGGTAACTGAACAGGCCGGAGAGAGGCGCCGCCAAAATGGCCGCCGCTTGGGGGCTTCCCCAGCCGGGTCACGCTCTTCAGTGCGCATGCGTCGCGACCCTACTGCCTAGGACGGGCCGGCTCGGGCCGGGCGTTCGCGCGGGGCATGCCGGGAAGCGGGGCCGCTCCCCGAGTCCCGCCCTCGTGACTCAGTCAGAGCCCGTCCCCCCCAGCCCGGGCGGCCCCCGCGCGTAGCCGCGGCGGTTGTCGTGACTCGTCCCCAGCCCCCGCAGCGTCAAAACCCGGGCGGGGCCCCGCCTCCGTCGGGCCTTTGTGTTCCTCACGGTGCCCGCCCGCCCGGCCCGGCCCTTCCCGCAGGACAGGCTCCGGGGCCTTCTTCGGGGGAGGTTTACGGGCCCGGCGGTAGGCGCGTCTCTGCGCCCCCCTCCCCGGAGACGGCACAGCTCCGGGCCGGCTGGACGCGGGTTGCTGAGGCCCGTGTCACCTAGTTCGGTGTAGAAACCTCATGTAAACAAGGCCCGCTGGCTCTAAGGTGCCCGCATTGGGGGGGGGGCTCGTGCCCTAGCTTCAGTACATGGTTGGGAGTGTTAGCACGTGGTAACATGGAGCCTTTAGGCGCCAGGCTAGAGCAGGTTGGGGTAGATGCCGGTTTAATCTTCAGGAATATGCCTCCCTCTCTGGCTTTTTGCCAAAAGTGAGGAGTAGCTACTATGTGTGGGCCTTTGGGGCAAGGCCAGCTCCCTGCACACAGCCCTGACACCTCACCTCCACCTGCAACCTCACCCTGTAATTCCCCGGTCTGGTTCTGCAAGTCTTAGTTACAAACAGGGCAAGTGACTGCTATTTTTTGGGCTCCACCCTCACAGTACTGTTCCAGCAAAACAACTCAAGTGAGTCAACTCTTGTCTTAAGGCCACTGTTGGCTCTCCTCCGCTTCCTTTCCGGGACTTGGAACCACAGAAAACATGATGACTGCTGCACATTTGAGCGTCAGTAAAGCAATTATACACAGTGTCAGAATTTTGTATGCTACTTAAATGCAAATTAGGATGAGATCCTCAGTTTTTGTCTAACTTCAGCAGGATTTGAATCCAAGTTCTCCAATGAAAAGTTCATGTCCAACTAATTGTGCCACTAGCCTTCAGCAGATGCAATTGTGAAATCATTTTGTACCCTAAATAATGAAAAGTCCTGAAGTGTTTTTGACATCCTAAGTAGTAATGTCCTGAAAGTTTAAGTACTATTATGGATTAGAAACTTGTTAAGAAACAGAAAACAAAATAGGAAGAAATGGTCTAGTTTCAACACAGCAAAAGATGAAAAATGGAGTGCCGCAAGCTTCTGTACGAGGGACCTGATTTAAGGCCCACTGAAGTGAAGGAGAATCTTTCCTTTTACTTCAATGGGCTTTGGATAAGGTGGTATGAGATGTTTAATATATGTATTAATTATTTGGGAAAAGGAATGGATACTGGGGCATAAACTTTGCATATGACTAGACTAAAGAATGATCTGAGAAGCTTCAAAAGGAACTAAGATCCCAGTCCTGTAAAGATGTATGTGCATGCTTAACTTTACTACTGTCATGCTCTCTGGAGTGGCTCCTGACCAATGCCAACGTCAGGGTAAATAGTTAAAAAGCAGGGCAGAACCCCCAGACTTCTTGTATAATTAGATTTCACCAACCCAGTAACAAGTGTGAACTCTTGAATCACTATAACAGTCTTACCAAGTTCCCAGTGTCACCCAGGCAGGATGGCCTATGTGATAGATGGTTGCTTTACACCAAAAATCACAATAATATTCAGGTTACTCCCAGTCCCAAAGGACCAGTCACCCCATGTCAATTTGCATCTTAGAGCTCACACCAAAGGCAATGCTTGTAGCCAATCCTGTAATTAACTAAAGGTTTATTAAATAAGAAAAGACAGTTATTTATGAGGTTAAAACAGGAAATGTTGCACACAAGTTATAGTCTTAGATTTAAAAAGGTAATACAAACTTCTATAATAAGCAGCTCTATACAACTTTTAGGACTGACCCATGCTAAGGGGATCTCTTGCTTATGTTTAGGCATCTTTGCCCCTCAGGATAGGTCTACACTGCAATTAGATGCCCATTGCTGGCCCATGCTATTTGGGCTCAGGCTGCATCCTGAACTCTGGGACCCTCCTAGCCACCTTGCAGGGTCCTAGAGCCTGAGATGCTGCTTGAGCTCAAATGTCTACACCACAATTAAACAGCCCTTTAGCCCAAGCCCCATGAGCTGGAGACAGCTGGCCAGCCAGGAGCATCTAATTGCAGCATAGACATATCCTCAGAGTTCAGACAACATGAAGAGTCCTGGTTTCTCTTTGTTAGCAATTTTTATCCCCCCTCAACCTAGAATTGAAGTTGATGGGATGAATTCATGTGTAGGCAGCTCCCTTTCCTGGAGGGAGTTGGGAATGCAATCAACGAGATCTCTGTCCTTTGGTGCTATGCAATGCCTCATTTGCTTTCAATGGGACATCTTGTGTGTGCAAGATAAACACTTTGTCTTCATTAATGCGTCTTTTCCTGTTTGGTGAGTTACTCAGTTACAGAGGTTTACAATGCAAACACTCAATATGACTTTGGGATACAGATATATGTAGAATGAATACATGTAGCATCCTACTAGCATGCAATAAAATCTAAACACTAAACACTTTCTTACAACACTAATATCTTTTTAACTGTGTTAACCCACAGGTAAGCCAGGCTGGTTTCCAACTATGCATTTGTCAGTGTTCAGTGAGGGCCTGGCTCTTGGTAGTCCCATTGATTTTGATAGGTTTACTCCTGGTAGTAAGCACATGTATAAGTATTTGCAGGGTTGGGGCCCATGTGAATCATTCTCATATACTGATGCATGTTTATTAAAAAGCTTGGAAATCTCCACACAAAATACTGCTAAACAGAATATTCCACAGAACAATAAAAAGCAAGGAAATGTGCAGGTAAGTCATTCAACACCCCATCTGTATTTTCCCCCTCAAGTACCTCCTTTGCACCATAAGTGCTACCACAGTTGCAATTCTATCACCAGTATCATGATATTTGGTGTTTTCCTAAAGCCTCTGCTCCTAGAGCCATGAAATTATGGAGTCTTGCCTTTCCAAAAATAGCAATGACCTATACTTAAATTAACAGCCTTCCTGGCTGCAAAGCTTGAAAATGTGATTCCTAAAAGCCTAAAAAAGGCAAATAAAAAGAACCGCACATTTAATATTTTTAAATGTGATGATTTTAAAGTCAATCTTGGATTTTTGGGGGCCTGATTAATGATTTGCGGATGGTTGGGTTTGGCACTGCTGAACCTTCTCATTGGATGGTTAATTGGGTTAATGTGCCCATTTCTAACTGAAGGTTTCAAGTGGAAAGATACAGAAGAAAATGGAAGGGACGGGAGACGGGCAAAGAGGGTGGTTAGAAGATGGGGCTTACAAAGGAAGGCAAATTTAAATGGGGCTGATTTAAAACGGAGCAGGCCATGAGTTACAGGAGATGCTCAGGATGGGGAAGGGTGCAGTGGACACTTTCTCCCTCTGCTTTGAAGGGCAGACGAAAGACAGCTTAGAAAACACGGGGACAATCACTGCAACTGTGTAGAGCGAACAGCCAACCCGAGGCGGGCAGGTTCTGGGGGACCCGGACAGCCCATGCCATGGGGGGGAGGCGGCAGCGTGTTGCTTCCGGCAGGGGGGCCGAGGGCCCCCGGAGACGGACGCGCGGGGGCGGGGCGAACTGGCTTCCAGCTTCCTCGGGCTGTGGCAGGCCCTCTCTACCCAGCAGGGGGAGCCCTCCGCGCCCCCAGCCCCTCGTTCCAGCCCCGCCCCCGGCCGGCTCGGGCCTAGCTGCGGCTGCGCGGGCGGGCCCCCGTGCGCCGTGCCCGCAAGATGGCGCCGCCGCTGGCACTGGCGAAGCGGCTCTTCCTGGCGTCTGGGAGCCCGGCCCAGAGTGAGTGCGCGCGGGCCCGCCCTGGTGCGGCTGGAGTCCGGGGAGAGAGTGACCGCGGCGGGGGGGGTTAAGTGCCCCTCCCCCCCGAGGGCCAGGCCCTCCGCGCCGGCGGCGCCTGGTCACGTCCCCGCGGGCAGGGCTGGCGGCCCGCGGCTGTGAGTGACCTTCAGCGACAGCCTCCCGCGGCGCGCCCGGGCCCAGCCGGGACGGGCTGGCCGCGCTGCTGAGCCGGGATCCCGCCCGTGCTGCCCGGTGCCCTGAGCGGCCTCCGAGGGGGCGGCGCCTGCGCTGGGTCCAGGCAGTGGGGTTTGCGCGGCGGGCCTTGGTAGGGCTCGTCCGGGGTTCCTCGTGCGATTGCCCTGTTCCGCCCTGGAAGGAGGCGCTCGGACCTGGGGGAGAGTGGGGTTCTCTGGTGCCCCGGTAGCGGGGTCTCGGGGGAGACGCGGGGAGGGGCGCCCTGAAGGGATTTGCCCCTCGCATTGGGCGTGTGTCGTTCAGGGTCCATGAGCCCATCTGTTACATGGGGCTAGCTGGGGCCAGCTGGACACAAGCAAACAAATGGTCTCGTCTGACTCCTTTCCTCTGCTGCCTCTAAATCCCATAGGAGTTGTATACCAACTCACTGCTGCCCTGTTCCCCTACTTCACTCAGACCTGGGAGCAGAGAGAGGTAAATCCTACCCTGATTTTGCCCTCAACCTCTTACTGCCATCAATCAGTGGGCTCAGGTTAGCAATACTGCCTATCATAGTAGGATTAAGTTTTTTTAAAATATTTCTATTTTTGCATATACCATTTATAATAAGTAAAATCCCTATCGTGATCCCCCGTTATACTGGAACACACTTAAGGTGCTTTGAGAAAATTGGATGAGAGAAATAACAAATCACTGACTGACTTTGCTATGACAATTGGTGATCAAAAAATAGTAAAGAGGCACTTCTATAGAAATGTGAGGTATTATTGCCTGTATTACATGGAACTGTTTTTATGTCATACACAAAACTGTCTCCAGGAAGGTTTTCTTCGTTGTCACCCTTTACTGTAGCCATGTTTTATTACTTTTATCTTCAAAGATAGTTGGTTAACTTCTCCCTGAATATATTAAACTGCTTCCCTTTGGAAATGCAAATTTCACTCTTGTTGCACTTTTACTTTTTGACTCTTGAAGTCCTGATTAAATAATCTTCACCATAATAAACCCTTTTTTCCTTTCTCTACTTTGTGATGATTGGACATAATAGCGTGATGATATATATAGGGAGGACTTCTAAGTGGAACAATTGATTGAGTAAAATACAGTGGGGTGCAATCGTGCATTAGAAGAGGGATTTTTTGTAATTGTGCTATCCCTGCTTCTCATCCTTCCCGGGTTGAATCCCTGTGCTCAATGAATGATCATTACAAAAGTGAGATGGCTGGAAAACCTTTTACACAAGTAATATAGTTTATCAAAATATCTTTTATAATAGAGATCAGATAATATTGTTATGAATTGACTTGATAATCAAAATAGACTTGACAGAAACTAATGTGTATGTGTGAAATTCATATATTTTAGCATCGATGCGTTCTGCATTCATTGCAAGAAAATCTGACCATACAAAACCAAACTGGTTAAATGTTGGACTGTGCTTTGGCAGCACTGTAGCTCTCTGGGTCCTAGTAAGTATTCTCACATTGTTATGCTATACTTAACTATTCACTAAAGAAAATCTTATGACAGTGGCTACTGTTAGGAGAAGGTTATATATGAATACCTAGTAATTTGCTGTAATGGATACTGAATGTAACTGAAGAAAATGTCAAGATTTAAGAAATACATATAGATAAAATATCTCTCTCTGAAGCCCCAGGTAGTCTCTAGTATTCCTTTAAAAGCTAGAGATTCATGAAGCTATTCCTCTTTGCTCTAACTTTCCAAACAACCAGACACTGAAGAATTAATTGTCTACAGATCTACCAACTTATCTCCCAGACAAGGGGGTGGGGAGGCATGTACATATGTCTGTGTGTGTATATATATATGTGTGGGTGTTTAACAGTATGTTCTTTTCTACTTTAAGAAAAACTAGAAATGTTTTAGGGAGGGGTCATAACGAAACCTATATTTGTTCTTTTGGATATATTGGATATATAATTATAATTTCGTGACCTATGAGACTCATTTTTTGCTAGTTTAAAGCTTTGTCCTGTCAACAATCAAGGCTGCATTGTGCAAGGTACTGTGCAAATGCTTAAATAAAATTTCTTATGGTTTCTCAAATTTCTCATGGAGACTTCATGATTTAGGATAATGACAAGATATAGCAGGTAGAGGGAGGAGGTAGTAACTAAAATGAACATGTTATGCAGAATAAGTGGCAGTCAAAGGAACAATTTCACTGTTCCTGCTTATCTGTTATCCTGTTTCTAACAATGGCCAGCACAAGATGCTGCGGAGGACGGTGTAAGAAAATTTCCCTGTGATGGTAGTGAGATAATCTTTCTTCCTTGGGAGTCTCCTTCTAACTTCTAGTTGTCCAACATTGGCTTACATCCTAAAACAGAAGATTTTCTCTCTTCCAAAACTTACTTGAATTTATTCTTAGAATAATGCTGGTTCCAGCTTGCAGTTTCCCCAAATGGCTTTTTTTAAATCATTCTGTCATCTTCTAGCTTTTCAAGCAACATAATGACGATGTAATAGAATATGAAAGGAGAAAAGAAGCGAGGGAGAAACATGATGCATGTACAGGATGTTCATAGTAAGTATACAAATACAGACTGGTAATATATAGATATGCTTACCTAAAAAGAGAGAAATCAAACTCCTGCAAAGTACTTGGTGGCCTCTCTTGCCAATTAAACAATGGGGTTTGACTGTTTCTCTTCGTCTTCTTTCCTTGTTTCCTATCCTTACTCCTATTTCCCCTTTGCCTTACCTCAACCCCTAGTTACAAATTTTTAAAAAGAAAAAAAAGTCCAACACAAATAGTAATCAAGATAAATGTGCCAATTCAGCACTGTATTCATTTGTATATGTTTTATTACCATTCCCAAGCCTTTGTTTGGCTTTTGACTATAAGCCCACCAAAGCTTGAATTCTCTTTTTGCATGTGTGTGTCTGTCTGTCTATGTTTGTATATGTCCAGGACAATGGGGCCTTGAGATCTATGGACAGTACCATAATATATGTGTTTTGATAATAAGGTGTTTCAAGGAGTTGCTTGGCTTATTGCAAGATCAGGCTCATAATGGAAATCAATATTTCATATATCAGAATATTCCTGTGCCTTCTATTTTATATACCCTGTTTAAACAGAGGATACCAGAGCTCTAAATCAATGCTTATGAGGTGGACCACTTGATTTTTTAAATAGAAAGGTAATAGACCTCATAATACACATCAGATAAGGCTATTTCCTTCATCTTCTATATTTAAATGTAATTTATTTACTTTATTGTTAGTACAAAACACACCATTAACTGATTGACAGTTTGTGTTCAGAGGCAATTAATGCAGTTTTAAAAAAACACTTTATATTGGCAAACCCTACAGTTGATGGTCATTTTCTCTTCAATTTCCTATAAATGTCTCTACTGTTCAGCTAAAAATGGAACAAACACAGAGAGAACTTTTTATCACACTTAATGAATATATTTCATTTTCTATGTCAATCTTACAAGTATGTTTTTTCTTAGGTTGAAGATGCTCTTAGAAGCAATTGAGTGATAGTTGGAATCCACAAGGAAATGATGAACAGTGTATCAGAGGATATCTGAATATTTATCAATTCCCAATGTTTTGTGTAGAACACTGAAATAAACAGCAATGAATATGGAAGAAGGTTGTTGAATCTATTTTCTTACAGTACATATTTTATTCTAAAGACTAGCAGAAAGTGTGTTCAACTGATACTTCATTTTTTCATAAAATCAGTGTTAGTTTCACTTTAATAATTTTTCATTTTTAACAAATTATTGTGCTTTTGAGATTACCTCAGTTATTGTGGAAGGTAACATATTATGAAAAGGAGTTGAAATAGAACGTTCTCTGCATTTTTATATGTAGCAAATTGCTGAAGTCATTAACTGTATCATTTCAGTCATTAACCTTTAAACATATAGAAAATAAAACATCTGACTTACATAAGTGATGGGAATTCACTTAGAAAAAGTGATTCATGCTTTGTGAAAGAAGAGCACTAACAAAGTTGCAGTCTTGTATATAAATGCTAAACTGCATTTCTGGGTTTTTACTTTGAACATCGTAAGAAGAAATTATTTTCAAAGTACAAGTCTTGTTTGATATTCCACTTGGCCTTGGAAGAGTTGCTTCAGGAGCTACTACAACTCAGATTGACACATCTGCACGCAAACTTGATGTAGTTCCTAGAATACTACTGTGGTTTTCCAATCCTGTCTGTTTAAGGCACACACTCGATTCATTTGCACTATAACAAAGATGTAAACCTTCAGCTAGGAGAGAAAAAAGAGGTGTAGTCAGCCTTTCTAGGGCTTTTTGAGAAATGCTGTCATGTCTTTTTTTTGGCAGTCATGAAATATGGAATTAAGGGTTAGTCTTAAATTAGGCTGATCTGCCTTACATTCTCTGTTTTAGAAGTGCTCTTGTGAGAGTCACAGAAGCAGAGTTAAGTCTTCAACAATTGTGTAGGGGGAGGAAAGGGATTTGATTCTTTTTATACTAATTTTTTGGAAACTGATAACAACCAGTGTTTATCTTAAATCATAAAGTTTCAAATACACTAAAACAAGCTCTTAAATTAAACGTTTAATAGCGCAAAGAGAACTATACTATCATGGTTTTTCCCCTTCATGAGTGTATGTAGCACCTGTTCAAGTCAATATGAACTCCAACATGTATCTATGAGCGGTATTTGGGCTATAAAACATATGGCTGAGAAATGCTGTTAGGGTAGATTGCTAGTTTTATGTCTTGAGGATGGATAATGAACTGCAATTCCATTCTTACAAATTAACTCTTAGTGATAGGCTACTGAATCTCTGCAGACAAAGGTAGTGCCTTTCTACTCCAGGTGTATCCATTCAAAATACGTCATTATCATGACAAGCTAATCAAAGTGCTGATGAGGCAGAAATCTTGAGCTTTTCTCAAAGGTAGATGTGATTATACCAAGTGTCTTCCCAGGCTGGGCTTGGTGGTAATAGTTCAGGATTCAGTTTTCTGCAGCTAGTTTGTCATTGTCCATTGTGTATTTGCTTGTCATTACTGATTCCATGTGTGGTATCATGATTCATCTTTTCTGTGGTCTCTTAATTTACAGCAAAGAAAAAGGAGAAGACTCCTGGATTCTCACCCTGAAACTTCATTGGTCATGCATCTTTATTGCTAGAATACCTTTGTACCTTTCCCTTTTCAGCCTCTCTCTTAATAACAGGGCAGGTTGTGGTTTAAGTAGCTGACTTCATGGCTTATACTAAGTCTTTGTCTACCCTATATTTTGAAACAGCCAGTGAGAGTTAAGCCTTTGCGTGAGGAAATTGGCTGCCATAACTATTCTGGAATAAAGCCCCCTGTGGACACTATAGGGAATAAGTGATTTTGTTTTCAAATAATTTGCTCTGAGTAATTTTTCTGGTATATAATATAGTTAAATGTTCCCACAGTCCAGTTTTTGCTGTTGTAAAACAGATTTTCATCAGACATACTTAGAGTAATACTTAAATAGACATAAATTACTGTTTCACTCCTTTGTGTCCACCCCTAAAGATATCACATGTTCCCTGAGATATGGTGAGTCAGAAGTCTTAAACTGATATTAGGTCATCTGCAATTGTTAACCTGTTTTTGCATTAAATGATTAAACATTTCAAGACCTTTAAATATATATGTAAGAGAATGGTTTCCTCCTATTTAAAGGCTGCTTAGAAAGGGTAAAAAGTTATTTTTTGTTTTGTTTTTTGTTTTGAAAAGCTTATGATGTATAGAAAGGCTTTTTTCTTTAAAAGAAAGAATGGAGTTGTAATTTCTACTTGACTTTTCATGATTGTTTTAATTCTTTTCTTCCTTTGATGACAAACGTATTGTCTTTATTAGAAAAATTACATTAAAAATGATCTAATTACAATACTGTATCTATTACGCTGGTGCAAATGCTTAATATAATACCTATATTTTATACATTGCTTTACATAGTATCTGCCCCATTTTACAGATGGGGAAACAGGCAGAGGTTCTAGGTTCACCTAGAAGGCTGGTGGCAGAGTAGCTCCAGGGTCCCCGTCAGTATCTAATCCACTGAACTATGCTTCTTTAGATAAATGTAATTTAAACTAGGTAAGTGCATCTATATTAAAGGTTTGAATTAATGTAACTAGATAGATTTTAAATCTATCTGATTACACCAGGGCATACACCTAATCTAGGCCACACCTAAAATAATTGCAATGGAAGCACTTGAAGGAGCAAGGATGCTCAGTCTCAGAGAAAGTGTTTCTTCTAACTGTTTGAATTAAATAGGTGCTAACATCAAAAATTAAACAGACTGAATTAAAATAATTTCCCCTTTCAACTACTCAGGTTTTTTATTTCCCTTAAACCTGTGCTGGCATAAAACTACTATTTTTGCAGTCATCCACCAATGCTTGAATTGCTGTGGAAAGAAGAAACCTTTTTGGGGGTGTGGAAAGGCCTTTAAGCTTGCATGACTAATCACAAAGGCTACAGAGCTATTTTGTTTCCTTTGCAGGTTATAAAGGACCTGATCCCATGATCCTTATTTCTGTGAGAAGGTCAACCCTACTGAAGATTCTAGCAACTCATTTATAGTCATTCACATAGTCTGTCTTTAATGCCCTGCTTCTTTCATTGAGATAAGCAGCCCCATGAACCAGCAGCTGTTACCCTGCTGTTCTTAACATTCCATGAATCTGCCAAATCCCAAATTTGGGACACAATATATGACAGACTTGCACTATAATACTTATGCATGAAATTTAAAATGCTGTGGGAGTCTTTATTAAAATAACTTTATTTTTTATGTAAATTTTCTATAATGAAAGAGAGCACAGCAGATTTTTGTGAAATGTAGGAAGTTGGGACTAAGGTGAGGGACAGTGGGGAAATAGGATTCTCTAGTGAAAAATCTTCAAGTGGAATTCCCACTTGGGCCATTGAGAAGGGCTGCTGAATCAATGCTTAAAAGTGGCCTTCATGTCTTTCAGAGTTCACAGGAGCCTGGCCTAACGGGTTAATCTGTATGCATTCTGGAGCCATAGATCTGGAGCATGTGCTATTCCTTTTAACTATGAGGCAGCATTAGTCCCCACCTTTAAAGTTACAGAAAGAAATTTCCAGATACTTAGCTTTGGTGGAAGGTGTGGCAGTCTCACAGGGTGACAACAAAAGCTTGACCACCAGGGTTGAGAATTGTCAGCATGGGCTCCAGCTTGGAGTTCTGCTGTGACAATATTTAGCTCAGGGGTAGTCAAGAGGCAGACTGAGGGCCAAATCTTGACCACCTGATGCTTTTGAACTGAGTGTGAAATCTTATTTTAATATTTTTTCTGGAATCTGGACCTTAATTCTACCTTGACCAAGAAATTTGGACTTTGACAAAAAGATAATGGCTTGGCTGGGTGAACATGGTACTGTTCAACCTGCTAGGGCCTAAATGGCAATCAGCTGGTGGGACAATGTTTTATTCCTCTAGCAGTGCCTGCAACAAATGGTGGTAGAAAATTAAAATAAAGTGAGATAAAAGCTTGAAAGCCTGTGCCCACTTTCTTCAAAAGGAGAGCTCCAATGGGCTTCAATGGTCCGGTAAGCTTGTTTTTAAAGCAGCCAGAACCTACTAGCGAAAACCGTCATCACCAAGGTGGGGGAGCCGTGTGTGCTGAAGGGGGTGTGGGCGTCTTACACAGATTTACACCATTCTTTAAACCTCTAATCGCAACAGCCCTTTATTTAGGCGAAACGACTCCGCAAGGAGGGATCGGCCAGTCTTCCCGGGAAAGGTCGGTCTGCGGCCCGCGGCTCGTGACTCAGCCGCCTTGCGGTCATTCCACGGCCAGCGGACAGGAGAGGAGGAGGGACGTCGGGGCTCGGTGAGAAGGGAGGGACCCTGGGCTGGGAGGAGGCGGAGGCTGGCGAGTGGGCCGGGTCAGCCCCCTCGCCCCTCCCTCTCATGCGCTGCGCCTTGCCCCGCTCAGTGTGCGCTGGGGGCAGCGCCGCAGCCCGCACAGCCGCTCCGCGCCGCCATGTACTGCTGCGGGGCTGCGTGGCGGGCGGGAGCCGCTCGCTTGGCCGCCGTGTCCTCCGCCGCCCGCCTCGGCGGGAGCCCTGGTGAGAGCTGGGCGGCCGCGGAGCTGGGCGCGGCAGGTGGCGGGGGGAGCGCAGCCGGCTGCCGGCGCGGGGCCGGCTCGCTCGGGCGGCCCGGGCAACGACCTCGCGCTGCGGAAGGGCGCCCTGCACGTGCCCGTGTTGCATGCCCGGCGGAGGAGACGTGAAGGTCACGGCGCGGACGGGAGTCCGGCGGCGGGTCCGTGGCGGCTCAGCCCCGGGCTCCGCACAGCGCCGCCCGCAGGGGACGGTGCCAGCCCGCGGCAGGGCCCCGCAGGCCGGGGAGCTGGTCCTTGGACGCTGCGGTGGCGCCCGGCTCCCCCGGGGCCGCTGCGGTTGGCCCGCCCGCGAGAAGGGGCCGTTGGGGGCCGGGAGGCTGCTTGCGGAGGGGGCAGGGGCGGGTGTGCACAGAAGCGCCCCCTATGCGCGTTGTGCGAGGGGAGCCGGCGCGGGCTGTGCCGGGCGCCCTGCTTGGAGGTCGCGCGCCAGGCGCAGCGCGTTGTCAATGACTTGGGTGGCTGGACTGCACTAAGGAGCGGGAACAGCGGCTTGGTGGCGCTCAGCGCCGGAGCCCGCTGCCTCCGGCCGCGTCGCTCGTTACGCCTGAACGTGTAGATGCGTTGCAGTGCGCTGCGTGTGGATCTGAGCGTAGGTACGTGCCCGGTCGGGCTGGGGTTGGGCCGCGTAACCTTCTCTTTGCCCCTGGGATGTTTGTGAAGGCCAGGTAGTGTTATCTTAGAACACAGCGTGTTTTGATTTTTTTTAAAGAGGATGATTAGCAACTCTGATGAACCTCAGTGTTCGCTTAGTGAAGGAGAATAAGTGGTAAGGATACAAATGGAAGTTTGAAGTATCTGAAGGTGGTGATAGCAAAGGCTTGTACTGAAAAATGCATTCCCATGGTCTTCTCTAGCAATGCCAGGTATTTTGTGTAGAGTAATTGCTGTCTTTAAAAACAACTGCTCATGGAAGACGACTAGGTCTCCATAAAAAACAAAATACACTTGTTTGTTCTTGACTTTTTTCCTCTATTTCACGTCAGTGTTTTATCTTCCGAGTAAGTGGTTAAGCTGTGTATTCCTCCACTTCGCTCAAAAGAAAATGCATTTTACATGTCTAGAATAGGATTTTTGTTGTTTGGTTTTTGTAATTTGAATGAAAATAGTCAGGAAGAGGCTCTGAGTAGTTTTCAAAACTACAGCTTTTCTCTCTGAATATGACAATACAATTCAGCATGGTACATAGCAGTGATGCTTTTTGATGCTTCAGGAGGTTTATAAGCAATAGCAAAGCCTCCAAACCATACTGAATATTTTCATGCTAACTGTATACATTAATATAAGTAACACACAAGCCACACTGAGAATTCCTACCCACAGAACATTGCAGCAACTTCTGCGATGGTTCTTCATCAATATTTATGCAAAGTAAGAAGATCCATCAAATTCCTGCACTAAGAGAAGACTCTGAATACCATGTGATGAGACAAATGCTGCTAAATGTAATCTGGCACAGAATGGTAATAGCTAATTTGGGAATGAGGCTATTGACTCTTCTTTCAGCCACTATACAGCTACAGAAATGACTGGATACATACATTTTAAATTCTAATACACCTTGTGAGTATATGATTAAATTGCTGAGGTTTGCAGCCCATTTTGCCTCCCTACAGACCGTAGTTACAACTGTGATGACAGAATTGCTTTATATTTAATGAGAGATCCTACAGGAACATAACAGTACACATTTTTAATTTTGGGTGCAGTTAAAATCTCCATTAGGTCACAGTAGTATGTGGTTTTTTTTCTAAGCCCTGTTTGACATTTAAACTGATGTGCAATAGAATTATTTGGGGAGTTTGTTGGAGTTACATCTGGGTGAGCATTAAGCCACCAGAATCAGACACAAACAAACCCAGCTAACAACATTACTGTGCCCCATAACAAAATAAATCTTCAACCACTAATAACATGGTTTAATACCCCCCTTTTCTTAACCTATCCCAAATGCCTGAGAGACAGAGCCATGCAGGATGTCTTAGACCAAGACTCTTGACTTGCAGGTCAACAAGTTTGACCTTTTGGGACCAAAATATGTGACTCTAAAGCCAAGGGTTCCTCAGAAAATGCCCAGCCAGTAGGTCTTCCACTTTAAAGTGACAGGGCCCAGTGCCTCTGTTGATCACAACTATGGCAGAATCATACAGGAATGGAGTCATTCTCTCACATACGACTTTACAGCTTAAACTAATAGCAGCCATTGCACATGATGGACCAAAGGTGTACATTCTCATTCATATTCGCTGCTGTCAGATTGATTTTCATGGTTTGATTGAGTGTCAGTGAAAACACACTAGTCGATCTAATAAAACCACCTCCCCAAAAAGCATAGCACTGTGTCGATGGGAATGCATTTCCCGTCGGTGCAGCACAGTGGAGACGGTTCGCTGAAGGGAAGTTACAGAGTTGACAGGAGTTATGCAAGCTACTCTGTGTAGCTTGTGTAACTCCTGTCGACTGCTGCAAAATTTTGCTGGCAGTGAGACCTGCCATGAAGAGATACTCCAATTAGCAAGTAGGGAGCTTCATTTATTTAGTTAAGTACTTGCTTTATTTTCTTCGTTCTTGCCAGCTGAGTTTGCGTCAACTTTCTACAGATTCACCCTTCTCCATATGATTAAAAGCCTCTGGCAGGTTAGATGATATTTTCTGTTATTTTATTAGCACCTTATTTTAACATTGTTTTAATGTTTTATACAGCACCTCTTCGCCAGATGTCATCTGGCAGCTTCCCTGGCTCTTCTGGGGAGAATCTGATTTACTATGTGTTCACTGGTGTGACATGTGCTGCTGGCGGATATTATGTAAGTGCTTGGTGTTTTGGGAGCATGTGAAAGATGCAGTTAACAGCAGTGGCATGTGGGTGAGATGTAACATGATCCCATGTAATCAAATGTTGACTTAAAATATGGAAACAGAGCTTCTAGGTGACTCACCCTTCCTCCCCCTACACTAGAAAAATAAAAGGATGGATTTAATTTCAAGTTGGGGGGAGGGGGAAAGGGCAGAGGGAGGAGCAGAGGGAAATTCCTTATCCCAGAATAAAGCTGAATTTCTGTCTTGGAGAATCTTGAGGTGAGGATTTCATACCAAATGGTGCTATTCTTCTACGTCAGCAGTGAGATAATGTAAAAGTGGTGTGCAGAAACAGAGAGATCAAGATTTTTCCTCTTTCTGTGTTGTTGGCTAATTAGAAAACAGGTATGAAGGTTATAGGCATGTCTGAACAAACCATGTTTGGGCCCAGTTCAAGACCAGTTCTCCTTTGAATAGATTGCTCCTTGAGAACATACTTTTTGAGGCACAGGTGTCAGAGTGTAACATTTTCGTGCTGGAGTTATGCATTCTTTATTCCACCTTTCCCAAAATCAATTTTGCCTCCCCCTAAGCATGTCAGTCTTTCACGCTTTTTTTTTTCTTCCACTTCATCTCGTTAAATCCTCCGTTTCTCTTCTTCCACCACTAATTGCTACCTCCATAAATAACATCTCCTGGTGGGTGACTAGAATCACTCAATGAGAGTACTTATCCAAAAATGTACTAATTTTACTGTTTTCACTAGGGTCAATTTTCTACTTCAGGCATTTGGTTTGTAACCCTTTCTATTACTCAGTGTCAGGTATTTTTTATTAAAGGAAGACTATTGGGCAATTGTGACCCCCAAATTTAGGGTTTATAAATTTTAAAGATTAACAGAAATTTTTCCTTGTTTTTAAATATTTAACTCCAATTCCTAAACAGTGCAGTATTGTGTGAATTTAAAACTGACTAGTTTGTTTTCACTTTCCAAGAGGAAATGCAAAGCTTAAAATTAAAAGCTTGTGTGAAAAATTAAAGTAGATTTTAAAAACTTTTAATAATCTAAGGTGGCCTTTCAACATAGAAAAGAGCACTTGGTTAAAGTATGTTTTTTGTTTAACTCAGTAGTAGTAGAGCTGTGGAAATAAGTACAGGTATGTCATTTTTATTTTCAGGCCTACAGAACTGTCACAACGAACAAAGAGAGGTACAATGAACGTATTCATGCTATTCAGCAAAGTAATGTAGCTGAGTGGAAACCAAAATCCTGGCCACCTCAGTGTAAGTTGTGGTTTTTTTCTTTTTCTTTTCGTTTCTATCTTGTTTTTTCCAGCACACAAGAGTCCTGCAAGAAATGCAGTTTATTTCTAGGCTACACAGTCAGAACTTTAGTTTATCATACTCTATCTCCTATACAGTCCATAGCTTTTTACTTGCTGTATCTATTTAAATCATTCCGGTGCTGTTTAAATTGCAGAGGGGGGGAAAAAACCTTAATGAGAAAACAGTGAGGCTGGCAGGTATCCCATTAGAAGAAATCCATTTGAAAGGAAATGGTTAATAGAGGAACCAGTAATAACAGATTGGGTGATAGAACTTGATGACTGAAAGCTTAATTAAACTTGACTAAATGAATAATGCTGTCAAAGCCAGTTCTGTCCCTTTGTTTGTTTTGTGAAGCAAAATTATATCTTTGTCCTGGTCAACAGTTTGGCTCCAAGCCACACATCAGTGAACAAAATTGCTGTACAGTCCAATCACAGCAGGCTGAGGTGGGGAAATTTATTTAGATTTTCAAAATTCCGTGTATAAACCCATTTCTTCCTTCCCCTGCCCTCCCAAGCATTGGTTTAATCTTAAAAGTTAAACAACTTGACGTAATTTAAATGTACAGCCAATCTAAGTGAACTAAAGGATCACAGAGCTCTATCAGGTGGAGCGGAGATGACATTAATTCAAATACTTCTTGTTCTTTAACATTATAATTGTACAGAAGTTTAGTCTTTTTTTGATTAATCAGGCTATTCTAGGTGTAAAACTGTTTTTCCCCTTGAGGTGTACTTTGCACTTATTTATTTGTGCTGTTTCACATATTTGTCTATTAGTATGTGCCAGAGTTCACACAATGTGTGTTGCAACCTGTCACTACTAAAATTAAAACAAAATGGAGGGGAAATTAGCCTAAAAATTACCTCAGGGTTTTTAGGACAACAGCCCATTAAGTGCAGTTCCACTATGGAAAGTGAATGTAAAATGGCATTGTAAGGATTCATATGTATATTGCTTCAATTGCCAAATCAAATGGGCCTGTTCACAAATGAAGAGATAGCACTTAATAGCTGGTATAGGCGTTTGTGTGGCTAAAGTCTGAAGATATGGCCAAATACATATAGGGGGCAGATTTCTGAAGTAAAAAAGCACCATCTTGAAAGTCCTATTTCAGAACAGAAACATACTTTAAATTGACTGCTTCTGTAAAGATTGATTTCCCCTATTGAATTGTACTGGATTGCTATTACCTTTGTGAGGAAAAGTTATATTATACTTAATTCAATTAGTTTTAAAGTTTAAGATTAAAGGATTTTAACATTACTCTTAGAAACGATAAAATATTTATATTTCTTTCCTGTTCTTAAACAGCTGGAAATGGTAAGTTTTTTAATTTCCTCTTTGGATGTTAGGGATTGTTAGTTTTAAGTACCACAAACACTGACTGGGTCTTCCAGAAATGTAAGTCTTTATTTGATAAATGTGTATTTATTCCTCTTGAGGAATTTAAAATACTTTTGTGATGAGACCAAAAAAGATGTTGCCTTTTCCTGACTGGTCTCTGCAGCACAATATTGGGATGGTTTTAGAGTAACCCTTTTTTTCTGAAGAACCTGCTATTTGTATAGAGGGGTAGACAGTCTAGTGGCAAATAGAACTTCATAAAGTAGTTAACTGGATTTTTTCTCTTTAAGGATTTGATCTTACAAGGTGCTGAGGTTTGCGGCCCTGATCCAGCAGAGCATGCATGTGCTTAATTTTAAGCTTGAGTGTGGTCTCACTGAAGTGAATGAGCCTATTTGCATGCTTAGGAGTCAGAGTATTATGCACCTCCTAGAATCAAGCCTTTATTTTGTGACTATCTTCAAGATCCTTTCCTACAGCCTTTAAATCTGTACAATATAATGCCTAATATCTTCCATCTCCTGGAAGTATTTCACAAAGATCTGATATAGCAGTAAAGTGACCATCAATGGAGGGTGCTCAGATACCTTCTCTTCTCTTTTTTTTTTCAGTTCACAATTGTCCACTGGCCCTCCAGCCCTCTTCTTTAATGACCATGCCTGTTAATATATTAACTTACACTCTGAAACCTCTCTCTTACCTCCTTCTCAGATTCATACTCTTGACTCTGAATGTCAGCCTTGAGGTTTTCACTTTTAATTCAGCATTTGGATAGCTCTAATCCCAATTTATTATACAAATCTACTGTTGAATCAGCTCTCACATTTCTACCCTTTCTGTAACTTCTTAAAATTCATCTCCTTTCGTCCCCTCCGACCTCTACAAAATTATCTTCCCATGTTCCCTAAACTGATTTGTTTCCTTCTGTTTTAGAATTCCCTAGATTAACATTTTTCACTTTCCCAAAAGCACAAATGTCTTTTGCACCCTCTTATTTTTTTCCTCTCCGTGCAGTCCTAATCCATTTATTTAGCAGTGACTCATCACAGAGCAGTGCTATATTGCTTCCCTTCCCTGCCACCAGAGAATCAGTGCCCACAACTTCTCCACCCCCCACCTCCTTTGGGTGCAGTTAGTCATCATACTTATTTTTCACAGTGTTTGTTGTGGAAATATCTGATAGAACTGGTGAACATTCTATTCAGAAGAATATAAAATCTAACCCTTTAGAGCTAGATAACGCTGTAGGTAGTGATTTATTTGTGAAATTTCTGATTTGTTTTGGATGTTGGGGAACAATACAAAACAGTAGGCAGAGATAAACAGGCACAGTCCATGCTCCTGTGATACAAATAATAGCCATGTTTGCTTACTGTTATTAATTTAATATGGAGAAGGCAATCTCATGGCTAGAAGACCTGGAATTTACAACCAGGGAATAGATGGTTAGGTTAGACGAGAATTTCCCTCACCTTCTCCCAGTCTTTCCTTTCCCATAAAGTAACCAATGTCTGAATTATTTACCCTGCTTAATGTGTTTTTTCCAAAAAATACTTCCTTCTCAGAAGGCACACAGCCCTCCTAAGGAACATTTATACAAAAGAATTACAGTGTACAGCAAATAGAGGTGGCTAAAAAGGGGGAGAAATATCAAATGCTTTTTTCAAGGTTTTTTAAAATTTGGTTATTTGAAAACTGGAGAAATTAAAACCAGCTCTAACAGCAAAGCTTTTAAATTCCTATTAATCTAAAAATCAAACTTCAACAAACATAGAATGTAATAGTAGATTTTTAAAGCCTGTGGGAGGAGCATGAATAAAAATAGTGGTGGAAAATCATAGGGAATTATTTTATTGTAAAATGAATGTTTGTCACAACAGAGTACACTTCATTTTTTACCTTCTGAGTACATGTATCTGCTTGCATGTAGTCCTTTCTTATTCTAGTGTGTCCCCTTCAAACTTGTTTCTGATTTCCTTTTTAGTGATGATTTTCTCATAATTTAACTTTTAATTGTAAAAGCTGATTCAGTCTTTCTAATCATTACTCTACTTTTACACTTTCCAGAATAAAATACAAGGGAAATCTGTCTTTCCAAACCTGAGGATGTAAAATACAAAGGGATAGTTCTTCACCATTGCATACCTCGCAGCCTACCTTGGGATGACTTTATGCCTTCTACTGTAAAACGCCACACTTGTGAGACTTAAAAAGTAATAACCTTTATATTTGCAAGGCCAAACCAGATTGAGCTACTGAATATATCTTGTAGAAGGCTACTTTGAGATTGTTAAGGAGCAGGCTGTTTTGGATGAATGCGCTTGTATATTTGACTGTCCAATAAAGTGTACTGAATGTTGAGCTTGGCTATTACTCTGTTCTTTGTGTGATAAAGCTTAGTTTGTTGGAAAAATACTGCACCCTTAAAGGGACACAGCCAGGTAACTTGACCCTATTTAGTGTGTGGGGTTTTTTTATTATTATTTTGTTTTTCAATAAACGGAATCAGATTTTGTTTGAGTTTAAATCCAGACAGTGCAGCCCTGTATTCGTGCAGGTGAATCAGGGGCAGTAAAACTGACTGGCCAGTTTAATTTTTTTCTCCTTTATCTGTTCTCATTATCCTAACTGAGTGAAATGCAAAAGTAAGCAAATGGCATATGGCCCTCCCTTTTAATCTAAAGTACTAACATTTTTTCAAACAGGATTTTTTTTTTTTTTAGCCTGACAATGTCCCTTTAAGCTTTTTATCTTGTCTGCCTGCCTGCCACTGTCATACAACTCTTTCCAGTTCCATTCTTCACTTGGTGAATTTGGTGTGAGGGTTAACTAACAATGAACATATGGTATACTGTTTTATTTTGTCAGCTAGTGCGGTGTTTGTGCATGTGTGTGTTCTCCTTTACATGTCCCCTTACCTTGGACTGTATTCATTTTAATAATTTTTTTATCCCTTTTGAAGCTGAACTAGTTCATTCTCATGAGAACACAGGGTTTCAGTGCTTCTGAACAATTGTATGCCCAAAGATACAGGCAAACCTAAAAAAGAGTGCTCCGGTTTGCAAACAAGAAAAAGACAGCTCTAAGCGGCTGCATGCGGCTGCAGTATCTCTGGATGATCAACTATGGTTTAGTGTTTACAAACTGTTCTCTATTTTATACACCTAGGTTTTTGTTGTTTTTCTTTCTGTCCCATGTATATTGAGTGGACTTTACTTTCCTTAATTATGAATGCCACTTCTCTTGAACTGCAACTTTGACATGGTGCTGAACTGCATAAGAGTTTCTAAGCAGAACAGTTAATGTGTTTTATTCCATATTTAGAGAACTTCATCACTGGGTACAACTGGAATGTGGGCTGTGATCCTTCTCCAAAAAAAGTCAATGTCTCTCTTGCTATTGAGTCCTTCCATGAGAATTAGTTTGGACCCATAAATCTTACATCCTTCTGGCATGGTTTCTGGCCCGCTTTGTGTGTGTGTGTGTTCATTCTGTTATTTTCTTTGTTTCAGCCACTTGCTTTAAGCCATATTTTTCCTTTCTATTACAGTGAGATAGTAGTAAAGCTAAGCTAATGTTTAAAATACCATTAAACCATATTCTCAATCATTATCTGATGTGGGGACCATAATTTTGTGCTCGTTGACTTTTATATGGAAAATCTCAACCAAAAAATGAATGTAGTTTTTTTCATTGTAAGTTTAAATAAGATGGTGAAAGCAATTGGTGAACTTGTTTTCATGTTGCATGCATATACTTTACACCTTATTGTATTAAATAAATCCTTAAAAGGTGATGAAACAGAGACAGCTGAAGTCAGTGACGCAAGTGAGCAGGCCACAGAGGCACCTACAGAAGAGGCTGAAGCACTAACTGCTGATGAAGCTACAGAACAGAATGAGGGGTCTATGGTATCCACAGAAGCTGAAGGGGAAAAAGGATCGCCAGTTGCAGATGCATCCTCTGCTGTGGAAGAAGCACAGCAGGAAGCCACTGCTAGCTTGGAAGCTGCCCAAGTGCAAGGTTAATTCATTACTTTTTAAAAAACAAAACAAAGCAAAAAACTTTTACTACAGGGAGTTCTACACTGTTTACTAAGCATAGTGTAGTATTACTAGTGGAATTAACCTGCAGTGAAAACTAATTCCATCATCAGCTTGACAAATAATGAGCCTTAAGTTAATTGCAAATCTCAATAAGTGTACTACAGTAAACTTTCTCCAAAAAATGTAGCACCTGTGGCACCAGAGTTGGTGTTTAAGACCATGAGAATGAATGGTCTTTACTACTTCTACATTCCATGTCTTTCCCTCAAGTTTTTAAAGTAACACTGGCAAATAGCATGACAGGAACACACGTGTGTTAGTGGCCCTTCATAAGGAATATAAATACTTCATCAGCTACTATTTAGGCTTGCACATGAGACCATCTAATTCTATATATGTAAATAAATAACTATTTTTAGGACACTTCTCTTCATCCAAAAATAAATTCTTCCTTGACCTCAATGACTTAAATCATCACTTAAACCTTCAGCAGAAGAAGGCATGTAATGTCAGTCTGGTGATCATATTTTACAATGCAGTAAAAAAATAAATAAAAATCAGAAATAGGTATTTAATATGGCTTTGCTGCAGAGGGCAAAAAAGGTTTGTTGGAGGCTTTGTCTAGTTATGCCTCAAGTCTTCTGAAGCTTTTTCCTGTTTGGGACGTAATGGTTGTTATTCACTTAACACTTTTTTTTTTATCGTAAAGCAATACAAAAGCAAATCTACAAGTACATTCTTGAAAGGCAATGTTTTTAAAATGAGACTTTATTTAAGGACTACACAAATAATCTAACTTGATGTTAGTAACATAAATCTTATGACTGGACTGGAAATATAGAAAATCTATTCATCCTGTTCTTCCAGAAAGGCTCAACTAATATCATTAGGGAGACAAAACAATCATTTAATGGTGGATAGGAAAGTAACACATCCATTTCAATCCGGGGTCTTTGGTAAAACAGACATATATTTAATCTGCTTTGCAGTGTCTCAGTTCGTGTCTTGAAGGTTTTTTTTTTCTTCTTTTAGTCCTGTGTGTAAACGTAACAGGGATGAAAAATACATTGATACAGCTTTTGGTATGATTTGCAATGTAGTCTAGAATATCCTGGGTAGATAGGAGAAGTGAGTATTAATGTAGTGTTCCTGGAATTTACCTTCTACTGTGAGTATGCATGATACCTCTTCAGCCAAACAAGCTAATGGAATATATTAAAGGAAAATGTCTCATGTAGCTGTATTTTAGAAGTATTTTTTAATGACTGCCATGTTGTCAATCTTCACTTGTGACGATTTGAAGTGGACTTTTGGTAATGACTATAAAAACCCTCTAAATGTAGATGTGTTGGCTAAGTCTCATCTTCACAATACTAAAGTGACTATAAGTAGACACAACTTCATTTGATCTCCTAAGTTGCATCTGCTTGCCCATTTTGGTTCAGAGAGCATTTTTTACTGACAATGCTGAGCTGCTGTGAGTCAACTGCCTGTTACTAAACAAACTAAGGAGGTAGATTTTGCACAGGATTTCAAATAGCAGATTTCTGTAAAATCTTTGAATCTGTATGGATTTTTCTCTCATGTTTGAAGATTTTCTATAGACAACTGTTCGCAAAGCAATCAGGTATGAAGTATGCACATGGAGTAATAAATGTAGTTTAAAACAAAAAAGCAATTTTCTATTACTCATTCATATTCAATTCAATGGGATAGCCAAGTTTTCAAAATAATTACGTACTGTCAGATGTTACCTGTGCCACTGAGATGTAGTGGGTTGTCTTAAGTTTTTTTCTCATTTGTTGGATATGTCTGCAGTGATTCTTACATTCTGCATATGCAGTAGCAAATTAAACAAGGACATTATAAAGCAGACTAAAAGAATAGTAGAGAATCTTTCAAAATCTCTATTGCTATACAATCCTAAGAGACTGCTATTCTAATTCCTTGGAAATACAGTCTGACCTATAATAAAGCAGGGTAGATTAGAGGTGTAGACACACATGGTGCAGCAAAATATTTGCACCGCTCTTTGAAGTTGTAAACTTTTTTTTCCTCCTTTCAGCATATGCCCTGTCCCTTTGCAGAAAAATTACAGAACTACTCTTAAAACTTCTGTTTCCTTTGTCTGGATGCAGTTGATACATTTTCCTGCTTTACTTACCTATGTACAACTGTTGACGTCTTAAATGCTGTGTATCTTACGTAATTGCAACTGTTTTATAAATACGGAAACTAAGAGCCAGGTACTTAACTGGAAGATATTATTCTCTAGTGAGTGGGATGTGAAACCGGAATTTGGGGTTCTAATTGTGGACATAGTGACTTTGGGTGCCTCAGTGTGTGTTACGAGACCAACTTAAATGCTATGTAAGTGCAAATTATTATTGAAGTTGATTAGAGGCAGCTATAGAATTCTTGACTTGCAATCCTATCCTTTTCAAGAGGTCTAAAGGGGAACAGTACCAATACCACCCTTGCCTTCCAAATGTTTGATTTGGAGGGACTCTGAGATTTTGTTTGATTTTGAAAAAAAAAAACGTTTTTGCAAGGTTTTCAAAAGTTGGGGTGTGAAATTGCATGAATCAATCAAGGGGAAAAAAGCCTTTCACCATTTTCAACTTGTTCTCTGCTAAGCTATAGTCACAGAATATTACATGGTTAGCTGAATCTTAGCACCATGTACTTATGCTCTTCATGAATAGTGTCGCTCTTATAGAAGGGTATACCCTGTCCAGTGTAGCAACTGCCTGTCCCCTTTTGAATCTGATACACTAGGATCTTTACTTTTACTAACTTTTGGCACTGAATGCAGCTCTACATAGCAGTTTTACCTGCGTATTGTCAGGTATTGCCAAACTCCACTGGTCATTGTGTAGGGCAGGGGTGGCCAAACTTCCTGACCTTCTGAGCTGCATACAACAATCTTCAGACGTTTGAGAGCTGGGGCACCTGCTGGGCTTCAGTCATGTGGCAGGGTCTTGAGGCTTCTGCCTCGTGGGAGGTGCCTGCCAGAGTGCTGGGCTCCAGCCCCGCAGGGGGCTCCTGCCGGGGCTTGAGGCTCCAGCCCCGAGACCCACTTCCCTCAGGGCAGAAACCCCTAACCCCACCACCCTGACCCCAAGTCAGAAGCCCTGAGCTCCCCCCACACCACTCTGGTAGGTGGAGAGTTGGTGCGGGTGAGCGGGGGCTCCACGAGCTGCACTTTAACTGTAATAGAGTCGCATGTGGCTCATGAGCCATGATTTGGCCATCCCTGATGTAGTCTCAGCCAGTATAGCTGAACTATCGCAGGGAGAGACAGTGGTTAAAATATTAGCTTTTCTGAGCACGTAACATTAGATTAAGACATTCTCTTTCTTGAAGTTGTATGAAAACGGCAATTCCCTCTTTCCTGGCAGAAGATACCGAAAGCACTGAGTCCTTATTTGAAATGATACAAGGGGAAAGTATTCTAACTCACGTTGATAGCTGTCAGTTTCAAAAAGATCTCTGATCGAGGCCTGGGTAATGACAATATTGCTCAAGGGACCTACCTCCAGCAAACAAACAGCGTTTTTATATTTTTTTTCTAATTAATTTTTCTTTTTGCTTTACTAAAGTTCTGGTGATGCCCTCCTCTGCAGTGTTTAATGTATCCTCTTTATTTAAAAACAAACAACTTAGCTGAGTCAGCTATAGAAGTATTTTCCTTTCAATGGTTTAGGTTTCTAATACTGATAATGAAAAGGTGGACTTACTAAAATAATTGCATTTCAAAAAATACTAGTAAGAAGTACCCTTTTCAAAGTTTGCTTTTGGTAGCTCCTGCATAGTGTTGCAAATATTTTTTTCTAGTATGTTAAATATAAACAAACTGTCACTACTTACCATGAGATAAGTCAAGTTCTTCTGCCATATAATTGGAAATGTAAAGAATCCAGCTGGTGAACATCCATCTTTAATCCAGGATGTAAAAAGGGATATTTAAGGGCTAGATTGAAGTGATTACAATAACTACAATTTTACTAAGTAAATCAAAACTAGTTAGTCAGAATTCTCACCACACCTCCAATTTAAGCAGCACACGACCCTTCACTGATACCTGTGATATTTGGAGTCTGTGTAGTTAACAAGATAACTCTCTGAAATATATTTCCTCTAATTTCACATTGCCAAATGTTGCTTTCTCTAGCCCAGTCCTGAAAATGGTTCTGGCCACAATTAAGAGATGACTCTGCTTTGTTTAAATCAATTGGAGTAGGATGGAGCCTTAGTTCCACTGAAGTCAAGAGGAAACTTTTTGGGACTGGGCCTAATGGCGTACATCAGAGCATCATTTTAGAGATGCCATGGTTGCTGCCTCCATGCTACTCTTCTAAGATCTAAGGTTATTTGGAACTCGTTTTCTACACAGTAAAGGCTGACGATAGAAGTTGAGCTATCAGTGTACCATATTATGTGAAACTTGTTAGTATCAGTCTATATTACAATTCATGTAATAGGTGTTCAGAGGCTATTAATTACGGTTTGTTCCTCTGGGGATGGCATAGATATTAATGCATGAACTGATAGAACACCATTTACACTAAGAGTCCTGTTATAAGAGCATTTGGACTGCTTTTATGGAATAAATATTTACTTTCACTCTGGTATTAATAGCACAGGAGACGAAACATGTTTTGTTAACTCAGAACAGGCATTAGTTACTATGTATTTTAGACATTGACATTTCCACTTCATATTATTTATTTGTAGATTCAGTTAGATAGCTAACGTCAGCACACCTGCTTGTAGGTATACCTGTTTAGCATCACTTTTACTGACAGGTAGTACAAAGATCTCCCATATATTTAACGTGATGGTATAAAGAAAAATATTTACTATTATCTAGCACTCTTCATCAGTGGATCTCTAAGCTTTATTTTTTAATAAAAGTCTGGATTCTGAAACAGATTGAATATAAATATAAACTAAAAACCATGTACACAGTGTGCTGGACTATGAGAACTTATTCATGTATCTAACTAAAAATGGACACGTGCACTACCACCATGAAACAAAACTGCAAAAAGCTGACTAACAAAACGAGGTTTTCTTGTACTTTGTCTGTTCTTGGCTGCTATTGCAAACCTATGTAAATAAGAGCTCTTAACCTAAATTCCCAATCTTCCGCTGAAATTGTAATCCTGTGTTTCAGACTTTTCAATTTGTTGCTATAGAAATAATTGTGACATCTCTAACTAGGTATTGTTATGACAGCTCTCAATTTGGGATCAAGTGACAGGACAAGATTAACTATGGGGCAGGAAATGCTTGAGTGCATACCTCTAGGAATTGGCAAAAGTGGTGAAGGTAAACTACAAAAGCTAAATGTTTTAATCTGAATCTACCTGATAAGATTGAGAAGTGTTCCGTTCTTCCTGAAAGGTGACTACCCTAAGAATATTAAATATCTTAAGGCTTGTAGGCTTTGGTGTATTTCAAAGTGCTTGAACTGGTTGGGGGAGGGCTCATAGGTAGTTATACTATAATCTTTCTTACTTTCACTGGCTGAAAATAGGAAGAAAAAATCAAAGAACTGCTTGTAATTATTTTTCCAGCACTCAAAATTTGTATAAAAGTGTAAATGAAGTAGGTACATCCCACTTACATTTCCTTCCAATTTGAGTACTGTTTAATTATAACTTAAAATATTGCCCAACGCATCTTGTTTATACATTTCTTTCTTGCTGTCTCTTCCCATAGCTGTGCTCTGTGCTATTGAGGAATTGTAGAGCTAATGACTGCAGCAGCGAAACCGTTTTCCCCAGAACAGGCTTTTTGCAGAATTTGCAAGTTCTAGAGCAGTAAATTAGACAGTGAAAGTGATTTATTTTTCAATCTTGTAACCTTTGAGTACAGGCTCGGTTGTCAGTTTGGTGTTTCAAGCACTGTCCTGTAATAAAGAGGTTTGGGGGGGGGGGTTGAGAATCATGGGTTTGGAGAGGATTACTGTGTGAATGTGCCATTGTTTTCCATGTGAAATGGTTGTGCACTGATTCCTTTCAAAGCAACAGGGCTAGACCGCACTAGGCAAGAGTGTCACTGCTTTTTGTAATAAGGTTCAGCAAAAATTCTGCACACAATGGCCCCAAAACCCTATCTGAGTAGAACGTTCTCCTTTTGTCTGGTACGACGTTAACCCCATACGAATATCCAACTTTGTTTGGATGTCGACCGTCATAACGGGAGGAGGATAAACTGGCATTTTGAGAACTGCTCAAAGAATGCTAGTTGATGAAACTATTGCTGTCTTTCTCAGCAATTTAAAAAAATTCCCCTCAATCTACTCAATAGAATGATGAAGGGTCTCCCTAATCAGATGAGTGTGTCTTTGGGGGGGGGAACCTGCTCACCCTCCCTTTTGGGATTTCTTCTACATTGGATGTTATGGTGAGATGCAGAAAGACCTGGGGTCTTTTCCTGATTCTGCTAGTGACTTGCTGTGAGACCTTGGGCAAGTCACTTCACCTCTCTGTGTGTCTCTCTTTCCTTCCACTCTTAGTCTTGTCTGCACAGTGTGTGAGCTTTTCAGCACAGGAGTTGTCATTTACTATTTGTTTGTATGTTACCTTTCACAAGAAGTCAGAGGCAGTACTAGCCTTTTGGGGGCCCTAAGCAGGAATATAAAAAGCATATATATAATAAAAAACAAATAGGTGGCTCCCTTGAGCTGCTCAGAGCCCTTAGCAATTGCTTAGTTTGCTTATGCCTAGCGATGGCTCTGCAAGACCTACATTCACTTAGGCCTGGTCTACACTTAAAACGTAAGCTGATGTCACTACTGCGTTGCATGCTAGAGCTATGCTGACCTACCCTTTAGTATAGATGCAGGTAGGTCAACAGAAGAATGCTTTCAGCAGCCTAGTTATATGGAGAGGTGGCGTTCCTACAGGGATAGGAAAAACTTCCCTTGCTGCAGTCTGCATTGACGCTATGGGGTTACAGCAGCATAACTAGTCCTGCTGTAGCGCCCACAGTTGTACACATGGCTTTATTGTGTGTTTTTTTTTTTAAAGACAAATGTGTATTCCAAAAAAAAGTTGATTACCATAAAATTTGCAGGTCTTTACAGTTCAAAGGGTGCCCTAAAATGTTCTTAATTTTTTTGGGGGGGGGAGTAGAGGGAAAGGGAACCTTTCCTTTTCTTTGGACCTATACTTTAAATTTTATTTATATTAAATTTATATGTAGCTGTTCATAAATAGAAACTATCCTGAGCTTTTGCAACTTAATGTATTCAGCAAACTCATATTTCAGGCATGAGATTAGACTGATGGATATTTTTCTACGTTGCACTAGAATGTGATGTTTTTAGGTACAATGTTCAATAATTGTTATCAAAATACTTTATCTTCTGTTCTTTTCATGAGTTTGAGAGTGTTTTTCTTTTGCACTGCTCTGTGCAGCACTGGATACGCTGCAGGTAGCTTAAATCATGAGACATTGCAGTGCACTCCTACTCCTGTTCACTTGCATACCATAGCTCCAGGCAGATTCCAGTTGTATTATGCTGGCCAATTTATATTATTTTAGCTTCATAAGTTCTGCAAAGAATCTTTTCAGAACTATTTGAACATGACATTTTGCATTAGAAAGAGTTGACTTCTCTTGGCTGAAAAACTAACTAACTAAATGCAAGATGTGGTTCTGAGTGAAGTAATCAGTCTCTTTCATAGAAGTTACATTGCTTTTTAAACATTGCTTTAAATGTTTACACTGAGTGTGAATTTTTACTTCTGAAAAGATTCCTTTCACCCTCTGTGTTCCCTGATTTATTTCTAGCTGAACATCACCTTTTGAGTTTAACAGTTAAACCTAGCTTCTTTGAAGCAGGAAAAAAATTTAGGAATAATTTACAAATAGTAGTAGGAAGAACTCATGATTCAGGCACATGTGTGGAAAACTGAAGAATGAGTTCTATTCCTGAATTATTAAGTCTTCCTCTTCTGGCTGTATGTGACTTCTCCCAATCTGGGGGGGGGGGGAAAATCATCTCCCTTTTCCCTCCCTGGAGGTGGAAAATGCATAAACCACAAGTTTTAAGGGAGAAAAAATAAAACACAATATTCATTTTGGAAATATATTTATTCCTCAAACATTAAAAAAGGCCACACTGAAAAGCTTGCAATCCTGTATTTAAGAACACAATAATCCAGTTAAAATAGCCTAGTGCTCTTTTGTATTCAGCTTTAGAAAGCAATACTTTTACCAACTAATTTGCTTTTTTCAGCACCTAAACTATTACTGAGTTCAACCAAACCAATCCAAATGTTCTATAAACATGCTGAACTGTGACTGAGCTGGCAGAACTGTAAGAGCTGAACACTTTTAGAATGACAATTCTGAATTCAATATTCCTATTTTTACTTCCAAATGTTCCATCATTTTGATGCAACTAATTGTGACATGACCTCCTCTGCAACCATCTTCTATTTTAAATGCTAAGGAAAGGAATTCATTATAAATTCCACAGTGTAAAATGTCATTTCCCCCCCCTTTTTAAATGAGGGTAATGTTGGTATGGAAGAAAGCTGAAACCTTCAAGTATTTGCCTTTTTTAGTTTTTTTTTTTTATAGCATAATCACAATTTTTTTTGAGGGGGGGTATTTGAACATGCACCAAGCCTCTCCTTAAAAACAGCTGCTGTTGTTGAATAGCTGCTGCAAGGCTTAAAATAGTGTCTTAAATTAGCATCCTGGATACCTTTCAATACCAATGTGGTAATTAAAAGCATCTCGTTTACAGCATTGTTCTACTCTTCTGCTTAATGCATAAAGCTTCATTAAATGGCATGGTTGACTTTGGACACTCCTATTCTTTGTGTTCTCTGAGGGCTAGATGGGGACATTCAGGTAAGTTACTAGTGAACTAAACCAAGTTCCTAACAGTTCCCAAATCAACCCATCAGCATCCATTGAGAGTTTGTTCCATATGCTTGCCATGGCCTTCTCTGCACCCATCCCCCTTGGCCTTTGTACTTATATAGACAATATAGTTGTCTATTATATCTATAACTCCCTGTTTCCCAGTCGGCACAAGAACCTTGCTGTCCTTTTTTTTTTTTTAACCCTGTAGAATTAAAGTTTTCATTCATAAATAGAAATTCCAGCCTATTTCTAATGTCAAAGAACTTGTAAGAATATTACATTCATGTAAATACTTCAGAAGGACAAGTTTAAAAAAAAATGAAGTGGAAAGTGGGAAAACTCTATCGGGCTGGGTCGTTCCCTGAATGAGAGGGTTTTCCACAATCTGGTTGTCTGACATAGGCAAGTCACTTCACCTCTCTGCCTCAGGTTCCCATCTTTAAAATGGGGCTAGTGAAATGGGGATAATCTATTAAGAAAGCTGTGACTTAATTCACTGCTATTTGCAAAACATCTTGAGATCCTCAGAGGAAAGGTGCTGTGTAAGTGTTATTAAAAGATGGACACAGGCAACCCAGGAACAAAGTCTTTGCTATCTTAAAGTGTGGTTGTAATCTGAAGCACAACTGTAAAAATGTTATGTATGAGGTGGCAGAAATTTCCATATTTCATATTATATTAATAAATTACGTAAATCTATTTCCAAACTCAACTTTGCCTCTGAAAGTCAGTCAGGGTTCTTTTTTTTTATTTCTTTTTCCATGTCTCATCACCAGGGATAAAGATTCTGCAGGTCAAATTTGGCCCTCAGTTACTACACTTCTACCTTCTATTCTATTGCGATCATGGCCTGAGTTCCATTACTTTCAATAGGATTTCAGCATTATGTCTGATTGAAATATATAAATTTTGATGGTGTTGCATAGAGTAGGAGTATCCTATTCTCTCACAATTTTAACTGTGCTGGCACGTCAGGATTTCTAGGAGTCACAATGTCTTTAAAGTCAGCAGATATGATTCTTAAGGAGCAGATCTTCATTTGAGTAAGAAGGGGCATTTCTATAAACCCACTTCTCAGGATGGAAGCAGACTTCGATTCATATCCTGTTCAGTCCATTGGAAATAAGCTATTGGGAGCATCCCAATTCCCTTCTCCTAAGCAGTCAGTCATCATCTGCCCTTTACTTTTGTTTTCATGAGTAATTTTGTTTCCTCCACATAATTAAGTACAAACTTTTGTTTTTATAACAGAACTAGTTTGATATCATTTGCTTTCAGGGCAGTTCCAGAGTTTTGTGTTTGCAATTGTACATTTATAAAATTAGCTTGAAAGGACATATTTCTTCCCAAAATATTTCTCTTATACAAATAAGACAGAAATTAGCCAGCATGGACAAGACTACAATACATTGTTTTGTCTCTCTTGGTCATGAGGGCCTAAAATGGTCTTTAAAAGGTGCAGAAAATATCATTAGATGTCAGCTGTGATGTGTAAGCAACTAGCTTAGTATAGGAATTTAGTTCAATTGTGTAGAGGAACACAGCAGTGTCCCTTAAAGTTTGAGCACACTAATAGCCCTCACTGTCTTGTGTTTTAAAAGCCACTGGGACCCTGCCGGATTGAGCAGCAGTGTGTGGAAACAGGAAGGCCTTGTTTGTCGTTAGTAAACAGTTACTTGGACCCCATTGAGCTCTGTGGTTCCTTCATATTATATTTTGTTCTTTAAAGCACAAAAGACAACTGGGGATGACAGGCTTCTAGTCCAGGAATACAATGGAACAAGTGACTGCACGGTCCTAATAAGTAATGAAACCAAGAAGTAAAAGGCAGCCCCTGGGACTATAAGTGAACTGCTCGCTCAGAGAAAAGTTGAAATGTCTGGCTGTTTGGGAGAAGCAGACTTGTTTGATAGCTCAGTGAAGGACTGGCCCAACTACATCACAAGGTTGGAACGCTGTATGATAGCTAAGGATGAGATTATGTCATGGAGGTCATAAAATCCGTGTCTGCCAGAGATCTTTGCTTCAGCCCCAAAACTCCCTGGAGCTCCTGGCGGCAGGAGCTCTGAGCTGCCAGCTCTGCAGCTCCCGGTTACCGCTGACAGGGGGGGAGACCTGGCACTCTCTGCGCTGCAGCAGGGGGCCTCTACAGCTCAGAGCCACCACAGAGTCGGCGGTTGGGGGGACCTGGACCTGTGAGCTGCCATGGGCAGCTCCCAACTGCTGCAGGCAGTGTAGGGGGACCCCACAGCTCTCAGCCATCACAGGTGGTAGGGGGCCCCAGCAGCTCCTAGCTGCTGGCTCCAGAGCTCCAAGCCCACACAAGTGGCAGGGGGACCCAGAGCTCCCTGCTGCTATGGATGGCAGGAAGACCCACAGCTCCAAGCCCCTGGTCCTGCAGGGCAGCAGGTGGCCCACAGACCTTGAGGTCCCAGCACAGGCCCCATAGCCTTCCCTCCAGCTCTCATCCCCCTCAATCTGCCCCATGTGTCAGTTATTTTTAGTAAAGGTCAGGGACAGGTCATTGACTTCTGTGAATTTTTGTTTGACTGTGATGTCTCTGATTTTTACTAAAAATAATCATGACAAAAATCTTAGCTAATAAAATACCAGATGGGAAAATAGGTGACAATTCTATGGAATATAATGGGTGTTCCCCGGGGGGAGGAGTGGGTTATAATTTTATAAGATGCTGTGTAATCTAAAAATGTTTGACTTTGTGGACACTCCAACAAATCACTTAAGTCCAAAGCCACAGGTGATTGCACAGTGTTTCTGCTTTTATAAACTGATTCAAGAAAAAAATGAAAATTTCTGAATTAGGGGCTGGATTAAGGAAATTAACAAAGCACTGTCAGTTTGGAAAGACTGTAACTAATTAATTAAGGGAGCTGGTAGTGTGTGGTGTTCAAAATGAAGCAATCCAAAACCAACTGTTGACCAAGACTAAAATAAGCTAGAAATTGCTGTATCAATGGAGACATCTATCAAAGATGCCAGGGACCTGTAACAGCATCATGTGATATACGCAACAAAATAAACTCCTGGTCACACAGAAAGCACAACATGGAAAATGCTCAAAGACTGTGTACTTTCACTATGGGAAACAGTCTCACAGTGCAAATGAGTGTTAGTTTAAGGGCAAAACCTGAAGAAATTGGGGTGCACAGAGAACGTTACAGCATTACAACAACTGTTTAGAAGACAAATTTGGATTTCATTACAAGTAGAATTAATAAGGACCATTTTAAACCTAAACACAGGGTCTGCTTTTCCTGTAGGATTATCACACACTACTTAGAGGTCAAATTACAGCAAATCTCACTGCTACTAAAACATATAAAGAGGAAATCCTTGGTTCTCTGGGTGTTATTACAGTGAAAGTAACATTTTACTGTAAACAGCATATGCTAAACCTTGATGTAGTTAAGGGAGGAGGTGCTGCATTATTGATGGAGAATGGCTGAGAAAGATTCAGCTGATCTAGAAACCCATGAATTGTCTGCAGGCTTATTAACCCCCTCCCGCCCCCCCAGTCTTATGAACTCCATCCCAGAACAAAAATTAGATGAATTTTTGGACAAGGCAGCTGATTTCTTTCAGGATAGTATCAGAACCTAAAAACATATAAAAGTAAAAATTTGTGCTTGAAGGAG
This sequence comes from Mesoclemmys tuberculata, assembly GCA_007922155.1. NCBI lineage: Eukaryota > Metazoa > Chordata > Testudines > Chelidae > Mesoclemmys > Mesoclemmys tuberculata. Next base: position 9,496,098 of record ML675624.1, on the reverse strand, counting down.
CAATTCCTAAATCTCACCAAACTTGTCCAGTACCCTTTGCAGTCCTATCAAAAGTAGAGGCAGAGCATCAGCATCCAAGGTTAACTGGACAGAGCAGCACATCACTATAGTATGAGTAATGAAAAAGAATGTGGCTGCCCTATCTGTAGTGATTTCAAAGTTACCACTAACCCAGTGTTGCATGAAGATAAGTATCCTTCACCTAGAACAGAAGATATATTTGCCTCATTAGCTGGTGGAAAGCTCCAAGATCAACCTAGCCAAAGTCTATCTACAATTGGAGATTGAATACAGTGGCATAAGTACAACCTCATGATTAACACATACAAGGGCTTATTTCAATATAACAGGTTAATGTGTGGCTTGCATCCAAACCCACTATTTGGCAGTGAGCCATGGACCAAGTGCTACAGGATGTTTCTGGCATTTGGTGTTAACGTGGCTGATATATTGGTCCCAGAAGCTTGTGATGAACACCTTGAGAATCTCCATTTGCAAGGCTGTGTGGGGCAAAATAAGGAAAAATGTGAACTTTTCAAAGATTGTTACATAGTGTGGTCATACTGTTGATAAAGATGGTTTGTATGAACTGCAAGACAAAGCTGAAGGCTCTCTGACTACAAAATGTTTCATGGTTTATTTTCCTTTCTGGGAATGATTACTTATTAGTGTAAGCTCTTACCCACCGTAGTGACACCATTACATTCCCTGGATGAACTGTTACACAATGGACAGAAATGACTGTGAGATGCTGAACAGATGCTTTTGATGAAGCCATTAACAACATAAGAATAGCCATAGTAAGTCAGACTAAAGGTCCATCTAGCCTAGTGCCTTGTCTTCTGACAGGGCCAATGCCATGTGCTTCACATGTGCCATAGTTTCACATGTGATCGAAGATTGTCCAGAAAGGCATATTGTCTTTGCTTCTAGATCTCTAACCTCTGTTAAATGTGATTATACTGAACCTGACAGAGTAGTTCTGAGTTTTGTCTGGGGAGTTAGAAGGTTTCATAAATATCTGTGGGTGGAAACATTTTACTCTGGGTACAGAGCATTAACCACTACTTTCAGTTTTTAACCCAAAGAAAGGAGTGCCGGTGATGACTGCAGCAGATATGGGCAGAGCTGGGCGATATACTAGGCACTCACTGTTAAAATACTGAGTTCAAAGTACCAACTGACATGCAAATGCAGATTGCTTGTCACAGCTGCCATTGGCAATAGTAGGTAAGGATACTGAAGTGGAACCAGAGACAGTAGATCTGACTCCTATGGTACAAAATGAACCCTTGGTCGTGACAAAGGCCATGGTACAACACGAAACTAACAATGATCCAGTGCTAGCTGAAGTACATTACAATGAATGAATGAATGGACTTATGCTTACAAATAATTCTTTCCAGCTTTCTTTTCTTAAAAATAATAGTAAAGTGTATTATCAAGGTTCCCTATGTTGTAGCACCAGAATGGTTACTTCTTGAATCTCAGGTCCTATGTATTTCTAGAGTTGCATGAAAGCCATTTAGGAATTGTAAAAATGAAAGTCCTGGGCAGGAGTTTTGTGTGGTGGCCAGGGACTGATAGACAAAGAAGAAATGCTGAAAACAGTGATGAGATTGTCAACACATGCCTAAACATGCTCCTTGGCATCCTATGCAATGGCAATGAATCGACAAGGACAATGCTGGACAATTTATGGGACATGTCTATGAGTGCAATAGATGCCTATTCTAAATGTCCTGAAGTATTCTGTGTAAATTCAACTAGTTCAGCACAGATGGTGTAAGTGTTAAGACTATTGTTTTCATGTTTAGGAGTTCCTGAACAGACTGACAATGGAATCCAATTCACGTCTGAGGAGTTTCAACTGTTTGTCAAAAGAAATGGTATAAAGTGTGTTGTATCAGCTCCTTGCTATGCTGCCACAAATGGATTACTGGCAAAGTTTATCCAGATATTCAAGAGAATAATCTGTGCTATGGCCTGGATAAAAGTAGCTTACAACATGAGACTGTGAATTTTCTAGCGGCCTATAGGAATGCAGTGCTTGCTACTACAAAGCAGATGCCAGGGATGTCGATGGGATATAATTTACAGTTTTTCTTGAACTTGTTAAAGCCTTATCAAAAGTGTGATGTTTTTAAGAAACAAATGTGATCAAATAGCCTCAAATAGTTACACCCAACTGCACAGTTTCATGTGGGAGAAAAAGTCTTAGTAAGAGACTATGGAGATAAGTTGTGGACACCTGGAGTGGTTACATATATTTTGTCATTTTGGGAATGAGCCCATAGGGAAGGGAACAGAGAGGGAGGAAAAAAGATACAAGACTTTGAGCTTTAAACATAATTTACCTTTAAGCTATCTGGCATTCCCATTTTCCATACAGGTGTCAATACAATGAATTAAGGTGTTTCAAGTTAGCTTACGCTACTGAGTTTAATGATGGGGGCTTGGGGTTTTGCTCTTAGAGCTTACTTTGTTAAACATCTTGGTCTCACTGTTTAATTAGTCTAGTTATTACCCCCTAAGTGGGAAGAACTCTGACATAATTTTAATTACATAGTGTAAAATGGAGAATCATTCTTTGGATGAGAAAATGCATTACCGAAAAAGCCTTTGATAAAATACTGTTGCCACAGTCCTAGATCCATGGCATAGTATGGATGCATCTGTCTTGAGAGATAAAAGACCAAATATGAATTATCACTCCCTTCCAATGTATCAGTCACACATTCCCAAAACAGCCTTTATCTCTTTGGAGCTGACTGCCAAGCTAAAACTAAGCAAATATGGCAAATAGCAATTTTTGGTTCACAGTGGCAAAGCACACAAGATACCCTCATCATTTGAACTAGGTGTTCAAAAGCCCAAGCACCAAAGCCCAATAGCTATAGTCATAATTGTAAAAGTCAAATGAATGTACTGTTCCAAATTATACTAAACATTAAATGTCTTAGCATGTTCCATTCTTAAAATGCATTTTTTATGCAATAGTACGTTCTTTTTCACCAACAAGAATAATAACGTAATGTTTCTATTGCAATTTGAAAATTCATGGTCGATACAGAACACTCTGGCAAATAAGTCTATTCCAATATAGTACACATGCAAGAGCATGCCATATTTTGTTCCCTGCAAGCCAACCCTCCCTCAAAACCCTCCCTTGTTTGACAGAAAATGGAGAAACGGTCTCAAGTTGCAGTGGGGAAGGTCTAGGTTTGACATTAGGAAAAAGTTTTTCACTAGGAGGGTGGTGAAGCACTGGAATGGGTTACCTAGGGAGGTGGTGGCATCTCCATCTTTAGAGGTTTTTAAGCTGCAGCTTGACAAAACCCTCGCCTGGATGATTTAGCTGAGGTTAGTCTTGCTGAGCAGGGGGTTGGACTAGATGACCTCCTGAGGTCCCTTCCAATTCTATGATTCTAAAAAAGAAAAAAGAGGTGGCTGTCATAAGACCTAGAACAACACTGTTAATATATAGTTTATGTACTGTATTAAGATCCCTGGATATGCCTTAGAGTATTGAGCACAGCAACTAGTGAAAGAAATTAATCTAAAGTACAATAAACACTGTAAAGTAAGCTAACTCATATAGTAAGAGTTTCTCTTCATGCAACTTATCCTTCAGGGAAGTTAAGAGTTGGGGAGGGGAGGAGGGAGAAGAGTTACAGCAATTTTTTCTCGAGAAGTAGTGGGCAAAATGTGTCCCTGATGTAAATCCATTGGTACCATGGCCCACTAATCTTAACTTTTCAATATATCAAAAAATTGATATTTAAGAAAAATGATTTACTCCATCCCAAAGGACTCATCTATACGGAGGCTTGTGCAGCAAGCCAGGGTTTGAATGTACAGTGCACTTGTCTCTTGCGCACCAAGTTGCCATGTGTACCCTGCTGCCATGCACTAAAAGTTCTGTAGTAAGCCACTGGTGTACTGCTGCTTCAAACAGTAGGTTAAAGCACATTACAGAACGTTCAGTATGTGGCAGCAGAGTCCACATGGTGATGCAGTGTTTTGACAGGCTTGCATGCTGTACATTCAGATCCCAGCTTGCCAGGCACTAAGTCTCCATGTGGACAAGCCCAAGAGAGGCAAAAGAATACAGCCCATCAAGTAAGGTTAAGAAGCACTCATGTGGAGGCAGATCTCAAACCAATCATCCAAGCATGCTGTTAAAAAAGGGTTAGTTTTACATAAAGAACTGCTCAACAGTATCTTCATTACCCATAATATGTGGAAAAGTATATAAACTCTAGACAATAGATTATCCAATTACACCCAGTTGGCACTGAACCTCCTACATCCAAATTAAGTGTCAGCATTTTGCAATGTGGTAAGAAAAAATGAAAACAAAATATAAAAATGACCCATCAGGAGACACCACTTTCTAAAATGTGAACAACTTGGGCTAGAAAAATATACAAATAAATAGCAAAATAGTCAATATATGTTTATAATTCTCTGCCCCAAGGATCAGAAGATTCAACAAAAACCTGGATATCTTAAATCCCAATCCTGCAAACACTTATCTACATGCTTAAACTTTAAGCACTTGAATAGTCTTATTTACTTCAATGATTCATGCTTAACATTAGAAACATGCTCACTGGATTGAGGCTCAAATGGGGCTTCATTTATTGGCAAATGGAGAAAAAGGAAAAGACAATTTTCTCTTAAATCCACAGAAATTGTGGGCGAGGCAATGGATGGTCTTGCAGCTTCCGCTCAAGAGGACCACATAGACCGTATTCAAGAAGGAACAGCCTCAGCAGGTCAAGAGATGCCCGACACATCCTCAAGGAAGACGGAAGCAGTTGCTGATGGGTCTGGGCAGGCTTCAGAAGGTGCAGAGTCTAGTCTAGTCTAAAATGTTTTCTTTCTAAAATAAAGGCATTGCTGTTTGCTTTGGGTCTGCTACACTACTGGCTAGAAAAATGAAGTAGAGCCACGTGTACGCTAACAAATATACCACCATGCAACATTTGAAGATGTCTTTTGTAGGTCAAGAGTTTAATTTTTATATATCACCCACACTGGAAATAGCTTTTATTAAGTTTTGGCTCAGAAGGAAAACCCACAGGGCCTTTTGGGGGTAGCATGCTGCAATCATCTCATGATACGTAGCAAAGTTATTTGATGTAGAAGTTACTGCCTACAGAAAACTTCCACTTTTGTCCCAGGGCATAGTAAAGAATTTTTAGCCCAAGTGAATTTGAAAGGTGGAATCTTCTCCAATGAAGTTGATAAAAAGACCAATATGATAAAGGTGATATTTTACACAGTTTATAAGCAATATAATGTTTAATACAATTATATTATATTCTCATTTATCTTAAACAATAATATGAAATAACTAAACTAGAAGGAAAATATGCATTAAATTGGTCATGATTGAGCAGTCTAGAGGATTTAAACGCATCTTTCATTAAAATTAGAAGTAAAATAAAGTTAATGGTCTATGTGTGTCTAAATCCCCTGGGTTTCTTTGAAAATTTCATCCTATGAGACCAAAATACCTCTCATTTCTAAAATAGCATTTGCTTTGTTCTGTTGTTACACTGTTGAACCACTAAACAGAATTGTTTCCAACTGTTTCTATTTTGTCTTCCAGCTACTTCAGCAACAACAGGATCTGAAGAGGTTCGGAAGGATGCTTAAAGGTATATTGTACATTCCAGCATGCCATTTCCATTTTAACTTCCATCTTCCAAGCCTTCTCAGCTATTTACAATCAGGTCATGTTGAAAATTTGCACATATATTGTGATTGTGAATTCCCATTCCCCACAACCCCCCAAAATAAAAGTAAATGGTAAAAAAGAACTTAATTGAAGTGTCTTGTATAGCTCAAGAAACACAGTGGTTCTGCTGACATCTTATTGGAGCCAGAGGAAGCATAGCTTTATTATATTCTTAATGGTCTTATAACTTTTCTATTTATTTATTTAGCAAGCTTTAACACGTTTACAATCATTGCTATGTAAATATCAGTGACAAAACGAAACTCATTACAGCAGTGAGCTTTCGTATAGAAAAACTCTATGCAGTAATTTAATTCATTAAGTCCCCATTTAACATGGTATTACCCCCTTACAGAGTAAGTATCATTATAGTACCAGGACACAGCGCTTCTAGTGATTTTTGTTAGACTGAGTGAATCTTCTGATTACGCATTTATCTGATTCAGCTCCCACTGCCTTTCATGGGAGTTGGATCAAGCACTTCTGAGCAGAGGGGATCCTAATTTCCTTCAAGATAAGAGTCCCTCAGACACTGGTTTAAATGAGAACAGATTTTGGACCCCTGGATTATTACCATATCAAACAAAGATCCTCTCTTGTTATCCTGTGTAAACACAATCAGGCCCAAACCTTTTGGTATGTTCCTTTTAAGTACAGTCACTGACCAAGATCGGCTTTTCAATTTTTCGGACTCTTCAACTTGCCTTTAAGTAAAACTGCTGAGTTTGTCTGGTATCTTTTTCAGACCCAATTCAGCATGATTACTGAAGCGCATACCTAACTTTAATAATGTGCGGAGTCCTACTTAAGTCAGTGGAACTACTTATGGGTTTAAAGAGACAAGGTGGATGAGGGAATATTTTTATTGGACCAACTTCTGTTGGTGGGAGAGACAAGCTTTCAAGCCACACAGAGCACTTCTTCACTGCATACAACATGTAACTTAAAAATAGGCATGTGCTTAAGTACCTTGCTGAATTGGCTTGTGTTGCTTTCCCGAAGAAAGTGTTACCATTCCATGTGATCTTATATATTCCAAAAGGAGAGTGTAAGGTAGTGATAAGAAACTGCAGAAAAAAATGGTCTCTTGCAATATCTTTTCCATAAGGGTTTATAACAAAAATGTAAATAATCATAAAGTAAACAGAAAAACTCCCCATTTTAGGATTCAATCCTTTCCAAAGTCATTTTCTGTCTCCCTACTAGTCTCTCAAACCACCATTCCTGTAGCACATCCCTAGAGCATGTGTGAAAGAAGAGAGGGAAGTTAAACAGAAATTAACTTGTTCACCAGGGACCTGTCAAAGTGTGTGCGTATGTTTATAAAACATTGTAAATAGCTTCCTCTTCCTTATCTGTTAATTTGCTCAGTCTTTTACACAGTACTATGTACAATCACTTAACACTTGTCACCACCTTATGATTGAAAAGATAAATATTGCTTTGTATTGCACTAATAGAGAGACCATATGTTCTGGTTTTTCATATGATGTGCCTCCAAACACCCTTTTGGATTATCTGAAATGTCCTGTTTTTTTCCTTCCCTCAATCCAAACATTTTTTAATAACTACAAAATATTTTTTCAATATATATTTCTGTTCCAAGCAGAATTTGCCCTGTGCTTACCAGGAATACGGTGGTGTGGTAGAATAGATGCACGTATTGGAAGTGCAGAAAAAAGCTGAATGAGGTTGACATAGTCAAAGTGGTTCTTTTTTTCAAAGTGGAAGCTAAGGACATGGTGTGTCATGACAAATTCATTCAGAACACTAAGATGCTGTAATTTATCCTGCAATCTGAGAAATATGAACATATTACTGTTGAATCATAAGGCAACAGTACAACACTAGTATAGATTAAAAAGGAAGTGTACTTTTGGTTTTTACACAGAGATTTTGCAACCTAAATACTATTCCCATAAACGTGTCGCAGGTTTTGATTTTGAAAACATATTCACCTTAATGAATGTAGAAGTAGGAACTATATTACTTCAAGAAATAAGGAATAATAAACAAACAACTGTAAGTGATTTGTTTTTGAGCTAACTGAAAATATAAAGAAAAAATTAATCTGGACAGTAAAGGAGTTATTCTGTGCATGTGGTTGCTACCAACCAAAATATGGAGGCACAGTATTGCTGTTTAAAATATGCTTCTACTCCAAAAAGCAACTTCTTAAAAATAGCATTATGGGGTTCCAAATGATTCCACATATAATCATGTTTAGTTTACAAATAAAAAGATGTTTTTTCTAACTGCCAGTGCTGCAAATACAACATGGAATCTGAAAGGGAAGCTGGCTTTTTCTGCCTTATGCATCACCAGCAATAAAGATTCTCCACTCGGGACATAGTTAACAAGATGGTAAGCTTTTTATTATATGTCAGATTGTAAACTCTTTGGGGCAGGGACCATACTTTTACCAGTGTGTATGAAATTACTAGAACACTTTGGGGTGTTCAAAATTACACACCATAAGGACAGCAATTCTATTAATGACGTGAGAGCCAGAATAGAATCTCTCTTCCCCACAGATATATTTATTCTTCAGTGCAGGAATAAAAGTAGCAAAAACTTAATTAGTGAAGTAATTAGCTATGACTCTGAATAGGCATTGGGAGCAGGTCTGAGACAGAAGATGCAAATTTTACAGTCACTTTTCAAAGTAGAGTCATGCTTCAATGTATGCCTGTTGGGTGAGAGTTTGGACCCTAAGGTGAATTCATTCAGATGCGGAGGAGGCATATATGAGTCCTGTTATTAATTTAGATTGACTCTTTGGGACCATATATTATAAGATGTTAACATAATCCAGTTACTGTCCAACTTTAAACAGTTTTAAACAAGATTTGGGATTTGGTAATACAGAGCTTTCAGCCTGCAGAGTGCCTTAGCAAACACATCAATACAAATCTTTTTTAACCCTTTATTAAAGATTCTGGGGAGGTCTGGGGAAGGGGAAAGAAAAACACTTAAAGCATTTGAAATGTTAAAGTATTAACTCAGGCTTTAATTTTAACAACATCTCCTTTTCCCTTTCTACTTAGCTGGAGAGAATCTTTAGAAGGAAAAATCCCCCATGTTCAACAGTCTTAGATGGTAATAACTGTCTTTTTGGGGGAAAACAGAGGAAGCAGTTGAGATGGGCTGGAGATGCTGCTGTTAAAAGCCAGTCCTGTCTCCTCGAAGACAAACTAAGACAAACACACCCAACGCGGGAGACAACAGCAAAGACAGAAAATGCAGTTTCTGTCTCTAATATTGACTTTCACTTGGAGCCTCACTGCCAGAGAAACACAGACACACTACATGGTCTTATTAGCCACTCTGAGACCTGGCAAACTTGTACCAACATCAGGCTGTTTAGGGCATTGCATGTAGCAGCCTCTTTCTGGCCACAGGCTTGCAGCAGTGTTGCATAGTATACGGGCTTGACTGATTAAGCCAGACTCTTATTAGGCAGAAGGAAAAAGGAGAGGGATAGGAAAGAGAAGAAATAAGGTGGGGAAGGAAAAGAAAACACGGAGGGTGGCGGTGACAAAGTCTCAGATCCCGAGTGGGATTCAGGATTTAGCTGGAGACGGTGGAGGTGGTAATGGCAGCTGGTTTCCTCTCTCCAGCCTGATCTGGTCAGGACATCTTTCAGGATTAGGATGAAGAAGGTCAAGGGTCCAGGATGCAGTGGGGATGGCAGCCAGAATGGTGGCGCTTGCTTCTTCCCCTTCTTAGTCAGCCAATTTTGCAGTAGCCAGCTTTCCCTGCAAAGTCTCTATGTGAGGACCCCAAAAGAGAGTGATAGATGGAATAGCTCATTTCCTCATTATTTTGTTAACCAGTGAGGCCTAAAGTCTGACTCATCTGTTTTGGTTAATTGATTTACAGTATCACACCGTTTTTGTTTTCGAGTATGATTTTAACACAGTCCTAGAGTTTTATCAGTAGGCCTTTTTGTTTGGCCTAATGCAGTCTCTCTCTTTTTTGCACCTTTTCCCATCAGCGTTTATTGTTATATGTTATTATGACAGTTTATGAACTTTCACTTTTTACAGTTGAGCTCACAAGTAAGGTAAATTTGTAGGCCCAATTATCACAACAGGCCCTTCACTCTGCTAAAGCCTTATGGGGTGGATCCATGATGGAGAGGCTGTGGGGAAAGGCATTCATCTGTAACCCCTGTGCACTGCAGAGGGAACTCTGTGTTGCCTTCTAATAGGATGATGCCAAAGAGCGGGTGCAATGGAGAAGAGCCTATAGCTCCAGACTGAGTGGTTCCAGTAGCCCAAAACTGTGGCTTGAGAGGTGGGGAAGACGAGCAGTCACTGTGATGGGGTGGTGGTGTAGCACCACAGCCTATCTGGGGGCTAAGACTGAAGTAATTTCCCTAATCCTGTACAGGTTCCTGCACTAAGACCCAATTACTTTAGCTCTGAGAGGGGAAATGGTTCACTTCTCTCTTCTGGCCTTCACCAAGAGTTTCTTTTAAGCTAGTTGAGGGTCCAATAAAAAAGTATCATAGTGTCTGCTTTGTCTAGCTTTGCAGAAACACATTAGAGAGACGCAGCAGAACAGTAGCTTCACCACTGATTTTGGGTATTTGAATCCAGTTATTTTTTTAAATAAAATCTGTTTGTTTTTTTTGTGTGGTAGTTACACTGGTCACTGACTGGCATTACTGCACTGGGCTAATACATAAGGTCCCATCCAGCAAACACTTATATCAATGTCGAATTTTACTCCCATCAATAACCCTATTGAAGACAGTGGGACTACTTAAATTCTTAATGTTAAGTGTGTGTGTGTTGCAGGATCTGGGCTTAAGTAACATGCCCATAGCGTGCATCAAAATGCATGAATGTCTTAACACCTCAGGAACCTTAAAAGTTCCATCATGGTCTGGCAGTTTTATTTGTGCTAGCAGTCGAAATGTTTGTAAACCAACATGCAAGAGATCTATAGCATACACACACTAATGATGGATAAAATCCTCCCCATCAGATGAACTAAAGCAGGCTTGACAAGAAGGGATGGCTTTTAAATTCAGAAAACATATATGATGATTTGATTTAACATAATGCACACTGAAGTCCTTTCACCTGATGAGACTCTAGGCACCGTTTACAAGTTAATGACTATTATATAATATTTAGATGTGTTTTAACTAATTAATAAGATATTTTTATAAAATAAAGGCTCAGTTAGTAAAGGATGGAGTTCACTTTTGACAGGAATTTTTAAAATGTGCTTTAGTATAAGTCTGAAATATTTTTGCTAGATTTAGCCATCCTTTCAGAATCTAGTACTAATGCTAAATCTAATTGTTTGCTCTTCAAACCATAAACCTACTCTCACTACAAATCTTTATTCCAGCTAGCTCCTGATACATGAGGTCCCAAGCTTGTTTCAGTTATCAGTTAGTCTGTTAGTTTGCGTAGGCTAACTCATGTCGATAAATGCAAAGTAATGCCCACTAGAAAACCTAACCCAAACTATACATATAGAATGATGGGATCAAATTAGCTATTACCATTCTGAAAGAGATCTTGGAGTCATTGCAGATAATTCTCTAAACGTATCCACTCAATGTGCAGCAGCAGTCAAAGAAGCTAACAGAATGTTAGGAACCATTAGGAAAGGAACAGAAAATAACACAGCAAATATCATAATGCTACTATATAAGTCCATGGTACACCCATCTCATGAATGTTGCGTGCAGTTCTGGTTGCCCCATCTCAAAAAAGATATATTAAAATTGGAAAAAGTACAGAGAAGTGCAACAAAAATGATTAAGGATATGGAATGGTTTCCATCTGAGGAGAGATTTAAAAAACTGGGACTTTTCAGCCTGGAAAAGAGATGACTAAGGTGAGATATAATAGATGTCTATAAAATCACAAAAGTTATGGAGAAAGTGAATAAGAAATGTTATTTATTCCTTCACATAACACAAGAACCAAGAATCAGCCAACTGAAATTAATAGGCAGCAGACTTTAAAACAAACAAAAGGCAGTATTTCTTCATGCAATGCACAAGTCAACTTGTGGAACTTGTTACCAGGGGATGCTGTGAAGGCCAAAACTATAACTGGCCTTTAACTGGGTTAAAAAAAGAATTAGATAAATGTATGGAGGATTGGTCCATCAATGGCTATTAGCCGAGGTGGTCAGGGATGCAACCCCATGCTCTGGGTATCCCTTGCCTCTGACTGTCAGAAACTAGATGTGGATGACAGAGAATGGATCACTCAGTAATTGCCCTGTTTTGTTCATTCCCTCCAAAACACCTGGTATTGGCCACTGTCAGAAAACAGGATACCCGGCTAGATAAACCACTGGTCTGACCCAGTATGGCTGTTCTTACGCTCTTAACAAGCTAGCTTAATTAAACATACAGTGGTATTTATAATAACTGCAGAGAAAGTGATGCTGCAGATTTATTACCATTAAATATAAGTTCCTATTCTCTCTCTAAATCATCAATGTGTTTTTTTTTCTTTCCCCAGTGAGCAACAAGTGATGCCTTTGAAGAGTTTCACTGCAATATATATGACAATCAGCCAGCTGACTGATGTTCTGAAACCTAAAGTTCTTCCTTGGAGAAGTAAAACAAATTCTGCAGGTTGTTGCATTAAAAACTGCTTGTCATTTGTATTTTGATCAGTATTCATTCATTACAACAGGCAACTTAATATGGTTTAGGTTATGTCAGAGAGAAATAAGCTTCTGCAGTGGGTATGCTCCTTTCTAAATCAGAGACATAGCATAAAGTAATATAGGTCAAAGTACCATACGATACACACTAAAACTACTTACCAAGAGAAGCAGTACATTTAATTAAATCCATGTCAGGTAAACTCTTGTTTACGTTTTTCATTTAAATGTAGTTGTTTACATTGACTTCTTACCCATATTCCAAGCTATGAAAGGTGATTATAAACATTGCAATATTGCACACTACTCAGAAAACTACTTTATCATCTTATTTATGTTTGATTGAAGTAAAAATATTCATGGACATAATCTCAATCAAACTGTATATGTGAGACTAATCTTTTTAGAAAAATACAATAAAATCTTGGCCAGAAGCCAAGTTTTACATTTTAAATAGGAATCTTATTGATATTTGCATATGGCTCTATTTATAATGAGGTGTTTATGTTTTTACTGCATAAACATTTTAGATTTTGTCCTTCCCCTCACATCTGTACAATGTCTCTATTAAATTGCTTGAACTAAACTTTCAAACTAAGACATAAAAAACTATAATTCAAGGTTGGAAGTGCTTAGAGGCAGACAGCAGTGGGTGTTTTAAAGCTTCTGTTTACAAAATATAATTAAAAAACAATGAAACAAAAAACTCCTGGCAAGGTGTAGCAACAGTTGCACCATGGAAAAATTACAGAAAAGCTTGAAAAATAAACATAAAATGACATAATATCGTCAAGGGTCATCATTGATGACTAAAAGTAATATATATCATATATAATTTATATAGGAACTATGAATCCAAAAGATAGGGCTAGCATGTCTTCTCTAAAGCTGATGGAGAACTCTGAAAATAAAATTAAGGTAGTGTAGTTTACAGATGGAAACCTTTGGATCACATACAAATGTATCCTCCCTCCCTGACATCCTACAGCAAGTTATAATGCTGTCAAGATGAAAATATGGCTTCATTCTCTGCACACAAGTTATGACTACCCTGCATAATGCAGGGGAAGAATCGGGCTCTTGAACTTTAATAATCCATGCCACAATTTTTCACTTGAAACAATGCTACTCTGATAAAAAGAAATAAAATTGTAGGAAGATCTATTTTGAATAAAAGTCTTAATTTGATATTTCTGTGGCTGTGAATCTGTATCTTACCTATTTCAAAATGTTAAACATACTGTACACATTTTTACACATTACATTTCCTGTGCCCCCTTATCCCTTTCATTTGTTTCCAATGAAAAAAAGACTTCATATTTTTATTTTCAGTAAGTGCTGATTGTACTTCTCAAAAAGCAGGCGTTGGATGATGCCCAGTTGCTTTCTGAAGCTGTTCTTTCACAAGAGTGAGAAGTCTGTCAGCCTTCAAGATGAGATGTCCTGAGATGCAGGAATCAGTCCAGGACTTGTGTAGGGCTTCCAGAGGCTTTTTAATTGAACTAAAAAATCCAATTGCTACACTCCAAATTGTACAGCTGTTTCATGTCATAGCTCTTTTAAAAAAACATTTCCACATTGCTTCTGCAACCTACTCTATAAGAAAGCCAGGGTTGTACTATAAACTCTTGCTGAGTCTGCATATTAGCACAATATGCTGCCTACCAAAACACTTGCCTATCTATGGATTTGAACTGTGATGGTATTTCATAACACATACAGTGGTGCTCTATGTAGAGTAGCAAAGTACAACATGCAAAATACTTAAAAGAAGTTTCAGAATGTGAAGATAAAATGTATCCTTGTCCATGATCACACAAATCTTTATAACAATAAGAATAATAATTAGTGTTTATAATCTGAAGATGACAAAGTGCTTTACCAAGGATAGTAAATATCATTATCCCTGTTTTGTAGATGGGAAAACAGAGACTGAGGTGGCTGAAGTAACTTATCAAGGTTACACAACAGCTTAATAGAATAGTGCGTAGAGGTTTACTGATTCATGTTCAGGGCCCTATTAGCTGGATGTTGCCTCTAGAGAAGATCCATACCTAACCTGAATACATGGAGTGCGCTCATTAGTCTAGTATTTAGGCATCAAGTGAAATCAGTTAAGGGCTTCTCTTAGTGCAATGGTTCCCAACCTCTTTGGCTCGAGGCCCACAGTTATAATTTTTACAGCTCTTCCTGGCCACCAGCTTCTGTCAGCAGCCCCCCCAGACCCATTGCAGTCATATAGAAGAAGTCCTCACTGGTCTCCTGCCCCCTGGCTGCAGCAGGGAAACCACACACATCCATGCACTTCATCTGAGTCCCTAGGCAGTGGCTCCCTTTTGTTGCCAGGGGAACGGGAGATCAGTGCTCCCTTCCCTCTGGCTCCAGCAGGGATCCCAGTGCCTACAGACCCAGGTGGAGTGCTTTGGCATGCTCCCCGCTACAGCCAGCAGGAGGAGAGCGCTGATCTCCCGTCCCCTTGGCTGCAGCAAGGGGCCTGCAGCTGTCTTGTAGCCCCACAGCAATGTGCTGTGCCTGGGTCCTTCGGCGGCAGCTCCCTTATGCAGCCAGTGGGAGGGGAGCAGTGGGCCACTTTGAAAGACTCTGCAGGCCACTTTTGGCCCCTGGGCCATGGGTTGGGAACCATGGTCTTAGTGCGGTTCTGGTTGCATAAGATTAGTTTGGTGATAAGTATTACGGAACACATGTAGAGAAGAACGAAGGGGTTTTTCCCCCATCAAGAGAAGGCAGTGCTTTCATGAACTGTGTGAGTCTTGCTCTCTATCATCATCTTCAAAAAGAAAATGGTAATACCTGAGACTGAACAAATCTGAACAGGACAAAACATACTATTATATCTACACAGAGCACGTCACAAACTACTATGATGGTCCCACCGCTGAGTAGGGTTTTTGGGATGACCAGTCTGACGAATTGTTGGGCTCCCCTAATAAGCACAAGAGACATTTTAAAGAAAATGCAGCCTCTGCTATCAGAGAAATGGGGCCCATACACTTCTGCTGGGGGCCTTGGCTAGCTATCAGCATCTAATATTTTTATCAAGGGACAAATCTCCAAATAAGATGAGGGTCTGATGGCCCTCACGGAGAAGAGGGCTGTGAGTATTCTGGTGGATTTATGTCCTGTATCCCCCAGTCCTCCCATCTTCTATCTGTTTATAGAATCTAAAGTGGCTAGGATTGCTAATATATTAATACACAATATTTTTATATGATTAATTTTATATATTTTAATACACTGGGAAGCAGTTAAAGTTACCATACACACAAAGTGCCTATCACAAGCACACAAAAGGTAAGACATTAAAAGATAAGCCACTTAACAGCACATACCCTCTACTCTTCCACCCACCCTATCAGCAGCTCTGCCTGGACCCTTCCATATCAGCACACAAACACTCTTCTGCTGTAGGACAAAAATCTGACAGAAAAGTCAGCTTCTCATGAAGATAGTTTTAAGTGTGACTGGACCCCATCAGTCAGGGTTGTTTGTGCCTGCTCCCAGGTAGGTTCCTATGTCTCCTCACATCAATCAATATACTTTGGGTGTGGCTGCCCTGCCATTGCCCCACCACTAGTCAGGCTAGCATGTATCCACCTCTAATCTCTCCCCTAATTAATTAGACTTTTGTGTGCCCCCCACTCCAATCAATCAGGTTTAGTATGTGTTCATTCACTCCCAAATAACCATTAGCCTTCTGTGTTCCTGCCCTACCCCGTTAGCCAAGCAGAGTTGCGAACACCCCGCCCCCTTGTCCCCGCTCAGAATAATCAGGCTTCCATGCCACCACAGCAATCAATCAATTTGTGCACAGCCACATACCCTCCGCCCCACTGCCACAAACAATCAAGTATGTACTTGTGCTCTTATCGATCAGGTTTGTGTGACACTATGCATGAACTTTCAATTTCAATGTAAGTGGTAGCTAAAAATCACCATAAATCCAACCTTCATTTTAAAAAATTCTCAGTTGCACCAGTTGTCTGCAGTATCCACCTCTACTGAGTTTTTGTATGGATAAACTATGAAAATTGAACTGCCGAAGCAATCTTGAGCCAGAGCCCAAATTTCAAACCCTTGCCATGAAAAATATTAGAAACAAAACAAAAAACTACATAGAAAGAGAAAAAACACTAACCCAGTGTGAAATTTCACAACACGTTTGGAGAAAAATAGCAACACATGCCCCATTTTAGAAAATCAACCTAACTATGCAGTCTCCATAACCAGGCACTTCCACAATTCCAACAAATATCTGAGATGCCTTGAATACGTCTGTGCATTTGGCTGTCAGAAAAGGATGAAGTAGGCCTTGAAAAATGATGGCTGAGGAGACTTTAGTGCATCTATAAAATTTCCTTACTTATACATGTGCAAATTACCATGGTGATGTGTTGTTAGCTGAAGCATTAATACCTGGTGTCTTTACTGGCTGAACTGCTGTGTGAGAGATGACTTCCATTGGTGTCAGTTACCAAAACCCCATAAACATCAACAATGAGATTTTGGAGAAACCTCAACAAAAGTGAAAGCTAATGTCAGAATCATTTATGATGGTTGTCTCTGGCCTCTTTCTCAAAACAGTGTACTATTATTACTACCACTGTACCACATCAAGGTTTCCCCCATCTTTGTTTATAAAACCATTTATTATAGGTGGAGCTGGTAGTACTGCCTTTTACTAAAGTTATCCTTATAATAGGAAGTGTTGGGTATGTCTTCACTGCAGTGTTATCCCGGGCTTCTGCCTGAGTTTTAGCCCTGACCCCCCTTACTGCCAACATACAAAAACCTTGGGTTTGGAAGTGCTTTAACTCAAAATAGTTTACCCAGCTGTGGGTATAGATTATTAGTTTAGGTTCTGCTTTAACTGGGCTGTAACCCATCTACTATGGATGCAGGCTGTAAACCTGTTACTTAACGTGGGTACTGATAGTCTTCCAATGCCTTCCCAGAATTCTCTTGTGCCATATTTTCCTACCCTTCTACCTACTCCCTTCTTCTGCACTGGAAATCACCTCTCAGTTTATGTATACCAATTTAGCATTTAAACCCCACATTCCAAATGTCCAGAAGTGCTTTGGTTTACTGAGTTAAGCTGGCTAAGATCCCTTCCACACAGGGAGTGGGGAAGCACAGACAAGATTTCCCACAATACACAATTCAGAGTGGTTCATCTTAGTACAGCACTAAGAAACATGGGATATGCCCCCAGGAGTCCTAGCCTGGGTTAAGGCAGTGCCAGTATGGACATGACTACACAGGTATGACTGGTGGTTTAGCAGTGTACACTCAGACCCAGGCTTTACTAACCCCGGTTCCCAAACCTGACTGCCCAGACCTGAATTAACTCTGGAGTGAAGACATTATTATTATTATTTATTGTTTGTATTGCCATAGCACCTAAAAGAACCAGTCATAGACCAGAACTTCATTACACTAAGCACTATACAAACAACAAACAAAAAGACAGATACTGCTGCAGAGGGTTTATAATCTAAGTAATGCTCTGAGGCCCTGTTTTCAGTGTCTTATAATTTTGCCAAACTTTAACCATTTGGGCTGAAACTTTCCATTACAGGTGTCTACCTCAGGCTGATTATTTTTATTTATTTATTTACTTATTTTTGAAAAATTTCAGCCAAAACAGTTCACCTATTTTCGAGAAGAAGGTCGGGAAGAAACTTGTTGTTTTGCCCAACTAAATAAACTCTGGCAAACTTTTATTTGAAAAGCTATAGCACTCCCATATTTTGGAGCAAAGACCTGAAATTGGCAGGCGGTGGCCTTTGTGTCACAGATGTGCCTTTGGCAGTCCCTGTGAGGATCCATTCAAATTTGGCTAAGTTATAAGCCTTTGAAAATCCATAGTTTGCTCATACTCCACAGAGACATAGGCCCTTATCCACAAAGGCTCTTAGGCAGCTAAGTCTTGGGTTTAGGATCCTAAGTCTCACTTTTAGGCTTCACTGTGATCCACAAAACTCCTGCTGGATCCTGTCAGTGCCTAAGTTTTCAGGGTAAAAGTTCCTTAGTCAGCTATGTTTCTGCCCCTTGGAACGCATGCTACCACCTCATTCTAGGCATCTGGATGCTTATTTCCTGCCTAAACCCAAAAGCGGTCCACAACCCGGGGGCGGGGGGAGAATAGGTGTTCACTTGCCCATCTCCCAAGCAGTCCCTGATCACGTAGGTGTGCTTAGCAGCTCAGATGGTGTCCATCTATAACTTTTAGCCCCGTAGTCAGAGTACTCACCTGAGAAGTGGGAGACCAAGGTTCAATTTCCCCCTCAATTTCCTCCTCCTTTTCTGGGAAGAAAGCATTTGAACAGGGGTCTAGTGCTTTAACTGTGGAGCAATGGGATGTTCTCATATGGGTCACCCACAGTCTCTCCTGTGTAAGCTGTTCCACTGCACATAAATAATAACAAAAGACTGATTGGAGCAGTGGGGCTGGACCTTGGTCTTCAAATCTCACCTGCTGAAGTTGTTCTATTTAAATTAAACACTGGAATACTTAAACATTAATTGGCCCAAAGAAGTCATTTGAACGATTATATAGCCTGGTGGTTAAGGCACTCATCTGAGAGGTGCATGACTCCTGTTCCAATCCCTTCTCCCTCCCCAGGAAGAGGACCGGAGCCTCCCACATCCTGGGTAAGTACCCTATTCACTTAAGATTATAATGGAGGTCCCTCCTCCCCACCGTACCTGCTATTTTGTATGAACTCACTGGAGGGGCCCAATCCAGTAAGCAGCCTTTGGACATGCCTATTGGATTGGGCTCTCCCTCCCCACAACTTGGGGGGGCTGCACGCCTATCTCTCCCAGTTTGTGAATTGCTCTGGGGTTTAGGCAGGTGATAGGCATCTGGACACCTACAGTGGGGCTGAGGTGTACATGCCCTAAGGCAAAAACTTAAAGTACCAAGTGAGTTTAGGCACCTACAGAGATAGGAAGCAGCCAGACGAGTGTTTTGTGGATTACAGTGGTGCCCAAAAACTGGACTTTGGTGCCTAAGTACTTCTGCAGATCCTACTCCTTGTGCCTTCCTATTCCCTTGTTCCCAACATGCTCCCCCCCCTCCATGATACTTATTTCTTTTCTTTTTACCTGTCAACATTTTAAACTGTATTGGGATGGTGAGTAGAGCTGACCTGGGGGTATTGTTATGCCAGAAACTATTAATGACTGCCATAAACCAGTTCTTTGATCTATAGACAGTTACAGAGGTGGGTGAAACTGCTTGGCCTGCTAACCAGATATAAGGAGCTCTGTGTGACCTCCATTTTCCCCCTTTGCTTTCTATGAAACTCAATAGGGTTCTGCCCAGGGATGCCTCGAACATTCCCTGAAATTTTGTAATTGATCGGATGCAGCATTCAAAAGTTGCCAAGTTATATACAGACAAACAGAAAAATACCATCGAGTTGAGTGTAGGATTTTGCTTTGCTTGGCCAATTAATTATAATTTTCTGGACATAAACCCAGGTTGTTAACTTCATATACAGATTAAATGTTCCTAAATATTTCAAAGGCTTGCTAGAGTACTGGTGATTAACTTTTTCCATTCCAAATACCTGTGACCTCCTTGCCTCAGTTACCATACACACATGAACCCAGATCTCTCACTAGAGAAAATATGATATGTTGCTACTGCTCCACTGGTTCAGCTCAGAAAGTGGTATCCATTGTAATCTGTCTCAGCAAAAATTCTGCAGTTCTGCAAATCAGTAAACAAAATTGGAATAAATTGGAGAGAACAAGTGGTAAAGGACAAAGCTCAAACACATGTCAAGTATGCAGTACATAACCAATGAAGATAACGCCAAAAAAGACCATTTTCTCAAGGACTGTAATTACATTAAAAGAAAGGGACATACAGGTTTGGGATGATTTCATGGCTTTTTCCACAATAGATTTTTCTAAGGGAGCTTTTATTCCTATGTCTAGTGCTCCTGTAGTTTTCACCTTCTAAAAAATTTCAGCCTATTTCTACACCTAATAGTTTTTAGTACTGTTTTCTCTGTTTAGGCTAAATGAAAACAACAATCCGTTGGCTTTGTGTGTATTGACACTATCAAACAGAAGAGGGCACTAAATCAAAGGCAATTCACAGTTGCTGAAAAGGACCACAGAGGATCCATCTAGTACCCAGAAAACCTGAAGCTGAACAATGAAGAGAAAAATAAATAATTTATGTTTTTTACTGTAGAAAATTGGCTTGATTTTGAAGCTGAAATGCAATTTGAAGGAAATGCAAATCATATTATTCCTTTTCATTCTACAGTTGAAGAAGGTAATTAATCTTCGATGCAAAATGTTTGGTTTTGAATTCATTATACTTGTGATTAGAGATGAGCCAAAACTGGAGTCATTTTTCAGGACTTTACTGAATTTTGAGGATAAGGATAAAATGGGACCTGGTTCTGAACCATCCTGGTTTTACTGAAACAACCAGTAAGGTTTTGCAAAACCAAAATCACCCCATTTTTGCCCCTTTCCACTGATTGAGATAGGGCTGATTTAATGGGATTAAAAGGAAGTGCAGACTATAGGGCAGTGGTTATCTCTGATTGAAACAAAGAAGTAATGTAAACAAAGAAGACAAACACACGATAGAATTACCATAGTGTTTGAATTGTCACTTTAATCCTTTTGTAAATATAAGGAAAGGCTTTATTAGCACTTTTTAATCAAATAATTTTTTGCCTTCTGCTGTCTTGTTCTGAGGACCTCGCTCTTTACTAATTTCAAGATGCCTTTACCCTTGTATAATCCAGATGAAGACATTTATCAATAGCAGAGTCTGTAGGTGCATAGATCTGAAAAACATTTTTAAATGCAAGGGGTAAAAAAAATGTATTGTAATTAATAATTTGTCTTGTCCAGGCCAAATCCTGTTTCCATTTCCCTTTAAAGGAAAATGGCTGAAAACAGACAGTATCCAGATTGGATTTTCTTTATGTAAAGAACCTCTTTTTACAGAAAACTTTCCCTAAAATATACCAAAAAAGAGTAAGATTTTCCTGCACTAGGAGGGACTCTGGTAGGTGGTCTGTTTTATGTCACTGATTAAGGAACTCAACATAACAATTGCATCTTTCACATTTTTGGTGTTTTAAAAATAATTTGAATGTAAATGTGGTATAATGAATCTCTGTCATTCAAATGGCTCTAACTTAATATTCTCTCATATAAAATACAGAAACACTTCAGAACATTATATCCTTAGATGTACCCATGTGGCTCCTCTTATTTCAGAAGCAATATTAACTTCAGGACAAAATTATGCATTTGGAGCCTGATTTATCATTGCATGATTCCAGTGTTATGCTGTGTAACTCCACTGAAATCAAACTGAGTAACAGAAGAGAATCAGGCCTCCAGTAATTATCCAGCCTGTACCACATTCACAGGCAAAACAATACTAGTAGCACAGCAACTGAAAGAAAGGTTTTCCCTTTTCTCTAGGTTACCAAGGTAAAGTAGGAAAATCCTGCTCGGTGAAACTAACCTGAAGGTAGGGGTGAACAGAGATAAAGACAAGGTATGTGCTTGTAGTTTCCCTGAGGAATTGGCTTGTTTTAGTTTATACTGAAATTGTGACCAGTGTACATTTGAGGTGAAATCAATCGTTTCATTAGGAATGAAATAAATACAAAAGATTAAAGGAAATACTCAGAACAACTCTTTAAACAAAGTCTTATTTCCTTGTGTATGTTCTACATTCCCATGTTGTATGTAACCACATGCAAAAAGCCGCTTGCCTGGGTGACTCTGTGAGAGACTAAAGTGAAAAGTGGAGAGCAAGAACAGGATACTTTACAGCAGATGTGGAAAGTCCCTCTAAAAAAGAACCTGGTCATTTTTCTGCATATTTTTAAAAATCGCTTCTATTCTTACATTTGACTGTAGAACAACTGCATGACTGCTGTCCCCCTGGGACTTCCATGAAAACCAGAGACACAACTCATGAGGCTATCCCAGCGAGCAAAGAAATTAAATAAATAAATTAATATGCCTAAAGAGTTAGCACTACTTCATTAGCAGTGACTTACAGAATGGATCAATTCCGATTAAGGGGTTGGTGGGACTTAAACTCCTTCACTTCTTCTGTGTCATTTCATTGGTATAATTTCTTCCCTTTCATCACAGTGAGGAAGGCAGTATGCTCACTGCTGGCGGAATTGGATGGGCCTCACTATTTGAGTAATGCTTAAAAGCAAGGTGGACTGCAACCTCTCATGTGGAAGAGTAACAGACCAGCATCTGGTGATCTGCTGACCCCTCTGGAATACCCCAGCAGCAACACCTTTGCAGAGGTTTGTGGGAATCACACCCCCCCTTCTCTAAGCAATAGGGTTGGTGAAAAAGGCCTTGTCTATCCAGGACAGCTGCACCTACTTATATTAAATCATTTTAAAAAATGATTTTGTTAAACCAGTGCAAACACCTGTGTGGACCCTTCTCTTTCAGGCTTATTTTGGTTTAGTTTAAATCTATTTCTAATGGATTTAAACTACACCAAACAAAAAAACAGAAAACCCAAACCAACCCAACCATGCTTAATCAGGAATAAGAGGATTCAAGCAGGGGTTTGCACCAGTTTAGCTAAATTTATACCTAAGGTTAAACCAGTGCAACTTTCTTATGTAAACAGTTTCTCTGTGTTAACAACTGGCAGTCCCAACTGTCACCCCTTGGAATACCTGAAGTGTGTCCCAGGTTAGGGAGCTGCTGATTGACGGTTGAAGACAGCCTGACAGCTCAGCCTGTTAGATGCAGAATGAGGGTGGAGAGAGATGTCAGAGGGGAAAGGAAGGGTCTTCTTTGCTCCTCTCTGCCATGTGCAGAGTGGGAGGGCGAGGCAGAGGAACAAAGTGACTGGAAAGGGGAATAAAGATATCATTCAGGCCAGGGAAGAGAGAGGGAATATAGGAGAAGCGGAGAGAGAGGGAGGTATAATATAAACACACAAAATGAAAGACGAGGACATCAGGAATGTCTGGACTTTGGCATTAACTTAGTTGAGAATAGGGGGAGCCAGAATGAAACAGAGGAATTAAGGCGGTCAGATGGCGACAGAACTTTAAACAGTAGAAATGCCAGCAGCCTTGGTGATCATTTAATGTCCATATCAAGATGAGCTCGGTGGCCAGCCCAACAGTATCATGAGAGAGCTCCCAGAGAAGCACCTGTTTGATATTTCCTTTTTCCAGGTGAGGGCTTGGTTTGTGGGGGTTTCTATTTTGTTTACTATGGGCCTTGCATTTAAGAGCTAAACACCTTCTGGGAAAAGCTGGCCTCCCTCAGCTGCACGGAGCGTCTCATACAACTGCAATGGGGGTTCAGAGTGCCCACTTCTGCTGAACTTCTAATATGGACTGGTGCAAGGGGAAAACTGAACTAAGAGCAAGGAAACATAAATATATCACATCACAGGAATAACTAAACACTAGAAATTAAGGTGCTGAATACACTGATAATATGACCTGCCTGATAAACAACCAGTATCGAGGGCACAAACTCCTGCCCATCTGTCGTTAGTTCTGGTCCATAATGAGACAATTTCCATTAGTCACCCCATACTCATCTTTGTATCTGTTATCATCAACCTGACTAAGGCTAAGCCCAGTGAAGTATGAACTCCCCACCCTCCACCCCATCATCAGCAGGATTTTAACTGTATATCCTTTTCAATACAATTAGCATCTCAATTATCTTTTAAGCATCCCAAACAAATAAATTGCACAATGATAAAAGCACTGGAACGGTTTCTAACAGAAAACTGGAATCTGACCATGTCCCTAATAATCAGTGAACTATTTTCCTAAATTCTTTATGGATTGCTACTATAATCTTTCTCTTTAAGATTGATCAAAAAATAAAAAAAACGATGTGGTCAGATTTTTAAAGTTACGCATGCACCGTGCATTTACATTTAATCATGCTTAACTTATTCATTAAAATTCAACGTAAATCTGCTGATCAGGTATATGTATGTGCATGCCTAGTTAAAGGACTAGCAGAATAGTTTCAGATGCTAGACCTAATTTTGCTGAAAAAGTGCATATATTTTACTATAAACTGTCAACTAAGTATATACCTCAGTAGTGGCCATTTCATGTAAATGAGCTGCATTATAGATGGGGCTAGTATCACTGCCTAAATAATATTAAAGTTGTTCCACACTGCCAATTATAAGATCGTGCTTTCAGTTGCTTATATCTTTGCCAAAATTTATCTATTTGGGCTAACCTTTTCTATGCATAGTGTCTGCCTCAGGAGGAGATATGTGTTGTATTTTAATTTCAGCCAAAATGATTCAGCAATTTCCAAGAACAGGAGTAGGGGAAAATGTCCTGTTAAAAAAATTCTGGTAACTTATTTTTTTTTAAATAGCTCTAGTGCTACCAGGTTTTAGAGCTTGGATGTGACATTTGGCAGAGGGGTGAAGGAGGACTTTGTGTCAGGGACGTGCCTTTTGCCATCCCTATGAAAATCTACCCAAATTTGGCCAAGTTATAAGCCTTTGAAAAAAATCACAATTCACAGAAGCTAAGTAGAAACTTAGGCCCAGATCCTCAAAGATATTTAGGCACTTAACTCCCATTGAAACAAATAGGAGTTAGGCATCTAAGTACCACTGAGGATCCAGGCCTTAGATATTAGCAGATAAATTCCCCAAAGATATCCATACTTGGATGCTGCTGGCTAGGGCTGAGCTCTCAGTTGCAGCTCTCAGCAGCTACAGGCCTGTGCACCTGAATTGAGAGCAAGGAGTCTGTCTCTCCTGTGCTCTCAAAGACCACCCCCCACTGATGCCTAAGCAGGGTAGAGGAGGAAGCTGTTGAATTTGAATGCAGAGGGTCCAACAGCTGGACCTGTGGGAGGTTAGAGGTACTAAGAGTTAGGGAAAAGGAGCCTGAATGGTAGCAACTGGGACTGGAGATTGGCAGGGAGGAGGAAAATTGTAACTGGTAGCTGAGATCGGGGGAGAGGGAAGGGGGAAGGAGACTGGGACTGGCTGGATAAAGAGCCTGGGAGCTAACAGTAGAGACTGGGACTGGGAGCCAGAGGAAAACTCCGACTGGCTAGGCAAGGAGACTGGAATTGAGAACCAGTGTGGTTGAGGAAATAATTGAAGGGAAGAGACAGATCTGACAAGAAGTCAGGGTACGGGGAGAAAACTGAGAATGACCAGGCAACAAGACTGGGGTAAAGAACTAGGGGAGGGAGATCAGGAGAGGGAATTACTGGGGTAGTGTGACTGGATACCAGGACTGGGGAGAGAGACAGATCAGATGTGGAGCTGGGAGGGTGGGATTGTCTGGGCAAGGAGACTGGGAGCTGAAGTTGAAAGGGACTGGGAATGGCTAGGCAGGGGGACCAGGAGTCTAGAGAAGGAGATTAGGATGTGTTGGGCAAGGAGACTGAGATTGGGATGAGAAGCCCGAGGAGTGTATTTTGGGACTGGCTAAATGAGGAGAATGGGACTGGAACAATGAGTCAAGGGAGGGGAAGAGACTGGTGGAAAACATAGCATGTGATCATGTAATTAAAGTCTGTATCATAATGCAAACACAGAAGGAGACTGAATTAAGGTTGCACAGGCAATCTTCATAAAGTTCTTTTAATACAGTTTTGTGTGTGTAATCTGTACATAAATTTTCTATTCTATTCAAGTTCTTAAAACACAGGCATTTTAGCATGGTTAAAGCATAATATTTGCAATCAGAGGGGCCAATTTGGAGTTCACAGCTGTTTTATACCAGTGTAATTAATTAACTTCAGTGGAGTTACTCCTGATGCACACTAGTATGAAAACAAAAACAGGGCAAGAATTTACATGCCATGTCACTGAGGGGTTGATAAATGTATTATACATTTGGATTATTTTAACAACCTTGTGATTTTTTTTAATTTGTAGAAAACTTGAATGTATTTTTCAATACTATCACTACATGTTATCTGGTAAGCCATTTTAAACATAACTGTTTTCAAAAGGAATTTATTACATGAGTATATGGGTTTGTGTCTACATTGTGTCTCCCTACTCTTCAGAAACAAGCATATCAGTTCTATATTTACTAATTTTTAAAAACATTTTTTCAGCTGATTCAGAGATTTTTTTGACAGTATACAAATGCTGACACAGAAGATTATGAAAGTATAGGCCTCATGTGCTCTTTTTCTTCTCTTCTCATGTCACTTCACTCATTCTTTGAGATCAATATTTTCAAACTTTGGTGCCTAAAGTTAAGTACCTAAATCCATATTTACGAACTTAAATGAAAGTGACCTGGTTTTCAGAAGTGCCAAGCTGCTGGTGCAGAGGCATGCTGTGGATCCCTTAGGAACTTGCAGGCTTGGAGATGGGTCCTACAACCTTTTCTGTGGATGAGGGGAATCCCCATTTCCTTGCCTGGATAACGTGGGGGAAATCTCGGTGAGAGAATCTCCACAAGGGTCTTAACGCAATAATTTTGTAATGTCATACTACTCCATTAAGATCTCATTTTTTCCCTTGGTTATAACACTGGAAATTGTCAAGCGTAAAGTCTGATTAACATGCACCACAGAATAAATGGAAAACCAAGTTCTATGGACTTGCTTTGAGTGGAAGAGGGAGAAAAGAGAAAGCTTGGATTTATTAAGATAAACGATCAATCAACAAAACAACAGATTTTATTATTTTAGGCTGAATGCTAACCAAATTTGATATTATTATTATGTAATCTTATTGCAAATTGACTAAGCTCCAGTCCTGCAAACATATATGGAAGTTAATTTTACTACTGCAAGTAGTCACTATTTGATGCAGCTATGTTTACAGGAAGAAACTGTCACTGAAAGTGTTCTTTTTATGATTTTCATTGTTACAAGCATGAACGGTAATTGGACTGTTAATATACAGCCTCTGTTTTGAAAGTGGTAACTGCTCCTGAAACTAGGAATCATTGTTTATTGTAGCAGAAATCAGTTTCTACAGATGTACGGGTACCCAAACATCAGAGCACTAAACCATTTACAAACCTTCACTTTTCTTTTTACATTAATATAATTAAATTTACCAGTAAAGCTCCATCATTTATCAATATAATACTGTTACAGAAGGCAGCTATGCAAAACAACCACCCATGTTGTTTATATTATAGATTATCAAAACAAAACTGTTTATGGATTTTTTTTTGGCAAAAAAAGTTTGGAATGAAAAGCCAAAGTACTTCTTCAGCAAGACAATTTATGATCTATTAACATTTATGACAGGTATTACTGAAATTTCAGATTTTTTACTTTTGAAAAAGGAGGATCATTAATTAAAGAGAGAAAATATAAGCCTACAAATATCACCCCACATAAATAAAAACAAACAACTAAATATGGAAATACAGAAAGAAAAAAATCAACAACAAAACCTAATTTGAAAGTCAGCTGAAAGTGAGACACTTTATTATGTTTTAACTGCTACATCTAGACAATACGTAACAGCAATCATCCCTCACTCTGGGCAATCTTCAAGGGAAATGACTGACACCAGTACATACATTAACAGTTAATCACAGTAATGAGGAAGCCGTTCAAGCATCCTGGACACACTGAATACTTCTATTCTAGTTTTTCTCTAGATTCTTTCTGTTCCAGTAATGAAAACCCAAATCCAATAAAACCCTTTTCTTCTTCTTCTTCTTCTTCTATTTCCCTGCTTTGCGCCTCCTCCCGTTAACCTAGCATCTGCTCACCTCCCATTGATCTCTTCCACCACCCCCGTCTCCAAGATCTGCCTCACTACCGCGCCCTGCCTCTTCCTCCATCCCCGCACACCCCCGCGCTATTTCTCCCCCCCTGGCCCCAATCCTTCTGCTCCCTCACCGGGATCTGCTCGGTCGGTCCCACTGTCGCTTCCCGCACCCCCGTGCCGACCGCTCCCTTCGCCCTCCCGGCCCCTCGCTCCCTCGCTCCCACTCCCCCGCACTCACCATCTGGCCGGCCGCCCCGAGCCGCTCCTGCTCGCCGCGGCACCCACAGCCCGCGCGGCCCCTCTCGGCGCCGGCCCAGCCCGGCCCCGCGCAGCTCGCCCCGCGGGCGGTGACTTCGGGCAGGCAGAGGCGCCCCGACGCGGCAAAGGGCCGAGTGAGGGCAGCAGCTTCACAGCGCCAGTGGGCATGTGCGGGCGCCGCGCGCATGCCCACGGGCCCGTCCGGCCGGCGAGCATGTGCAGACGGGAGAGGGGCACGTTCGGAGCAGGGCAGCTCCTGCTGTTACACTGGCCGAGCTCCCTCCCGCCCCCCGGGGCGGCTGCTGCTGCTGTTGGGGAGGCCCCGGCCCGCGGCGGGTTCTCGGCCTAGGGCAGCCGGGGTGACGTGCCGCCGCGCCCGCCCCTGACACCCGGCCGGGAGAGGCGAGAGGGGCTGGGGCTGCCTCCGCCCCTGCGCGCGTCTGGCGACACCGACCCTGGCAGCAGCGACGCGGGGTGAGTCCGGCCTGGGTGGGGGCGGGCGAGTCCTGCTGCCCGCGCTGCGTGGCGGGCCGGGCCGGAGCCGCGGGGCGCTGGCGGCGGGCGGGATGTAAGGGGCCGGCTCAGGTGGCCGCCGAGCCCCGGCGCTGTCCGGGCCGGGGAGAGGCTGGGTCGTGCCTAGCCCCGCCGTGTTTGTCCTCGAGACTAACCCCCCGGGCAGGGGAGCGTGTCCCGGGCAGAGCCGGGACCTGGCCGGGCAGCGCTGCCGGGGACCGTCTCCCTCAGCCGGAGCAGGCGGGGGCGGTGGGGGGCAGGTGTGGTGGGGTTGGCACCGAGGAAGGTCTGTCAGCGGGGGGGAGGGGAACGGGCTGGGCTCTCTCTCACGCGGCGCGGGGCTGTGCAGACAAACGGGCTGGAGGGCGACGTCTCCGGGGAGCGGGGGGAGCTGCGAGCCGCCGCCGCCCCGCCGGGGCTGAGCGAGGCCGTGGCGCCGCTCGGCAGCCGGGCGGACTGAACGGGAGCGCTTGGACTCGGTGCTTGGCGGCGTCGCGCCAGCCCCTCGGCCCGCGCCGCCTGCACTTTCGGTTTCGTGTGCGGCTCGCTCGCCCTGCTCCGCGTCGGGGCGCGGGCACCTCCCCAGGGAAGCGGCGGGCGGAGGGGCTGACCCTCGCGGTCGCCTTCCTTCGTGGCTGCGAGTCTCTAGGGGCGTGTGTGACCCGTTCGGGGGCTCCGCGGCGTTACATGGGGCGCGAGCGTGTCTGTGTGCGGCGGGGGAGGACTTGGGGGTGGCTGGGAAGTGTTTTTCACGTCCATGGAGGACAGCGGGGTGTCCCCGAGACGGCCTACTGTCCACACACGGCTGTTTTCCAGGGTGGGAGCGAGGTACATGAGACCGTTTAGTCTCTGTGTGCGTGTGTCCCCCGTGATTTAGTTCCTGTGCTGCTCCCGCTCTCTGTTGTGTCTTGCTTGGTTTTATGGCGGTGCTGTTCATGGGAATTCCCGTCCTGTCATTTAGATGACCTACTAAATGCAGAAATGTTAGGGACTCATCACCAGAGGGCTCAGATCCTGGAAGGGGAGGGGAGATTCCCAGCTAGGCGTGATGGCAGTTCTCTTTGGCTGTCAGCATAAACATAGCTTCAGGAATCGTGTGTTTGGTTTCCTGCTTTCATGAAAATACCAGTTCGATGTTTCTTCATGTTACTTGTCAGTCCAGAAGCAGAACTTCAGACTGATAAATCTAAACATCTACATGTTTATAAGTTCCAGAGGGGTAGCCCAATTAGTCTGTGTACAGCAAATGCTTGTGGTTTTTACATGTTTATATGCTAACGTGAGAGGGTATTAGAAAAATATTATAGAAATGTTCTCCTGTTTACACAGGGTGGTTCAAGAAACATGGCAGCCTTAGCTTGTGCTCTGACTAGGGCCCTACCAAATTCACAGCCATGGAAAAATGCATCCGGGACTATGAAATCTGGTTTCCCCTGTGAAATTTAGTCTTTTATATACTTTCACTCTATCCTTCAGAGCAAGATGGCTGGGTGCCCAGCTCTGAAGGCAGTGCCGCCAGCAGCGGTGCAGAAGTATTGTGGCAATACTGCTGCCACCATATCATGTCATCCTTACTTCTGTGCTGCTGCTGGTGGGGGTGCTGCCTTCAGAGTTGGGTGCCCACCCAGCAGTTGCCACTTTCTGGACACCCAGCTCTGAAGGCAGCACAGAAGCAAGGGTGGCAATACTGCAATCCCCCTACGATCCCCTTTTTGGTCAGGACCTCCAGTTTGAGAAACACTGGGTTTTACATGCTTATAGTTTGCCGTTTTTAAATACTTGGTCGTGGTGTGTTACAACACTGTGAAATTTAAGATTTAAAAAATGCTATGACTGTAAAATTTGTGAAAATGGAAAATGAATTTGGTTGGACCTCACCTATGACAGCTGGTTATCTGGTAGCCTTAATCCAAGTTCACTTTTTAAAAACATTTATTTTCTGTCACCTCATTTTCCTAATTCTTTTTTCTTATTGTAATGTTAATTAATTAAATAATTGTTCTTTTTAAAATAGAATGGTTCATTTCTAAGATATTTCCATTTATGTTCTTTTTAAACTCTTGCCTATATATAACTATATAAATTAACGTGTTGTAAAATACATTTTAATCTATCAATTTTGGTATTTGTTCTTATTTACTTGCCCCTTTAAAGCTTTTATGAAATAATTCAATTAATTCCTCATTCCTGTTCCCTCCACTATGACTAGTCACTGGCATGCTCTCCACAAATAGTCTTTTAACTATTTTTCCCTTTAATAAAGAACAACTTTTAAAGTAGTCTAAAGATCCTCATTTTTGTGGAATATTTCTTGTTTCTAGAGGATATACTGTATTATGGTCTTGTCGTGCCATCTACCGGTGAATTTTTAATATATGCTGTGTGTTAGTGAGAATACTAAATATTAATTCTGAATATCAGTGCTACAGTTAATTCGGATAATAACACCAGGCCTCCAGGTATTAGGTATTTATTGATGCACACACAGTCTCAAAGTTCCATGCTGCTATCATAATTAGTCAAGACAGAGCATGAAATCAGGATTGAGACACTAATGTAGATACTATAGTGTATGGAAATCTGAAATGCAGAAAACAGCATTGGAACAACATTCTAATAATCCAGTATTTCTTTTGCCTGAAGAAATATAGGCCTAGATGCTATGATGTGGCCAATTTGTACTACACTGCTGATGCCAAAACAACTATAAGATCAGTGTAAAAGGATATTGCTGAAGTGGGGAAACGAGTTTGAGTCAATGCTTGGAAAAACTCTCATATGAAAAAAATTGAAAAGATTGGGATTATTTACCTTAGAAGATATAAGGGAATGATAAAAGCATACAAAATAATGAATAGTATAGAGAAAATAAGTCTGGAGCTTTGATTCATCTTATGCAAGAAAGTAAGAACCAGGAGACATTCAGTGAAATTGAAACGTGGCAAACTCAAAACTGTTAAGGGAAATAACTTTACACAATTAATGTGTGGAACTTGCTGCCACACGATATAATCGAGGCCAAGAGTTTAGCAGGATTCATAAAGGGATTAGCCTTTGGGTATCAAAGTATGAGTAACAAAAACATCCAGTCATAATAGTAAATACTGACCAGAAAAGAGCTTTACAGGGTCTATAAACCCCCATGTTCAGAATTTAACATGACCACTAACTACTGAGATTTTGGAGGAAACTTTCTTTGCCTACAAGATTTCCTGCGTCTTCCTCTGAAGGTGCTGGTACCTGCTGCTGTTGGTGGCAGGTTAGTGGATTAGACAGACTGGTAGTCTCATCCAGTATGGTAGTTTCTGTGTAACTGACCATAGAAAGATTACCCCAGTGGGGGAGGATCCATTGGTGGTTAGAGCTTCTGGAGTGGAGGATGTGGCCACAATTTTATACTTTTGGTGATCCTTAGTTCTTGCATCAAGAAGTTGGAACTTTTGGCAACTGGTATAATTTGGCAACTCATTGGGCTGCTCTGAATTACACTGAGGGGACTGACCCAGAGCACAGATGGCCTTGGACTGGGGAACGCAAAGACCACCATTGCATTCTCCTCTTAAGCAGCAGTGGGTGGGTGTTTATCTGCTGTAAGTGAAGATCTGTGCCTGAATCTAAATCTTCTCTTTCTGGGTCATGACTCTGAGTTTCACAGCAAATGACAAGGAATAACAATGATCCAAATTTTCATCTGCAAATGCCACTTTTTAAAAAAATAACCAAAATAAAACGGTATGAATGTCGACTGGGAAAAAAAATTCACAGAAGTACTTTAATTACAGCAGATGTAGCAGAGAATAATAGAGTGGCTTCTGTATCCCAGCAGATTTTCACTATCTGTTAAATTGGGCCCATGTGCTGATGTGAAACCCATCCTGTTACAGGTAAAAGGAATCTTCAGGAGTCTGGATTAACAGATGCCAATGCAGGATTTGGGCCTGAATTTGTAACTAATTTGGCTTCCTAGCTGACTGCCCCCCTCCTCTGAATTGCATCCAATGAAGGCTTTGCTGCTGTTTTGAAAAGTAGTATAGTACACTGCTGTATCCATAAGGGCACCTCCTAAAATCCATCTCCAACACTCTGGGTATTAAAGGGGGTAATGTTTCAATGACCCTAAGTTCCTTCTGACTGCTTCAGGAGTAGATGTCTGAGCACAGCTCAGTATCCTTGAAGCTTCCCTTGTTTATTTGTTGTTGTTGCTCTTCCTTTGTTGCCCCTTTTGTTGAGTTTTTGTGATTTGTTTTTAAACCCAACAACCCAGTTTTGAAGTATCTGTGTCATTCAGGGTCCGTCCCTCTTAGGATCCTTTTTTGGTCTGTTTGGCTGATTAATCCTTGTTAGTAGTCTGTTGACATGAGTAGAATCATGGTTAGCAGGATAGACTAAAAGCCATGGGCTTTACATTTCTTATTGCCAACAGTACTCAAAAAGACTAGTAGGGCTGTCCCAAATTCCTGGAGACAGATACTTGGATACTATAGTGATGTTGGCCATATAGCTAGATAGGCTTAGCTGATTCAGGCCTGGTCTACACTGGCCGTGGATTTTGGTGGCAGTCGACAGGAGATACGCAAGCTTTATACAGTAACTTGCGTATCTCCTGTCGATTTCCTAACATCGATTTACCGCGGTGTCTTCACTGCGCTGCGTCAACGGGAAATGCCTTCCCGTCGATGCAGCGCTACGCTTCTTGCTGGCATGGATTAACAGCATCGACTTCCGGATTTGATTGAGCGAGTCTTCACTGCCGCTCAGTCGAATACACAAAATAGATCCTGTGGTGCCACCGGCAGTGAAGACATATCCTCAGTCTGGTACCTGATACCTTCTGTGAAAAGTAGCCTCTAGTTTCTGAAGACATACCTTCTTGCCATAAGTGTCTTTTGGACCACCAAAAGCAGCAACAAAGGTCCCAGTCTCCTCTTTGTCTATGAGGCGTGTAAAGATAAATGCCAGGAGTTTCTTGGTGCTTAGCCCAGCTAAATGGACTTGTGACTCCAACTCAGTTCCTTGGCATTTCATGGCAAGAGGGAGAAGAAGAAGAGGTACAGTGTGAGAGGTGTTTTTCTGCTTCCATTTCCCAGTTATCCGTCACAGAAGGCATGGTACCAAGACTTCCTCCTAGTTGCTTTCTGTTATCAAGGGATGATGCCTCATTGTTCCCTCAATGTTCGTATTCTTGAAGTCATTCAGCGTTGCCTTTTGCTGATACTCTCTAACAGGGGCTCTCAAACCGGGGGTCAGGACTTCTCAAGGGGTTGTGAGGTTATTATGTGGGGGTTGCGAGCTGTCAGCCCCCATGCATGCCATTGCTGGGGCCGTCAGCCCCAGAGCCCTTCAGAGCTATGTGGCTGGAGCGCAGCAGCTGCCTGCCAAGTACTCTGAAGGTAACACCACCCCCAGCAGCAGCACAGAAGTAAGGGTGACATGGCATGGGAGGGTTGTCCTTTCTTGTGGGGAGGGGGTCATCACAGCCTGAAATATTTTCAAAGGGGGTCCCAGAAAAAAGTTTGAGAACTCCTGCTCTAGCACCGGGAAGAGCAGTGAGCTGATGCTAGTTGTGCTTTTGTTGGTACCAGTTAGTGGTTTGGTTGTCGTCGTCTTCTTCCATAGACTGTAGCAGGGATTTTTCCCTTTGTTACTCCACTTTAGGCTTTGGCGCACACACCTCTCTAGTGAGAAATTAGGCTTTGCCTTATCTTTCTGGCTGTACCATCTGAATGTAACACAATTTTTTTTTACCCTGGACCGGGATTTACCCAGTCTGAGCTGTATCTCTAGAGATTCTTTGGACTCTGACAAACCTTCAGCATCTTCTTTTTCTTATGGAGCCATGAGTCCTTGGCCTTGTTTGGCTTTTGAGTTCTCCAACTTCTTGGAGCTTTAAGTCGTGCTTCCCAGTCTTCCAGATCTTTTATCTCAGAGTTGGGGTGAGATTCTATTGTTGGAGTCATAGTCACAGGCTGACAGTTTAGTGTCTGAATTGGTGAGATCATTAGATTGAATGTTCTGCTGAAGTCCAAAAATTCTATTGAAAAGCAAAAAGCCTTCAACAATTTGACTTAATGAAATGGAAAATATCTTGATCTGGACAGTTCAGAAATGGATAGATCTACAACAGTCTGTATTCTCTTAATTTTGGACTTTTTACTTATGTTAAAACAGTCAGATCTGTCTCTGAGCTTTCAGTCAACCTGACTGTTCGTTCATAGTTCTTCCTACTGTGTCTCTGAAGATGGCGTTCATCATAGCTATAACATTAATCCGCAAAGGGCTAGTGAGATCCGGGGCCTAATGAGTGGTTTCCCTGTTCACTATGTTCAATAAAATCAAGGTGGTGCTGTGTCTTCCCTCTGAATTTCTCATTGAGATAAAACCAGAGACGATCTCACTCAGGCCATTGACATTTCTGTCTTCCCATTTCTCTCCTTCTCCCCTCAACCTCATTGACAGATAGATGAGGTGCATCTTAAGAGAGGCCCTAGTTATTTAAATAGGACCAAACTAATCTAAAGTTGCCCAGTTACTTGTGCCATAGAAGGAAAAGACTTGAGGTCACTGTCTCAATGTACACTGTCCAAATGTATTTACATTATCTTGATTGTTAGAACTTGGCAGCTGTTTAGCCACTTCTAGGGGATTACAGTACCATCAACACTAGCATTTTCGTCCGTAACTGGGGTTCCTAGGCATTACATTAATACAAATAACTAGATCTATGGCATGCTGCTATCATTTAAAATATGAAATGAAACATGAAAGGTGGCATGGCATTACTTCACATGGCATTATTTCCTCAATTAGGCTTTTAGATCTGATGCCCAGTTTGGAAGAACGGGCCTATAATCAATTTCAAACCACTAATTTTATTCCTCCAATCCCTTTTTGAGGATCCCTACTGCTTGTTAATCTCAGTAATGGCTACTGCTTGTTAAATTATGCTCAACTCTATGAATATGGAGCAAAATCATTAGCATAGTCTTGCTTAGTTTACTAATATGATATGTTAATTATGATTTAGGGTCCCATCCCAATAGGATTGAGGATCCATCAGCAAGCTCATATCAAGGTGTTCGGCACCTTACAGTCTCTGGCTTATATTGTACTTCTGTCTGTTGTCTTTGCAGAACTAATTTTGTTGTGTATCTGTATTAGGTTTTTGTATGGATGGCATTATACTGAAAATGGAACAAAGTCTAAAACCTTAGGCTAGATTTTAATCTCCATTACAAGACATTGATTTTAATGGAGTTACAAGATAATTGAGCTCAGAATAAGCCCATGCCATGCATCTCAAATTCCTAGGGATTTCTGGGCTATTACTAACTGTAAAGATCAGATTTGAATTTTTCTGTTTTGAGTTCAAAGCACTAGAAAGGAAGATACAATGTTAATCTAATTAAACAGCAAAAGCTTGCATCTTGAAGCAATAAACTGATCCTGCAAACAGTGTTTATGAATACAGATTATTTCTTCTTTGGGAAGACAGTTTCTGAACAATAGCAACGTTTATGTAGAACAGTGGTTCTCAACCTTTCTAATGCCGTGACCCCGCAATACAGTTCCTCATATTGTGGTGACCCCAAACCAAAAAATAATTTTGGTGGCTACTTCAAAACTGTAATTTTGCTACAGTTATGATTCGGACATAACTGTAATTTTGCTACAGTTATGATTCGGACAAAAGACTACATCTTATAGTGGTCTCTTATAGTATAAGACCGATGTAGTTCACACTGTGTAAATGTATGGTGCTTTGTGTAAGTAAGTGTAAGCTGCTTTGTGTACTGTATAATGATTACACACAAAGCACCTTACACTTACACAGTATTGTGTGTATGGTGTGTGTACTGTTTTTACATTATTAACCTTTTTTACACCAGCAGGCTGTCTCACAGGCTCTCTTGGCTCTCCGCCTCCTAGGCTTCTGTCCTCCGGCGCTTGCTGCGTCCGCCCACTGATGACGTCAGCAAGCGCCGGACACACGTAATGCGCTGCTATGGACTGTGGAGTGTTCCCCCCGCTTCCCCCGCCCCTTAGGCCCCGGACGGATGATGCAATCACGTCTGCGCATGCGCGCAGGCATTCAGTTTGGAACGCGCATCCATAACGGTGTGCGTTCCAGCTGAATAGCGCTGCTACAGATGGTAGCGCGACTTCTCAGCGGCTAAAGCCATCGGAAATATGTATTTTCCGATGGCTTTAGGCGACCCCTGTGTTTTGGTCGTTCGACCCCCGCCGGGGTCGCGACCCACAGGTTGAGAACCGCTGATGTAGAATATTTTAAGATAGCAGTTCTTCAGAAACTAAGTACTTTTCTGAATCTCGATTAAAGAAATTTACAGAAATGGAAGTTTAGGCAGGCATTCTCACATTTGTGTGAATTTATGATGTTACTGACTGCAGAACTGAGATACGAAACTTTGTTATAGGACTGCTTAAGAGCAAATTCTAAAGTAGAAAGGTTTCCTCTTTTAGCAAATGGGGCACAGTAAAAAATAGAGCTGGTCACTTAATAGTCTAGTCTAGTCTTCTGTGAGCTGTAATACTTTAGTCTCATTTCAGTTGTTGGGGTTAGCATGCAGGTGCTGGTGTCCTGTGATACACAGGAGGTCAGACCAGATGATCTGATAGTCCTTTCTGGCCTTAAACTCTGACTTCCCATTTACAGTAATCCTGGAAACACAGGTTAAGGCTGATGCATTAATTTATGTTTAAGAGTAATCTAATATTTACCTGTATTAAAGCCAAACAATGTGGTTAGCAGAAGTTAGTAAGTATATATTTTTTTCATACTTTTTCAGGATTTAACATGACCAAGTATTACACACCTGCATTGTGTAGATTAATTTTTCACAGATAGGGACTAGTCCCTGATAAATATCAGTGAAAAGTACATAGATGTTTATAGATGATTAAAAAAAAAAAGCCCAGAAACAAAACACCTATCCTGATAAAAGTTACAAAATTGGGATTTTTCTTAAAATTAAGATTGGAGATATCAGTATTCCTGTTGAGAATCTAAAATAGCAATCTATCCTCTAGTTAGTTACATGTTTGCCTCTCCCTCCATATCAGTACTTCATGAATACCAATGAGGCAAACCAGTGTTCCACTTATGTAGACCTGGTCGCTGGTGTGTTTACTTCTGTTGTCATCTAGACCCTCTCTGAGCTTCCTTAGGTGACTGTTCTAGAAACAGTGGCTAGTTGAGACGAGTGCTTCTGCTGTTGCTAGTGATCTCTGCAGATGCATTGGCTGTAGAGCAACAACAGGAGAGTGAGCAAATCCTCCAGGTATACTTAACCTTACATACTCAAAAATTGATGCAATCCACATCAAATGACCTCTACATCTATTATCTAGTCACTTCTTAAGAGACATTTAAAAAAATTCTCATCTTCCATTTGAGCTGTAATTGTACCTGAATAAATTGTTACTTATCTTTAATTCCTTTAATTGCTCACTACTAATCTTTAAAAATGCTGTACTGATATTAATAAATGGAGGGAATTGGCAATTTCATATTTTTTTAGTGCTGTGCCAGATGTGTGTCTTCTGTGAGACATTAATCATTTTGGTGACTTGGTAAGATCCATTTTCGTAACCAGGCAGTTTGTGTTCTTCCCATGTTAGATTATTTTTTTGTTTATTTAGTAAGGGTTTGATTATCACAATTATTTAAGAGAAACACACACACTAGACCCAGTTCTCTGGAGTGAATGGGCTGCCTTGTATCACTTGGGTTAAACAAAGCAACCTTAAAACCAGTGACTCCACCCCCTGGAGGATTTCACCTTCGTAGAAGAATTCCCAGGTGGAATAGAGTCATCCAAAGTGGCACTTAAGTCATTCCCCCTTGCAGCTCCTGGCATAGAGGAATTGCTAGTAGATGCTACTGGCAGCTGACACGACATAAATAGTCTGAATACTTCTCTACCTTGCAACAGGGAGTGGACCAGAACCCAGTTGCCGCAGAATAAAGGGACTGTAAAAATATCTTCAAGCCACCTTTGTTCATCTTGACTTGTGCTCAGCATAGGTTAACGAAAATGGAAGATTTGGACCATCATGTTTACTGAAGTCACAAATCATCTTTTAAAAATATCCTATTGCTCTGGAAAGTTTTGTTTCCTTCCCAAAATCATGTAACAAAATCACAACACATTTTCCACAAAATCAATTCACCTTACAATGTCTCAGAAATCTTCCTTTATGTTGGGAAACAGTAAAGGAAAAAAGTAATCTAGAAAAATCATATTAAATATTAATTCAGTAAATTAACTTTTTAAAAACTGTATTTGATTGGATGCAGGACAAATAACCGCAAAGTAATAAACCTCTGGCTTTCAAGGACAGAATATTTCTGTCCTTAGAACAATGGAAAATATCTAGATAGTGACAATGAACAGTTTAGGTAAATGTAAATCTATTGATGTCCATTGCAGGGAACTAAAAGTTAAACTTTATTCCCTCAGCATTAAAAGTTGGTATGAAAATACTGCTGTGCAATGGTACAGAGTGTTGAAGATCTATCAAGGTCAGTGTGTTGTCTCAAGTAGAGTGCTCTACTCGCTGGTGCCCTCTTGATGTAGAGACTAGTAATATTTTAAAGGTATTGAATGTAATTGTAAACAACGAACAAAACTGAATTTACAAAACTTGTATTTTTCTTTTTTATACCTTTTTCTCAAATTGTTTTGTTTTTCAGCATCTTTGATTAGCAGTATAAGAAAAGTGGTGTTCTGGACACTTGCTACTTGGATACTGAATCTGATACTTCAGATTTTCAGCATTACTGTCTTTGGGATCACTAACAGCTTTCCAGGCCTCTCCAGGGAATGCACCATGACATCAGCAGTGATTGACAGTGGAGGTTCTGGCTTGGAGTTCGATGACAGTGGAGTAGAAGATCAGCAGGTTAGAAATTTGTGTAGAAAGTATTTGCCTACAAACTTCATATCAGTATGTATGTAAAAAACATAGGTTACTATAAACTTGCTTTGTAAAGTAGGTTAGTAGTTGTTGAAGAGAGCATGCATGATATTAGTCAATTTAAAAAGTATCCTTTTAGATATCCTCTTATTGCAGAGAAGTGGAGAGTTGTACTGTCTGCCAAATTGCAGAATTGTATTTACAGAATAAATTTCTATATAAAATGAATTTTTAAAAATTTAAACAAGGGTTTTGGGTTCCAATTTGATGTCTCTAGATATTTGTATAGTACAAAGAGAGCAGAACAGAGGTTTTTAAAATTAGCCAGCTCCAAAGACTTCTAAAATATTTTGTATCCTTAAACCAGGTATTTCTGTCATGTAGTTTGCAATACATTTCTGTATAGTGTTCAT
Source organism: Mesoclemmys tuberculata (assembly GCA_007922155.1). NCBI lineage: Eukaryota > Metazoa > Chordata > Testudines > Chelidae > Mesoclemmys > Mesoclemmys tuberculata. The sequence goes on along the minus strand of ML675624.1, from coordinate 9,455,816 downwards.
AATTAAGCAGATTTTCCACTCAGTTATATCTGTGCACCACCAATAAAAAGTATTTGGCTCATTAGGTCTGTTTGCAGGATCAATATTTACGGATGTAACACTTACTTATGTACTTACCTCTAAACATCTGAGTAGTTCTGTTGACTTCATTGTCATTCATATGCCATTGAAGCTAAGCATGTGATTAGATGTTTACAGGATAGGGGTCAAAGACATATGTACAGTGTAACAGGCACATTACTAAAAAGGAAATCAGTCTAAAACTGATTCATATAAGTTTATTGGGTGGAAATGTAGAATTACTTCTCATATCTGAATATTTTTACTAGAAAATGTAACACTTTGCCAACATTCTTATGGAAAATAAACTTATTCTCTCATTATGAATATTTTAAAACTCCACTGTTAACTTGCTTATATTTAAAGGAGGATATAATTTGGTAGTATCCCTTATTTCATGATACGTCCTTCTTTAAAAATTTGTTTCAGAAGCTTTACCTTAACTCCCACAAAAAGAACTACTTAAAAATATTTGTATAGTGGCATTCCATGAAATATATAAAAGCAATAGAGAAGAAGGGGGAGGGATTAATTTAAATTTGGTGGTTCAATATTTAGAGCTGTTTCTCTCCCTATAGGAAAATGACCCAGTCTCTAAATACCCAGCAGTGATTGTGGAACCAGTTCCTAGCGCAAGACTAGAACAGGGCTATGCTGCACAGGTCCTGGTTTATGATGATGAAACTTACCTGATGCAAGATGTAGCAGAGGAACAAGAAATTGAGACTGAAACTGTGGAAACAGGTAGATTTTTAAAAAAAAATGTTTTTATGAACTTTTTCTGCCCCCACTCCTCCCCCATCCATTGGTCCAGTGCTAGCATTCCTAGAAGAATGTGACTTTATATTCATCTATAAGAGAGAGCCTGAGCTGAAGCCCTGTGCATTTTTCATTAAAGTGAATGGGAGTCTTAGTGAACTTAGGACCCTGGTGTGTTAAAGTAGTTCAGTAAAAATGGAGTTACTTAGGCTGGCTCTACACTGATGGCGGCAAATTGGCATCCGTCAGTTCAATGTCTCTGACTCAGCGGTCTATGTAGACCTGCTTAGTCGATCCAGCAATCGACGTAGGAAAACCACCCCGGTAAGTGGTATGGCGTCGCGTTGAAGGGAACGCTGTTCCCTTCGGTGCCGCGCAGATGGTGCACAGAGCAGATGCAGCGAAGTCGACGGGAGATATGCAAGTGATTTATGTCACTTGTGTATCTCCCGTTGACTGCTGCCAAATCCAGAAGGTAAGAGCCTAAGGCCTGGTCTACAATGTCGACATTAACACTTTTGCTGGTCAGGGATGTGAAAAAGACCCACTTCTGAACAACATAAATTTCACCAACAAAAAAGGCCGGTGTGGACAGAGCTATGTTATCAACATAGCTACTGCCATTCGTTGAGAGTAATTTAATTATGCTCACAGGAGAGCTCTCTCCCATTGGCATAGAGTGGCTCGATAGATAATGGGCCAGATTGCAACCCATTGGAATTCATTGACTTCTGTAGGGTAACACAGGATGTAAATTAGCACTGAATATCCTAAAAGCTCTGAACCACTTTGAAACTAATCTATTCATAAGCATCTGATTAAAACACAAATTTCTTGTTTTCAGTGATATGAGCCAATCTCCTTTTTACCAGATATAATGGGCTGGCTGAGTGTGAGGGTCACACAATGGACTGTAATATTGATAGAGGATTTGGAGTTTGTACCCTGTGTACTATGTAATGACGAAAGATGTTAGTGGCCTCTGTCTTGCAATCAGATCCCTTGCAATGGTCTGTCAATGCAGCTCCAGTTGCACTATCACAACTTGTGGTGCAGGTTTATTCTAGCAAAAAGTCATCAAGGACAAGTGTTTTTGACAAATTTGAAGGATGTGATTTAGATAAATATTGACTCAACTATACAAAGTATAAGAATGGAAATCCATAGTATTTAAGTTAATGCTAGCAGGGTGGTTATTTTTTTGGCATATGAAGTTTCTTCAAATGTCAGATGCTAATTCTTATTGAGGATTTAGTTCAGGATAAGTGTAAATCAGAGCATTAAAAAAAATCTCACCCCTCCCCCCATTTTTTTTTAAAAAGGGACATGTACTTCATACACTGGAAAAATTTAAGAACAGCTCAGATGATGTTTTTTTGAACATTCTAGAAACATCCACCAGTCTGCTGAGAGTAGAAAAATTTCAATCTACAGGAACACCCTAAGAATGTAATTTAAAGGAAGTTAGGGTTAAATTTGATCCTTAGATGCACACAAGGCATTCCCACTAAAGTCAGTGTGTCCCTGTGTGAGCTTCCAAAGGCAGAACATAGGGCTTAGACTGAAATAGCTCTTAACTTCTATTTACTATAGATGTGATGTCACTCTAATGGAGGAACCTGGGAGTCTACAATCCAATTTCTTTAGACTCTCAGGGTATATCTATGCTGCAGCTGGGAGCATTCCTCCTAGTTCAGAGAGACTGACATATACTAGCTCTTCTTCAGCTAGTGCCTTAAAAATAACAGTGTAGACATTGCAGTACAGACTAGCCATTCAGATATGCTATTTTTAGCACTCTAGTTCAAGTAGATCTAGTGTCTGTCTACCTGGGCTGGGAGGTACATTTCCAGCTGCAGTGTAGACATGTCCTCATGGACCTGGATACTGTCTTAAAGTTTTGTTAAAATGCAGTGGTGGTTAGTATTAAACTATATTCTTCAGCAGTTCACCATTAGCAGCTGCAGAAGCTGCTTCCATTTAAGAGCTAGCGCCACTCTGAAATTTTACCTAAATCTTTTTGCAAATTCTACATATTTTGAATGGTGATAAGGATGTGGCTAAATAAGAACTTAGTCCATGAGACTTATTAACAATAGAACACCCAAATGTAATTTAACATTCTAGCAGTGCTGAAGTATGTTTATATTCATGTGACCTCACCAAATTTCTTTTGGTATATTGGATGCTTGGTAAAATGCCGATCTGGTATGACAAAACTAGGTAAAGATAAAACAATAAATTACGCTATTTCAAAAATACAACAAAAATATTTGGAAATACTTCAGGAAAATTGGTTACATGCTTTGTTGAATCCTGTTTGATCATGCTAACATGAAAATGTTAGTATTGTTTGCTATTGCATGTTGTCTTCAGAAACAGTCAAGTTCTGTTTAAAATACCTTTTGCTGTGCAGTAAACTAAACAAGCTATTTTGAAAAATATTGCCCTAATGAATAAAAAATATGACTTGGTCCTTCTCAAAGACTAGGTAAACCAAGAACATATTGACGCTTAATATGTACCATGTTTCAGGTGCTTCAAGACAAATGCAACTTATATTAGTTGTGTGCATGTGTGTTGTTTATTTTTAAATGTGCCACGATGAGTGAGTACAGGTGTGAGATTTTACAGAACAATCAGATCACGATCAAGAGGAAACCCAACTTTTTTCTTTTTAAAGAGAAACAGAGATTTCATTTGACTTCAATGTGAACAATAACTCCTTTTTGCTTTTGGCGTTCCATCAGAAATCCTCCCTGTGGCAAAAATTGAAGGTCTGTTTTAATTTTAAAAATATTGTTGCCACAGGGAGGTAGAAGACCTACCTGAAAAACTGGGGATCTGAAAAGGAGCCCTTCCAGGATTTACGGTGTGATGAAAGATATTGAGCTTGAAAGACAACAATGCTGGTATGTTTGTTTAATTTATATAGAATTTAAGCTAGATAGGAAGTTTAGTTATTTAAAGTTACCCTGTAAATGCTTATGGTTATCCTTAAAAGTGGGGAAATAGTAAACAGTGAAGTAAAGCTTAGAACTCCTTAGCCCTTTATACAACATAGTACATTAAACTGTTTATTTTAAAACAAATTCTCTCTCTCTCTTACAGATGACATTTCAGATTACTACTTACACTACCACCAGTGTGGGAACCAATGCTGTACATCTACTTCAAGTCTTTATTAATTGTTTTTACCTATTTGTGTTTCTAGACCTTTTTCCATTTTAATTAAAAACACTAGTATTTTACTTCTTTTCATCTTTCTGATTTTGAGCCTCCAAGCTGTGTTACAGTTGTCTGGATATGTCTGCTTTAATTTTGATATGTTGTATGCTTAGAACTGAACATTAAATCAGTTTAAAACCTGGTAGTTGGATTAGAATTGATTTGAGGGGCAGGAGGGAGAAGATAAGACAAAACAGTACATTATTCTCCATTCTGTCCAGACACTTGATTTTAAGCTGTGTTACTAGGAAGACTCTAATGTGGACATCTGGCTTACATTTTCAAGAAGTATTTGCCTCCTTAACCATTTAGAATTAATGGTTAAGATGTATCCCATTGACAGAATTTGGACAAGATAGGAAAATACTGTTTCCTGGCATTGATGGAGAATAGTTTAAAAATAAATGGAGTGTTGCTTATTGTGGGAGATCTAAATGCTGATGAGGCTGTCCAGTTGGCTGTACAAACTTGATTAAGCACTCAGCTGTTTCAAGCAAAGTTGATGTTAGATACTTCCCCTTTGTCAGGGTACAAAAATGTAGCACCTTATATAAATAGAAAAACTTTGTAAAAACTTTGGCTAAAACACTGTTTATCTATTTTAATGAATAAATCAGACTCGTGTTTAAATGCAAGTGGGGATTAAGAACTAATTTTTGGAACTTGCATTTAAAAAAATCATTTTTATTTTGAACACTTAGCCCAGTGCTGCTGTAGTATTAAGTTCTCATTTTCCCAAATTGTACATATGTATATACACCATTTATTTAGAACATAAATCATATCCCTATATCTACAAATAGGAAAATGGGGATTAAATTGTTAATTCTACACCTTCAATTATACTAACCAAGGACTGATGGATGTATTCTTTTCTCAGTTCACAAACAGCAGCCACCCCTTAAAACTGAAGTCTTTGATGCCATCTTCTGCCACGCAACTCATGTCTTTCCTTCTTTGAGAAAATAACAGAAAATAACAGAAGCAAGAGTCTAGTAAGACACTGGGTGCCATAGTTATACTCTTGAAGTGCAGTTACAGTAGCAGTCCTATCAGAGTTCCTTATATCCCTTTTACAGGTCTAGGGTTTGTGGTTTTTTGGCATTGTTGCTGGGTCAAAAGTCATCAGTGATGACTTGAAAAGCTAATCTCATAAGCTTTTAGGGATAGAAAATAAAACTGTATCCCATTTTATGGCTGAGAATCTGATTTCTTGTAATGTGTAGTTTTTTCTACTAGGCCTGTATGGGTTTTGAAATACCAGATCTTAAAATCAGGTAATTCTGATTTGCAAGCTATCCCCTCAACTCTCAGATTCAATTCAGACTGCTACTAGTAAAAATGGGAAAGCTTAAAACTCTTACATTCAAATGTCTGTTTGTGATATGACTATTCAAATCCTTTTGTAAATAAAAATGGGTGTGAAAGGGAATACCAGACCCAATGTAATTTTAGATCATACTTCTGTATTACGAAGTAGTCGTCCCTGCCTGACCATTGTCTTTATTAATGGTGAAGTTCCACAGTCAGCTTTTGGAATCTAAAGCCTACAAGGTTACTCCAGGGAAGCACCTTTTGGAACAGAAAATGTCTGCTTCATCGTTCTCTGTTACTGGCTCCACTTGCTGAGCAGATTCTTCCTGTTTAAATAGTCGTTCTCCAGCGTAGAACTGCAAAAATAGCATTGTGGGGCAGTAAAAGCTTGAGGCATTAGTTTTTTGTTTTAAATTCAAGTCCTGAAAACTCCCCTTGCGATCTGAAAAGTCAGTTTTGCTTTTTCTAGTTCAGGCAGTACTGCTACCTGTAAAAATTCTGCAAACTGAATTTCTTATTATACCTATCCAATTTCATACTGTCTGCCCACATTGCATCCTCTCCCTTGATTTCCATAGCATTTCACAGGTGTTACACAGAGCAGCACTTTCTCTTTATTTGAAACTTATTCAACAATCCTTGCATGAGTCAGAATAAAATCTAGTTCACTATCAGAGTTGTGTGGGCTAAGCAAAACTAACAGGAGTTAGTTACTCTAACCATTAAAGTCAGCAATTTAAAATACCATTTTAAATAATTTTTCAGAGTTGAGCTGCATTTTAAGGTCACAATTGATAGCAAACTACAGGGTCATAGGAAAGGCTCACGTATCTAGGGTAGAATACCTATTCAGATATTACAGTGATAGATATGGAATAACAGCCTATTGTTCTAGTTATTATAAGGGAATCTTTTTTTATGGAATTTTTAAGGGACAGTGATCCCCTCCCTTTAAGATGGGCAAGGAGCTAGTTCTTCAAAAGCAAGATAACTGAACTGGTACTTGAATGTAATCTGTGAGCCTTCTTTGCCCCTAAATTTAACTACATGAATACAATTAGTGTTCTAAATTCTAACTGGATGTGTAATGGAGAGAGTATTTTGGGAAGCAGCCAGTCTACCTGAAATCAAAGGGTTTTATCATGTGAAAGTTTAGTCCACACTTGCTTGTGCCCCCAACAAAGTCTTCCTATGCTGTATCATAAAAGATGGGGCTAGAATTTAGGCAGTATCTCTTCACACTTCTATCTGAAGAGCTGCTTTTTCTGTTTATGGAAGACAGTATTCAGACACAGGAAAATAAGTGTATTCTGATTGTGTAAGCACTACTTGCCACTTAACTTGCTGTAAATCCACCTTCCAGGTACAGTCTGTCATATGTTCAAGCTTTAAGTGAACATTTCTTCAAACTTTTAGTTTTGGCATAACCGGAGTTTAACTTGCATGGCTAGCACATGGAACATAAAGTGTATCATGGGGCTGCTTCTGCTATATGTTCTGTACTGCTCTATTTACATGAGAGCATTATTTTCCACCTCTATCCTTCCCCAAAGGTGAGAAGGTGATGGCTGAGACTAGGAGAGGATAGGAGCTTGGCAGGGCTGCTAGCTCCTTGAGCACACCTAGAAGCTCAGACTGGCATTTAGAGCTATCAGCATGTTTCAGGTTTGGTGGGCTGCTTGTATAAAAGTGGCCCTTAATCCAGAGGGCTGTACAGAGAAGTGATTATCTTAACATGCAGATAAAGCCCACAAGGTCTCTACTTAAAGGGAAAAAGGGATTATCTTGGTCAGACAATTTCCCAGCTCCTTCCACTACACTGAAGTTCTTGGGAGTAAAATATTAACCACCCATGAATATACTTACAGCAGATTGGGAATGTGAACTATTATTGACTGAGCTACTAAATATTTAAAGAGTTGGTCATAGATGTGGACATCATTAATTGAAGACAGGCAGTTTCTGTAGGCATGCACATTTTCCTGTTCTTGAGCAGGTTCACAGAGCCAGAGTTTCAGCATCTAAACAGGTTAAATTGTTTTCCTCCCTACTACATACCCCAAAACTGGAGGGGGGGGGAAGAGAATGTACGTAGGCTTGCTTTGTTGAGTGAGTGAGACACTAGATCCTCCCACAATGAGGCTTGTATCTCAACTTAAGTGTTTTATGAAAGAGCATATGGCTGTGATTGCAGGTTGCTTGCTAAGGGGATAAGTCCACCCAAATGACCTTACTACATAGATAATAATCTATGTGCAGAAGAGAAGCTGTTTTCCTTGCGTGACTCTTATCATCTGATGGATGGATCTAGATACTGAAGATTTTTTGTTCCTTATTGCCTGTATGTAAACTCAGATTAGCTGTGTCTTCTAAATATTTTAGTGCAGTTCAGATTTTTTTTTACTTTCAGTTCAAGTTGAGTTTACCTATCAAATATTGTGGTTTTGGAATAAAAAGATGATATGCCATTTGAACTGACTTGAATGATGAGTTCAGCCTGACAATTGCCTTGATAGCATGAAAAAAGCAAAACTGAGGCTCTATGAATGGAATTTTAATTCATATACCCCTCTAGCTAAATGTGACTGCTCTATTTAAAAAAAATTGATAAAGGGAATAGAAGGATCTCTTCTAAAAAGTTAAGGGAGGTTACAGGAAGACATTTACTACCCTGTTGCTATCATAGAAGGGGGCCCTGTGTAGCTGTCAGATGTATGAAAGAAGCTGTTTTGAGAAAAACACAGTCTAGACAAAGATACTCCTGAAAATTCCCAGTGCACTGGATAGTTAAAGATGCATATATACACTTGGGTTCTTTTAAACCCAGAGTGAGACATTGCTGAAGGAACTTCAATATGTGGCATATTATTACTGATTTTGATATAATTACTCCCTGTACACACTTTCAGTTTCAGCTAGATTGAAGTATAGTTTACAGGTGGACTCATCAGTAAACAAAGGATCAAAATTCTTGATACAGCATTGAAGTGCTTATAGTTGCTAATCTGATATAAGCATAGGTCATTTATGACAAGGTTTAGCCTGATTTGGAACAAAAGGCTAAAATTTCCTAAGAGTCATGCCACTATTTGGGACAGGCAGGAGTTAGACCCAAGCATGTGATCTTTCTCATAGCAAACTGAATACAAAGTGGCTGCCTTTCATTTGCATAAGACAAGATCTGTAACTTTTTACAGTTCCTAGAAGGGAAGGATATTTTCAGTTCAAAGACTAATGGAAGCTAGCAACCTCCGTGTAGCTATGATCTCTCTCAGTAACCAGAAGCCTTAACAGATGCTCTGATTGAGTTATTGCTGATTTAGAAGAATGTTACACACAGTGGGAGAAATGCTATACCTTGGAACATCTACCAAGCAGTCTTACATTTGAGGTGGACTTCACAGGACTGCTCCAGAAAAAGTATTTCTGCCAAATCCAAAAAAGTGACTCTCACTTTGTAAATATGCTGAGACTACAATAAGTTATAATATAGTCCCTCTTCTCTTGAAATAGTAAATGGCTGTGGCCCAGTTAAAGATGGAGGTAAACTAGGTTTAGCAGCTAGGCTGTATCAGAGGGTCAATTTAGGTTTTTGAATACATCCAGGTTGATAAAGCTTATCTGGAATTTGTTTGGCTAACGATCTTAACCTAATAGCAATCCCTTGCAAAGATCCTTTGTTGAACTACTTGATGTCGACACAGGCAACAGTGCAGAGTTGGAGCAGCACCTTGTAGCCTGCGGCTGACTTTAATAAGTCTTCCAGATGCTGGACTGCGGACTCTTGGGAAGTCGTCCATGATCTCCAACTCCTCAAAGCCCGAGGGATTTATGCTCCAAGAAGAATGTGAGGACAGACCCTGAACTCGTTACAGGACGAAGAGTCTTCCTCCGCTATAAAAGCTAGACTCCTAGGAAGAAGCAGCATTGCTTGAGCTAAGCCGCTGAGATGACAGTGCGGGTGGGAGAGAAGCCTACTGCCTTTCTGCGCGATCCTGCCTGTCGGCCCCGGGACTCTTCTCCTTGCACAGGGACCCGCCGTCTGCCCTCCCACGGGCTGGCTCTCGCAGGCCGAGCAGCGGGACGTCGGAAGAAGGTCGTCACTGACCTACCTGCTCCCCACCTGAGCTGAGGGGGCGGAGAGGATGCTCCCGCCACAGAGCAATGGGGCGAGCCTCCGCTACCCGCAGACACGCAGGGCAGGGCCGGGCCTCCGACTTAGCGCCGAGTCTTGCTTTGTGCGGCGAGGCAACGGAGAGCGGCGCGCGGCTTCCCCGCCGCGGGAATGCAGGCGGCAGCTCGGCGCTGTCCGGGCCGGTGGAGGGGAACGGGGCTGAGCATGAGCCGCTCGCGGCAGGCAGCGCTCCCCAGCCGCAGGTGCCCGCTCGCCGCTCTCGCGCCGCGGGCTCCGCCGCTTGCCCTGCGTTGCTGCTGTGAGTGGCAGCCCGCCACTTCCTGTCTGAGGCTGGCGGCGGAAGGATCGTGTGCGCCGCGCTGGAGGAAGCGCTCCCCCGCCGCCGCGTTGTGTTGTGGGGGTGACCCGCGCTGGGCTGGCTGGCGGGCCGCTCGGTGTGCGGAAGGATCCGCGCTCTGGGCCCGCCCCGCGCTGGGGCTGCGTGTGTCCGAGCCCGCCAGCTCTGCGCTGCGAGTCAATGTGAAGCCGATCCGGCACCATAAACATGGCGACTTCTCTGCATGAGGGGCCCACGAACCAGCTCGACCTGCTCATCCGCGCCGGTAGGTGCCCGCACAAGTTTCCTCTCCGCCGCGGGGTGCGCGCCGCCGGCTGCGGGAGCAGCGGCGCACGCCTCGGGCCGGGGCGGCGGCAGCGCTGAAGCAATGGAGGGCGAGTCAGGAAGTGATCACCTTGGGCAGCCACCTGGGCGGCGTGGGGCCGGGCGACGGGCACCTGTCCCGCGCCCGGCGACCCCCGCTGGCGGGGAAGTTGTAGCGGGGCGGGCCGCGGAGTTGTGTGCGCCTGGTGCGGCTGCGGAGAGAACCAGGAAGTGTGCGGGATCGCCCGTCCCCTCCCCTCTCCCGCCGCCGCCGCCACGCTGTCTGAGCGGAGACGCCGTGGGCAGCCGCTTCCCCGCGCAAACCGCCGTGCCCCCGCACTGGCCGTTCCCCGGACTGGCGGGCTCCGCTTGGCGCGGGGGGCCGTGCCCCGAGCCCCTTGTCCCCATGCCCTTTAACGTCCCCTCTCCAGGGCCGGGGTCCGGCCCGGCTCATCTCCGCTGCCTACGGGGAGATTGGCCGCCCGGCCCACGTGCGGGCTGGGGGGGTCGGACAAGGGGGCGATGAAAGGAACCGTTTCCCCCTCCCCCACAAAACCCTATAGCGGAAGCGCCGAGCACCCTCAGAGGCCCGGGCGCGGGGGGAGTGAGGGCCAGCTCGCCAATCAACGCCGGGGACGCTCGGAATCGGAACGCCGAGGTCCGTGGGGGGCGGGGCTTGCTCCGGCCGGCCAATGCGCGCGGGGCGGGAGGCTGAGTGGCAGCTCCCCGGCGCGCTGACAACGCGCGCCTGGAATTGGAGGGAAGAGGGTTGTAAACACGGAAGTGGGGGCGGAGCTGGGCGCGCGCGCGGTGCCCGGCTAGGTGCTCGGGGGACCGTCCCCGCGATGCGGCCGCGGGGGAGTGGGCGAAGTTTGGTGTCAGCTCGGCCAGAGGCGAGGGAAGCGGGCAGTCCTCGCGTGGGCTGGGAGGCGTGGTGAGCGGAGCGGGCCCGGCCCGGGTGCGGGCTAGCCATGGGTGCCGCGCGTGGGGTCCGCGCCGCCCACGTTGCAGCCAGTGGGGCTGCAGCGGGCGGCTCCGCTGTTCTCCTCGCGCGCGTGGGGCTCCGGTGTGCTGCCTCCACGCCCTCCCCCGCCACTAGGAAGGAAGGTACCTTCCCGCCACTCCCGCAGCAGGGTGTGCGTACGGCGAGGGCGGGGTAGTCTGCAGTAGGCTGACCTGAGTGGACAGCGCTGGGTAAACGTACAGAACACACTTCTGCAGGTACCTTAACAGAAACTAACTTCTCTGTAACAGTCCAGCCCTCCGCAAGTCTCTCATTAACAGCCCTGTGATACAGTGCCACTTGCATCGGTTTGCCATCCCACCTGCAGTGGTGGATTTAAAGGGATTACTTCCATTTCAACCAAAGGATTGTATACAGTAAATCAAAGTTCTCCTAGCACTAATATCTCGCTCCCATTGTTATCATTTCCCACTTTCCATGGAGGATGTTGGCACTGGTGGTGAGTACCTCCTCCAATACAAATCTTGAGTCCAAGGCACAGCCTCCCAGCCCAGCTTCATGTATTCTTGCCTTTATTCTTCTCCCTTTGTATTGAAAACAGGTTTTTATGGATCCGTAGCCCACCCCCTCACCTCCAAAAGTCTGGGAATGTAATGAAGACCTTAGACCATTGAGAGAGGAATTCTTATGTAGCTGAACAATGATGCCTGCAGTCAACTAAAGCATATCCCAGGAAAGATCCACTTAGTCACCACTTACATTACAGGATGGTGGCTTCAGAGTGGAGGTGGGGAGAGCAGAGAAAAAAATGGTTGGACCTGCATATGGCGACAGAGGACCTGAGTGAAATTATTACTTTTTGTTTCCAAATCATTATGGATATACAGCAGTGTTATATACAGCACTCTGCCCTTCCCACATTGCTAAATGAGAATAGCGTCTCAGGTAGATGGTATGGCGAATCTGGGAAACAAAGGGAAGGCAGTGTCCTGGGATAGAAAGAGTCCCAGAATGGTAAAAATTGAGAACCACTGTCCCAGGGAATTATCTTTACAACCAGCTATAAGATGGTAGTGTGCTTTTAATTAAAAATTTGTGTAAAAATAAACTTTGAGTAGTTGCATGTTCATAGACATGTAGTATTAACGCTGCTCTTCTTCATTCCCATAACCAGCTCCTTTTCTGCAAAACCCTAATGTATGGACAGAATCCGCTGTTAAGTACTGAGAGTGGAGACTTCACTCTTATCTGGAATGATGTTAAATCTATGCAAAGCCATGCATAGCTCCACATAATGTGATCTGTTTTTTGGATTAAACTGTAAATTGTACACATTTTTCTTTAAAATTAAAGCATTTTAAGGTGGTGTATGCCTTCTGGAACAAGTGCAAAAACATTCTGGAAATGGATTCAGAAATAGTTGAAAACAAAGATTAATTCATGTTCTTTAGCATTTTAGGAATGAACTAAAACTGGGATACAGTATAAAAGTTTTAATGCTGAGTTCATCATTAGGGCAGTGATGTCAGGCATAGAATCATGAAGTATAGGTCTGGACTGAACTCATGAAGTAATCAAGTTCAGCGCTTTGCACTGTGGTAGGACCAAGTAAATGCAGAGACCATCACTGACGTGTTTGTCCCACCTTTTTTCAAAACTTCCATTGAAGGGAGGTTGTGGAATGTCCATGAAGCCTATTCCAGAACTTAACTACCCTTGCAGTTACAAAGCTTTTTCCAATATCTAATCTACATCTCCCTTGTTGCAGATTAAGCCCATTGCTTTTTGTCCTATCTTCGGTGGATCTGGAGACCAGTTGATCACAATCTTCTTTATATCAGTCCTTACTGTATTTGAAGACTGTTCTCAGGTTTCCCCTCAGTCTTTTCTCAAGACTAAACATGCCCAGTTTTTTAATCTTTCTTCATAGACCAGGTTGTCTACATTTATCATTTTTGTTGTTCTCCTCTGGGCTCTCCAGTTTGTCCACGTTTTTCCTAAAATGTGGTGCCCAGAATTGGCAGAGTACTCCAGCTGCGGCCTTACCTGTACTGAGTAGAGCTGGACAGTTACCTCACGTGTTACACCTATGACAGTCCTTTTAATACACCCCACAGTATTAGCCTTTTTCACAGCTGCATCACATTCCTGAATCATGCTCCGTTCATGATCCACTATAAACCCCAGATCCTTTTCAGCACCGCTGCTGACTAGCCAGGTATTCCCCATTTTTTAGTTGTCCATTTGATTTTTCCCTCATTGAATTTCATCTTGTTGATTTTATACCAATTCTTCAATTTGGTACCGTTGTTTTGAATTCTAATCCTGTCTTATAAAAATGTTTACAACCCCTTCCAGCTTGGTGTCCTCTGAAAATTTTATAAGTGTACTCTCAACTCCATTATCCAAGTCATTAATAAAAATGCTGAACGGCAGTACCAGGCCCAGAACTGACCCCTACGGGACCCCACTAGATACGCCTTCCAGTTTGACAGCAAACCACTCTTTGAGTATGGTCTTTCAACAAGTTGTACACCCACTTTTTAGTAATGTAATCTAGACTGCTGTTTCCTTATTTGCTTGTGAGAAAGTCATATAGAACTGTGTCAAAAGCTTTAACTAGAATCAAGACATAACATCTACTGTCCCCTTCCCCCATCCATTGGGCCAGTAACCCTATTAGAGAAAGAAATTAGGTTGGTTTGGCATGCTTCTGTCTTCCTTGTCCATCCTTTAAAGTTTCTTAATTGTCCTTCCTTTACAATTTAAGGATACAATTCTGTCGCGGGTAAAGTGCTGCCCCAGGCTGCTGAATGCTCTGGGGACCGTAATCACATTGAAGAGTTTATAGAGGCATAGTATTTTATACTGAAGGCAGTGGATGGAGGATGGTTGCAGGATGCAGTCCTAAATAGGAATTCTCTGGAGTTCTGAGTTTGAATTGGATGTCACCATGTGGTTCAATCAGACTCTGACAAGTTCAACATTAATTTTAATTTTTTAAATATTTTGTAATAATTGTTACTGGTTACTTTGGGAGACAGCTAGAATGGGTGCATTTGATGTGTACATGTTGTGTCATCTGTCAGTATACTAAAGGAATATTAAAGTGTTTTTGGTGAAATATGATATATTCTATTGTACACAAAACCTCTCTTCTTCCCTCTCACTTCAGATTCTTTCTGTTGTTCGTTTATTTCATTTAACTTCTTAAATTTCAGATTTTAAAAAAGCAATATTTGTGTTTGGATTTATAATAGATAAAAAGCAACACCGGTCAAAAGCAGTAGACACCGGAGTAGGAGTTAGAAAAAAAAGCAGCTCACCTCTGCCAACAGAATTTGCCCCCTGCAAACTAAGATATTCTACATAAAAATACCCAATCTATTTAAATCACTGCATGGGTACCACAGTTTTCACCAGTGAAAAAATATCCTCCATTTAAAAAGTATGAAACTAGGAACAACTGACATCTGAAACATCTTAAGCATGCCAAGAGAATACATAAAATAGTAGGAATGGGTTTACTTGATCAGCACTGGTGATGTATTTAAATTTAGTGGGTTTTTTATATTTTGTTCTTGATACTAAAGCTGGTAGTGATATTAGGTCATTTAGAAAGTTGCAATTTAAAGTTCAAATCCTTGTCTTATGCAAGTACAGTAGTCCAAATCAAACTACTTCAGTGGGACTTATGCTAGTGAATAGGGTGAGCTGGATGTGGCCCTTAGGCCTTGTCCTCACTAGAGAATTGAGCTGTTTGTAATTGAATTAGTTTAAACATAAACAATTAGTGTTCACACTAGCCATCCTAAATATAAATGTTGCCCCACATTTACACAAGCACTGTCCTAAACAGTTTAATTTTCAGTGTCTGTTGGGTACTCATTCTAGCTCAGCTTCCAGAAGTAGTGCATTCTGGGGGGTTTTACAAGGCCACTGGGGCAGTAGTGGAAGGACTAGTTGAATGCTTTCTGTTTGTGTGCATCCATAGTAGCAGTCAGCTGATTTTGACTGGCTTTATTAAGCCTGCTAAAAAGTCTTTAAAACGAGTTGTTATATCTTTGTAGACTGTCTGGAGTATTTTTGTATGTGGACATAAAGTGTTCTACAAACGTTCTAGGAGCTTTCACTGGTTTAGTTTCTTTAGAGTAGACTAGACCTAGATGTTTGCAAGATAACTTCCTTACTTAGCAGAAGTGGTGGGCATAACATCTGTTTCTTTATCTATCCTTTAACTATTTGATAGCCATTTCCATCTCTGCAGTATGAGTGTCTGTGCACTGCTAGTATGCCTATCACCATAGTAAGTAGACACCATATTTATCTACTTATTTTAATGTATCTATATGGTGTCAAACGGATTTAGGAAAAGCAATCCTTTATCCTAAGGGATTGTACCCTTCAGTGCTTTGACTTTTCTGTTCAGGAGGTCTTTTAATGTATGTTTCCTGGAGCAAAAATGTCTGGCTAATCTATAGTTACTACATGAAGGCAAAGACAAGTCTTACATTGTACCCCAAAAGTGGCAAGGCTCAAGTTCATCCTGATCTTTGGGGGTATGAACTGATCTTACAGTTTAAAAAAAATAATTTTTTTTTCTGGCCATTAGAGCAAAATATTTCTCTCAGTGTTGGACTCATAATTTGCTAATATCTGTGCAAACATTAGTGTTGGGAACATTTATTCTTTTTTGTACTATTGAGTCTTGTTTTTCTGAAGTGATTTCATTATCACCCTGAAGTAGTTTTCAGGTGATCAGTAGTTAATTCAGACTAGTAGAATTCAAACTGTTATGCGGATAAGATGCCATTTAGATTTCGGAACAAATTTCTATCAAGAATCACCCAGCAGTCTAAAATTGCTTTCAGCAAGTGCCATATTCTGTTCTGAAAGTTCCTGACTATTAAATGAATACATGTAGTTTAGATATTTAATTAAATTATGACTTAAGTACTAACATTTAGTTTTCCTCTTTTGTTTTATTTTATCTCAATAGTTCACAAAAAACATACTTCTATAGACTTATGAAATCATTTAGAATATATTTGCCATTCGTGTGTTTGTCCTGTTTCCATGCTTGGAATAATGAATTCTTCAGTAAAGTATTGCTCTAGTTGCCCCGTGGTATTTAAGACTAAGGTGTTATAAATCAACTGCTGCAGTTAAGTGTTGACCTTGAAATGTTGATAATAATAGTTATCAAGATAAAAAGACAGGAAGGTATCTCTTACACAATTTTTTTTTTAAACTAGCCTTTAAAAAAAATCCAGGCTCTATTTCTATTTGCTTTACCTCATTTTGGGTGAACTTTATTTCTAACTGTGCTCTTAGTTTTAAAACTTGATTAGTTGCCAGTATTCTGTTCTGTAATTCTGAAGTACAGCACTGTCAGACTTAATTACCAAGTTTGGTGTTCTGTAACAGCTGTTGAGAGCCTTGTATAATCTACGGTGCATACTGTTTGTTTAGAAACATGGAAATTAAATAAGACATTCAGGTAGTAATGAACAGAAACATTGATGTACTTATTCTTTTTAGTAATTAGAACTCTTCTGATTTTGTTACTCAGTTAACTCTCCTGGTGCCTATAACAAATCCAAATAGTGGTCAGAGATTAGAAAGAACTGCTTACATGTTTCATTTGGATTGTTCATAATTTTTTTTTAAGAGGAATTGAATTTCTCCACACCAACATTTCAGAAGATACCATCATTTTATAAACTGTCCAAAAGTTGCCAGAGAATCAAGTAGTTTTATATATCTGTGTAGTAAGATAAAACTTGGTTTAAAGAATGGAATGTGAGAGTCATGTTAGTTTTTAACTATTCCAGATAGGAAAGTGTCATTTTCTGTGATTCTGTTACCCAGTTTTGCAAAACTTATTAACATTTGGGTGAACTACTTTGTCTCCTTTGGGCAAGTAATAAGTCATTTATAGGTGATTTTTTTGAGTCGTCAGAGTTAGGTCTGAAGCTATTGAATTGATTAATCAGTACAGTTGATATTTATTACATTAGGTTTTTTAAATGTGCAGCTGAGTAGCATAGTTATAAAAATATTTCCATGATGTTTGCACTGAACAGGTACCTGTGCATGCATGTTAAAAAATGTAAAGAGGTAATTTTTCTAATTAAAGAAAAAGGAGATTCTTAGTATGATGTAGTGCATGTGTATTATAATGACGTTTCTAATGTAATAAAAGTAGGCTAGCCCAGACAGTCATTTAGTATTGTTGAAGGGCATTTACTATTTAGTGTCTTCTGGATTTTCTTTCATTGTGAGAGTCTTACTTTGGATTGGTTTTGGATTTTGTTGGGGGCACCCCTTTTCCTCCCTTTTTCACCCCTTTTACGTGGTGAGATTATAAGAAAGATGGTGGTGGTGAAGAGTACAGTCTAATGGCCTGCTCTTCTTTATCTCCCACATCTCTTGATGTTCTCAAGGTCAGCCAACTGGCTTATTTGTCCCAGTGGCAGTGCTGGCAATGTGAATTTTCTCAATTAAATCTCCAGGATATCTTTTCTAGTTTCCCTTTCTGTCACAAAGCTTTACTATGTTCTTTTCCTGTCAGACACACACTAACTTGCCACATATTGGCAATTAAAGGCTTTCCAGAATAGAGTTTGACAGAATTGGCCTAGATGTAAAAGGGCTTGGAGTGATGTAAAGGGGCTCTTATATGGTTCCAAACAGGGAAAGATTTCTTCAGTACAGGGATTGTGGAACATAGCCATAAGGCTGCATTCCTGAGACCTCTCACAAGCCTGTGCCAAAGATGGGGTTGGAATGGGTGGGCTATGCCTGGGGTGAGGCACAAGCATGCAGTGTGGCAGAGATTGAGACACATTACTGTAATTGAGACTGATCCCCAGAAATGCCTGGGAGTGGGAGGACTGAAAAGTACGTTTCTTCCCTCTGAGTTCTGTGCTGTGCATCTAAGAGATCAAGCACGATGTACATATTCGGCATTAAGAAATGAAAATTACCATATAGGATGATTTTTATTTCTCAACGCAGTTGTGTAAATTCAGTTATATTAACTTAGTATGTTTGAAAAGCCCTCTTAATGCTCTTTAGGCAAGCTAGCACTCTTGAAGCTGTGTTAGATGGCTGTGTTGAAGCCTAGGGGAGAGGATGGCTACCTAATGTGGCTTTAAAGATGATAGCCTCTGTCTTAAATAATGTTTAAAATGGCTTTTAGATCATGTTAAGCTAACTTGATTAAGCCAACATGATTGAAAAATGCACCTTTTTTTGGTCCCTCAGGGTAAAGACATAATTTTTGGGCTGTTGTTTTTATATAGTAAAATTTCAATGGGATTTAGACTCCTATGTCACTTAATTACTTAACAGAATTTTACACATACAGTATGTGGGCAGAGGTAGATGAGAGAAGTTTAAAAAAAATGGACAGTATAATTAGGGGTGGTAGATTCATTTTTTATTTTTTATAATTTCAACTGATCAGTGTACATTTTTAAGCATTTTTATATTTTTATCAATTTAAATTTTCAGTTTTGGGAAATTATGGCAATGATCAGACAATGAGAGGGGTCAGACAGTAATTATTTAATGATGGTTGACATTGAGATATAAAATGTTAAAGCTTCATGATCATTAAAACACAAATTGTCAATATCGTATGTCAAAATATGTCCTGTGTTAGGCTAAGTGCTCCTCATCTGCAGTGCGGGATTTGGCTTACCACCTGTTGAAAATGATTAACAACTTCAGATCGGAAATTTATACAGATGTGCACAATTTTAATAAACTAGTTGTAATATAAATTAGTTTACTGCAGATACTTAAAACCATCAAAATTGTTTTGTATTCTTCATATAATAGATTTATGTATAGAACACTAAAGCTTGAAAAGGTATAGATTGTTAACTAGCAATACTGCAAAAAATAATTCCTAAAACAAAGCAAACTAAAACAAAATGAAAGTTTCACAGCTGACCATGAAGGAAAATGTCAGAATAATTTTGAGATCTTTAGTCGCTTTTTAGGGTCTAACATAACTAATATCCTTGGACCAACACGGCTATAACAACAGTGCATAAAATATAACTTGTCATTTTTATTTTCCAGTCTGGTGTGGAATTGAAATTATATAATTGGTCAACTGAATAGCATTTTTACTTACGATTGATTGGTGGAAAATTTTACCTGTTGAGTTAGGGGCCTGAGCTATCAACTTCTGTATAATTGAAGCTTTTACTTAGAGTGCAAGTGTGTGGACAGCAACAGTGCAAGACTGGGCAGTTTACACTGCTGCTCTTCAGAATTCTGGGCATTAATGAAACTGTCAGATTCATGTCAATTTCAAGTTGCTGCTGCTTGGGAAAATGCTAGCAGGAGCAGCAGCAGAGGCTGGAGCATCCAAAAATAGCGGCCCAGGGAAGAAGGGGAGGTATTGGAGAATCCTCCTTCTTGCAGGCAAGGGTTGAGGCGGTAGGGGTCAGTGGTGGAGATTGCTCGCAGCAACCTGAATGCTCTGGGGTGGGCTCTTTCTTCTTTCCAGCTGCTATAGCGAGGGGCTGGAACATCGAATGTACCATGCATCTATTACTCCAAAAAGATAAGCCCCTAGCTTGAATCCGGGGTCAATATCATCATAGAAATGTCAGTAGCCAGCTGGTGTGGAGCTGCGTTTCTCACCAGGGCACTGCATTGACTCAGGATCTTGCTGATAATACCCCTCTCATATGAGCTTCTAGGCTAGTGTGTTTAGTCCTCTGGCAAGTAGGTGTTTGGTAAATTTCTCAGTCCTTGGCTCTCTGTAAAGTTAACTGGAGACCATGCTAGAAAGAGACCTCCCCCCTGTGTACCACATGACTTTGTGTACAATGTTTTTTTCTGTGCCAGAAGTAATAGTTCATAGTTTGGGTATTTTCCCTACTTTTTAGTTAAATTATGTCATGTTGTTCACCAGAGTGTTCAGTAATTGAATAGTTGTCTTGAAGTTCCAATAGAGAGTTACTAGTTGAATCCTTTTTAGTTCACTGACGCTGGAGATAGGTGACCCTGCTTATTCTAAAGATAGATTTACTCAGATGTTGGCTGCCTTGCAGGAACGATTTAGCTTTGAGCAGATTTCCATAAATGGAAAAAGTAATTGGAGAGAGACACAGTACCTTGGTCAGAGTGTCAGTGATGTGCAACAGGTGTTTATGGAGTGGCCGGTTTTAAAACCTTGTCCAAGGGCAAGGAATAGGGAATTGGCCTTGAATGTAATGATATTTCAATCTTAAAATTCAATTTGCTTATTTAAAAAAAATGCTGTTGATGTGCTCATGTTAACAGCTGTGTCCTATGTCAAGTTAAAATTTGAAATGTATGCTATAGCTAGATTTAGTTTTAAAACTTTTTATTTAATAACTCAGTGTTTGTAAGATTGAAGTTGAAAGGGAAATGTTCAGTTGCTCCTTCTCCCTTCCCAGCTATCATTTAAGAGAGTAAAGCTGCATACTAAAAAAACTGCTAGCCCTTCAGCTCTGAATTATAGCTAAGGTCATGTAATAGAACATGGAGCCATATATATTTGTTATGCAAACAAAATTATTTGTTGTTTACTTGTTCTGCCCAGATGGACTGAAAACATTATTAGGTGACTGCTTGGCGTTAATAGGACAATGTTTAATAGGAGAATAGTAACTCCTTCCCTGACGACTGTTAATTTATAAACATCCTTTTTAAGATCAGTTTGTTTTGGTTTAAAATTAATGCAGAAGTCGGATCTCAAAGTCCTATCTTGTAATCCCTTAGTCAGTTACTGGGATCTGTATTCTTACTGATTAACCAAAATCCAGTTTAAGAAGTCGGGGCATTGGTTAGTAATTGCCTTCGAGCTACCTAAAACATGTTTTATTGTTGTTAGCATGAGACCATTGGTGTAATGACTTCTGTCAGATTTCTCTTGGGTTTCATTTTGTACAACACAATTTAAATATGTACTGGATTATGTAAAGTGGTTGTATTGCAGTACCTGTGACCTTCTTATAAATAAACTTGTATGATTGTGTTTTGTATTATTTTGCAGTGGAAGCATCAGTTCATGGCAGCAATGTGCACTGCACAGATAAAACAATTGAAGCTGCGGAGGCTTTACTTCATATGGAGTCTCCTACCTGCTTGAGAGATGCCAGGAGTCCAGGTATGTCAACCACAGTTCCTTATTGCATGAGATCTTTCTCCCTTTACTAATTTAACAACCAGATTTACAAGGAGCTGGCTTATACTGAGGACACTAAATATATTTGTTTTCTCATTTCAAAACAGTTGTTTGGTTGTGTTAGGGTCCCAGATTTGTGAGAGGTTTTATTTGGTCTCTCTTTCCTGCAAGGGATATAGTGCCAAAATTTTTCATCCCTCTGAGGCAGACTCTTGGCTCATTAACTAGTTTTAATGGTAGGATAGGCTTTCAAAAGTTTTTACCTAACACTTACTTCCCTGCAAAGCAATAGGCATGGTGGTTACTTTTACTAAGTGACAGTGAGTTCTTCCTTCCCATGGAATGTCTCACTTCTAGAAAGTTTCTCATGCTAGGTGAGCTGAGGAACGAAAGCATTGAGGGTCAGTCTTAAACCACTGTAAATACTGCTTTTTGTTGTTCATAGTCCATTCAGTGTCCATGACTTTTTAAAAATAGATTATCTCTTCAGTCACACACACTGGAAATACATGATGATTTTTTCACTTTTATAAAGGTAAGTGTATGATCCTTCTAGCTAGATTCAGACATAAAACCTATTTGAGGTTGAAAAATTGCAGAAATGAAATTTATGCCAATCAGCTTTGATCCAGTTTATAGTTTGTGTCATAAATTGTTCTGAGTCTGACCCCTAATTTGCCTGATTAAGAACTGAATTACATTCCTAAAAGAGAATTCCAGTCTAATTTTTCCATTTTATTACAGAGGAGACTAAATCATACACAAAAGCCTTGGGTCTAATTTTCAGAAGGGCTGGATATCCAAGACTCCTGTTGAAATCAGTGGGAATTGTGGGTTCTCGGCACTTCTGAAAAATAGTTCCCTGTTATCTTAGTATATAGTTACACAATCTCCAAAGCAACATTAAAAGAACAAGTAAGGCTGCAAACTCAAGCACTGAAAAGTTAGGAAATGCCACAATTCAGGTTGCCTGTGCAATTTTAATTTGGATACAGTCTTTAATTAAATGACCACATGCTATTTTTTCCATGCAACCCCTGTGTCTGAACAGGATAAACTTATTCTGGAGATAAATCAGGGTTGTATAATGAAGGCATCTATAGGATTCCTGCTTCATTTATGGAAGAAGTTGGAAGGTGTGTAGCAAGTGAGGCAAAGGATTTTAGGAGATGAAAGTATGATATCATGGTTAAGGCAGTTGAATGCTGCCCTAGATAATTGGATTCTGTCCCTCCATCTGCTGAAGTTCCTGTGTGATGCTAGGCAAATAACTTCAACCAACCATTTCATAGGTGTTCACTAATTGTGTGTGTGTTATTTTTTGGGTGCCTGAATTGAGACCCTTGGGTCTGATTTACAGAAGTACTGAGTGCCCACAACAGCAACTCATGTATATAGGAACTATGATTTGAATATATAAAGTGCTACATAAAACTAAGCACTCTAAAAAATCAAGTCCTAGACATCTCACCTAAGGCACCCAAAATTAGTGGATACTTTTTAACTTAATCTCTCTGTGCCTCATTTTCCCATTGGTAAAATGGAGATAACCATACCTCCTCATCTCTCAGGAGTGTTGAGAAAATAAATTCATTAATGTTTTTTAAATACTCAGTATAATGATGAGTGCCATAGGAAAGCCCATGAGGAAGATAATAACTCTGTCTTAAGAGTAGGGTTTGAATAGTGTGCAGTAGGAAAGGCATGGGATCACTCATTTAAACAATAAATTGAAACCAAAATATTGAATAGCTGCTCATTAAATGAGCACCATCCATTTGATGAACTGAATGAGATAGTGATCGTGTGGAAAAAATAGAATGTGATTGTAATTAAAGACTGTATCATGCTTCATATGCACATGGAAGCCGAATTAAGGTTGCTTCATCCCCATCCTCAAGGTCCTGGTCACAATCTACTCCCCTCCCTCCTCTGATTCTGGCTCTTGTCTCTTCTGAACTAGAATAGGACAGTTTCCTCTTCCATGCTACATGCACCCAGTAGATGGGACATTGAGTGCAAAGGAGAGAGAGGTTCTGTGACCTCTGTTCCAGTGGCAATCCAAGAGTTGCAATTGCAAGGAAAATCCTGCTGGAACTCAGGCTGAAGCATGCTCAGTGCAGATGGAATCTTAAGGGAATTTACCTGTGAAGTTCTAGCAAGTCTCTACTGAGCTAATGTGAACTGCGAGTGTTCAGACTTATAACTTGGTCACATTTGAGTGTATTTTCAAAGGGATGGAACAGCTAAATCCCTGACACAAAGCACTCTCTCACCTCTTGCCAAATTTCAGTCACTTTTCCAAAGCGGGAGGCACTAGAGCAGGGGTGTCAAACTCACTTCCTATGGCGGGCCACATTTAAATTAAATTTAGTTTAAGGGGGCCACGCATACCACTAAAAAACCTCATACGCTACTCTAAAACACTCTACACTAAAACACATCATACTCTACTGTACTTTACTTACTCTACTCTCCGCCGTCAAATTTCTCCCAGCAGGGTGAAATTCGGCGGCAGAGCAGGAGAGTGGGACTCACCGGGACTCACAGACTCGACTCTCCGCCGTGAAATCTCCCTGCAGGCTCTAATTCGGCGGCAGAGTGACAGAGTCCGACGGCCTTTTCCTTTTTCACACGAGATCTCGCGGTATCATATGCTAACGCGAGATCTTGCAGCCTTTTACTGAGCTCGGCTCAGAAAAAACTGCCGGGCCGCATAACACAAGGCGGCGGGCCGGATCCGGCCCGTGGGCCGGATAACATAAGCCGGCGGGCTGGATTCGGCCCGCGGGCCTTGTGTTTGACACCTGTGCACTAGAGCTTCAAAAACAAGTGTTACCAGAATTTTTTTACATGGGCAACACACCGTGTTTTTCCCCAGCCTTATATTTTGGAAATGACTGAACTTGTGGCTGAAGTTGTGGCTGAAATTTTCCAAAAAAATTCAGCCTGAGGCAAACACCTGGCATGAAAATTTCAGCCCCAAACTGACAAAATTTGCACAATTTTGCAGAATTCTAAATATTGTGCTCAGAATTTTTTTTTTTTTTTTTTTTTGGAACAGAGTTTTAATTTTTTTTTCAGAATTCCCTCAGGAGTAATAATAGGCAGTGCTCTGAGCTTCACCTGTAATAAAGACAAATGGGAATTTGTCACATTTTAAAGTTTGGTTACTCAGTAAATTTAGAAACCATTTGAACGCATGGGATAGCAGCCCTTTTCAAAAGTTGAGGTAATTTTTTTTGTTCCCTCAATTTAATCCAATCTAAAATCAATTTAAAAATATTTAATACAACTTGGATATTTTTTATTTAAATATGAATATATCGAAAGTACAACTAATAATTGCAACTTAACTTTGAATTTGGTTATGTGGTTGAAAGCCAATCCATAATATTCAAATATCTCGCAAAAATGTAAGCATGTACTTAAATTTACACATTTGATTTGTAGGGTTACTCATGTGTAATTGTACATATGTTTAAATCTCTCTGGGATTGGAGCCATAGTTCTGTAGCTAAATTTATCCCTTTTGCAAGTAATAGCATTTTAGGATTAAAAGGTTCCTTGTGAGATGTTTATGTATACATATTTACAAATGTGTAGTTGCCTCCTAACTCTACTAGCTTTCTATTTGGGTCAATTATGTCTGGTTGGCTTAATCTGTATTTATTAAAAAATGGGTTTCCAACCGGGTAAACCATAATAGCTCTGTTGGAGTCACTATAGTTTGCAGTTATAGAGGTGATATAATGTAGCATACAACCTGTATTATGGTGAAGTTAAAATGTTGTACATGAAGATCAACAGGTTACACAATAGTTCATGCATGCCCAGTAGCTGACTGAAAAAGGTAATCTGTCTGCTTTTAATAAATAACAAAAATGCTTGTAAACCTGAGTATACATTTTAGACTACTAGTCTGCAAAAGTTCACCTAAAATCTATTTTTGAAATACACGTGCAAAAATACAGCTAAAATAGAAAGTTGTTCTTTTTTTTTTTTAATACGCTGCATTTTAACAGCTTCATATTTTGTTTTATTTTGAAGTGTGGACAAAGCGGACTGCCCTATTTGTGTATGTAAACTTAAGAGTGTGTTGAGTTCTATGGTAGAGTTTTCAATCATGGCTAAGTTTTATAAACTTATGAAAACAGGAGCGTATGATGAACTGCTGGTGGATCATTAACATCAGTAAATATTAAAATGTCATCTTAACTCCTACCCATTTTAAAAAAGTAAAATTTGGGATTAAAAAAGGAACTTGGAAAGTTTCACAAGTATTTAAACATATCAGACTTAAAATGCAGCCATTCACCTTTCACTTATTCTTGATATTGTAGAATGTTTTCTTACAGTGTTAAGAAAGAATTTTACTGACCTTGCAGCAAGCAGTTTATTGAAGACTTTGGTCTTATTTCTGCCCTTCAGACAAGTACCTGCTCCTTCTGATGTGAATAGCAACATTTTTTATTGACTTCCATGAGAGCTGGAATAGATACCTGTCCCTGCCATATTCTAATAACATTGACTCGCATATGCATGTTTTGTGGACTGGATTGAGCGCCTGAGTGACAAATTATGGAAGTTTTGCATGATTCGGTCTCTGAATCTTAGGCCTTTCCAAATTTTTCGCTGTAAATAATTTTATCTACAACATGATAAAGGAGTTGGGTAGAAACTTTATCTGGTGCTTTTTTTTCTTTAGTGGAAGTTTTTGTCCCTCCTTGTGTGTCAACCCCAGAATTTATCCATGCTGCTATGAGGCCAGATGTGATAACGGAGACTGTAGTGGAGGTGTCAACTGAGGAGCCTGAACCAATGGATACGTCTCCTGTTCCAACATCCCCTGATATCCGTGAGCCAATGAAAAAGAAAAAAGGTACACATAACTTTAATTTAAAGTAATACATTTTAAGCATGGTTCACACAGAGGTAATTTTGACATATTAGATTCCCCACTCATATGCTAATATGTACAATGTGAACTCTGTGTTGTGGACATGTAATGAATAAAGATGCAATAAAATAAGGGGGAAAATAAGCAAAAGAATATAGTTTGTTAAATCATAAGAAAAAGAATTGAAAAAATAAGGCTAAGAAAAGGCAACACTGAAAAAATTAAGGGATTCATGGTAAAATTTGTCTATAAATATTTTTTGGGATATGTACAATTTCTTCCATAGGCCACAAGGAGTATCTCAAATATAAACAAAATTCTAATTTTCTTGATACATTTTAGTAGTTGAAACCTATGAAAATCTTAGTATTTTAGACATCTGTGCTTATCTAAGGACCTTTTTAAAGATACTGTTTTTATAT
The DNA here is from genome assembly GCA_007922155.1 of Mesoclemmys tuberculata. Lineage (NCBI taxonomy): Eukaryota > Metazoa > Chordata > Testudines > Chelidae > Mesoclemmys > Mesoclemmys tuberculata. The sequence continues at coordinate 9,429,217 of ML675624.1, read as the reverse complement.
ATGGATGCCTTAAATACTGTTTCAAATAATTCCAAATGCTACATCAGATACAAGTCCAGGCCACCATGAGAGGAAATGACATCTGTTTAAATTATTGCCTGAGGGGGCAAGAACTGTAGCATACACATTAGCGCCAGATGTTTCACTGAATGTGTTTGTGATAGGTCCTTATGGACACTGAGTTTATAGGCTGAAATATCATGCCCCTCTTCCTCCTACTTGGGCTGTGGTTCACAGCTTACATAAGAATCAAAGACACTGTAGTTGAACTTCCAGTAGTACCTCCATTTTTCCATCATTAACTATGACTTATTTTCTGAATATAGTGGTAAGATTGTTCTTACTGCCAGAACCAAGAGGAGAAAAATAACTTTGTCAAAAGCCAAATTCCAGAACGAGTTCTGCAGAAGCTACAACAATATCCTGTTCAGCCATTTTGATGCTTCAGATATATAGTGAAGAATAAACTCTCCAAATCTCTCTCTGTCAAACAGTCAGATTTACCAGAATTGGGTCATGTTACTAAAGTTGGCTTAGCAATTATCCTCCTAGTGGGCCAATTTTTTTGGTGCCAATAACTTGAATGTCTAATTGTTGGTTGGAAAGACTTACACAACCTAGAGTAGCCAATTTTGTGTGCATGCCTTTTGGGACTTTCTTCTTCCCACAGAATCTCTCTCTTTCTTCTATAGTTTTCTCTTTTTTTCTTTTTTTTAAATAATCCTGCTTCCCCTCTGAATTTAGTAATTTAGCTGTTATCTTGGCTGAAGCAGGGGTGACTAAACCATAGAATCAGCAACTTCCTTTTTAGAGTAGGGGCTCAAAAGTACCATGGGGATTTTCTCCATTGTTTCTGTTTTGATTGAATATATTGTCATTTGTTTGTAGTATATACCAAATCCTAAAAGTGTCTATTGCCACAGTTCAGCAAGACAGACAAAACAGTTTTGGAGGAGGCCACAGATAAATTACAAAAATAGTAGAGGCTACAGTAATTAAGTGACAATGTTGGAAAGGGGATCTGAAGGTTGTATTTTGTGTGTATGTGTGTGTAGTTAATAATTTAAAAAAAAATTTCTAAGTATTTTTCTTTAAAAATGTGCCTTCATTGGGCAGTAATCCACCTTGGTTTGTGACTCTTGTAAATTTTCAGTCAGTCACCTTTTTCAAACTGTGGGACCAATAGTTATTCACTTCTTAAGCTACAGCTCCAGTATGTGACTTTAACTGCACTGTAGTTTGCATTTTTTTAAACGATAAAATATATAAATCACCAATTTTAAAATATAAATACAAGAATTAAATTTATTAAAGGAGAAAGCTGCTGTCTTGCCTCTTTGCTTTCCATGCATTCATGAAGAAAATGCTACTCAGCAGGGGAATACATGAATTTGGAGAGTTGCAAAGTTTTAAGAGGAGCTGTATGTATTTTATTTAATAGAAAAATGTATGTAGCAAATGTAACTCAGCTTAAAATACTGAAACTCTCCAAAATCATATGCATCTGTTGAGTGGCGCTGCCTTCAGAAGATGGCAGCAAGCTAGACTTCTTTGTGGTAATTAGTAAAATAGTAGTTTTCATTGAGGCTCCAGTATCATGCACATATATAGAGATGCTTGTGTATGACAGAGTTCTTCTTCAAGTGCTTGCTCATGTCCATTCTCAGTTTAGGGGTGTGTGGCTGCCACATGCACCAATAGTGGAAACTTTTTTCCCTTAGTGATACCCGTAACAGCTGGCTTTAGCACCCCTGCAGCAGCATGCACATGCTCCTGCATGTAGGCGCCACTGGCTCCCCCATCTCAGTTCCTTCTTGCTGCCAGTGACAGTGCTGGAACGCTCTTGCCTTCTCAAGTTTTTCTCATCTTCCTAATGGTCAGTTAATTGTTTTTAGGGTATATAGTTACTCATTCGTTAGTTTGTTAGTAGTTAGATTCCCAAGGTCAGGGCATGCCTCATTCCCTGACATTTAAACCCTGCGCTTCCTGTAAGAAGCCTGTGCCCAGGAGCGACCCTCATCAGAGTTGTTTAAAGTGTTTGGGGGAAGCCAATGTCAGTGAGAATTGTAAGATTTGTAAAAGCTTCTGCCCGAGAACCAAGAAAGACTGTGACATCTGTCTTCGGGCCATTTTGATGGAGTCAGCTCTTATACCGGTTTTGACATCTGGCAGGTTGGACTTGACATCAAGCACGAAGGCTTGGTGCGCAGTGTCCCTCCGGCACCCATCTCTTTCTCCTGGACAGTCTCCTTTGTCGAGGCACTGCTCACCGGTGTGCAGCTGGTCCCCGGAGATAGGGATACACTCTCCAGGTCAGGACGCTGCTAGATTGGGCTCCTGCCAATGTTCACCAGAGGACCGGCACCGAGCAGAGCACTGCTATGGAGCAGAGCAATGCAGATTGCCAGACACACGGTGCATTTCCCCAGCACTGTGACCCCACTTGCCTTGTCCATACAGGAAGCCCAAGGACAAGACTCTGTCTTGTCACATCCCACACTTGGGCTCTGTTTGAAGCTCGCTGGTACTGGCACATCAACAACACAGCTCACACAGCACCATGAATTATTCGGAGACGGCATCGCCATGGCTGTTGGAAATCAGCACCTCATCTTCGGACAGCGGCGATGTTGTCTAAGTTAGACAACCCCCAACCATGGTGCCCAGCTTCCCTGTGATACCACCAATGGTGGCGTGGCTGCAAGGTCAGTGGTCTGGACTGTAGCCTTCTGGAAATCTGGTGGGGATTACCCTCTGTAGTCCCGCAGGCTGGTTCTGTGAGAGGAACCTCGGCGCCACAGTCTTCCATCCCTCAGAGCGCAGCACCGCACGTGAACTCGGACCAAGACCTTTACACCCACCCAGCGCTGGGTTCCCTGGTCGTCACAGCTGCCAATGAGAAGCACAGGCAGGGGAAAGTGAGCTTGACCTCCAAACATAAGGATGCTAAGAGACTCGACTTCTTTGGTTGAAAAATTTATTCTATGGCCAGCCTGCAACTGCGCTTGGTGAGCCAACAGGCGCTGCGAGGCAGATACCACTTCAATATCCGGCAGTCGCTGGACAAGTTCGCAGATTCGCTGTCCCCCTCCTCCAAGCAGGAATTTGAGGCCATGTTGGAAGAAGGGAGCTTGGTGGCTAGAGTATCTTTACAAGCGGCCTCCGACGCGGCGGATTCTGCAGTTAGGATTAAGGCATCAGCGATATCAATGAGGCAAGCGTCATGGCGCCAAACCTTGGGTCTCCCATCTGAGGTCTGGCAGTCCATTCAGGACCTCCCTTTTAATGGTGCGGCCCTCTTTGCTGAACAGAGACGCCTGACTGTGTGGCATGAGGGACTCCAGGGCGACCTTGCGGTCCCCTGACCTCTATACTCCTTCCTCCTCTAGGAGATATTTTAAGCTACAGCATGAATAGTGGTCTGGGGACCACCCCTGAAGAGACTCCTATAAGAGGAAGAACAAGACTTACAAGAGGCACCAGGGCTGTTCATCATTGGCCGGCCCTCGACTGGGCCCTAGCCACCATAACCGGGGTGAGAAGCAGCCCTTTTGAAGGTGTGCCTGAGAGCAACCTACAAGTTCTTTCCTTGGATCCTGGTGTGTCCCCTCCGCCCACCCCATCGTTTTCTTCTTGCCTAACCTGTTTTCTCCCAGCCCGGGCTGCAGTAACATAGGACAGATGGGTGCTTAGCACGGTGGCTACTGGTTATACCCTCCAGTTTACTTCACGCCTGCCTTACCACCCTTCTTCCCTGTCCCTCTTCAGGGACCCCCTCATACGAGCAACTCTTCGAAGAGGAGGTATGAGCACTTCTAAAAGTGGGTGCAGTGGAAGAGGTTCCTAGAGATCTGCAAGGGCGAGGTGTTTGCTCCCATTACTTCTTGATCCCAAAGGCAAAGTGAGGTCTGAGGCCTATTCTGGACTTAAGGCATCTGAACAAGTATCTTAAGAAACTAGTTTCACATGGTCTCCCTAGCCACCATCATCCCCTCCCCGGATCCAGGCAACTGGTACACCGCTCTCAATTTAAAGGATGTCTATTCTCACATTGCAATTTTCCTCACACACTCCTTGAGATTTATGGTAGGAGACTGCCACTACCAGTTTGCGGTGCTCCCCTTTGGCCTCTTGACTGCCAAGAGTCTTCACCAAGTGCATGTTGGTGGTAGCAGCCTATCTCAGAAGGAGAGGAGTGCAGGTATTCCCTTACATGGATGATTGGCTCATCGGGGCAGGTCAAGATCTCAAGTCCAGGTCAGCATATCGATCACCCAAGGTGTTTGTCAGGCACTGGGTCTCGTAGTAAACTAACAGAAATTGGTATTATTCCCTATGGAAAGGATAGAGTTCATCGGGGCAATGTTGGACTCATCCAGGGCCAGAGCATTCCTTCCAGAGGAAAGATTCCGGGCGATGACAGAAATAATTACATGTATTTTGGCTTGTCCCCTTACAACAATGAGGGTGTGCTTTAGCCTCGTGGGCCACAGGGCAGCCTGCACCTACATGGTTCTCCAGGCCAGGTGGCATCTCAGATCTCTGGTTGGCATCAGTCATTCTCTGATCAGGCACCACCTGGGCAGGATACTTACAGTCCCTCCAGAAATACTTCCCTCCCTGGTCTGGTAGTTGACTCAGGGTCATGCCTTCTTGGGAATGCCCTACGAAACATCTCACCCGTTGCTAACCATGATCTCTGATGCCTCGGACTTGGGCTGGGGAGCTTACATTGGTTCCTTAAAGACCCAGGGTACGTGGGCCTCATAGGAGCAGGGGTTACATATCAATATCAAGAGCTCACAGTAATTCAACTAGCCTTTGCAGTTTTTCTACCTCATCTTACCAACAGGGTGGTGCAGATTCTCACGGACAATACAGCCTCCATGTATTATAGCAACAGACAAAGGGGGGGGAGCAGATCCCCTGCCCTGTGTGTAGTGGCCATGCACCTCCGGGAGTTCTGCATCAACCACAATATCCACCCAATAATGGTTCACCTCCCAGGGGTCACCAACTCTTTAGTGGTCCATCTCAGCAGGGCCTTCTGTTCTCATCACGAGTGATCCTTCCACCCAGTGATGGCGGCTTGCATCTTCCGAAGGTGAGGCAATCCCCAAGTGGACCTCTTTTTGCCACCAGGGCCAACAGGAAGTGCCTTTGCTTCTGGTCATGCCAGGGCCTCCGTGCAGGCTCCATCACCAATGCTTTTCTCCTCTTCTGGTCGGAGGGACTCTGTTACCTCACCGATACCTCTGATCCACAAGGTCCTCCTGAAGGTGAAGAGGGACAAGGCATAGGTTATCTTGGTGGCACCAGAGTGAGCCAGGCAGTATTGATTTGGGGTGCTGATGGAGCTGGTGGGTCTCAGGTGTTGGACCCTCCCACTGCGCCTGGACCTTCTGTCCCAGGATCAAGGTTGCCTGCTCCACCCGGAGCTGGCCTCCCTCCACCTGACAGCTTGGATGCTCTGTAGTTGAACCAGGGGGAGCAGGCCTGCTCAACCCAAGTTCAGCGCGTGCTCCTGGAGAGCAGAAAGCTATCGACCAGATCTGCCTATAGGGCTAAGTGGAAGCGCTTCACCTGCTGAGCGACCGAACATGGCGTGTCCCTGATGAAGGCATCGATCCCTACAATCCTGGAGTATCTGTTCCATTTGAAACGAGGGATTGGCCTTCTTGTCAGTCAAGGTCCATGTGGTAGCCGTATGTGCTTTCCACCCCTTGGTGGAAGGTAGAACAGTCTTCTCTCATGGAATAATGAAGAGGTCCCTCAAAGGGCTTGGAATGCTTTTCCCACCGATAAGGGAGCCTCCTCCTCAATGAGACTTAAACTTAGTCCTTACCAGACCGCCCTTCGAGCCCGTGGCCTCGTGCTCCATTACAAACCTGTCATGGAAGTTCGCCCTCCTGGTTGCTATCATGTCCGCCAGGCAAGTGTTGGAGATCAAGGCATTAATGTCAGAGCCACCAAACACGGTGTTCTTCAAGGACAAGATCCAGCTATGACCGCATCCAGCCTTTTTGCATAACGTGGTCTCCCATTTCACATGAATCAGGAGATCATCCTTCCTGTTTTCTGCCCTAACCCGCACAGCTCCAGTGAGGAGAGACGTTTTATATTGACAGGACTAAGTCCTTCTGTTGCTCTACTCAGCTCTTCATGGTGGTTGCGGACCGGATGAACGGCTTACTGGTTTCCTTGCAGTGTTTTTCTAAATGGATTGTGGGCTGCATCCAGGCCAGTTATGAACAGGTGGGAATCACACTTCTGGTGTCCTTGACAGCCCGCTTGATGAGGGTGCAGGCATCGTTTGCCAACTTCCAGGCGCACATCCCTATATTGGACATCTGAAGGGCAGCTACCTGGTCATCGGTACATACCTTGGCGCCCCACTGTGTGCTGACACAGCAAGCCAAAGACGATTCTAGTTTCAGTAGAGCAGTTCTTCAAGTGTCATGTCCCATGAACTGCTGCCTGCCTCCAGAGACACTGCTGGTGAGTCACCTAAATTGGGAATAGACATGAGCAAGCACTCAAAGAATGGTTACTTACATTGTAATTGTTGTTCTTCGAGATGTGTTGCTTATGTCCATTCCACACCTGCTCTCCTTCCCCTCAGTCGGAGTTCCAGCAAGAAGGAATTGAGAGGGAGTGGGACCTGGCAGTACCTATACGCAGGCGCATGTGCATGCCGCTGCAGGGGGCGCTAGAACCAGCTGGTACGGGTACCACTAAGGGAAAAAGTTTCCAGCACTGGTGCCTGTGATGAGCAGACACACCTAAATTGGGAACGGACATGAGCAACACATCTCGAAGAACAACGGTTACAAGGTAAGTAACCGTTCTATTTCTAAAAATTCCCAGACAAAAAATGCATTAAGATGGAGGACTTAGCAGTAGTTCATGATAAAGTACAGTACAGGGATAAAGTGGTATAAACCCAATTTGTTCATTAAGGTTAAACTTAACAGAAGTGCAAACATGGTATGGAAATGCAGAGTTAAGGCATCCAAACAACCTTAGCTCTCTCCTGGAGTGACACCCTATAATAACCTTATGATTAAAATATTTTAGTGTTTGTGGTCCCAGACTAGGCTAAACTGATCTTTTTTTTTTTTTTTTTAAAGGGGACACTAGTTTTTTCCCTAACCCAGAATAACGTCACTACGTGGCAGAGTAATAGTCAAAGAATAAGTTCTGTGATTTTTTGGGGGGGGGAAGGATATGTATTTTTCATACATTACAAAGAATCTGATTCCTTGGTTTAAGTGTAAAACTCAGCTGAGCCTTAACAATATAGAACAGTGGCTGGCACCTCCATAAAAATACATGTTGTTAAATTTCAATGTTTGATGCACAACTCTTTTCTTTAGGAGCAATTAACGTTCGTGTTATTAAGATATGAGAGTTAATGATTGAAGTTTTCTTTAGCATGAACACAGATGAACAAACTCTCTTCAGCTTGCTGACATAGAGTGAGAACTTCATCCCCTGCTCTGACCCCTTTATATTGAGTAAAAATAGCATCATAAAGGGGCTCTGAAAACACCAGATCCGGGTAGGGAAGGATTCTCTTTGCACAAGAACCTAAGGAAGTCAGCTGTAAAGCTGCCTTCCAAGACCCCCCATTGCAAGTCCTCATGCAGGAAGCATATGTGGGGCCAGGAAAGGCATGGCCATAGCATGAAGCGCTGCAGAGGTACAAGGCCAGGGGATCATAGGTAGCCATGGACGGGCTGCTATAACTTAGGCCCTGAAGGCTGTCTAATGCTGAGGGCTGCAATGCAGCCCAATATCAAGAAGATGCAAAAGTGGCTTACAGCGACCTTAGCTCCCATTCTACCTGTGCTGTGAGTTTGATGCTGTATCAAAGTACAATACAGAATCTAACTTGTAGCCTTTTAGCGGACGAAAGGTTAAACCGAAATGAAGGGATGCAGTACTTTCTGTTGCTCTATGTTTTGACCTCTGCTTCAGCTAGCCTGAGAAGAGTATGTCTGTAGGAGAATCCATATAGAAATGGTGCTATAATGCTCCTTTACTGTAAAATGTATTTCTGCTCCACAGTTGCATAGTAATGAAGTGAGTGTGATCCTTTGCATACTCCTTTATAAAGGAGTAAGGTGTTAATATTTTTAATGTAAAAGAGCAGTTTTCCATATATGTAGGGGAAAAAATACAATTTCAGTGGTCAAATTTCTTTAAAAATTGTTTTTCTTACATTTATTGATCTATTTTGTAAAAAAATGTAATTCTTCTGAAAGGAAGCATAAAATAGAATGAACAAGACATTTAAATTAACATAGCAGTCATTATTACTGACATCAGACCAAAGGAATACAAACTTGTAATGAATGCAGGGGTGTCAAACTCATTTGCTATGGCGGGCCAGATTTGAATTAAATCTACTTCAGGTGGGCCATACATACCATAAATCGAAATACTAAGCACTTTTGGAGCACTGTGTCTCATGCACACAGTGCTCCACATGCTGCTGGTGGAGTACATAGATCTAGGGGCAGCGTGCGCTGCCGTGAGATCTCACAGCCTTGTACTCTCTGGCGACAGTGCATGCTGCCGCGAGATCTCGTGGCTTTGTACTCTCTAGTGGCAGCATGTGCTGCCACAAGATCTTACAGCAGTGTGCGCTGCTGTCAAGGACTGGACCAAAAAGGTTGGTGGGCCGTATTCGGCCCACAGGCCGGATGTTTGACACCCCTGTTGTAATGTGTTAATTTATATGTGTAGTGCATATCTTATCTTTAACTCATCTGGAACTGAGCTACATTGACTTACGAAATCCACAATCAAACTACTATTGTGACTTGCAAAATAAATAATCGTACCTAATAATAATACAGTATAAGCTTTTAAATTAGCTTACTTGATAAAGGCCCATTTGTCCATATCCTGTAATAAGGAAATAACATGAGAAACATGAATCATGCCTCAGACATAAGATGTTAATTATTTCTGCTATTTGTATGTCTTACAATTTTCTTTTTAAATGTCATGTGCAGCTGGCCGTAAACCAAAGACCCAACAGTCAGCCATTTCCAATGGTTCTCCAGATTTAGGTATAAAGAAGAAACCCAGAGAAGGCAAAGGTAATTTCTTCCATGTAGTCTTAAAATAATTTAGTGCATTTTATCTAAAAATCCCAGTACATCTTTCGTGCACTAGTCTTAAATAAATACCGTAAAATACCATGGGCAAAATCCTGGCCTTTCTGAAATCATTGGGGCCAGAATTTCACCTTATGTTATGTTTGTACAGGGTCTAGTAAAATGAAGCTGTAATTGGGGCCTCTGGGTTCTATTGTAATACACATATTTAATAATCATAACTATTGGCAGTTAATGTGCATTTTCATTTTAAATTGTGTTTGCACATATTGACTTTACTCATGCGAGCTGTTGTGCTCCCTATTGGCTTGTTGCTGGACACATACTTCGTTACACTACCACTGGAGAGCTGTGGTCAGGCAGAGCAAGCAGTACAAAGAGCTATATTATAATACATTTAGGGATTCCCTGGTCTATATGCAGAAAAGCTTGCTGATTCAACTTTTACCATGGCTTAAATATACACAAGAAAGTACACTGCCTTAGCAGTAGGTTCAGTGGTTGGCTTAACTAGGGAAAAACTAATTATATATTTCTTTACATCACAAGACTTGGCTTTGTGTTCAGAAGGTGAGGCAGGAAGAGAATGTCTTTAGCGTAAAGTGTTTTGGCCCTGTAAGACAGTGCTTGTCAGTGCAAGACCACCACCACTTATCTATGTGTGTGCACTGTGTTGTCAGTTGTCACTATCTTAAAGCCTTGGAGTTGTTCTTTCTTAACTAGCTGGTCAAGAGAGTAGGGTGGTTAAAAATCTATGATTTAAAAAAAAAATCAGATTATTAAAAAATAATAAAAATCAATAAAATATTAAATTTCTCTCTCGTTTAAAGAACAGAATTAAATCTCATCACAAACATGCTAAGCCTACACTTACAATCTCATAAAAATGAATTAATGGCTCTAGTCAGGCTGGACAAACTACCAGCTGTTGCTTCTTGAAAATTCTGGACTTTCAGTTTCTGTTTCAGTTTCTGAATTAATGGCTCTAGTCTGTCCAGCCTAACTACCAGTTCTTGCTTCTTGAAAGTTGTGGGCTTTTGGTTTCTGTTTGTTGTTCTGTGCTTATGTGGTGGTGGAGCTGGGCCAAACAAGGCAGAGGAGTTAGTTAAGATACTGTCTTAAAGACAGAAACAGAGGACGGAGGCAGAGTAGAAAGGAACAGTGGAGTGGACTGGAAAGAAAAAGGGAAAACGTTCAGTACACACACAGCTTCCTGTGTTCCCCCACGCTTTTACCACAGAAAAACTGTCATGGCTTCTGGGCATAAGAGAGACCCTATCTGGGAATATTTTGAAGAAATTCCTTTCCTGGGTAAAGAAAAAGGAAAATTTGTCAAGTGTGAGCAGTGCAAGAAGGCAATGCAGGGCCTAGTTGCAAGAATGAAACATCATAATTACGAAAACTGCTTATTAGGAGAAAATTATGTGGATGAAGATGTGGATATGTCTGAAGAACAATGTGGATCAATTGGTTAGTGACTTTAAATAATTCACTTTGCAATGCATCATTCTTCAAGACTCTCTCTCTATGCCTTTTAGTATAAGTGTGATTTAACCAGTAAGTTCCCAAGCTGTTTGCTATGTTGGACGTTGCTAGAAAAATAAGTTTAGCTTAGCTAATCCATATGGCTTGTTTAATTAGTTAACTAGGTCTAGAATCTATCACTCAAGTATATGGTACAGAAAGCTGCGGAAAGAGAAGTCTAGAGTTGCCAGTTGACCCTAGGCATAATTTTCTTATTTTATATTACATAATACGTGACCCTTATTTTGGAACATCATGGCCACAGACCATAATGGTGATGCCATAAGTCCGTTCCCTGTTTTACTTCAGCATAACAGCTTTCCCACGGGAACCACATCCTATAATTATTTTCTCAAAAAACAGAAGTGCCAATGGGTTCTGTGGGGCTTACTCCAAAATTAAGTGCCCTCTAAGTGCAGTCAGTCTTAGCTTTTTTGGTAATTTGGAATCAGATCTGCATCCTTGCTGAAAAAAAATGTAAATGATTAACTGAATAATAGAGTGAGAAGAACGACTATTCAAAATCATTTTTGAATTTTTTTTCGGGATTCCATTTAAACATAAGAGGCTTTGACTGTGACTGTCTGCAACAAATTCATAGTCATCCATTGATACTTTTAGCAACACTGCTGCAACTGAACATATTTTAGACAACAAAGTATCAGTAGCAAACAAAAGATTTCAATCTTCTGGTAAAACCATCACTGTGAATGGGTTTGTAGTGAGGACCAGCAAATACCAACAGGAAACCATAAATGAAAAGATTGCACGGTTCATTTATGCCACAATTTCTCCTTTTCGTATTGTTAACAATAAACACTTCATTGACATGGTTGAGTCCTTAAAACCAGGTTGCACTCCATCTGGTAGAGCAGACATTGGTGGAAGGTTGCTAGATAAAGTGTGTGAGAAGGAACTTGAACAGTGTGCAAGAAATACTGAGGGAAAATTTGCCAGTTTAAGCCTTGATGGATGGAGCAATGTACACAATGATCCAGTAATATGTGCCTGTGTGACAACAGAAGATGTTTCGGAAACAATAGATAGATTGGGAAATGCCCACACAGCAAAATATTTAAAAGAAGTGGCAGTGAAAGCTGTAATAAACTGTGAACAAAAATTAAACTGTCACATGTGCAGTGTTGTCACAGACAATGCTGCAAATGTAGCAAAGATGAGAAGATATTTAGGAGAAGAAACGGAAGAATGCTCCTTAATAACATGGTTGCAGTGCCCAAATACTGCATCTTTTATCCAAAGACTTAAATACATCTTCTCCAGAAATAAAAGAAAATGCTGAACTTGAAAATATGTCTGTAACAACCATTTTGCTTCAGCTTCACTGAAGAGAGCAGGAGGATCCAAACTAATTCTCCCTCTAGATGTTTGATGGAATTCTGTGGTTGATTGTTTAGTACAATTTATTAAGAACTGGCCTATTCTCATGAAACTTTGTGAAGAAAACAGTGATAAAATAGATGGAAGTATCTCATCTAAAGTATCTAACATTGGATTAAAGAGAAATGTAGAGGATATGCTCAGTATACTGAAGCCTATATCCATAGCCTTAAACAAACTTCAGAGAAATTGTTGCTGCATTGCTGATGCTGTCGAAATTTGGAAGGCACTTCAAGAGACATTGAAGAAAGAAATACCTCACCAGAAAGTTAAACTGCAGGCAATGAAGAAGTGACTGGATCAAGCACTACCTCCACTTCATTTTCTTGCGAACATTCTCTACCTCAGATATAAAGGTAGATGTCTAACTTCTGAAGATCATGATGCTGCCATGGCATGGGCATCTCTAAATCACTCCTCAGTTATGCCAGTCATAATAAATTTCAGGGCTGGAGTGGAACCATTTAAACTGTACATGTTTACTGATGATGTTTTGAACAAAGTCACTCCCGTGAATTGGTGGAAATCATTAGCCAGGCACCTTGAAACAGAGTTCCTTCAGTTGCTAAGCCAACTTTTCACAGCAGTAGCTTCCTCTGCAGGTACAGAGAGACTATTTTCATCGTTTGGTATTATTCACTCAACGCTAAGAAATCGACTGGGGGTTGAAAAATCAGGAAAACTTGTATTTCCGTTTCAGTCTGTGAATAAAAATGACAGTGGGAGTGGGAAAGATGAGAGCTAGCTGTAGAAGTTTTAAAGTCAGCGTATGTTTAGTATTGTGATGACTGGTTAATAACATTTGGGAAAAAAAAATTTAAGGACAGCCATCAGCGGCAACTCAGGAGACTGCTGCAATTGCAAATGTGAAACATTTATGTGACATTTAAGGTTTGGTTTAATAAAATCTGTGCTATTTTATTTGTGTGGGAGATTTAATTCTTACTATTCCTAATGTACTGCTGCGTCTGCAGCTTGACACAGATGAGTATTATGTACTATTTCCTAAATTAATAAAAATCAAATTATCTAAAAATTACAGTTATCTTTCTAGGTGTTGTAATATGTTCTACTGAGTTGAAATTAATATGTTTTAGTGATCACATTTGCACCATTGCTTAAGAAATATGTGAAGACGTATCAGTGGGAAACTTGATTTAAGTCAGTGATTTTCTCTTGGTGATTTAAATCATGATTTTAAATTGCCTTGATTTAAATCAGTCCACCCTGCAAGAGAGCCATGTTTTCACCATCAGTTCCATTGTTGCATAGAATTTCTTTTCTTGTCTCTCCTCCCTCCAGGCAGCAGAAAGCTGGTTTGGTAGTAAGCATTCACAAGTTGCCTCAGAATCAGTGTGTGATATATCAGATTTTCCTCCAGTGGAAGACACAAGACATAGATCTCTTTGCCACTTACTGATCAAAAACTGGTTTGGACTTCTGCTTGTGGCACAAGGAAAAGATCAGCCTTAGTAAGGGGCACTGTCTCTGTATGTTGAAGAGGAAAGGAGAAAAATTCCTATCCACCTGTCCACTAGTACAGCTGGTAGCGAAGGTCTTAACCAAACTCATGAGAGGCAAATGTGTAGTCATCTTAATAGCAACATACTAGATGAGATGTATGATTTTCAGCTGTAGCATAGTTGGTAGTGCAGAATCTCATCATTCTAAGAATGGCCATAGATGCATGCTCTGTTCTAATCCAGGAGTCCTCTCCTGTTTATCTAGTTCTTTAGTAAAGCTCCAGAGACATCGTGTTTGTGAGCAGGTGTCTGGAGGAGAGTGGGGGAGGAGCATCGTGACTAAATTAAGTCTGTGGTAAAAATCACTATAAATAATTCATTTAACTTCTCTGTAGTATCTTTATGCTCCTTAATTTCTCCCTTTACCTAATGATATTCCAGTGAATCCCACTCATTCTCACAGGTTTCCTGCTTCTGGTCCCCTTAAAGAATGTATTTGTTTTGTGTTTTGGCACTTTGCAGTTCAACATCTTCTTAGCTCTCTTAATTTCCATTTTAAATTTTAGCTGACGTAGTTTGTTCCTTTCTCCTGGCTTCACTTGTGCTGGCTTTCCATTACCTGAAGAATACTTTAGGGAAGTGACTTAGTTCGAGTTCTGTTAGAGAATCTGTTTCTGAAGAAGGATGTCTAAGTGCTTGTCTCCTTGAGTATTGGGATCTCTTCTTCTTTAGTTGGCCACTATTTTGAAAGTTTATTTTTCTCAGGACACTTTCTTTGAGACGGATTCTGCTTGTGTCTGTTACCCTTTCTTTTATATTAAAAAGAGTTCATGTTTCTTGCTGTGTATTGGCTAACTTAACATCTTTCAAAGTATTTAGTCTCCAAGAATAAGAATGACAGTCCTGAAATCTTTAAAGAAGGAGTAATTGCTTAACTTGTAAGATTTTCAATTGCCAAGATTTATTGAGGGAGAGTTTTCTCTCTTCCTGAGCCTGACTTCATGTGTATTTTGTTAATTATCTGGGATGTGTTGTCAGAATGTTGTTTATTCAAGAATTACTTGCATATTTATGGTTCATTTTTACATTTGGCATCTTTTGGGGAACTCCTACTTCTCTCACAGTTCAGCACTGACAACTGACGGGCTAGAGGAGTGATAGTAGACGTTGTGCAATCAGTCTAGTATTGGACTACAACTGTCAAAGATTATAAGATATATACATATCTAATATGCACACAAAGATGTAGACTGATAATCATTGGTGCATCCCTGTGGTGGTGCGAAGTAGCTGTAAAGCTGGCTTAATTGGCCCCTTGAGGCGTCCTTATTCATATGGGAATCTCTAGGTGGTGCACAATGGCTTAGAGGTGATTGGAAATATTTTGATGAAACTTTTTTTTTTTTTCCTGAAAATGCTGATTTTTTTAAAACAACTGTTTTTGTGAAAACAATTCGGGTTCAGCAGATCTTTCTTAAATCACAGGTAGGAGTCTGAGTTATTAGAGCAAGTTCATAGCTTTCCAGTGAGATGATCTAGCATGTGTTTTAGCCCTGGAAGGACCTGCCCTTTTGGCCTTGTCCATTGTGACACTTCTGTGCATAAAAAAGTGTAGATAATTTTAAAATGTTTTCAGACATCATTTCCTCTTCCTCAGAGGTCTGTACACTTAGATTCGCTAAGGGTGCTTTACAAGTGAAAGAATTAAAAAAATCCCCTTGAAATGTTTTAAAATTTATATTAAATATTAAAACACTATTTTAGAAAATATGTAGCAGCTATAGAATATGCAGTGGTATATTGTTTTATTGGTACTCCTTTGGGATGACTTATCACACACCTTCTGAATAATATAACTATCCCAAACTCCTGCTGATGGAAACATATGTATTTAGTGCAGTACAGACTATGAGGAAAGAGTGCCACCTATGGACTCACTAGTACCACCTGCAGCCAAATTAGGGTAGTTTCCTTTGGTCTGGCACTTTTTTGGATCTGGTGTGTTTGTGTGGACGGGAAACAACATATGTTGAAATTCTTGCTCACTTCTTAACGCTCTGAGCTTTTCCTTTTCTCAGTGCAGAAGCTATTGTAGAAATACAGTTTGGCACCAATAGCTGGGGGTTTAGCATATTGGCAGTGAGCACTGGAAAAATCATACCTCTGTGGGCCAGAAATCAATAAATGTTAAAAAGAATTCCAAAGAATTTAACACATTAACAATTTCATTTTTTTCAAGTAGAAACAATTTATTGAATTGAAAACTGATTTTTTGCTTTTTTATCATGTGCAGCTAGGACAGCTGTAAGGTTTGATATCTAGAAAACAACACTCAGTACTGGAACTTTGTTTCTCTTTCATTTGACAAGTCAGAATAAAGACGACAAATCTGAGAATGTCTAGGAAGTGTGGTTTCTTGGTTAGAACAGAGAACTGGATTCCTGAGTTCTGTTCCTGACTTACTCACTATGGGCCTGATCTGAATTTCACTAAAGTCAATGGGAAGACTCCCATTGCTCTTAGTGGGCTTTGGATCAAGAGCTATATTGCTTTAGACAAGTCATTTAATCTCTGTACCTCAGTTTAGCTATTTATAAAGTGGAACTCTAACAACTTCCCCAGAGAAGGGTTAGTAGATTTGAAGAAATTTTGAGGACACCTGACTATAAAGTGGCACTCCTTAACCTATCTCTAAGGGAAGTAAATGCATTTTGCACTGCTTTTATTATAGACTTCGTATAGCCTAGCCTCCAGGATGCTATCACTGTCTCAGAAGTGAATGCTTAAGTACTTATTCATGGACATGGTAGCATGTTGCACAAATAGGTTTATTTTTAATGGGCTTTAATTTATGTACTTGGGCTTGCATTTTTCCAGGATTGAAAACTTGGTCAGGTCACAAAATCTGGGGACTCTGACTGAGTATCCCCTTAATAGGGTGGTCAGGTATTAATCTGTACTCATGAAAGGCTCCCTTTATTTTCTTTTTTAGAAAGGTTAAATCTCAAAATTTACAAATTGTTTGAACTATTTTGCAGCGTTCGACAGCCCCTCCCCTGCTCTCCCTTCTCATGATTCTAAAGGTTCTCCTTTCTCTTTTTGATTATTTGTACACCGAATCACTTCCTTCCACCTGTGATAAACAGAGTGTGGCCTGTTTTTCTCTGTTCCTGTCCCCCTTCTCCCTGATGGAAGTGGTCTAATCAGAGGCCAAGCAGCTTCTCTGTTTAAATTTAATACAATGCTGGGTCTTCTCTATTAAATATGTCGCAGCTCTGAAATCCAAGAGTGTACACTTATAGTTCAAGACAGCTTTTTGGGGTAGAGAGAGTCTTTTTGTTTTCTGTTTGTACATTGCATTGTGTACTGATCCACGATGGGGTGCTGATCTGTGATGGGCATCTAGGGCTACTGCATTACAAATAACATTACATAATAGGAATGGCTTGGAGATTTAGAGGTGTTTTAGGCGCTCTGGTGTTTATAGTTGGTAAGGTTTTAGCACAGGAGGGGAGTCCAATGAACAGGCTAAGAAGCCTTGTGAATGCTGAAGTCCCAGTAATAAAGGTGAGGAATGGAGGCAGGTCAAAAGAAGGAGGTTGTCAGGATCTTGATGGTTCATGGTGTATGAGGTTTACTCCCCCCAGGGAAAGAAACAGTTCGACTTTCCTTAAGTAGTCTCTCCATCCTCTCTCCTCTTTTCACCAACAAACTCCATGCCGGATTATACATGTTCTGGATTGTTCTGGAACTCCTGCCTGTGGTCCTAAGAGCTTAAGAGAACTCCTTTCAGAGCAATGTTTATGTCCCCTGGACAGCAGGTAGATGGTGGTGGTTTAGAACTTCATCATTCCTTTTTCTTATAGCAGTTAAGAGCTAATTTTGGTTTGAAGAGTCTCCCACATCATGTGTCATAGTATAGTTCTAGTGCTAGCCCATTTGAGTTTTAGAATGTAAATATTTATGAAACCTTTCCTAAATTTATCAGAGTGAACAAATACATACTCACTACATTACAAGAGAACGTTATGCAGAGGATGGTATGTAATGCAGTCATTCAGAGTTCCTATATCAGATAGTTGTCTAAGTGCACTTTTGTATTTCTGTATATGGAGAGGGTTTTTTTCTATCTTTAAGTATGAGTTGTCTAATGTTCATATGCTTTCCATTTTTGTAGGAAATACAACATATTTGTGGGAGTTCCTTCTGGATCTTCTTCAGGACAAAAATACTTGTCCTCGATACATTAAGTGGACTCAGCGAGAGAAGGGCATCTTTAAACTTGTGGACTCAAAAGCGGTCTCCAAGCTATGGGGAAAGCACAAGAACAAACCTGACATGAACTATGAGACGATGGGAAGGGCCCTGAGGTAAATGAAGGGGAAGGTTTTGGGGGCTTTTCTTTAATTACAGAATAATCTGCAGTTGTATAATTAGTCATTTTAAATTAGAGACTTAAAAAACCCATTATATAAAAAAGTATGATCATAAACACCTGATCTAAATCATTCTATACCTACTAGATTTTAACTCTTTACAATTGTTAAAATGTGACTGTATATTATAAATCATAATCTCTGCAGTTTTCATTGCTTTCTTTATATTCCCAATAAATGCATTTTATTTTTAAAATCTTTTGTATAAACATAATTTTTAAAAAACCAACCCCCCCAAACTTTTAAACCATGGTTCTTTAGTATGCTTAGCCAATATCTTTGATAGCTTTTTTCTATTATTATAGAAATTAATTTGTTTGAGCCTATGTTAACAAGCAAGTTTGAACTGTAAAGTTCCTATGTACATCTATCAGCGTTGAGTACTTCATAATTCTACTTTTCCTTGCAGATATTACTATCAAAGGGGGATTCTTGCCAAGGTTGAGGGGCAAAGGCTGGTGTATCAGTTTAAGGAGATGCCAAAAAACATAGTGGTCATAGATGATGACAAAAGCGAATCCTGCACTGAAGATTTATCAGTGCCTACAGATGAGAAGTCATTGGAACGAGTGTCATTGTCTGCAGAAAACCTCTTGAAAGCAGCAACATCTGCACGTGGCGGAAAAAATTCTTCTCAGTTAAATTGTACAAGAGCAGAGAAGGCAGTCACCAGAGTTGTGAATATTGCCTCACCAGGGCATGACACATCATCTCGTCCTCCCACCACCACTACTACTGTTTCAGCAACAGCAGCTCCCAGGTTGGTGCTACACTGTTTGTCATCTGCTGAACCTTTCAGTCAGGAAGCTGAGTTTTGTTGTAAATGTAATACCTGTAGATAAGCTGGTATCAGCCGCCTTGCTAAAACAATACTTGTGGTAATGAGCACCCAGCGTAAGAGGTTGTAAACTGGTCTCCAGTCATGAAACCCTTAGGCCAAGATTTTCAAAAATAGGAGTTTGTGGCTCCTAAGGTTTAGACTGCTAAATCAGTGGCCTGATGCTTCAAAAGGGCTGAGCAGCCAGCAGCTCAGTGAGACTTGCTAAGTACTCAGCATGTGACAAATAAGACCACTTAGTTAGGAGCCAGACTTTAGACTCTCTTATTGTAGAAATCTTTGGCCTTACCATTTAAACAGATTTAATTTTTAAACGTAACATTTTTTAATTTTTTTGTGATTGTTAAAGTGTAAGTCCTAGGTAGTAGTATAGGCTGGAAACTGATTTACGATGCTAGCTACTGGCACTAAGGCCAGTTGCAAGCATCTCATGATGATGTCTTGTCATGCTGCTGCTATCAGTATGCTTGCTACCACACTCATTTTTCAAATAATCTGATGGTTTATTTAATTGAAGAAAGGGATGTGAATGTTTCTTAGTTTTCAAACTCTGATTGCCGGGTTTATCAAAAACGGTATAATTTTCTTTTGATACAACTTCCTTTAAGTTCTGGGTTTTGTATCCCTTTTAAATTTCGTGGTGACTTGACAGCTGTCTTAACACAATGAAAATATATACACACACATATTAATCTTTCAACAGGACTGTTCGTGTGGCGATGCAAGTGCCTGTCGTAATGACATCTCTGGGACAGAAAATTTCAACCGTGGCAGTACAGTCAGTAAATGCAGGGTCACCATTAATAACCAATACAAGTCCAACAACGGCAACGACTCCAAAGGTAGTAATCCAGACAATCCCTACCGTGATGCCAGCATCTGCTGAAAATGGAGATAAAATCACAATGCAGCCTGCCAAAATCATTACCATCCCCGCAACACAACTCACACAGTGTCAGTTGCAGACAAAAACAGGCCTGACTGGGTCAGGAAGTATTAACATAGTTGGAACCCCATTGGCTGTGAGAGCACTTACCCCTGTGTCTATAGCGCATGGGACACCAGTAATGAGACTATCAATGCCTGGACAGCAGGCATCTGGCCAGACTCCTCCCAGAGTTATTAGTGCAGTCATAAAAGGGCCAGAGGTGAAATCAGATTCAGTGGCTTTAAAACAGGAACGGGAAATGAAAACACTGCAACTTGTACAAGAAGAAAAGCCAACAGATGGAAGCAAGACTGTGACACACGTTGTAGTAGTTAGTACTCCCTCAGCCATTGCTCTTCCTGTAACAATGAAAACAGAAGGAATAGTAACATGTGAGAAATGAAGAACAGGTAGTTACCAACATGGATTTTCTAGACTTGTATTGATTGAGCATACTGACAAACTTGGGGTAGGGTAATGGACATGATCAAGAAGTCAACAATGAGTTTAAAAATGTAAACATACACGTATATCAGAGACTTACTGGAAATTAACTAAGTGTCCCATGTTTCAGTGGGAATTGAACCACACATTCATATACTGACAGAAAACTGCCTTTCAGTTGGGAAACAGCTGAACCTATGAAGAAGGAAAATTATAAGGACTGAAAGGGACCAAACAGTTCACTACGTTATCAAGTTACACTAAGACCTGGAACACTAAAATGAGTTCTGTGAGAGGCTTATCTTGGTTTAATTTTCAGGGGGAGAGGAGAGTCTTATTGTTACAAATGGCAAATCCTGATGCATTTTTGTATGCATACCAGCAATTACTACTGTGCGTGCACAGTACTCAACTGGTGCTATGTGAAAAACTCTGCTACTAGGTATACTAGAATGTGAATTAAAGGAGAGGATTAAGAGCTTCTAAAAGAAGACGAAGAGACCAGAGGGATTTTGTATCATACAGCTTAAGCAGATTTAAAATGAAAGCCTTAGACTGATTTTCAGTTATCTTTCTTGAAATAAGCTAATGGCTTGTTTATGTAAAGCTTTTTTATTAAAACAAATTTTTTAAAAATCTTGTACCTAGCACAGTATTGTTATAGAATTACATGTAACATATTTTGTATGGTAGTTAAAGTCTGTCTAAATTTCTTAATTGTGGACAAAATAGCAGCAGGCTTTTGGCCTTTTGCTATAACATGCCTGCGTCACTCACTTAGCCTTGACATCTGTGCATACATTTCAGTTTCAGCTCTATCTGTCACTTGAAAGGTCACGCTCAGCATGAATTTTTGTCAGGTAGTTCTAAACCTGTACAGTTTCTTAGTTGAAGTTAAGAGGGAAGTACCAGTGTTCAGAATGAACTATAATAGTTTGTATATTCAACATTTGAAGTATATTCTATTTTGTTGTACTCTTGTTTCAAAGTGTATTCAAGTAGGTTTTACTGAAATATAGAAATGAAATTTAATTGATTTTGGTCTAATGTTTATTTTTCTTTATTAAAAAAAAAAACCAAAGGAAGATAATTTATTTCCCATCAGTCTATCCAATTGCTTGCTTGTTTGATACACTCCAGACATCAAGCTAAGAGGATGGTGACACAGTCTGGTAGTGTAGCACTCCCTTTTGTTGGAAGAACTCTGCTCCCTTACATATAGTGTAGTGAGGCAGGTCACCAGAACAATTTATAACTTTTTTTTAACCTAATAGCACACGTCCATCAGCAGCCATGTGAAACCCTGTGGTTGCACAGTATAGCTGATATTGCATTGATTCCATTGAATGGAATGCTTTTATATAACAGCATTAAATGGTAGCACAGCAGTTATTTAATATTTTGTATAGTACCCAAAGTATTATTAAGTACTTTTACAGACAGATGACACAGTTCCTGTTCCTAGGATCAGACATGAGTGATAAAACAACAGAGGAGATGGGGGACAACAAAAGTTAAAAGGAGGAGACAGACTGTGATGACTTTGGTTAGTCATGTGCATGCCTTGTGGGTTCTGTCATATATAAATGAATTGTACAGGGCCGTAGATGAGGGGAGGGGAGGGAAGGGAAGATGGAAAAGAGTGGGTTACGGTGCCAGTAGATATAGAAGGATGAATGATAAGGACATGAAGCTCCCATTTATCCTTGCATTATCATAATGTGAGAATTAGGAGTAGCTGAAGGAAAAGTTAAATTCCCTTAGGTTGATTGCAGGAGGTTGTGAAGAGTAAAGATTAGTTAGTACTCCTTCGCCACTCTCTGGGCTTTTTTCTCCATAGCTTAGAAACATAAAAAATAATAAGGAAATATCTCCTTTAATACAGCACTTTCATCGTTAGCCCTTCAAGTGTTCTTCAAAACCTAAATGAACATTATCCTCATTTTACAGAGAGGGAAAACAGATGCAACACAGTACTAAACACTAGATCAAGCCACCTGCCCATCCAGTGCAGTATCCTGTATGTGATAGTAGCTAGTATCTTAACTTCCAAGGAAAATGGTGTAAGTATCCCAGACTGGCTGATTAGGTAACAGTCTGCCCCCAGAGGAAATTTCCTTCCTTATCCCCATCAGTCAATGGCTGGCATATGCCTTGAAACATGAGGATGTATATCCCTCGAAAGTTCTGTGGATTTCATTATCCATATACATGCTAATCACAATACCAAGTGGCCATGAGTTCTACCAGGTCACTTATCTTTTCTATACCATTTATATTATATACTTCTATGTTGTCCCTTTTGTTCATCCAGCCAGATTGCTGTAATCATTTGTCCTTGTTTCTGGACCCCTTTTATTTCTCTTTTATGAGATTAAGTTATTAAATTCTGTTGTATATAGGTTCTTACATTGCACTCATCGCTCTGTTTACTATTTGAGCACCTTCCAATAGTGCATTCGGGGATGTGCCTAACATCTGTCACTTGGTTTGTTCTCTCATCCTCTCCTCGGGGGGAGTGTGTGTAGTGGAGTGTCTTGTTTTGTATTTTTTTTAAGAAATGATTTACCAAGGTCACACTGCAAGACAATAGCAGAGATTTGAATGGAACCAAAGTCTTCTGACTCCCAGTTAGGTGTCTTATATACTGGACCACACTGACAATTCTTTCAGTTGCTTAGATGGGAGAAAAAAATTGGGGTGACAATTTGTTTCAAATTGCGGTAAGGAGGTGGATGGAAAATTATGTAACAAAATACATGGAAGCTTTACAAGACAGAGGCTTTAGGTTATTCTGATAAAATGCCACAGATGAATCTGGTGCTGCAGTCAATCAACAACAAAAGGAAAAAAAGTATTTTTCAACTGCCTTTAAGTAATTGAGGATTTCACCAACCATAGATAGGGCTGTCAACCTCTGATTCAAGCACAAGTCTCATGATTTCAGGTAAGGCTTTTGTGTCTGAGCAATCTGTTTAAAATTTTTTTCTGTCACTTGTTCCACTTAGTGTATTATTGGATGTATGACATTCCAAATAACCTTTTTTAAGTGAAAGCCCTCTTAGACCAGAAAGAGGCACTGCAGGGAGTGAGCGAGAGTCTGTGGTCATGAGCACATTAATTTAATGGAAGTGACTGTTCAGAGTCCTAATTTTGCCCCTCAATGTCAGCGTGGAACCTCTGCACACACAAACAATTAAATAACTTAGTGGCTCATTCCCTTGTTCTTGCAGATGTCAGATTGCGATGGTCAGCTACAAAACCTGTTCTTCGAGTGCTTGCTCATGAAAATACAATCTCTCTGGCCTGCTAGGAGAAAGAACAGTTACTTACCTTGTAACTGTTGTTCTTTGAGATGCGTTCCTCATGTTCATTCCCAATTTTGGTGTATGCACTCGCCACATGCACTGGTGCCAGAAAACTTTTCCCCTTAGTGGTACCTGTACAAGCCAGCTCTAGCGCCACCTGCATATAGGTGCTGCCAGCTCCCCCTCCTTCTGTTCCTTTTTGCCACCAGTGATGGTGCTGGAATGCTCTTGCCTTCGCTAGTCTTTTCTCAACTCCCTAGTGGTCTATTCATTTTAGTGTATATAGTTACTTGTTTCAGTTACAGTTAGTCCTAGTTTGTTAGTAGTTAGAATCCTGGGGTGGGAGCATGTCATGTTCCTCGGTGTAAACCCTGCACTTCGTGTAGGAAGCCTATCCTGAGGAGCGACCCTCAAAGTTATCTAAAGTGTTGGGGGAAGCCCACATCAGTGACAGGTGAAAATGGTAATCAATTAATTGCAGATCAAGAAAGACTGGGATGTCCATCTCCGGGCCATCCTGATGGAGTTGACTCTTAGACCGTCCTTGGATCCTGTCAGATCAGACTTGGCGCTGAGCATGACGGCCTTGGTGCACAGCGCCCCTCCGGCGCCCACTTCAGCTTCCTGGCACTGATCTCCCTCCTGGGTTTCGAAAAAGAAGTCCAAGAAGATCCACTTGGAACGGGGATGCTCTTCTGCGGAGAAGCCTGAGGAGGACCTGGCGAGACTCACGGCAGGCTGCCAACCCTCCCTGACTCAGAAGGGTCCCTCACCACAGTGAGTGTTGACCCAGGCACCAGGCCCTCCACCGACTCCGCGCAGTGGTAGAGGCTGTCATTGTTTAGTGGTGCCGTCAACTGCAGAGGCCTTCCAAGCTATGAAGGATCTCCTGGTGCTGCAGACGCCAAGGGACGGCAGAATGCCATACCAAGATCTGGCACCAACGTCTCGGAATGTCAAGCAGACCTGTCCTTCAATAAACTGCCCCATCACCAACGCAGTGTTCATTGGTGCACAGGCAGTCCCCAGAGTCGAAGCCATGCTCTCCAGGTCAGGATACTACCAGACTGGGCTCCCGCCACCGTTCTTCAGAGGACCAGCACCATGCGGAGCACTGCCATGGAGCAGAGTGACACAGATCGCTAGACTCATGGCAAGTTTCCTCAGCACCGTGACCCTGTTCACCTAGACCCTATAGAAAGTCCAAGGACAAGTCCTGGTCCCGACTTATCCACTGTTTGGGCTCCTCATGCCACTCACCTGTGCGGACACCTCTCGCACGGCACTCGCACGTGTCTCGCATGGCACTGCAAGGTATTTGGGGATGGCATCAGCATAGCTGTTGGATAACAGCACCTCATCCTCGGACAACAATGAGGTTACCCAGATGAGGCAACCCCAGCTCTGATGCCTGTTTTTCCCACGGTACCACCAATGGCGGCATGGCCACAGGGCTAATGGCCTGGACAGTAGCTGTACTGGTGGGGGTTTCCCTCTGGGATCCTGCAACCCAGCTTTGCGAGAGGAGCCTTGGTGCTGCAGTTGTCCATCCCTCAGAGCACGACACCGCACTTGGACTCAGTTTCGGACCATAAAGGTTTGCATGCATCGGGCCCTGCAGTTTCCACCCCACCCTCAGTGCAAGTGCTGGGCTCTTCTTCATCTTCGCTGGACAAGGTGGTCATGGGGCCTTCTTCCATGGTTCCGCTGGATGATTTTAAAGCGCACCAGTACTTATTGAAAGGGGTCATCTTCAACTGGGCCTCAAGATTGAGGAACTAGATGAGCTGACTGATGAACTGGTTGGAGTTTTGGCCTCAGCAGATTCTAGCAGAGTGGCCCTACCAGTCCATAAAGGGATTGTTAAACTCGCCAAGGTCCTGTGGCAAACCCTGACCTCCCTGCCCCTCACATCTAAGCAGGCACCAAAAAAATACTATGTGCCAGAGACGGGATTTAAATACCTTTATACCCACCCAGCACCAGGATCCCTGGTTGTCATGGCCACCAACGAAAGGGAGAGGCAGGGGATGGTCAGCTTGACCCCCTAAACATAGGGATGCTAGATTAAACTTTTTTGATTGAGTGGTGAACCAACAGGTGTTGCTAGGTAAGTACCATTTTAATATGTCAGTCGCTGGACAAGTTTGCAGACTCGTTGTACCCTTTCTCCAAACAGGAGTTCGAGGCCATATCGGTGGCCAGGGTGTCCTTGCAAACGGCTTCCGACATGGCAGACTCTGCAGCCAGAACTATGGCAGCCTTTCCAGTAAGGAGAGACATCTGTACTCTTGACAAGAGGACGACCCTGGCATTTTACATCAACAGAACTAAGCCCTTCCATTGCTCTACTCAGCTCTTTGTAGCAGGTGCGGGCTGGATGAAGGATCATTCGGTTTCCTCACAGTGTCTTCCAAAGTGGATCACGGCCTGTATCTGGGCCTGTTATGAGCAGGCTGGAGTCGTGCCTCCGGTATCCTTGACAACCCATTCAACAAGAGCGCAGGCATAATCTGCGGCCTTCCTAGCACGTCCCCTACTGGACAACTGCAGGGCAGCTACCTGATCATCGGTACATACCTTTGTGTCCCACTATGCCTTGATGCAGCAAGCTCGGGCCGATGCTGGCTTTGGTAGAGTGGTGCTTCAAGGATCACGTCCATGAACTCCTGCCTGCCTCTAGACGTTAATGAGTCATCTAAATTGGGATTGGACACGAGCAAGCACTGGAAGAAAGAACGGTTACTTACTTTGTAACTGTTGTTCTTCGAGATGTGGTGTTCATTTCCATTCTGCACCTGCCCTCCTTCCCGAGCCTGAGTTCCAGCAAGAAAGAACAGAGGGAGGGGGAGCCAGTGGCGCCTATATGTGGGAGCATATGCATGCCACTGTAGGGGTCTAGAGCCAGGTACCACTAAGGGAAAAAGTTTTCCAGCACTGGTGCATGTGGTGAGCGTGCACATACCTAAATTGGGGATGGACATGAGGAATGCATCTCGAAGAACAACAGTTATGAGGTAAGTAACTGTTCTTTCTCCCAGCAGGCTGGAGAGATTGTATTTTCAGGGCAGGGTTTGGGCAGGCAGAAGGAATTTAACAAAAAGCATTTACTGTCATTTGGGTTTAAGCTTAACTTTTTGTTTAGGCATGTCTCCCTGTCGCCTTTGTTTGTTCATCAGAAAACAGTGGTTAGAGGGAGATATTGCATGGGTATTAGTCTGAGAGCAGAAGGTCGTAAAGACTCTCGAATCACTTAAGCCTTCAGTGTGAGCTTATACTCTAGAGAGCTTGTGGATCAATAAATAAAATGTAAAGAGAGGAAAGCTGTATCTTAAGGGGTTGCATGTCTATAGGGAGCAGCAGTGAAACAGAATGTGGTTGTCAGGCCAGAAGCTGGACCAAGTCAAGACCTGCTGGTGGGAAGAAATGGTACAGAATCCAGAATGAGTCCATACAGACAAGCCAGGGGTGGGGAGCAAAAAGTCTGCTGAATAGTGGGCACCCTCTGTATATATTCATGGTAGAAGAGAAGAGAGGTTTGAGAGGCAGAGAACTGACACAGGGAAAGAGTTGGAGCAGCATCCAATGTGGATGTTGGGCATCCTTTCTCATAATAGTTCACCCATAGATTCAGAGGTTAGGTTAGCATGAAAAGGCTGAACTCTGCCGCTTGTGAGCCTGGAATTAAATGGGACATACTGCTGAGAGAGCATAGATGGACTGCAGCTGTCCAGGAAAGAAACAAAAAACTGGTTGAGGTGCTGCAGTACCAGAAAGGAGGCCAAAATAAAAAAAGACAGCGTCCCAATGTTGTATACAATGTCCTTGATCAACTTGTTTATTCTAAGGGAATTGGGTAGGTGACTGACAGAGGATTTCCAACTAGCTGCTGCAGGCTGTGTCCTTCTCTTTGGCCACTTTCACAGATTCCTATTTCAAAAACCTGGAGATGTGTGGAAGGGACTGGAAAAAGAGCGCCCAGCCTGTAGTAGCAACATCTCTTGCATGCTGCCATTATGGAGGAGAGGAGAGAAAGAGCTGTCCTTGCCAACTGGTGCCAGTAGGATTGGAGTTGCCTAGATTCAGGGGTGAGAACTAGGTAACATGCAATGGAGGAAGAACTGAGGATGAGCAAAAGGAGAGTGTCATTTTTCTGAAGAACATTTTTTTAGTAAGTCTTCCATGTAAGCAATCACTAACCAAAGAGATGTTGCATGATTATGTCTGAGAGAAGTCAAGGTCACTCAGAAACTAAATATATGGCCCACAGCATGAAGCTTTATGCATCTCTTAATACATGGAGTAATAGTTCAGAGGAACTCTCTTCCATCTAATATACTAGAACTCCAGCTAGGGTGAAGTTTGTTCACAAAAAGTAAGGAGCCACACTTACTGACATATTTCTTAGACTGCAGCCAGGACTTCCTCTACCTCTTCCTCATGGAATCATTAAAAAGAAAAAAAAGAGGGCAGATGTCATTTCTAAGCCCAACCGCCTCAAGTTAAGTTCTGAGTGACCACTACCTTAGCTTGCCTCCCTTTCCAACAGTGAATGTGGCACGCTTTTGAATGCTGCCACAGAATGCTCATCAGAAGTGCCGCAAATGCTTTTAGAATCTCCAAGACTCCATGGGTGCGCTATGGCTGAAATGGAAGGGATGCTTACTGTGCACTTCAGACATCTAGTCCCTTTGTCTAGTTCTTTTTAAACTAACTTCTCAGTTACAAGGGTAAGCAGGCTTTGATCACTATCAAGGTACTATACAGCTGAGAGCTATGGCAGGAGGCTCTTTTTAGCTGCCCTGAAATTAAGAAGTTGCTCTTCAGTGCACCTGTCCAATACTCTGCTCCGTTTGGCATCTTAGGCCTGGTGATAGTTTGGAGATGAGGCTCGCACTCTAACATTTAAATCTGCCATTAAATCTTAATGAAGATTGTTATCGATAATTCTCACCCCTCACTGAAATTCTCACCCCTCACTGAAGCTCAAAGTTGACTGCTTCTACCGTTCTTCCTCATTCTCCAGCATATTACTTAGTAAACGACAGTTAATGACACCTCATTACAATACAAGCTCATTGGAGGCATGGAAAGGGTCACTGATGGCACGATTTGTAAACAAGGGGGTTTAGATCAGATTTTTCAAAGGTATTTAGGTGCCTAACCATGCATATAGGTTCCAAGTGGGATTTTCAAAAGCACCTATGGCAATTAGAACCTAGACATCTTTCAAGATCCTGGTGCTTATCTGCATCTTTAGATGCCTAAATACCTTTGGCCCTGTGTAACAGCAGTCCTAGTTTGGCCAGCAAAACTTCTTGCGCCTGATGCACGTGGTGGAAAGAATTCATGCTTGACTCAGAGCCCAGGCTGCCTGTGCTGGTTAAAAAGAACATCTTAAATTGTAAAATGAGCACATTTGATACAGAAGCCAGTGAGACACAGACCTGGAATCCCACAATATCATCAGTTCAAAGTAACTTTTCAAACTAGACCTGCATTTTATAGCAGATATTCTATTTCTGTGTAATCCGGACTACCAGAGCTAGGCCAAACATGAGTGGAAACAAAAGGCTGCCTTTCCTGTGTTGTGACCTAGAATAGAGAGCTGAATATCAGATTATTAATGCCTGTTGTAGCAGGGGCTTTGGTCTATCAATTACAAAAATGGAATCCTGTCCCATCTGCTCAAAACTGTCTGTGCCCAAGACAACTGCTGTATATTGTGAAATGGCCAATCATGCTATGTTCTCCTTCGAGTGGTTGCTCAGATGCATTCCACTTAGGTGTGTGCGCGCCCTCGTGCACAGCCCTCCGGAGAACTTTTCCTAGCAGCCCCTGCAGGGGCCGGTCTCAGCGCCCCCTGGAGTCCCGCCCTCATGTGGCGGTACATATAGCGGGACCGGCCCCTCCCCTCCTCAGTTCCTTCTTTCCGCCCGTGACGGCCAGTTGAGAACTACCCCTGCTCTTCAACAGTTTTTGTTTCTCCTTGAAAAGTGAGTAGATAGTTTATCAGTTCACCCTGAACTAAGTTAGTTTTTAATTAGTGAGGGTTTTTAGTTAGTTAGGGAGCCTTCGGGCTCAAGGCGTCCCGGCTATGCCGGGTTCGCCGGGCTTCAAGCCATGTGCTAGCTGCGGCAAGGCCTTCCCAGCTAGCGACCCCCATGACCGTTGTTTGCGGTGTTTGGGGGAACTGCACCGGAGAGATAGGTGCAGTATCTGTAAGTCCTTTAAGCCTCGGACTCAGAGGGAGCGTGAAGTGAGGCTTAGGGCTTTTCTGATGGAGTCCGCTTTAAGCCCGGCGTCCGAGCCATCGCGGACTACTCCGGCACCGAGTGTGTCTTCGGTGCGGAGTGCGCCTCCGGCACCGGGGGTCTCGGTGCCGAAGAGGAAGAAGCGCCATCCACGCTTGCAGCGCTCCCCCGCACCGCAGGAGCGGCCGGGGTCGAGTTCGGAGGTGCTCCTCCTCATGGACGTGCCGCCGGCATCTGCTCCGGCACCGGCCCCTGCTCCGGCACCGGCCCCGGCACCGACACTTACTAGGGAGGCTCCCCCGACTCCTGGAAGTGGGGGACCCCCTATACGGGACCCTTCGACGCCGGAGGCTATCGAGGCGGCTCAGGCTTTGTTGGAGCTGCCTACGCCTCCGGCACTCTCTCACCGGAGAGAGCCAGGGCCCGTTTCCCGGGGCAAACCCGCGATGGGGGGCCCCGAAGGGTGGGCGGCCCCGGCACCGGTGGACAGGCCGCCCACCACCCGACGCAGGAGAGTCGAGCTCGGAAGCTCCTCTCCATCTTCGTCCTCGGACGACGCGTCGCGGCACCGTTCCCGGCACCGCTCCAGGTCCCGGCACCGCTCCCGGCACCGTTCCAGGTCCCGGCACCGCTCCGGACATCGCTCTTCGTCGCGGCACCTCTCCTCGTCGTCGAGTTCTGACTCGGCACCGAGACGGCGTTCTCGGCACCGCTCCCCAGCATCAAAGCGGCGAAAGACTTCCCGGTACCGGTCGTCTTCTTCTTCGGCGTCGCCTCGTCGGCACCGAAGTCAGAGTCGCTCCTCGAGATCGTCGCGTGGCGGGTCTCGGAGCGCTCCTTCCCGGCGTCATCACCGCCTGCGTTCTCCTGGCTCGGGGTCCCGGACCCGACGTCAGGAACGTATATGGTCGTCGGCACCGCAGCCGGCACCGCAGCCGGCACCGCAGCCGGCACCGGACCCAATACTGTTACCGGCACCGGCACCGACTGTTGCGGCACCGGCTCTGCCCTCGGCACCGGTGCCGCCTTTGAGCTGGCCACAGGGACCCTGGCAGTGGCCGTTATGGGCCCAGTGGGCGGCTCAGATGGGGCAGGGAACTATGTCGGCCCCTGCCTCTGTCACCCAAACTCAGCAAGCACCTTCGGTGCAGGAGGGTGACCGCTCCTCTGGGGAAGAGGAGGTGGAGGAGGACCCTGGGGAGGGCCCCTCCACTGGGCCCCGCCGCCCTTCTTACTCCTCATCGCCGGATGAGGCGGCGGTAAGAGACCAAGGAGCCCCGCTCATTGATTTTAAAGCCCACCAGGAGCTTCTAAAGCGGGTGGCTTTGAACCTTGGCCTTGAGGTCAAGGTATTAGAGGAAGAGGTGGACCCCCTCTTCGGCCGTGTGGGGGCCCAGGGACCAACGAGGGTGGCCCTTCCCGTACATGAGAGGGTCCTGCGCCTGGCTAAGTCAGTCTGGCAGACCCCTGCCTCGGTTGCCCCGACCTCTAAGGGTGCCGAGAAGAAGTACTACGTGCCAGCCGAGGGGCACGAGTACTTGTATGCGCACCCTGCCGCGGGTACTTTGGTGGTGGATGCCGCCAACCAAAAAGACAGGCAGGGTGCTCAGACTGCCTCCCCTAAAAATAAGGAAGGCAGGAGGCTGGACCTTTACGGTAGAAAGGTCTATTCTACTGGGGCGCTTCAGCTGAGGGTGGCCAATCATCAGGCCCTCCTCGGCAGGTACAATTTGAACCTGTGGGACTCCTTAAGGAGGTTTTCGGAGTCTCTCCCTCCAGACCAGGCAGTGGACTTTGGTTTGGTGCTGGAGGAAGGGTTGTCTGTGGCAAGTGCGGCCCTGCAGTCTGCATCGGACGCCGCAGACACAGCCAGCAGGGCTATGGCCTCCGCCGTTGCAATGAGGCGGGCAGCGTGGCTGCAGTCCACAGACTTGTCGTTGGAGGTGCAGCAGTCCATCCAGGACCTACCCTTCGATGGAGCCGCCCTCTTTTCGGAGAGGACGGACGAGAAGCTGCACGCTCTCAAGGACTCGAGGGCAACGTTGCGCTCCTTGGGCCTGTACACGCCCCAGGCGGCTAGACTGCAGAGTCGCCAGCAGCCGCAGCAACCGCCGCAACGTCAGCGGCAGCAGTCTAGGCCGCAGCCTAGGCCCTTCCCCACAGCAAGGGGCAGGGATAGGACCAAGGGCTCTGGACGGCGCGATCGCCCGCCGCCGTCCTCCTCTTCCTTTAAAGGACCCTCTCAGGGGCCTAAGGGGAAGAGACAATTTTGACGGTGTCTCCGAGGGTGGCACCGTCTCATGTTCCCTGGGTTCCCCGCCTTTCCTGGACAGGCTCAAGCCGTATCTCGGCCTGTGGCGGGAAGTAACATCGGACCAGTGGGTCCTCGATATCGTGCGCTGGGGATATGCCCTTCAGCTCCTGGCCTCCCCTCCCCACTCCCCACCCCCCCCGTCCCTCTTCAGGGACCCATCTCACGAGCAATTACTCCTTCAGGAGGTTCAATCCCTCCTAGTCAAAGGAGCCATAGATGTGGTTCCACCACTCGAGGTGGGGAGGGGATTCTATTCGAGGTACTTCCTCGTTCCCAAGGCCAACGGAGGCCTCAGGCCTATATTGGACCTGCGCAGGCTCAACAGGTTCATAAGAAAGCTGAAGTTCCGCATGGTATCCCTAGCGTCCATCATTCCCGTTCTAAACCCAGGGGACTGGTTTGCCGCCCTCGACCTGAAGGATGCGTACTTTCACGTCTCCATCCTTCCCGCCCACAGGCGGTACCTAAGGTTTGTGGTAGCTGGTGGCCACTACCAGTTTACGGCCTTGCCCTTTGGCCTGTCTTCCTCCCCCAGAGTGTTCACCAAGTGTATGGCGGTGGTGGCGGCCTTCCTGCGGCGCAGGGGGGTCCAGATATTCCCCTACCTGGACGACTGGTTAATCAGGGGCAAGACCAGGTCGCAAGTGTGCGAGGCGGTCTCTCTCGTCCAGTCCACCTGCCATGCTCTGGGGCTGCTCATAAACGAGCAGAAGTCGACGCTGCGTCCGGTGCAACGCATAGACTTCATAGGGGCCCACCTGGACTCGGTGCAGGCGAAAGCCTCCCTCCCACGTTCGAGGTTCGAAGCCATGACAGCGATAATATCGCAGCTTCAGAGGTGCCCCACGACTACAGCCAGGCGCTGCCTGCAGCTGTTAGGCCACATGGCCTCGTGCACCTATGTGGTGAGGTTGGCCCGCCTCAGGCTCAGGCCCCTCCAAGGTTGGCTGTCCAGGGTTTACATGCCCAGCAGGCATGCCTTGAGCAAGGTGGTAACGGTGCCCCCTTGGGTGTTGGGGTCACTGACTTGGTGGCTGGACCCCAGGACTGTGTTGGAAGGGATCCCCTTCAGGGCTTCCACCCCCTCGGTCACCCTGATCACGGACGCATCGGACCGGGGGTGGGGAGCCCATATCACCGGTGGTCTGGCCACGCAGGGTCGCTGGTCTCGGGGGGAATTGGCCCTCCATATCAATGTGAAAGAATTGAGGGCGGTCAGACTGGCATGCGAGGTGTTTCGCCACTCTTTATTGGGGAGAATGGTGCAGGTGTTAACAGACAATACCACTGCAATGTATTACATCAACAAGCAAGGGGGGGCGCGCTCCTCGATGTTGTGTCAGGAGGCGCTCCGACTCTGGGACTTGGCGGTGAGATGCAATTTCTGTTTAACCGCCTCTCACCTGCCTGGGGTCAGGAACGACGAGGCGGATCGCCTCAGCAGGTCATTCCTACCACAATACGAATGGTCTCTCCACCCAGAGGTGGTGGACAGGATTTTCCGCGTGTGGGGTGTTCCCCATCTGGACCTCTTTGCGTCAGCACAGAACGCGAAGTGCCCGAGGTTCTGCTCGCTCAGGGGTCGCGAGCCGGGCTCTCTTTCGGACGCATTCCTCCTCGAATGGACGGGGGCCCTCCTGTATGCGTTTCCCCCTTTCCCGCTCTTGCCCAGGGTCCTCTTGAAAATCAAGAGGGACAGAGCGGATGTGATTCTGATCGCCCCGGCGTGGCCGAGGCAGTACTGGTTTTGCCTGCTCCTGGACCTGTCTGTCGCTCCCCCGATCGAGCTCCCGAGGAGACCGGACCTGCTCTCCCAGGACCACGGCCGGCTACTGCATCCCAACCTGGACTCCCTGCACCTGATGGCCTGGAGGCTCTCTGGCTGACGGAGGAGGAGAGAACCTGCTCGGAGCAGGTCCAACGCGTGCTGTTGGGAAGCAGGAGGCCCTCCACGCAGCTCGCCTACAGGGCCAAGTGGAGGAGGTTCACCTGCTGGTCGGAGTCGCGGGGCGAAAACCCCGGTACGTCCCCCGTGCAGGCGGTCCTGGACTACCTGCTGCAGCTTAGGCTACAGGGGTTAGCGTTGGCCTCCCTCAGAGTACACCTGGCGGCCATATCGGCGTTCCACCAGCCGGTGGGGGGGACGTTCCCTGTTCTCCCACCCCATGTCGGTGAGGTTCCTCAGGGGTGTAGAGAGGCTTTACCCGCAGGTCCGTGACCCGGTGCCTCCCTGGGATTTGAACCTGGTCTTAGATAGGCTAACGGGTCCCCCCTTTGAGCCCCTAGCCACCTGTCCAATGATGATCCTTTCCTGGAAGGTGGCTTTTCTCGTGGCCATTACCTCGGCCAGGAGGGTCTCTGAGCTAAGGGCCTTAACCTCGGAGCCCCCCTATACCGTGTTCTATAAGGACAAGGTTCAGCTTAGGCCTCACCCGGCGTTCCTGCCTAAGGTAGTCTCCCGGTTCCATTGTAACCAAGATATTTTCCTCCCCGTGTTTTTTCCTAAACCGCACGGGTCCGAGGACGAGAGGAGACTGCACACCCTCGATGTGAGGAGGGCGTTGGCGTTCTACCTGGACAGGACGAGGCCGCTCCGAAAGACCACGCAGCTCTTCGTCGCGGTGGCAGAGAGGATGAGAGGCTCCCCGGTCACCTCCCAGTGCATCGCCAGGTGGATCACCGCCTGCATCCGGCTCTGCTACGAGCGTGCAGGCGTCCAGCTCCCAGGAGTGGTGACGGCCCACTCGACGAGGGCCCAGGCCGCGTCGGCGGCCTTCCTGGAAAGGGTCCCCCTGGATGACATCTGCAGGGCTGCCACCTGGTCTTCGGTGCACACCTTTGCTGCGCACTACGCTGTCGTCCAGCAGTCAAGGGACGACGCGCGAGTCGGCAGGGCCGTGCTGAGGGCAGCTCGCCGCTGACTCCTACCCACCTCCAAGGTATGGCTCGGGAATCACCTAAGTGGAATGCATCTGAGCAACCACTCGAAGGAGAAAACGTAGTTACTTACCAGTAACTGTTGTTCTTCGAGATGTGTTGCTCAGATCCATTCCACACCCACCCTCCGTCCCCGCTGTCGGAGTCGGCAGAAAGAAGGGACTGAGGAGGGGAGGGGCCGGTCCCGCTATATGTACCGCCACATGAGGGCGGGACTCCAGGGGGCGCTGAGACCGGCCCCTGCAGGGGCTGCTAGGAAAAGTTCTCCGGAGGGCTGTGCACGAGGGCGCGCACACACCTAAGTGGAATGGATCTGAGCAACACATCTCGAAGAACAACAGTTACTGGTAAGTAACTACGTTTTACCGATCCTATATTTTCAGATTGATAAAGTCCACTGTCTTAGCATGAAATAGTCTGGAATAAGAGTTTGCATTTTTCTGGCAGATTGTTCCCAGAATCTTACCCTTAGCTTTGATTAAGTGATGGATCAACAATTGTTACTAGACTGATCCAAAGACTTGCCCGTTTTCAACTGTCATGAGAAGCTGGTTTGGAGGAAGAAATCTCTCCCAGCAAAAATGATGTTCTTTGTCACTTTTTCTTTTTGGAGAATAACAGTAGATATTGATTAGGGATGTGGTACAGTTAGTGGCTCAAAGGCAGAAAGTCATATATAGAGACCTGAATATTAAGGCAAAGTAAATTTACTGTATTGGGGGACTGACACTTCAGTCTTTACTCGTTGGAAGTTGGTGGAATGTAGATGTCCATTTCAAGCAAGAAGATGATCTCAGACAGAACAAGCTACATTCAGTTTGTGTTATAGGTAAATTATTAGGTTTGGGGAGGGGGTGTAGTCAAGTCACATTACTTTAGATCCAATTGTTTAAGCTCTGAGTGTTAAAAGATAAGCTTGCAGCAGGTGTCTTATTTTAAAACAAAGTGATTTCATTTTCTGAAAGTTTATCATATCTTCCTGCAGTATAACTTTGGGGTGGGAACAAGGGATCTGTGGTGATAAAAGTAAATTCTGCTTTTACCTAAGATTAAAATAGAGAATGTGACATTGGATATTTAGTAGTGTGTAGTGTAGATCAGAGAGCACCAGCAGCTGCCCCAGAAGAACTGGGGTGCTGAAGACATTTGTATTGTAGAATCAGTCACACTGCTGCATTGGGTCCTCCCTTTCATTCCCCAAAACAAACCAAAAAAAAAAAAAGTGGCTCTTCTGCTTGTTAAGATAAATTACCAGTTACTATCAATACAAGAACAAAAGCACTTTCACCACTGCACTCTTCTCTTGCAGAGTACTCAGAGACCAAGGGCAATGTTTCATTTCAGTTATCCTTAGTGCGGGGAGGTTTCATTTCAGTTATCCTTAGTGCGGGGGGGGGAGGGGAGGAGACACAGATGACACACACGCTACAAAACTACTTTTATAGGAGCAGCTGGATTAAGAGGCTGCAGCTGACCTAGATGGTAGCAGTTCATTGCCAATTGCTATTCAGCATTAAGAGGTGCACTAAGATAATGTAACATAGAATATTAGAGTTGGAAAGGACCTCAGGAGGTCATCTAGTCCAACCCCCTGCTCAAAGCAGGGCTATCTTCAGCTAAATCATCCTGTTGAGTGCTATTTCTTTCCACAAAAAGGAAAGAAAGTGATGCATCATTGGCTAAAAGAATATCTTCAACTAGTCCTAATCTCCTCTTGCAGGTGCACCAGATATCTGAACTTCCTGTTAAATCAGGAATTAAGTGACTTGAGTTCCAGTCCTCTCACATCTGGTGCCCCAACCATCACTTCCCTCTCAATCAGTCTCCAAGGAGATGCATCAGTTGTAGATGATCACTGAATGAAGATAGCATGGACTCATGCCCTGTTTCACCATATAAAGATTTGGCAGTGATGATAGGTGAACAGAAATCATGCTTGCAAGCACTGAATACAAGGTAACTTTTTTTTTTAGTCAATGATTTTTAACTCTTTTGAAAAAAAATTTAAGTTGATGGTCAGATTCCAAACAAAATGGTAAAAGCATCCTTCTGAACATCCCCCCCACCCCCCCCCCGGAGGAGGAGAGGCAAGAAAAAGCCATTTTAACTGATCTGCAGAATAGTTTGGCTTCCTAGGCTACTAGTAGACAAGACTTATTGCAGCCCCTGTGTTGTGGCTCAGTGCCCCAGGAGAGTTTGGGAATCACATGCGTGAGCAAAACCATAGAACTTTTCCCACGGCGTGACGTAGAAAAGAATGGAAATGTTTAAAACAAAAGTGAACGGGCTGCAGTTGGAGACAAAGGAGGGGTTGCAGCATTTTGTGACAGGCTTCCCAGCTGTGGCAGGTGAGATAATGCAGGGAATGTGTGCACGATTTGAGTTTGGTGAGAGACTTTGAAGTCTTTCAGACTGCAAACTCTTATGTATGTGGCGACTAGGTGTCATCTCTATTGTCTATTTGCCTCCCTGTTGGATGGAAACTCCAAGGGCTGATAGAGGCTCATTAACTCAGGATGGCCTTCTCATCAAATACAAGCATCCTAGACAACAGGCTGGCTTCCACACGGAATTGATTTGTCAGGGGAGGTGGGACACATGGCAAAGCTCTGAGCACTTGAGGCTCACTTGACAGCCTGAAAGGTTATAACAGACCAGAAGCCAATCTGTTTGAGGTCTTTGGCCATTTTCACCAGGTCAGAGAGAGGGAAGATGCTGCAGGAGTCTGAAATGGGAAATCCTGCGTACCTGAACTCAGACACATCTCAAGGAAAGGGTGAGCTAGAGTGAGGGAGATAGCACTGAGGATGTCTTCTACGTCAGTGGTTCCCAACCTTTTCTTTGCCGTGGCACACCTTGATCCCTTTAATTACTAGAGGCACACCACCATATAGTCTCCAGATGGACTCATGAATATTCATGAGCCAATCCAGAAATCAAGTCGTTCTTCAAAAAAATTCCATGGCACATGTGTTCAGGCCTGATGGCGTACCCGTGTGCCACGGCACACCAGTTGGGAAACACTGTTTATCTGATCTAGACTTTGTGCTTTATCTGTTAAAGCAAGAGCAATGGTGTTAGACACCTGTGCAAAATGTCGATGCATTTTAAAAGTTACAATTAACACGTGCCACTTTGAAGATGTAAGCCAGAAGGCTCATCCCTGCAATGGGATTCTGTGAAAGGTTGTGTTTAAGTTATGGGGGGGGGGAACCTGATGGTGCCAGATAAAGGAACTGCACCCGAAGGACTTGCCTCAGAGCCCCAAGTCAGGGGGCAGCGTGCCTGGACTCTTTTCAGATCCCAGATACTTAGCACAGGGGGATCAGCAGCTCAATCCCTTCAAAGCAACGGCCAAGTGGGGGCACTTGACTGGATTTATGACAGCAAGTCACCCAAACTATGTACTGTCACAGTTGAAAAATTAGGCCTATATCTGATTGCAACAGCCTTTACTTTTGGAATTGCAATCTGCTGGAAGATCCAGCAGGGGAGAATAGGAGCTTTGGCTTCTGATGAGACTGGGGTGGTGTTTGTTTAAATTATTTTAACAGTGGTAAATGAAACGGTTCCTTTCAAAATTTCCTCTGTTACAGGTTTGTGTTAAATAATCTCAGTCTGAATACTGGTTTTAGAAAAATACCCATCCCTGTTTCAATCTCTCTATCAGTGACAAGTGTGTTCTCTCACATTGGCAATGATATTCCTCTAACTTAGCCCGTTAGAGTGGAAACGTTTCATATAGCACTTGCT
>ML675624.1:9111302-9390482 GCA_007922155.1 Mesoclemmys tuberculata | reverse complement strand
GAGGTTGATGGCCCAAGTTTAAACTACCCATGAATGCACGTTTCCACAGTGAAAGTGAAGGGTCATACTACACCTCTTATCTACACAATTCTCTTGACACCCTTGCTTGTTTTGCTCTGGGATTAAGGACACACAAAAATTGTGGTTTAAGACACTAGCAGAAGCGTAGAACTTTAGACTCTCATCAGAGACAAGATGAGCTTCTGCGATTCTGTAACTGAGAGCAGGTTGTGGGGTGGGAGTGTAAGACAAAGCAATTGTTGACAGAGTATCAGACTAGTTCACACCCTCCCACCCCAGAGATAATCCTGTTTGACCCAGGAAAGGAGAGAGCCAGCTAGTGGGCACATACCTGCAGCAGAGGGACCCTATTTCATAGCATCACTAACCAAAAATGCTCACCCCATGAACAAGTAGCCGTGTTAGCATTTTCTAATTGAGAATGCAAATACCTGTTGACATCTGAGAGGGTGAAAAAAGGCAGTAAGTTGCTCTAGCTCCATTGGCTCACTAATGTGGCATTTATTATGTCAATTAGGGTTCCTGAAAGAAGGATATAGCCATAGCCTAGTGAAAGGTTCAGATGCATTTTGAAGAATTACCAGAAAAGGCAGTCAGCCAGCAAAAGCACATGCCTATTTCTCATGAGTTTTCTTTGTGGGTTCTGGCTGCCTTCTTATCTTTCCCTCTCCAAATAAAGAGTTTATAGTTTCGTGGTGGTGGTAAGACTAACATTGAGGACTGGAAATGTTACCATCACAGACAATTTTGGAACAATATGTCTGAGTATCATACCCTTCAAAGATACTTTAGCAAGACGACATTACACGTTGCTAGTTATTTTAAAAAGACCATTTATTAATGTATTTGGAACACTTACAACTCATAATGGGCCAGAAGCTTGATTTGAAATGAAATACTGCTTTAGTTTGCAATTGCCCGATGTG
Organism: Mesoclemmys tuberculata; assembly: GCA_007922155.1. Classification (NCBI taxonomy): domain Eukaryota; kingdom Metazoa; phylum Chordata; order Testudines; family Chelidae; genus Mesoclemmys; species Mesoclemmys tuberculata. Next base: position 9,389,535 of record ML675624.1, on the reverse strand, counting down.
GGGTTCTGTTTTCCCCCAACGCTCCTGAAAGTCAGCCTAATGGCTTTCCCGCTTCAGCCACCGTTCCCACCTTCCCCACCCCTGCTCGCTGCTGTATTCACAACCCATAGCTACAAAGGCCTTCTTGGTGGAGAAAAGCACTGCACAGTTTGCAGAGCTAGCAAGGGTTACTTATACTAATATTTTTCTCCCTCCCATAGTTTGCGACTTGTTAGAGTTCCACTTACCCACAAACAAGAGAAACCCAAGACCACGACTGACTCTTTTTAATCCATGTTTTTTAATGGCAGATGCAGTCATAAGTCCCTCAATAAATTAAGTTCACCATTTTCTAAAAATTCCAGTATTAAGGCTTCAAAATGCAATGCTACACACACAAGCGTATAAAAAAGTCTTAACACGAAGATCGGCCCTCTATCAAAACAGTTAGTAAAACTATGACAAGACTAAATAAGACCATAAATTTAAACCATTCAGAAGTGTGTGGCTTTAGACTAAGTAGACAGGCAAAATATTTCTGGATTAAGTGTGTTCTTTGAAAGAAAGTGGTGGGGAATATAGTAGTTACTACTTTGTGATTTTACAGGCCACATATGCATTGATGCAGGCACATTTTCTGCAAGGGTGAAGGTACTAATACATCATACCCTAGGGTCAAGCCTCCTTTCTTTAGCCACTCCTACTGGAGTAGGCTCTGCATCACTTACATGATCTGTGGAAGCTGCTATCAGTTCTTAAAACACAGATTAATTCTCCCACCTCAAATCATTTCAGAATTCTGCTAGGGCCTTCCTAGATCTGCTTGTGTGTCTGAAATGTACTTAGTACATTTAGACTTAACACAGCTTAGTTAAATTGGTGTTTACACTTCAATATAAAAATAAATAAAAACATTATATAGTCAAGCCTCTTCCCCTTGGCAAACACACAAGGGTAACCTTAAAACAACTTGCCCTGACAGCATGCTAATTTTGTTCGTTTACATATACACTGAATTCTTAGCTGGAGAACTAAAAGCCTGAACATTTATTTCAGGATTGATTCATCCTCAGTCAATGGAGTTAATGAAAGAGAAAAGAACTCCGTTTCCCCTCCAACTTTCAAATTAAATGTGGCAAAGCACACACTGAACAAGACCATCAAAACACAAAAATTGGCAATCAACTCCTTTCTCCTCCTTTGGAGGCTTCAAATGATAAAGGTTTGAATGGCAAAATTACTTCCAAGTATATGCCTGAAAATATATTGTCATCCATATTCCCCCATCCTAAAGTAAGTTCCAACCTCATCAAAAGTTTCCTTAAAAATGGTGAGTGAAGACACTGCAATACTACGTGGAGTTCAAACAAGTTATAAAAGCCGGTCAGGGTCTTGATTAAAGCTGAAATCACACACCAAAGACAGGTGGTCTGAAGGGTAATTGAAGGATGGCAGCCTGTTAGGTCCAATTTGTTCTTCAGTCAGCAAGCCAAGAGCAGAGTTTACATTTAAGGCATGCTGGGAATACCAGATATAATCCAGCGTGTGCCTGCACTCACCAGCGGGCCGGATCTTCCATGTAGTGTAAGGTGGTTCTGACTGCCCATCTGCACTCAGCAACTTGTAAGCGCTATTCAGGTTGAGACTGGAATTGGAGAATTCCTTGTAAACTTCTTCAGTGGGCTCTGCATTGAAGTCTCCACAGATTATTAGAGGGATCTCTGCTCCTTGGGTAATATTTTTTAGGTTCTGTAGAAGATCGCAGCCTTGTGCAGATCGAAATCTCTCCCAACCAGTACGGGCTTTCAGATGAGTGACTGCAATGCAGAATAGCTTCCCAGTTTCACTGTATCTCAGCGTCTGAGCTATGGCCACTTGATTGGTTTTTAGCTTCATTGCTGTGAGACGGATATTAACACTGTTGATCAATGTAAAGCGGTCCTTGAGAAAAAACAAGGCACAGCCATCTGGCCCATTGTTATGTTCCACATCTAAACAAGGAGACCATGGCTTAGGGAAGAAAGTACACTGGTAGCCTAGCCGACTAAGGAGTGGCTGAAAGGTGTCAAAATAGTGGTCCACTTCTTGCAAGCACAAGATATCTGGCTGGTATGCAAGAATTTCCTCCAGAATGAGGCATTTCCTTTCTTCCCACTTGAGAGCTTCCACGGGGCACTGAATGAAGTTGTCCTTGCCTTCCCCAAGAGCTGGAATGAAAAATCCATCAGTACTTATTAATTGCCAAAGTAAACCATCCCCTCCCTAACTCAGACTTGCGCGGGTCCGTGGAAATAAGCAACTCCCTTGTAAGCACACTGCCAGCTACGGGTAATTATTACCCAGATTTCTACTCAAAGGCTGAACCTAACCCCAACTGGAGTTAAGAATGACGTTAAATTTAAGTGGGGTTTATAGGACCGATTGCCTTCATTTTGCTAAGAGAGTTGATTACCTTGCTCATGACATGAAAAATACCACTGTAAACACTTAGTTATTCCAGTCACTTCAAACTTGCTTTTCCAAATAACAATAACCAAGACAAATGAAAAAATTCCTGGAACTATTAATCGAGTGTTACTAGTTTTTTGTGACTACATTGCCACAGGATGATCTGAATGTGTTAGAATTCAACTTCAGAAGAATTATAGAGGGGAAGTCTACTTTTTGGAGATCGTGAAGGATCCAGTAGTGGGGTGCTTCTCAACTTAATGGGAGATGCCTAGTATTCACATAGAGAGGGGAGACAGAAGTACAAGAAAAGGAAATGTTTGTGAGATTGTTGTGCATGGAAGGTCACATATGAATTCAGACACAGAAGCTTTCTATTTTTTGCTAGTCTTTTCAAATTACACATGCCTCTACCTTAATGCTCCCAATCCCAAATATTTGTACTCTGTGCAAACACACCCGATCTACAATAAAAAGTATGCAGAATTCATTTTTTTTTTCAACTGCATCTAGCTTGAAGGGGACTGCCTCAAGTTTGAGATGTATACCAGGTTCATACCTTGGGCAAGAATGTTCCACTGCATCACCCTAATGGGACGATAGGTGCTGGTAGAATCTGCCCTCAGATCCACAAAGTCTCTCTGGAGTCGGGGAGGGCGTTTTTGAAGAACTGCCTGGCATTCTCGAAGCAGTTCTTTAGGATCTATGGGATCCAGCTGCTCAGAGTCTGACTGCTCCAAGTATTCCTGATGCGGGGAGGCAGCACTGCTGTTCAGTGTTTTAGCAAGCGCGCTATATAGCCGGCTCGTACTGTTTCCCATGGAACACACTGGAAAGAAAGAAGTGACAGTTTAGCATCAAGTATGATTAACTCCTGCTCCCTATTTTCAAATGCAGGGTTGATCTTTCATCTCCGAAGACAGAGTAAACTATTGCATCGATAGTGGTGCTACAAAAGAATCCTGAAACTTCTGGCATTTGCTCTTAACCATACGCCACACAAAAAGTGTACGAAAAAAAGACAACTAGGGCTCTCTCAAAGTTATGTTTTCTTAGATCTTCATAGCACTGTAAGAGGAATGGACTGTTTTGAATTTAAACCCTCCAATTAATACTAATGCTAACAGTTAGATTTAAGTTACAAATAAATACATTCATAAACAAGAAATTACACAGCATTTTAAGTTTCCTGCATAAATAATACTTTTTGTCCCTCATTGTGGATTTTTGTCACACTGGCCCATATCTGGGTCTTGGAGGCTGAGAGGTATGTAGTGAATCAGTCTGCTGGTTCCTGGGACTATTTATTTTTTAACTGAAACAAAAAAAAAAAAAGACCAGTAGAAGCTGGCTTCAAGATCCTCCTCCATATTAGCACGATTCACCACAAATGTTTTGTCATGACAATTCTTTTCCGCTTTTGACCTGAATAAGGCCCAAATTAAATGATCAACTTTTCCATCCTGTTATATAGATTTGTCAAAAGGATTTTATTCACACTGCATGGGTACTGAGTTAAAATCTGACAAATAGGATTGACCCACTGTGTTCATGAGATCCATCTTAAATCAGCCACAGAAAAGTTGAGTGCCTGAACACACAGTCCTATCACAGTTGTCCAAATTGCTAAGAGTATGCGCCACACAGTAGCCTTCAACCTCAGAGAGTTCAAGAAAATCAAGGCAACAGAATGAAGTACAGGAGATTTCTTAAAAGTGAAATACTTCCATCAGAAGATGCAGCAAGGATCAGCATCTATGAAAGCTGCAGGTCACTTTGTGAAAGCCAAGTTCTGCCCTGTCTTGTACCTCATACATCAGTGGGATTGCCCAGGGTGTGAAAAAATGTAACATTTGGTCTAGTAATGTTCAGGAGAAAAGTTATGCCAACCTGACAACTGCTACATTATTAAAATTCTGGGATCCCCTCTGGAGGTGGAAGCCGTTCATAGATTTCCCGACTACTTGGTGTCATCATTAGAGCTGGCTGGAGAAAGACAATTCCATTTCACTACAACTTCAGAGGTTTAGAAATTTGTTTTCATTCCACAATGGAACAAAACCAAAGCCTTTGAACATTTCTGCAAAAACGGAATTGTACCAAAAACGGCTGTTTTTGGATCAAAACCAGAGCCTTTTGATTTGGGAAGATTTTGGGGGAGGGTTGCCTTCACTTCTGATGACATTTTCTAGCCTCATGGCTGGGGCACTGGTCTTGTATGTGGGAGCCCCGGAATGAAGTCACTGTTCCACAAGATTTAGGGCCTCATTCTGAATGTTCCAGCCAGCTCCTGTCACTGCTCCAATGCATTCTACAGACAGCCTTGCTCACTTCTTAACACAAATCTCAGGGGAGATGTTACCTTTTAAACTTGAGCAAAAATAAAGTGCTTGCAGGGAAGGGAGTGGAAACTTCAGAACCTGAACAGCTTGAGTTTGAGCTTCATATCAAACATTGATCCTAGATATTTCCCGGCTGAAGAAACACCAACCCTGCTATGTCACAGGGTTTCCTATGAAATACTCTTACTAGAGATATTTTGCATTATGGTTTTCCAAAATTGTACAGGGCCTGCTGAGCTTTGCTTTCCATCTTTCAGACTTATTCCATTTAGGGAACTGTTGTTCCCTCCTGGGGAGCTCCAACAACAAAAACCAGTGGCAGCCTTGAAGTAAGTAGTCTCTGTTCGTCCCCCTGAAGGGGTGAGCCAGCGAGCATATGTTACATAACCTTGCTCCACAGTTATGGCTGTGGAAGTCAAGAAGCACTGCAGAAGTAGATGAAAGTTCATAGCTCCTCATATGGTCTGAGATCCGAATTGCACAGCTTCAGGACAGCTATTGTTTCAGGACTCCTGCCTTATACATATTCTTTGGAGATATACTGCTGAAAAATTCAGCTTCTCCAGAATTAAGAATTCATCTGACAACCCCGTCACCACGTACACATCATCATCTACTCCTAGAAGATTTTAAAGTCAAATACTTTTCACCTAGCTATTTATATGGTGTCATTTTATTGTAATGATGCAGCCATTGGCAGCGTCTTGCTCTCTACGGCAAGGAAAAGGAAAGCTTCAGAGGCCAACCCTTCCAAAGCGGGTACTCCAGGTTTACATGCACATTTGGGAGATACTTTTTGGATTTTGGCCCTTTGTTCCTAGAACTGGTGCTATTTGAAAGCCACAGTAAATTTAGTACTGTATTCCAGTGTTTTAAACTCTACACTCGTTATTTTAAGAGGACTCTGCTATTAGCATATAACCACCTCATGTACTGTAAAAGTCTTATTTTCAAGAATTTCATATCTAGAGCTATACCCACCTTGAAGGTAAATATGCAGATGGCCATTAACCCCCACTCCCTATAGCCACATAAAAGAATGCCATTCTAGGCTTAGACAAAAATCAGAGCGATAGCCCTTGCCCCATGCACCAAAGGCCCTATTCCTTTCTGCTCATTGAACAGTTCATCTCTTCCCCCACTCCCTCTTCCAAGCATCATATCAGAGACAATTTACATTTCTGACTTCAGAATTGTACCAGGTAAGATTCTGCATATTCCAATAGCCCTTGACAACCCCACCTCAATTGTGCTTCTATTCAAAGAGAAGGGAAAAGTGGCACCTTCTTACCCAAGAGATCTGCTTCTTGTGTAATCATACTTGCTGCCGTTCATGACCAAAAAAATGTTAACTTTCTACTCATATTAACCTTCCGGAGTGAAAACAGCTAAGAAGGTTCTGTTCTATTTTGCACCAGCAGAATGTTTCAGGTCGTTTCAGATAGTTATTCCCATGCTTTTAAAGGGCTTGCCACGGAATCGCAAGAGGTCACTAACAGCATAATTGTGTCCACAGAGCCTTTTACTCCCCAGTGACGTGTAAGGAGGAAAGAAATCATCTTGGTTCTGAAAGTCCAGCATTAGTCTGCAGGGCTGACAACTAGAAACCCCCATTTCTCCACCTTTTAACTTATAAACTGATCATATTTGATATGGAAACAGAGACAAGCTCCTGCCCTCTCCATCCCCTCGCAGCTAGCACTTTTCCAGAGTAGAAACTGCACATTAAGCTTACTGCTCTGCAATTTGCTGGATCACTCCTCAATACAACTTCTCCTTTTTGTTCTTTAAGAGTAGATACGATGTTAACTATTTCCCACTCTTTTTGTGGCTGTACCTTTCCTCTGTACTTTCTCTAGAATGACCATCAATTATTGTAGTGGTACTATTATTTTGTACTACAGCAGGTTCCATTGTACTAAGCACTGTATAAATATAATACAATACAGTCCCTGATCCAAAAAAGATTACTATCTAAATAAACTTTCTTCTTTAGCATTCTAGTGTAAATTTTAAATCAGGTCTTGCCTATTTTAATATGTTCATGTTGTTTGTGTGTTTGGGTTGTTTTGTTTTTAAATCTATTCTTTCCCAAATTATAGTACTATTATCTGAATAGTGAAATACTTTGCTTTTAAGAATTTCAGGCTTCTTCTCCTTGTGATCCATTGTTCCTCATGCAGCATCAAGCAGCAGATCTATGCTTTAATTATAAAAAAGGAAAGTGATCTGACCTACACTGGAGGAAGCAGATGCCTCTCCCCCAAAAGATTCTTTCCAGAACTGGCTCTCTCACTTTTTTGCTTTACTATTAAGACAAGTAAGATTACACAAAATATTTTTAAGATTCTGATATTTACTAGTAGTTTAGAAGCAGGTTGGGTACTTAAAGCTACTGGTAGGACTTAAAGCCCCATACAGCTGTTAAAATTAAACACCAAGTTAAGATATATTAAAAACCAACTAGTTATCTATACGTGCTCTTCTTTTCATAGAAATACTCAGATATGCTGTCTTACAGCTGCTGGATGCCTGGTTATCTATACAAAACATTTACAGAGTTTGTATACACAGGGAAGCTTCTAAACACTTCCTATTACCCAAGAAAAAAGTTCAGCATTTAAGTGGAGCACAGGGTTTGCAATACTCCAACACAATTCCAAAACAGTAAATGGAGGATACTTATCTTGCATACACATCTGCTAAGCTGCAAGAATGCACCAGTGCCAACACAGTAAACAAAGTTAAATGGTGAAAGGCACATAAATGTAAGCCTTAATGTCACATGACCATTCTTTATTGAACAAACTAGTCAAGCAGGGACACCTCGTGGCCATTGGCAGAATTGCTTCAAACAATCAAGCCTTGTGTGGAAAATATTTCTGGTTAAGTGGTTACAGTGAACTTTTATAGTTAAGCTAAACTAACTAAGCTATAACAATGACCAATAAATTGAGTCAAGAAAAAGCTTCTTGCTTGAAACTTTTTCTTATCCTTATTAGTCAATACATGGGCTTTATGGACAGCTTTAGTACAAGAAGATGAGCAATTTGCCACAACATTTATCTTACAGTATTCTGTATTATGACAGTGGCATGGCTGCAATAGTGATTACAGTGAACACTTCCATTATAATCTCAGTACATATATTCATCACTTTTTGAGACGTTATCTTGGGCTGAAAGTTTTTCAGGTCTTGCCTTGGGCCAAAGTGAGTATTTTTGGAGAGTTTAAGAAAAAGAATTCTAAAAAGGTGAATAGATTTAAGAGGGCAAGAGAGATTATTTTTGTGTTCAAACCTAAAAAGCAGGTGAGATTAGACAATTTCCATGTGTCTAGTAAAAGATCTAAAATATATGAAAATGGGCAGGTTTTGTCTATAACAAATGAAATTCTTACCACTGAACAAGTCTACCCTCACAAGCACATCCTATGCAGCATGATACTTCAACATCTTTAGGTTTAGCCTCTTTCCAAGTAATGTTTTTCTAAAGGCCAATCCAAATATTTTGGTTGATGTTTATTCAGCATTTTAGATTTGTAAACTAACTGGGTCACAAGCCTATTAGCAGTAAAAAAAGCCCTACAGCAGGAAGCCAATTTACATGCTGGATTACAGGAATTCTGGTCTCTCCTCTTCCCCTATTTTATTAAATTAGGGGAATCCTACTAAGTCCTCAGGCATCTTAATAATGACTTAATGCATCTCAAGGAACAGTAATGCTTCTCCAGTAGTAGCTGTTGGTAGCCAGTTAGAAATCCTAGAAAGTTCCAAAGTTTCTCCATTTGTTATTTCTACCATGCCACATAGGTGCATGGCATTTAGATAAGTACAGGGTCCTTGCCCTGAAAAGCTCACAATTTAGTTTAACTGAGCTACAGCACAACAGCTGCTCTCCAAATCTTCAATAATTCATCTAATAGTATAAAGTGTATGAACAGTCCTTTTAATGAAGTTCACAGTATCACAAAATACCTATGGGAGATACGAGTCACAATTAAGTTTGCAGTTTAGTCATGGGCTGGTGAACATGAAAGTGACATTCTTAGGGTGATGCTGCAATCAGGAACTCCAGCTCTTCAAGTATTCTTCCCATGACCGGCCTACAGCAGAGGCAGTGCACTCAACATGGTGGGGTGGTAGAACAACATGGATTCTACACCCACATTCCTAGACAAGGTTGCAGATGGCATCCAATGATACCAGCAGAAGACATGAACTTCTAGGAATGCCATCAGAGAGCAGTTCAGAGGTTTCATGTTAACTGCATGATTACAAGTGTGACAATCTAAAATATCCAAATAATCTGTATAGATAAGTAGGACGACTGCTTGAGCCATGTCCATTGGTTTTTGGACAAAGAGACTGGCCCTTTGCTCCACTCCCTCCCAAATTTGAGAAGAAATAGCAGGATTAGAGTTGACAGCCCTCCCCTCATTCACTGCAGACGTTATGGAGCATAAGGAGGCAAAGGGCTCGCTTTGTAGGAGCTCAGCCTCATTCATAGCCTTGTATATTTAAATAGCTTTCTAGGCCAGTACCAATTAATAGAAGATGCTACACTTGTATGTCAAGTTCTAGTAGATCATATAATGTTTTGACTGAGAAACAGTAGGATCAGTTAATCAGATATAATGCTGCATATTTAACTACCCTTGCTTGGGACAACAGCAGGACTTGACTTTATGCTGAAGATCCAGGATTCAAGCACAGGCTTTAAAGTACTTTCCATCCATTAGCTGGAAATAACAACAGTCTAACAGGCCTCTTATATTGACCAGCCACTACAGAGGACAAAGACCCACTCACTTAGGCTGGGTCTACACTGACGGCAGATCGATTGCTCTGGATCGACTGAGCAATCTGTGTAGACCCACTCAGTCGATCCAGCAAGCGACGCAGGAAAACCAACCCGGTAAGTGGTGTAGCACTGCGTCGAAGGGAGCGCTGCTCCCTTTGACACAGCGCAATGTGGATGCTGCGCGGAGGAGACGCTGCGAAGTCGACGGGATATATGCAAGTGATTTATGTCATTTGCGTATCTCCCGTCGACTGCCACCGAATCGCAAAGGTAAGTGTAGACCGGGCCTTAGTATATGTAACACATATACCAAGGCCTTGTCTTGACTAGGAAAAAGGCATGTTCATGTTACACGGGTTAAAATCCTAGTGCAGACAAAGCAGTTTGTAGTTCAATGTGAACTAGCAAGTTGAGGTAAATCCTAGGCTGCCCTATAGTATGTTGAGGTAAAGACTATGGGGGACAATATAATTTACCTCAACCTGCTAACTCACATTGAACACAAACTGCTTTGTCTTCACTAGGACTGCAACCCATGTTAGTTATCATGCGTTAGCTAGGAATGAAAAACTTGCCGTTTTCCTACCCACGGGGGCAGAGTTGGCATTTCCTTCCTGCTTAGCTGTGCAAACTTAAAATGGTCTCAACATAGCACTTGATATATTTTGATCATGTCTCTCGAGAGCCTTTTAAATTGCAGTGTAATGTTTTTGCCTTTCAACTGCCTGATAGTTTGAAGACTTCCTTGTGAGAAGCCCAAACAGAAGCCAAAAAGAAAGCAAAGAAAAAGGATAGAAAAAGGGACATTCTGCTTAATTGTTAATCAAAGCATTTAATGGGACTGTCCCATGAATTTTGTAATCAAGCCCTGGTCTGAAGAAATTTGACAGCCATAATTTTACATATCTAACACTATCCTGACCTCTACCCCTGATGTGTTCTCTACGGTAACACTATGCAGAGACCATAACTTAGATTTTCCTCAAATCTTTGTCTTGTACATGGCACACTGTCCACATTATTAGACTACAGGTAAAAAGTCCCTCAAGCACTCTGGAAAATTCTACTCCATACCTTGACATGATGGACAATGTGTCAGGTACAAGATGAAGGTTTGAGGAGAATCTAAGTGATTAAATTTGCACAGCTAAGCTATTAGGCTCTTAAGTCACACAGGCCCTTTTGAAAAATTTAACCCTAGGCATTAGATTTTATTTTAAAGTCTATAATTCAGCCCACCAATCTAGTTCTGTCTGATAAATAAGGCTGACAGAAGAATGTGCATGACCATAGAACTCCAATAAGAAAAGCAGGTTGCTCAACAGCACCTATGGTAAATGACCAGTGGTTTGAATAATTTCTTCCTTCAATTGCACTTCTTCATACACGATAAGGAAACGTCATTCCCTTAACGTAAGAAGCTCAGTTTAATTACTAGAAGACCACTTGGGCTTTAAATTGGCACAGAAAGCTAGTTATACAAGAACAATTATGCAAGTATTATGGATAATCTGGAGAGAAGAAACACAGGTTTCTATTTGGAATGAAAAATGTTTATCTAAAGCAAATGTTCCTTTAAACTGAGAATACAAATTCACACAAGAAAGCTTTGTTTCCACTACAGACTCCCAGGTTTCGCTACTGTCTCCCCTTCCCACAAGTAACTGGTTGCAGCTTCAGAAATCCTTTCCACCTACACCAAGTCTGGGCCTGTTTGCCTCAGAAATGACAAATCTGGGCAAAGCTATTGAGGAGGGATTGCTGTTTGCCAGAGGCTGGGAATGGCTGATTACCTGTTCTGTTCATTCTCTCTGAAGCGCCTGGCATTGGCCACTGTTGGATACTGAGCTAGATGGACCATTGGTATGACCCAGCGTGGCCATTCTAATGTAACGCAAATCACATTACTGCTTTCTGTGCAAGTGTGTGTGAGATCACATGTGAAGTCACCTAAGCCTTAAACTGAAGACAACACCTTGAACAATTTAGTGTCTACATCATGCTCCGCATCCCACATTCAGAAACCCATATAAATTAGAATAACTGAAGCCAATGGAGTCACACTAGCATAAGAGAAACAATCAGGAGCCAGGTCTTCAGCAAGACAGCCATTATAATGCTCTCCAACTATGCAATATAATGTACAGTATTTCAGAACTGTTATCATGCAAATACTGCTCCTAGCAGGTGAAGCGAGGCACAATTTCAACAGCAGATCTAGCAGGAAAAGGACAGCTACCGTATCATCTGAATTTTCAAAAGGAGAATTTTCGTGTAAAAATTCTGATAATCTGCAGCTGCTATGGATGGGCTCAGGCCACAACATTCAAATCTGTATTTGGAATTCCTCTTCATTTGGGAGGACTATGCAAATAAAAGTTTTCTGGTCCTCTAACACACCATTTTTGGTTTTACTTTTCAGTCAGCTTCTTTCCTACAGCTTAGCCTCCCTGCCTTGTAACCACTGCATCATGGCATCACGGAAGCTTATCTGGCCTCTCCCAGACGTCAACTGAACTGTTTCTCTGTAAATTACACAGCCTAAGGAACCATGTACTTGCCACTTATTTATAGCAGGAAACAGTAAACTGCTTTGAAGTTCCACAGCCCTTGGATCTACAATATCAAATTTATTCTTCTGCTTCCACGGTGGATTGATTTAAGTCCAAATGATTTAAATCGCTAATTTAGATCAGAAAACAGGAAACCTTATTTACATAATTGATTTTAATCATATTTTGCATCAGTATTTTTTGTTATTTTCCTAAAGAAAGGCTGATTCTCCATGGTTGGTAACCATTATAACATGCTGATTTGCAACTAAAAATACAGCTTTTGAACTAAATTTGGTGCTCTTTTTGCTATCCAGGATACACATCACACATGCTTAAGTCGTTCTATATCTATTTGTTCAGGTTCTCAATTTAAAATTTTTATTATGTTGGAAAATAGTGAATGATTTCTTATTAGATGATTATTTTCTTATTTCTGATTTGTATCCAGCTCTGTATGGATGGAAATTCAAATTCAATCCAAGCACTTAAACAGCATTTTAGTTTTTTTTTTCCTTATTAAATAAAATTACCTTATGTAATTAAAATTAAAAAATTACCTTATGTGCTGGATACATAAGAAAAACATTTATCAAAACGTGTTTTGCATTTAAAAATAACTGATTCATTAAACAAAGGAATTATGAGCTGTGGTTAGTGAACTAAATTGGTTATTTTTGGTGACCATGTCCTTCACCATTTTAGAATTAGGTCTCATCCTCTAACACCTAGTTTTTATTCTTAAAGCTTTCCTGTTTTTTCAGCTCACACTGGCTCGTTACCTTTGAATCAGCTAGTCACTGAACTGAACTAGTTAAACTGAAATGAAGAAAATATTTTCTCTGCACATGCAGACGAAGCTACTGTTGTCAAAAGATGGGTTAGTATTTCAACAAATTCTGGTTCCAGATGCTTAGCCAGTTCCAGTACTTTCACCGGTTCCGTGGTTTGACTTTCTTTAAACAATTGGCAGTAAATACATACTGCTTCATATTTTTGTATTTAATTTAAATGGTTTTAATAGACTTATAAGTAGCTTAGGCCTTAGCAGAAGATGTCAATTTCAATTTTTAATTTTGAGTAGTTTTATTTTTTTAAAATACACCAGTATTTTATTCAAAATAAAAAATATTTTTGTCATTAAAAAAAGATTTTTATTCACTCTACCAGATTCCAGTGCTGACCCTCCTGAACGCTAGTATCCCGTCCAGGGTCAACACTTGACACATCTACTTTGGCCCAAATCCTTGAGCATTTATTCTGGGCAAGAAATGAAGCAGTATTTGGCTCTACCAATGTGCTTTTATCCTCCTGGGGCCTGTTACAAACAAGATTTGTATTTTCAAAATAAAAGACACTTATGAGAAGAAAACAAAATAAGGAGAAGGATTTAAAAAAAAAAAAAAAAGTAGTTACTCCTGCATACAATCAACTGCCCAGACCTACAGTGTGATTATAAAGGAGCAGCCCACTTTTTTAAAAAGTTCTTGTTCAAGTACTGCTGGTTTCTGGAGAAAAAATAAGCAACTAAGGTAAATCTTAAACCAGGGATGAGTGTCACTCTGAAGATCAGCGATCTGTAATAGTACATTAGAAGTTACTGGTAGGAAATGTGATTGGCCTAAAATCCCCCACTCCTCACTATTTCTTTGAGATGCTTTCAAGGGAGATTGAGAAACTCAGCTCTGTTTCAGAACCTGAGCCTTCCTCCAATTCTGGAGGTGGGATGGGAAGCCCACAAAACCAGAAAGTCACACTTTCCATTTAGATTGTTTTGGAATAACAAAAACCAAAGTAAATTAGGTCCTATTCCTGCAGTTGGCTTTGCCAATGTAGAGCCAGTTGCAGGATCAAGGCACTAGTCATCAGAGGAGGCTCGACAAAGCCTGTAAGTCACTCTTGCTAACAACATACTTCTAAAGCAACGTTATTCATTGGAAGCCACCTGTCAAACACTGTACCTTTGGGGTGCAAGAATGGGCTGTAACTAGACATACAGTTCCAGGTAATCAAGCACATTTCCCATTGTTACATATAGACAACTGCCCTGCCCTCTACATCAGTGAGAAGTTTTTGGTAGTATTGTATTATTTCTAAGTACTATTTCTGTATCCTTTCTAGTCAATATATTTATTCTGAGCCCTTGTTTTTTGGAATTTAAAGCGGTGTCAGAAAAATCTATTCTAGGATGAAATTTTGCACACAATTTAGCCCATGATCCACTCAACGCTGTACCCAAGTTAATTCAAAATATTATTAACTTAACAGGAAAAAAAAATCAGGATATTTAGGTTTGCATGTGGTGTTGTCCACACATCTACAGAACAGTTTCAGGGCTCAGCAAAAGTAGTAATATAGGCCAAATGTCACCATTAGCAAAGATGAACACCCAATCCTGCAGTCTGCTCCACCAGTGGGGTTCCATACAGATGCAACGGTCCACCTCTGCGGAACCAGTTGTATGACTGGAGCCCAAGTGAGACTGCTATAACTCCCACCGGTCAGTGGAAAGACTCATAGCCTTATTCAGGAGCTGAATCAGTCCCCAAAGCAAATTTGTCAGCATGCTATAAACACTGATTAATTTAATTATCTACAGCAGTGGTTCTCAACCTTTGGCCCAACCAGCACACAGCTGCGGCCCATATAACATCCTCAGGGCCCTAACTAGGGAGGGGAACTGAGCCAGCAGAGGTGTGCAGAAATGTAGCTGCACAGAAGCAGGCTCAGCATCCGTCTCAGCCTTCCTGCTCTCTCCAGCAGGATCAGGCCCAGCCACATCAGCAGGAGGCCGGGATGCTCAGCACCCACAGGATCATGAGCCCAGTGACCAGTTGGAGTAGGCTTCCTGGCTCTAGGACCGCAGCGGCAGATGGGCAGGGCAGGTTGCATGGCTGAGCAACATGCAGCTGAAGGTAAAAGATCAGTGAGTGTAGGGGTCAGGGCTACAGGGAGAGAGAAGGTGCAGCTGGTGCATGGGGGACAGATTCTAGGTGGAGGGAATTGTGGCTGGGGCAGTCCCTGGATGGGGAGGATGAGTACTGGGGGGGCAGTCTTTGTGGGGGCTGGTTGCTGGGTCAGGGGCCTGGCTGTTGGAGAGGGCAGTCCCTGGGGGGGCTGTTTTGCCCTGGACAGGGCACCCTGTCTCTGCAAGGCAGGCACTTGTGCCAGCCTGGTGTTTGGGGAGGGGTCTGGATGCTGGGGGAACAGTCCTGGGGCTGGGGGGGCAGTTTGAGGGGGGATAATCCCTGGCTGAGGGGTGTACTGCACCAGGCAAGGCTCATCTTTGCAGGCAGGCTCCACAGCTGTGGTCTGTGGGAGCTCAGCCCAGCTGCGCTACCACCAGCAGCATAACAGCGAGGGTGGCAATACCTCATGCCATCCTTACAGTAAATTAATATTAACAGCTCATGTTTTGATTTTTTAATTTAAAACGCTCTTGGTAGACACTTGCCAGTGTTGAAATGAAATGTACTATGTCTATTTGAATCGTATTGCTGTTATAACGGTTTTCTGTGGAGGTAGTATATAGTGTGTGGATGCACCCCACATAAAACAGAGCTGTATATGGAGCTCACAATGGTAAATAGGTTGCGAACCATGGATTTACAGTATGCTGAATGCCAGTCTTATAATTGGGCTACTGAATTAAACTTCATACCGCTGCAGCACAGCTATACTAGGGATTTGCACTAGTGTAACTTTAATTACACCAGCAGTTTTTATAAGTCTAAACAAAGCCTAATACTGCATGTAGAAATGTTTCCTTTTTGCTTTTTAAAGGAAATTGATTGCAAAAAAAAAATCCCAAAACTGGGTTAAAATACACAAGAATGAATATGTACATAAGATCAAGTGAGCAAATTCAGAGTTAGGGCATTTCAGCCTGATCTTCTTTTACTACTTCTGTACAAGAATGATCAAGTCTGAGGCCAGACCATTTGTTCTTAGTCATATGTGACACACTACCCAAGCATGAAGTAGGTGAGGATGTACCAAGAAGTTTTAACTCTAAATAGCCTGAGTTTAAGTGCAACTCCAATGTTAAAGAGCATGGGCCTGAAATTTAAAGTTGTAAGAAATAAGGTTCTAGAGAGACCAAAAAAAATAGAAGCCTGGATTATTTTTTAATTTCATTTTTAAATATAGAACAGTTTGGGAGGATTTATAAATTCCCTATACACCGTTTTCAACTAAAAATCATTACATGGGAAATCAGAAACGGAAACTAGCTAAAAATGAAGAACACATCATTTTCCTGGACTGGGGGAAAACAAAAATCAATGATCCGTGTTTAAAGTAAATGTGAGTAAAACTCGAGTGCATTTTAATCGACTGCGGCTTTCTTAAAACATCAGGGTTTAAAACCCGACCGGATTACTTTAAACACCGGCCTACCCTGGAGTTAGAGGGGGAACAAATCATTCACTCCCTGTGGCCCGGACTGGAACGTTCTCATCCCCACGTTCCATCCATGGAAGCTTCAGAGCCCGAACGTTCCAGGCACTCACCTGCTCGGGAACTCGCGACACCTGGCCCTGGAGCGGCAGGGCGCTGGGCGGCCGGGGAGGCCCCTCGGTGACAGCACCCGCGGCGAGGCGGCGCGGCGGAGGAGGAGGAGCCGAGGGAGGCAGGCGAGGAAAGGGCTCTCTTCGCCGGCACCGGAGACCGGGGCAGCAGGGACGAGGAGGAGGCGGCGGTGCCAGGGACGCAGCAGAGCGCGGACAGGGCCGAACGCAGGGACCTCGCCGGGCTCTGATACATAATCCCACTACCCCGCCCCACACAACCTAGAGGGCAACGAACAGCGGCTGAGGGGGGCCGGAGCGCGGGCTTAGCTCACCTGCTGCCGCCGCGGCCTCCTCCGCTAGCACTGGCGGCCCGGCCAGCTGTTCACTGGGTCGCCACCCGCATGCCGCTGGGGGCGGGCTGGGGGGCGGGGGAAAGAGCCGGCGCTGCCCACGAACAAAGAGCCCCTCCCGCGCCGGCTCCTCGCCGCTGCTTCCCGTTATCTCCCGCGCCTCCAGCAGCTCCCGTCCCAGCGCGGCCGGGCTCGCCGAGGGGTTTCCGCACCCGCCCAAGCGGCCCGGCTCCCCGCGCTCTGACACTCCCGGCAGCGCCGCGCGCAGCGACTCCAGCCCGGCGAAGCAAGCGTGGACTGGCCGGGCGGGGGCTCCACTCGCCGGGCGGGCTGCGGGCTGCCTTCCGGAGGGATGGGCCGGGAGCCGCGTCACTCGCAGGCCCTCTCCTGCTGACGTGGGCTGGCCCTGGAGTTTCCGAAGGCGGCTGCGAGCGGAGCCTGCGGGGCGTGCATCACGGGGAAGGGAAGCGATGACTGGCTGGGCAGGATGTAGGGCAAAGGTGGGAGCCGGATCAGAAATAGCCCGCGGTGGGGGCCATTGCCGGGCGCAGATTAGCCGCCTGTGAACATTTCCACCGGGACCAATGTGCTGTTAAAACAAAAGCCTCGCGCCTGTGTCCGCCCTCGCGGGGCTCCTCTCCCAAACCGATCGGCAGGGCTCGAAGGCCCTGTTCGGCAGGGCTTTGCGTTTGGGTCCTTTTTCTCAGCGACACGATTCGGGAGTTTGGTGACTCACATTTGGGCGCTCTCCTGCCTTTTTAAAAAGCCTCATACCGGAGTCAGAAGTTTGTCAGTGAAGTGTCCATCAGAGTAATAATAAGTGCTTTTAATGGCATTCACGCGGGCCAGAAGTCCTCATTGGTGGTGGTGGGCTCCTCCCGTTTTTAGGATTTGACTTTTGTCTGCCCATGGAGCGGTATTCAGTGTAAAATGATCTTTCATTCGTTATAAGGACATCATGTGCCCACAACTGCATGGTGTGTGTGTTTTGTTTTTATTTTGGTAATGTGTTGCAGAAGCACTCCAAAGGCTGAAGTACTTCCAGAGATTTTAATTGACCTTTTGCTTTTTGACATGGATAAGAGCGTATTTTCTGTCAGGTCCAGTGTTGCCCATATAAAGTAATACAAGGAAAATATAACTTTACATTATGATCAGATTAGAAAGATGAGAAATCTCATCAAAATTTTATTTTGATGTTTTGGTTAAAGAAAATGTAATGGATCACAAATCCTTATCTCCCCTCCCCAAATCTAATAATGCTTACACCACAGTAAACATTTACAAAACCGAAAAGAATGGAAATCCCTTTTCCAAAACTTCTTGTTCCTGATCTAATCAGGGGTGTAACCGTTACTAAAAACTGAATGGAATACAAGGAGTTGACAGTAAATCAAGCTCTGATAATCTGATGTACAAAGTGTTGTCTAGAACAGGGAAATGGAAATTAGAGATCATGATCTCTATTCTTAGATCTGCCACTGATTCCCTGCGCCACTTCGGGTGAGTCATATAGGCTAAATTTACACATTTGGGTGCCTAAAATTAAGCATTTACAATCGCCCTTCAATGAGCTCAGAATGGATTGATCCTCCCACACTGACATCAGTGGGGTTTCACGTGGGCACAGAGGTTTGCCTCTGTGGAGTTCATTGAAGAATCTGGGTCTCAATCCATGTGTAGGCGCTATAACCTGGTAGTCATTCTAAACTTAGGTGCTAGATAAAGCTGGCTTACAACAAAATCCCACAGAAATTTTTGACTTTTTGTTGAAAAACTCAGAGTTTCAGGTGCTTGATGACAAGTTGAAGGTTTCTGTAGAAAGCAGTTTAGAAGGAACATTTTTAACTGGCTGTAGTGCTAGAGCTGAGCCTAGCGATGCAGTGTACAGTAATTACTAATAACTCATCCCGGCATATGATCATGCTAGCTCCAAGCAGGATGCAATAAGGAATCTCCCTATCTTCATTAGGAAGAAGCTCCCACAAAGGTTCAGCCTGGAAAATTCAGACTCCACATTACTTTCTGGAAACTTCACCCAGCCAGAAAGTCGAGGAATAAAAAAAGCGAATAAAGTACAACCCACACTCTCTGTCTATCCCTGGTGTCAGAGTGCCTTCTCCCACCTCACCATGATCCTCAGATGACCTATGACAGGCAAAAAGGGAAGACGACTCCAGTTTTGTTAGAAGAAACCACAGTCCATTCCAGAGAGCCTTTGCACAAGAAATTCGTTACAAACCTATGCTGCAATTATGAAGGAGAGGGAAAGAGCTTACTTCTCCTTTACCATGAAGGCAAAAAAGTCATGTCCCTCAGAACTGTTCTGCAAAACGTTTCTCACAACTGTAAATCATTTTGTAATGTGGGATGACTCCATTCAACCTCAAAACCATTTTAGGCACCATCTCCCATAGCAAGGAATTATCATTTCACACATCAGTCATTGCACGAAGAATATCTGTGTACAGAATGGCTTTGCAAGATCATACCTGTAACACCTTTCTTCCAGAAATTCTGCCCATTGAGTGACAAGAAATAGTCATGTAAGTATTGACCTCAGCTAGGGTCACCATGTGTGATTCTAACCACTACTCTTTCAGGCTGGAAAAAGAGTGTAGAGAACGTTCAATATCCCTACTAAGAGAGACTGTCAACACTTCTTTTGAAGACAGGAGTCCACCTCCCACTTCAAAGCATACAAGACCTCAGCCAGTACTGTTAATTTGCTGTTGATAATCTTGACAATTACCATTCAACACCAAAACATTATTTCTTCAGCAAGTTAATTGAGAAATTAGCAAAAACAATGTCAACCCCACTGGCAGTTGCCAATATCCTGGATTCCTCTGAGTTCAGACCAGGGCATGGTATTTGCACAGTACTTGTTGGTCTAGTGGATGACCTCTTCTTATTCATAGGCAGGGAAGTTACATCAATCCTCATCTTGCTGGACCTGTGCCTGCCATAAAACAGCAGTGATCACCAAATACTCATGGCCTGCCTCCAAGCAGCTGCATGTATGAATGGAAATTCCCTTAAATGGTTCAGGTTCTTTCTCTAAACAGAACCAAGAGGATTGAGGAAGAGTTGCCCATCCCTGCCTCCAAAGCCCTCACCTTTAGTGTCCCACAAGATTCAGTCCTCTCCCTTCCTATTGCTGAAAACGTGTATGAAGCCAGGGAGAGCTGGTTAGGCAACCTGTGCTGAAATGCCAGCAATATGTAGACACCACCCCTCTCTATTTCTTTTACTATAGAGGCAAATAGTACCATCTCTCAATGACTAGCACCTGGAGGAAGAATAGCTGGCTGAAGTTGAACCCATGATTTCTTCCACTTGAGCCAAGGTGCTCAGGCCAGTCCATTGTTCCTGTATGCATGCCTTTGCAAGGCACAGACCCTCACTTTGCTGTATCTATTCAAGCCATGTGAGGCACACATTTGTGGATATGATGTAGCAGAGTTTCACATCTGTATATATCTATGACAATGCAGGAAACATGCTACCATAACAGTAATGTTCAGTATGTCATGAGCATTCCAAAAAACACCTTACATGACTGACAGATAATTCTTTCATATATCTAGTTGAATCGGCCTCTGGGTGGTGGGGGTTACATTGACATAAACAAATGTATCTTTGTATCACAATGGTTACTATTGTTCATGTTTGTTTACTCCAAGTATATAGATGTGTAATGGTAGGTTATTATCATACCTACCCTAGGGGTCTGTCCCTCTGCTGATAAAGTAAGAATGTTTCCATCTGCTGATGAAGCCCTAAAAGAGATAAGAAAGGAACGTGCGGGGTCTGGGATGGGAGCCCTGGCCAGGTTCCCATCACGGCCCCCTACATGAGAACCAGATATCCATCAGATGATCTGCCCAAAGTCACGTATACTTGTTTGTTCCACTCTATTAAAGCTGGACCCACTTGTAGCGAATTTGGAGACCTCACCTACGGGTGGATGCACCGCGTAGGACTTCCCAATTGCTGGGACAGGCTCTCCAAATCCTCGCTGCAACTGGGGCTCCCCAGCAACTGTGGATCTGGATGATGGTAAAGTATTATTAGGGCAATTGGTGATGTATCTCTCTTAATCACTATAGTTGATCTTATGTAGTAATGATCAGGTGCATTACCTTACTTATTCTTTCTATTGCTTAAAATTATAGTATAATAAGTTTATTCTGTTATGTGTATATATATCATTTCATTTTCTGTAATATTTAGAAAGAGATAGTAAAGCAACCTTGTTCTTTCTACTGGTGTCTGTGTCCTTTCTGCCACACCCCTTCAATTAGCAGAACAATGACATACTTTGCATTAGACAATACACAGTTACATTCTAAGGGTGAACAAGAATACACAAATCATATCATAAGGGTGTACATGGGGTACAGCATGTCACAACCTGCTGTTCCCCATTGGCTTCATTTGGATTTATGGGTGCTCAGTGCTTGTAAATATGTCTTGATTTTCAGAGACCTCACTGGAATGCTGTACCAATGAATGTTTATACAGTGTTTTGGGAGCCTCAAGCAAAAGTGTAAAGTTTGTACAAAACAATTGAAATTGCATCATTCCTTTAAAAAACAATCCTGTGCCTATGTGGGGGGTGAAGATTGGGGGGCAGAAGTGGCCTTTCTGATCAATGGATTGTGTACTGAAATCCTTTATTTAAAATAATGGTAATTCACCAACACTAGTCCTTCGTAATTCCTTGAGGTAGATAATTGTTATCCTCATTAACTTCACTTCAATTTCTATATCCATAAAATGACTTGTCTAAGGTCACACAGCAAGTCACCAGGACCAGAGCCAGCATTAGAACTCCTAATTTCCTGCTGCCTAACCTCATGCTCACTCCACAATGCCGTTTCTCTCTAACTTGCTCTATTTTTCACATATCTCTCGGTCATCTCTCCCCCAGGCCATCCCTAGCCCTGCATCTTGGCTACATCTTAGCCTGCCAGTCTCTTCCTCTTCCCTATTTCTCCCACTCCATGAAACCCTAACCCCTCTGGCTTCCAGGCTGCCTGCATTTCATCCTTCATCCCATTGCTTCCTGCCTGCTGCCACAGCATCCTCCTAGTTTTTACTGAGACCCCAGAGCTGCCACTCCATCTAACCCTCCTATTCTATCTACTATCGACCACTCCAACAGCCTTCAGTTTAGTGTCTCATGTGAGATTTAATTTTTCATTAAATCATTAATGATTAAATGTTAAACATTTGATTATTATGCGGTTTATTCACTACAAGATGTCAGCTGGAAATAGGCCAAACTATCTCAATATGAATTTTCTGAGCTTCCTACCTCTTCCTTTGTATTAAATGAGTTATTCTGTGCAGTTAGGGTTGTTAAGCTGTACATGAGCAAATCAGTAGGACAGCATCTATCATTATTCAAAGAAACAAAAGCTATTTGGCATGTACCATATTATCTTCCACACCTACCTCTCTCTTCCTCTTATAAAGACAGCAGGAACTGTGATTTAGTTCCAAAATGTGAGTCAGCATTTGGTTGGCACACAGCGGGATGCTTTTAAAGCCATAACATTCTCTAGCAAATGTGGATTTCTACACGCCAGTATAAAAGACCTCTTTAATTTTGGAAATATTGGACTTAGCTTGCCCAAGAAACCTATCATTCTACCCCTTACATTCAGCCAGCGTAGGTACAACTAAAAAATGTTCAGACTAGTCAGGAACAATGGAATATTTGCCCTGAGGTTGTTTTCAGGCTGGTTATATGGATTAAACATTCATTAGAAGATGAACAGAATGTTGGGAGATGATTCCATCAGTCTGGCTAATGTATACTCTCTTGCAATGCCATGTAAATACCACACCCAGTGAAACTGTGTCACTCACATACAAAAAATTCCTATGCCCATTTTTTCCCAGCATACAGAAGTAATTATTTCCCTGAGACTAATAACTGGCTGAGGTTAATGATCCTTCCTGCTCCTTGAACACTTGGTTCTTCCTAGCCAGAAATTAATTCCTCAGGAATTACCCTGAATCTCATTAATTATTTCTGTGGTAGAAAGTCTGTCACCATCTGCGTGTCAGTTGTGGAAGAACATGATGTTTTTTATGAACAATTTAGAAACAACATATGACCTTTATAGGGGAGGCAATAATCACTGAAATAACGTAAATTGTGGATGAAAAGGAAAAAGATCGCTGCCCTCTGTCTCCATTCTGCACAGACAACCGTGTTTTTCCTTACCTCTGGCTCCTGGTAACCAGAATTCTTAGCCGCTTTAGGAGCGATTCCAGTTGTGTTTCCTGGAGGTTGCCACATGCGTGCACTAGAGGTTTGTAAATCATTTGTAGATCCCTTTGGATGCCACCCCATACTCTGGATGCCCTCGAGCCTCTGATTGCCAGAAGCTGAGACTGGACAACAGGGGATGGAGGGATCACTCTGTAATTCCCTCAGAAGCACCTGGCATTGGCCAGTATCAGAAGAAAAGATTCTCAGCTAGATGGACCATTGGTCTCTCCCAGTGTGGCTGTTCTTATATTTTTAGTCCGTTCGACTGATGGCAGAGAGTGGAGCAGAGGATAGTTGTATAACCTCTGATAGTAATAGGCTGAACATCTATAGATAATGAGTACAAATTTCAAAAGCACCTAAGTCCTATTTCAAAAGTGACTTAGTCACTCCTTAGGTCAGGAAGAGCCCTTTGGGAAGAGGAAGTTGGGCTTCATGGGAAAGGAAGTGCCTGGCCTGAAGTTTATGTAATAGTGTCTTTTGTTAAACTAGATCCCAATATGTGTTGACTAGGCTCCTTACACTGAGTGTCACAGCGCTTAAATGTACCCTACTTCACAGTATGTTCTAACCTGCCATAGAGTCATCCTCCCTGTCCCACTACAGGGGCTGATCCACTGACTCCGGGCTGCTTCAGCCTGGTATGGAGGGGGGAGGATCCTCTCCTGGTAGTTGTGAGCCTTTATACTTTCTTTCTCTTCTTTTCAAGGGGAAGAGAGAGACCTCAGAGGGAAGGAGGTGGCCGGGTAGGACGGGAGAGAGGGAACACTTTCACAGAGGAGAGGGGGCAGAGCATGCCCTGAACTGCTGTGCTCTTCAGAGCCTGGGGGGCCCCAATCCCTTTCCCCCAGCCTATAACCAACCAATGGCTCCTGTGCAGCCAAGTCCATTCCATCACAAGAAGAGAGCTCTTTAAATTGAGGGGATAGGAAGGGAGGAGCCAGGGGATCAGAGATGCTGGAGGAGGAGCAGTGAGGATCTTATGGACAATCAAAAGGTAGAACAGCAGCAAAGCCCTGCTCAGGTAAAACCAGCCTGCATTAATTGGATTGGGAGGCAGCAGGAACTGAATTGGGGAGGCCTGGATAGGGACTGTGACCCCTCCACGCCTAGGGTAGCCACCTGATAATGCCAAGGTCAGGGCAGGCTGTAAAAGGAGAGCAGATTCTGACACTGAAGTCAGGCTTCTCAACCACCCACACTGGTTATTAAGAAGCTAGTATACAAATACACCAGCCCCCTTTACTGCATTTCAGTCTCTGGCTCCCAATCAGCTACTAGGTCCAGTAAAGAGACCAGTTATTTAAAAAACTATGCTCTTTACTAGAAAGTTTCTTCTGACCCCAAAGCATCAGCCACAGTACCAGATCAATATAAGTTTGGATCTCACCCAAAATACCATGCTGCCAGCCAATCCTTCAGTAAATGAAACTAAAGGTTTATTATAAAAAGAAAGAAACAAACTATAAGAGAAATGTTAGACGATTAAAGCAATCAGATACATACAAATGATCTAAGAGTCCATATATGTCAGGTTTCTAGAAGAATTGTGGAGTTTGCAGGCTTGTATAGTTCCTCTGGTGTACATCCAGTACCTGGATGAGTCTCAGTCCTTTGTTTCACAGCTTCAGTTCAGTTGTAGAGGAAGTGATCCAGAGGTAGATAGGTTCCTGAAAGCTGAACACAAAATGGATCCCTGGGCCTCTGCCTTTTATGTCCTCTGGCCCTTGCCATACTGCTTGTGGAATTTTACAGGAACCAAAACCGGGTCCAGAGTCATATGAGGAAGTCCTGGTGACTCATCAGGTATATCTCTGGCTTCTCCCCCTGGGCCCCTTGCACTGTGAATCTCTTAATGGGCCGTTAAGCAGGCTATTGTTCTGCAGCCATCCTGTCTGAGGTGTTACCAGACACAGCACCATTTGGAATACAGAAATATCAACCACATCCATAACTTCCATTACACACAACACATGAACATAAACATCATCATCTTACTTAGCACATTATCGCCTTTCTAACAGTACCTGACGTGGCGTATCTCACATGGATTACTATGATTTTGACATACTGATGTCAAACAATATAATAAATGCCCCCCCATCCAGTCAGCATGACACCCCCAACATGAGATTGGTGTAGAAGGGAGTAATCATAGCTCCTGAATACACCTCAAGGACCTAATCCAGCCAGCGTGACAGGGACCACTCCTTTTTCCAAGTTGTCTCTTCCTAAAACCATCCAGGAAGCTTGGGCAGGGACCCTGCTCTCTCATACCTGTAACAGATTGCAAAAATGGCTTATTTGATTCTCACAAAGAAAAAACATCCTAAAAATGGGCTGAGATTCTGTGGGGTCAGGATGGCACCCTGCAGATGGGTGAGGGCAAAGGTAGCTTTAACCCTTCTTTGGATCCATCTAAATCTGGGCCGCTCTACTTCATAGCAGCATGCTTAGGGCCAGCAGCCCAGAACCCCCATAGCGATGCATGTTACAAGGATTTCCCTCTCACCCTTGCTCCAGCCATGAGCCTGTGGAGGACAGCTAGCACAAACAGCATATAGGGGCTGCTTTGCAGGACAGAGAATACCTACCTGGTTTTATAATTAAACATTGTAACCTATCAGTTGTGATGTCATTTGCAACAAAACCCAGATGTTGCACATCTTGCCACATGTTTGGATCACATGTCAGCAGGCTTGAAGGTTGAAAGCTCTGGCAAATATATAGCAGTTAGGAGCTGTTTGGCTCACAATCCTATTAATTATTCCTGGAGTTCTCCAGTCCACTTTAAATTCCAATTAACTAGAAGAAGCAATTTTCCAGTGCTAGGGCACAATACTTATTTTCACCTATTTACAACCGTTATAAATCGGAGTCCTAAATAGCTCCTGTCTGAATAAATAACACTCAGAATATACAAAGCAGCTTCCTAGGTGCATTTTTAGATCAGACTAATTCACGAGTGTATTATACACTCTTAATGAATAGTGACACAATGGATGTTGGCCAAGAGTTTTGTCTTGAGCTATAGAAGTTTGAAAACCTTGTGGCCTGGCATTACTCAGCCTACAATGATAATATTAAAATTTTGAAATATTTTGGTTTGAAATTAATATAATAATTTAGAGAACAAGCTTGTACTATCTATCTTATGTGCCTGTTTTTTTTAGCCTGAATAGTGCTCACTTGGGCTTCAGGAGTTACATGTTTCAGTAAAGAGTTTGCCAGTCCTCAACTTTCATTTAGTGACTTTCTAATAAGAGGGGCCCTGTGACACAATGCTGTTGGTAGCTCTAATAGAGACCCTTTTGGGAGCCAGCATCTTAGTCACTTAAATCACATAGGGCTCTGGGTAGAGTAGAGAGGAGTTTAGTAGTCTTATTGGGTGTGGTAGGTTAGTGGGAATCACTTGCATCTGTAGGGAGTCTGATGAGGTAATTAGCTCATCAGCTGATGGCTTGGAGAAGAATGCAAGCTGTGTAAAAGGCTGAACCAGGGAGTGTGAAGGAGGTTCCTTTTATCTGCTGCTGTGTTGTACCAGGAACATAGGGTAAGAAATAATAATAAACACTTGGTGAAGGCATCCTGGTGGAGTGGGTGTGCTGCCTAATCACAAGCTTGAAGGGGGAATCTGCTCACAGACCTGAACTGTGAATATTTGATCAGAACTTCCTCTAATTTTAGGAGTGTTTGGATTTAATCTCCCAATTTGGTCTGTTGCAGAGAGAGGCCCAAGTCATAAAGGCTGGATCTAGATATATGACCTGATTGCACAAGTTGTAGGATACGTGGATGCAGGGTGAATGGAAAAACACTGCTCTTTGGATCTGATAACATTTTACACTTAACTTTGTACTGGAGTGAAAGACTGCACAAGATGTAGGGCAACAGAGAATCTCTTCAAAGCTTTGGGTGAAGGAGATAATTGGATCTGGCCTTCTGCTTCAGGCCCATCTCTACTCTACTAAGCCCAAAATATTTATTTACTTCATGAAAGCAATTATCCTAGGATATAAGTTAATTTAAAGGCTAATTCACTAATGCCTTGACTAAATATATTAAGTAATAGTTTTTAATAGCATCTCAGCTATGAGCCAGTTTAGATACTTGTATGGCTCTTGTCACTGTAAAATCTTAGCTTCTCCCAAGTGTTTATGGATTTGCACTCCCATCATCTCTGTCAGACAGGGAAGTATTATCTATATTTTACAAATTGGGTACTGAGGGCTGGAGAGCTTGAGGCTCAGATTTCTAGAAATACTAAGTACCTTTAACTCCTATTGATTTCAGCAGAGTTTTAAATACTCAGCTCCTCTGAAGATCAGGCTCTAGTGAATTGCCCCACAGCATAAAGGAAGTTCATTGCAGAACTGAACTTTGTTCTTCTAAGTCCTAGATGAGCACTTTAATCACAAGACTGTTCTTCCTCTGCATCTGATGTCAAATGCCAGTGCCTGAAATTTCACAGAGTTTGAAATTAGTTCATTATCATAATACAAGTTGCATTGCTGGCTATCTAGGGCTTAGATCTGCTGAGAAATAGCAGAATAACCACTTCCACATTTTAGTGAAGTATGAACCATGTAACAGTTATATGGCCTGTATAAACAAAGAACTGATCAAAAGGGGAGTCAGATACTTTGTCTGACCACAGCTTTGGTGGAGGAGTTGCTGCTATAAGTGTAAACGAGAGAAGGAAAATACCTAGAACATACCTGTCATCTAACACAAATATTCTAAACATTATATAAAATAATCCTCTCTATGATTTGCTCTTTGTAACGCATTAAATATAATCCTAGTTATAAATAGGCGTCACAGTTCTAGAACACTTTTTTTTTTTTTTTTTTTTTTTTAGCAGGCATAGTGAAGTCTTCAAGTTTCTCCTCACTTCCATTTTCTCTGCAAATTGCTGTCTCACATGTTAGCCAGGAGCTGCGTCACTGATTTGTAATCCTTGAAGCGTGTTTCCTTGAATCCTTTGAAGTGTGTTTCTCTTGTGTGCTCTCTTGAGTTTGGGTTTTTGCATTCAATGTCCTATGTCATTAGGCTGAGGAAGAGAAAAACAGGATTAAGAAAATATTCTTTTAATCCCCCCCACCCTGCTCAAGCACACAGCTGAGAGAATCTGTTTCCATTCTCAGCAAAGGAAATTTGAATTCTTCTTTAATCCATGGATATTTGGTGGATTTATATAGTTCCTCAGTAATAAGATTCATTAGGGTTTTTGTTTTTTTTAAGGCCAGAAAAGAAAGAGATTTGGTATGAAAGTGGGGAGGTTGGAAACAGTGAAAATGTTATACTCAAGAAATGTATCTCCCTATTGTCAGAGAACCTTTCCTTAACTTTATTTAAGATTGTCTGTGTATCACTATTTGATTCTCCAGTTTCTTGGCCTTTGCCTCCAGTCTGTCACTGCAGTGTTTAGAACTTTCAGACTTAGTTTTCAAATGTCAGTGTGTCAGAAACCCCTTCCATTTTCTTCTCAGTGTTCTGTGACTTATCAGTCTTGGTGGTGAGCAACTCTGATATTTCTGTAATGAATCTACTTTGTAATCAAGAGAAAAAAAATGCAAAGAAGATGATGGATGCTCCAGGGTGATGAAAAAGGGTAAGGAAGTCTGTGTGGATTTTAAATCTCTTTTGGCATCTTGATAAAAATATTGGCAAGCCATACAAACACATTTCACAACAACTTAGAAGATAAATCATGATACTACCCATGGCACATTCTTGATGAATTGTGATCTTTGGTCTTCTGGAACAGTCTTGAGAGAGCTGGGGTTTTTTTTTTTTGCTGCTTTCCCCCCCCCCCCTCCTTTCTGTAGAGAGGTGCCATCTAGTGAATCCTCTCCCTTGCCAGCTTCTTGCAGATGGCCTGACAGAACTGCAAATGTTGGGCACATCTCCATATTGTAGGTCTTACTGTCTCCATGCCAGAGATCCACCAGAAAGTTGGTGTTAGCATCTGGCCAGCTGGCCAGACACTGGGAGGATGTGGGTGTTAAATGGTAATCTGATGTATCTAAACACATAGATGACTTCTGGTGCTGAAGAAGGGAGCAGGTAGAAGGCAAGAAAATAAGGCCCAGAGGGAATTGTGGTAAGGCGTTGGAGGACTATCAGAATTTGAATTAGCTTGTGTCCACACTACAAAGTGTTTGAGTTACCAGCCATTAGTCTAGATCTTCAGCTGGGCCAGTTAGTCTAGGTTGAAAGCACCATCTTGGGTCAGAGGTTTTTGTGCCTTAACAGGAGCTGGTTAGGGGCAACACCCAAGTAAGACCCCTGGTTAACTCTTCAGCAAAGACGTACCCACACACACGTAGTCTGAGGCCACAGTAGCTAAGAATTGTCTGCCATTCGGTGCTAGACTTCATCCCCTCCAATCAGTGTGTAACTTGTTATTGGCTTTGTATGCATGGCTTCTGTCCTCTAGATTGCAGAACACTGATGTTTGCAGTGAAACATGTCTGAATGGGAACACTCTGCCCCATAGGTTTAAAACAAAATAATGTAATAGATCTGAAGGTTGAAATTCCCTATCCACATAACTGGTAATGTGGTAGTTAGCAACGAAGTAAACTGAAGGCTGTCCTACCAATGTGCCTCAGCCCTGATGTTGAGGAATATATAACCTCCAAGGACTCCATCTCTATTCCCATTTAATCTTCCTCTGCTGAGATAGCCTTCAAAATCCTCACTTAATGGCTGTTTCTGTGATGTGTGTACTTCATAGTCTCAGCTCTTCTCTATAGGTTCTTACGCTGTGCTTATCGCCATAGTATTTGAGCAGCTTCCTGTAGTGCGTTGAGCAAAGTGATTAATATTGCACAGGCGAGCTGAACTCAACTCAGGGAGGTGGGCTGACCAGAAAAGGTTGCAGAAGCCTGGCTGGAGCCAGGGAGCTGAGTTGCCTACTGAGCTGGACAGCCAAAACTCTCCAGTGAGCTGAGAGGCCAATACACAGTGATCCCATTATGAGGCTATTGGCCCAAGACAGATTTCAGAGCACAGGGTAGGCCTGGGTTTCCTTACTGGCCCACTGAGTAAGGTGGGACAGAAACTTCCGGATATAAGAGAAGTAGATTGATTTATTTGAAACCCCCTGATACAAAGGGTAATGACAAGGCCCAACTCTAGACTCATAAAGGCTCAATGTGAGGTTTTTTGGACTATTGTTCCCCCTGGAGGGGGTGGGACTATGTGTGACTCAGCCCTCCAGCTAGGTCACAAGAAGCAGCAGACCACTGGAGGCTGGGTGTGGCTGTCAGTGGGGGTCTGTGTGTCCAGAATGACAAACGCCGGCTATGCTACAACCAGCCATTGGAGGTACCTTGGCCAGACAGTAACATCTGTCGTGTGTTTTATGTTCTCTCATCCTCTCTGCAGTGGGAGAAATAGTGCAGTGGAGTGTCCTTCTTTTCTATCATGTTGCTATGTATTGCTGTTGGAGAGGCAAGGTCAAAGGAATGCACCTTGCACTTGGAGAAGAAGGTGATTAAAATATGTGATGGTTCTCATCAGTGGAAAGAAGGTAATGACTCTGAATTGTTACTGCCTTGGGATGAATTTGAACAAGTGATGTGGAGTGGAAAGTCTCTATGTCATCATTAATTCCTGAACCAGTCAACCTGCATTTTGAGTCAAAGGTCCAAAGTCTAGCAAAACAAGCATCTTATTCTAATCCCAAACAAGTAGTTTTTAGAATACTTTGACTCTGGCAACTTAGGTTACTTATGATGGTATCTTGGATCCTCTGAGGACATGCGCTCTAGATAGTTTGAGGTTAGATCCACTGTTTCATGAGTCTTTTTCTGAATATGAGATGGAATGAATAAACATGCTTATAAGGACAAACGCACAGATGAATAAGAGGTGCTGCTAACTAACTTTTAGGCTAATATTCCCAGCCTAGGAAATAGTATAATTCTGGGTGGCAGGACTCCTCTAAAAATCCAAATATGATTCCTCTAGTAAAGTTTGGTAAGCTAGTAGTGGATAAAATAGCATTTTTCCATCGTGGATTGCAGAGGCTGGCTTCCTCCAAAGGAAAATGAAGCCCATTCGGTTGGCATATTTAAATGGCAGGAAGATGGATTAGAAGATCCAATAGTTTTTGTCCATCACTAATTTTGATGAGACAAATCACCCCTCCCTCTCTGTGGCTGAAGGGAATGATGGACCACTAGACATCCAGATGCAATTTCAATCTTCAGTGTGCTGCAGATGTTCTGCATTGTCAACACACTGCATTGGAGAGGATGTTTGAGGGTGGAATTGGAGTTTTTTGGCAGCTGAGGAGGGACAGTTGGGGCTTTTGGCCCAGGGGAAGGAGTGGCAGGGAGTTCAAGGTTGAGATAAAAATGTTGATTCTGATGCTTGGGTCTGAGCATACTGCACTCAGTACAGGATCAAGCGGGGGGGAAAAGGTGGCTTTACATCAGCTTAGCTCTATAATAACTGATACTCAGCCAGCCCCACAGCGTAAGTTAAAGTAGTCTAAAGGGCAGCTACTGGTAGGAGAAGCTACATCAGCTCAGTGGTGAGGAAGTGAGGGGAAGGAAGCCTCCGTGCATGTGGCTGTGGCCATCAGTTACGCTCTTGGAGCCATACTGACTTCTGGAAATCTACTGAACCCACCAGTGCTCATTCCATGTGAGGGAACGTAGTCTCTTCGTGCTCACTGAGCCATCTGGTGGGAACTATGGGATAGGAGCTGCATGTGGTTTAGGTGGGTTTTTCTGCATAAGGGAGGGATTTAGGACTATGTGATTTCACTAGCATTCAAAATCTTCGAAGTAGAGCACCTCTCTTGCCTCTACCCACACAAGCAAAGAAGAGAATCATGGACGTTGCTCAGCAATCTGTCTGGGTATTAGAAACGTCAACAAGTGTTTACAATTTTGAAGTTTAGGGAACTGTTCTCCCTAGAAAACTGTTCTCTAGAATTGCTGTTGTGGTGAAAGATGAGGATGGAAATTCTAAATTGTGATAATCAAATACTAGTAAGAAATGCCAAAAAGATCTTACCTATTTTAATCTGAACCTTCCAGGACACATGTATGGTTCTAATAAATGGCTCTGGTACTGGCCTTGTATGTATGTTTGAGTGTGTGCGTGTTTGTTTTGTAATATTTAACATTTTTTATAACATTCAGGAATCAGGTTGGAGAGAAGACACTATTTTTACTGTGTGACTGTTCAGTTAGTCTGCTTTGGCACCTGGAAGCATCTAATTCAGGGAGTTCAGACAATCTTTGGAGAGGACAGAATTCTATTCCAGGATATGAACTGGGACATAAATGTGGTGCTAAATACTGTCCTTAATACAAAGCAGAACTCCACTCATATCAATTTGCAGTTTGCACAAAGATCAGGGGGTAGATTATGGCCTTCATGTGGTAACTAAACTTTTTTATTATGCTGTCAATTAACTGCAATTAACTCAAGCAATTAACAAATTAGCTAGATTTAAAAAGTCCTGAGTAACTGCAGTTTTAACTGCACTGTTAAACAATAATAGAATACCAATTTAAATTTATTGGATACTTTCCTACATTTCAAATACACTGATTCAATTAGAACACTGAATACAAAGTGTACAGTGCTCACTTTGATATTTTATTACAAATATTTGCACTATAAAAAGGAAACACGATAGTATTTTCAATTCACCTCATACAAGTACTATAGGGCAATCTCTTTTTATTGTGAAAGTGAAACTTACAAATGTAGAATTGTTTTGGTTTTTTTGTTGCATAACTGCACTAAAAACAAACAATGTAAAGCTTTAGAGTCTACAGGTCCACTCAGTCCTACTTCTTGTTCAGCCAATTGCTAAGACA
Organism: Mesoclemmys tuberculata; assembly: GCA_007922155.1. Lineage (NCBI taxonomy): Eukaryota > Metazoa > Chordata > Testudines > Chelidae > Mesoclemmys > Mesoclemmys tuberculata. The sequence continues at coordinate 9,356,411 of ML675624.1, read as the reverse complement.
AACACATTTGTTTATATTTACTGGAGATAACGCTGCCTGCTTCTTACTTACAATGATACCTGAAAGTGAGAACAGACATTCACATGGCACTGTTGTAGACGGCATTGCAAGGTATTTATGTGCCAGATATACTAAGTGTTTGTATGCCCCTTCATGCTTCAACCACCACTCCAGAGGACATGCTTCCATGATGAATTTAGTATTCTAGTATTGTTTAACAGTTTGATTAAAACTGCAACTAATTGCAACTATTTTTTAATCTTGCAATTAATTGTGATTTTTAAATTGCATGGCAGCCTTTGTCATTTGTACAGTACCTCATTGTTTTATTCTTCATCAATAACTGAACAAATAAGCTCATGTTTAGAATTGTTTTTTCTCTTTTTTTTTTTCCCCTCTCTTCTAGTCCTATGTTTGTTCTCTCTCTCCCCTTTCCCCACCCCCCCATATCCCTATATTTGTGTTGCTGTTCCTCTCTCTGCAGCAATTCCCATTTCCTATTCTTTCTCCCTGTTGGTCACATAACCCGCTATTGTTCCATTGTTAAAATAAGGTATTAACAATAAAGGCTACACCAGCTTCACGACCATTTTAACACCACACCTCCTTGTGCAGCTAATATCTGCAGATCTTCAGCTCTTTTCTTTGGGCCTTGTCTACACTAGAGTTTTGTCAACCAAAGTTACCTTTTGCTGACAAAACAATCCTGCTGTACCAACTACAATGACCGTTTTGTTGACAAAATAAAACCACCTTAATGAGAGGCGTAGAGCCTTTTTTGGCAAAGTTTTGCAAAACAGAACATGTATAAGCCCTGCCCTTAGGTTATATCGCTGAAAATAGCCTCCTGATTCTCCCAGCATACTGTCATGAGTGCTGCTCTGGTAAACAGTTTAAGCTTGGCTGCCCTGCAGCCATCTGCCTCCGTCCTTCCTCTTTCAAAGCCCCAGGAAGTCTTCAAGTTAACACATCATGGATCTCACTCCACAGTGCAGCAAACACAGTCCTGCCTGTCTGCCCTAGACTACAGGGGAGGGATGTAACTCCTCCTGTGCAGAGCCAGGGATGGAGATGAGGGCTGTGTCCCTCTCCCCACCCACACCCCCGCAGGTGCACCAGACCCATCTCTGCTGAAGGAGGTGGGTGATTGGGGGATGCCAGCTATGAGCTATATATGTAGCAGCTTCTGCCTTGGTATTGGTTGCTTCCAGCTGCTGCTGTCTGACCTTAGAGACAGGATGAGTGCAGACACACTCACCGTCCCCAACACATGCTGTCTGTCTCTCTCTCACTTCCCCCACTTCTGTGGGCTTGTATTTGTATTCAGAAGTGTCATCTTGGCTAACCAGGCAGTTTAAAAGCAGCTGTCAAACTAATAGGATGCCCATGGAAGATGGGAGTCAGAAACCATCATCATGTGATGCTGTGCATATCCCATGAGGCATTGCAAACCCTTCCCAAAGCACCCTGTGTGCAGTTGCACAGTGGGATAGCTACCCACACTTTGTCAACAAAAGAGCTGCTAGTGTGAATGCACTCCTCTGACAGAAAGAGACAGTGATTTAATTACAGCGGTGGCTGTATGCCAGCAAAACTTTTGTTCATGAAACTTTCTAGTGTAGACAAGGCCCTGGGGTGACTGAAAAAAATGTGGGGGTCATGGTGGATAATCAGCGGAACATGGGCTCCTAGTGTGATGCTGTGGTCCAAGTTGCTAATGTGAGTCTTGGTTATTATCAGGGGTCTAGCAAAGAGGAGTAGTGTGGGTTTTATACTACCTCTGTATTTAGCACTGGTGCAACCACTGGACATAGTCTGTCCAGTTCTAGTGACCACCATTCAAGAAGGATGTTGAAAGCTTGGAGAGGATATAGAGAAGAGCCATGACAATGACCAGTGTTGGAAAGCTTGTCTTTATAATAAATAGATTGAACTCCTTCAGTCTTTCATCTTAACAAAGCAAGGTTTGGGGGTGAGGGCTGACTGTTACAGACTATAAGTATCTCCATGGGGAACAGATTTGATAATAGATGGCTCTTCAGTCTAGCAGACAAAGGAATAACAAGAACTAAAGGCTAGAAATTGAAGCTAGACAAATTCAGAGGAGAAATAAGTCACACTTCCTAACAGTGAGGGTAATTAATCATTGGAACAAATTACCCGGAGTTGTAGTGAAGTCACCGTCAGTGGAAATTTTTAAATTGAGATTGGATGTTTTTCTAAACGATATGCTCTAATTCAAACACAGCTATTGGACTTGAAGTAGGAATTATCACAGGGACGTTCTATAGGAGCTCAGATTAGATGGTCCCTTCTGGGCTGCTATTAAAACATTTATCAGCTTGCCTTTTCTTTAAAGCTAGTAAGTATATAGCTACACGGTCAACAAACTGTTCATGCACAAGCACTGCATCCACTGTTAGGGGCTCAATCCTGGTCTCATTGAAACTTTATTAGGTTCAGTAGGAACAGAACTAGCCCTACTGCCAAAATTTGCATAAGAACTTGGGTCCTAATTAAGCACCAAAATAAGTTGTGAAGTTTTTGCAAGAGCTCGGCAGGTGCCCTGCTGAAAATCTTTTTGAAAATCTGCCTCCAATTATGGGCGCTGAGCGTCTAAAAATCTGACTCTGAGCTCTTTTGAAGAATCTGGCCCCGTGCACAGCCAACGATTTAACGGCTCTGCTCAGTCCCACACTTTCAAGTATTTATAACTTTGTTACTTGAGAAATAATGCTTTCAGACTTGGCAAACTTTCTGTGGCTCGTTACAAATGGCTTGCATGTTTGTGCAGTGGTTTGCAAACTTTGAGCTGAGCCGCCCTCCCCCTCTTTTAGCTATGATTGTTTGGTTGTGCCCTCTCTCCCCAAATCCATGCAAAAGTGTGCTTGGTAGCCTATTCACAAACCTAACAGTGACTTTAACATAGCTTTCATTAAATTACCTACACTGGTAAGTTTCAAATACCCAGATACTTACCCATGGCACAGCCAAAGCTTCCTCAGCAGGGGCTGCTTCTACCTTGCAGCCAGGCTGCAGCACTAGGGCAGGGCCACCCCCCATTGGGGTTTCCAGGGTGTGGGAAGGTACCTGTGATGGTCTTTGGGGGTGGAGCCGGCACTGGGCATGGAGGTTGCTGGGAGTGGAAATCAGTGTAGCCATAGCAGATGTTGGCACTGATCCACTGCCTGGGTGGCCTGCTGAGGTGAGTTAGAGGGTGAAAGTAATGCCTCCTGTGGAGGCTGGCCTGAGCCCTGCTACCTGGGACTAGCCCAAGCCACCTGGGGTTGCAGTTCATTCTCCCCCCCCCCCCCAGTTCTTCCTGCCTCCCAGAGGGGCACGCCCCACAGTTTGAAAACCTCTATATTAGGGTTTAAAGTGGCTGTCTTTGGGGATGCCGTATTCCTCAGGGCATTGAAGAGTAAGTAACGATCACTATTTTTATGGTAACATTTCATACTCTCAACTCCAGAGCAGCCTATGTGATTTTGGTTGAACTTACAAAACGCACACGCACGCCCAGGCCTTGGGACAGACAAAGCATGAAACCTTTCAGCTCCAAAGGTGAAAGTTTCACAAGGTTATGAGCATGTGGATTAAACAGGTCAAAATGGAAACTTTTTGCAACTTTTAAGTATAGCAGCTGCAACCAGTGCAATGTACATTGCAAGACCTAGACCTTTTGTTTGCTGTGAGAGCTGTACAGGGAAACCCTGGCACCCAGACACACCATTATTGACTTCAGTGGGGCTCACTGCAGGATTGGGGCTTTTACTGATCAAGTCCATTTATTCTTGCTTTTAAAATTATTTATTGGCTAATAAAATTCAGTAACATGCAGTCAGACACATCATCATTAGTGGGAATAGGTGAGGTTCTGCTACACTGTTGTTACTCCTGTTGTTTTGCTAGCGTGTTATAATTAAATTCTACTACTTCCAAGCCTCCATCTTCATTTTTTGCATGTGCAATTCATTTGACTTCTCTGCAAGGAATTCAGTTTTCATTCACTAGATGTCACTCTACATACAAAAGAATTTCAGAAGCCAGTGGATCGGGTGATTTAATTAAAAAGGAAGGCTTTTTGGAGAGGGTGCATAAATGGCCGCAAAAATACATTTTTCAATTACTTCCAAATAACCCTTTTTCCTCTTCAGTTTGCAAGAGACATTCATTACTGTTTTGCTAAAACGAAACTCTTCAAAGCCCATTAAAAGAAAGGAAAGATTGCCATGGTCTTTATTCTTCTTTGTCTATCCCCTTTGGCAGTGGGGATTTGACAGGTGTGCAGCTGGATTGCAAAACATATTTTCCTTGTTATCTTTTCCTTTCTATAGAATGCAGGTGGTGGGCTTGATTATATTTTAATCTTATTTCTCTTGAGGCACAGAGCAATAAATAAATAATAAAAGCTTCCTCTGACTGCAATAAAAGAATACAGACATAATTTCCATGTATTTTCTTGATTTTTTTTTTAATTTGCTTTCTCCCATCCCCCACTATAAGCAATTTTTATAAACTGTTAAATTAAGATGACGGTGTGAACGAAATACAAAGTATAACCACTGAGGACAGACAATCCTGACAGGTTGTAGTAACTTTTGATTTTATGTTGTCTAAATGGAAAGGAAAAAAACATTTATTTTATGGCTTCCTGCCACTTTTTTTTTTTTTTTTTTAAATCAGTCTTAGAGAAGCACCCAACAGTTAGCTGTGACATAAATAGCACTTTATACAGAACTGATAACAAGGCAAGTCTGTCTTTGGTTACTGTTGTTTACATTCTCGTGTGTGTGTGTGTGTGTGTGTGTGTGTGTGTTAGTACCACAGATGTCCCCTAAAGTGCAGAATTTACATCCTTACAAGTTAAACTTTCTAAGAGGGAGTAGAGAACAGTGGAGAGTGCCATTGGGAATGTTTCCAGAGGGGTAGCCGTGTTAGTCTATATACAGCAAAAACAACGAGAGTCCTGTAGCACCTTAAAGACTAACAAATTTCTGAGGAAGAGGGTTGCAGCCCACAAAAGCTTATGTCTGCAGAAATTTGTTAGTCTTTAAGGTGCTACAGGACTCTCGTTGTTTTTACTGGGAATATTGCTTCTTTTCCGTTTGGCAAGGACTAGAGCGCACAAACCCGCTATCTGTGCTGGACTGGTTTTTATTTTTAGCTTAGTTTTTTGTTAAATACAAAATGAAAACACTGTGCATTACAGTGAGGTCTTATGCAAGATTGTGGTAAAAAGGGAGTTCTTGCGAGGTGACACACTGAAACTTGTTGTGCCTCACTGTTATGCCATGGAACAGACTGCAGTTGCTTGCATCTTCATCATGGCTGCACCAGTCATCATGGAACATTGTGTGATGAGGCTATTCGTTGCCTGCACTTGCCGTCAGCAGCACTTCGCTACTGAAGATAATGGTGTATCTGCATTGTAGAGCCCTTTAGACTCATTTGGCCCACAGCCTGTATGCTGGCAACCCTGCCTATGTAGACTCTACGTAATAACATGATTTTGCTGAGTTCAGGTCAGATCGTAAAGCACCTATTGTGTTTGGCCTGCTAGTTTCTAGCAGCTTTGTAGGTTACTAATACACACTGCTGAAACCAAATCCACCCATCCCCAAATGTTGGGGTTTGTTTGGAATTGGAATTGGATTCAATTCTTGGAAATGGCCCTTATCTTTATATTGCACTGGACTGGGACTCAAGAGATCTGGGTTATATTCCCAGCTCTGCTACTGGTGTGCCACTGACCTTGGACAGAAGGGGAAACTTCAGGACAGAGAGGTGAAGTTACATGTCCAAGGTCAGTGGCACACCAGTAGCACTATTTAAGAACCAGGCAGTATTATGTATTAAAATAGGCTGAAAGAGAACCCCAGACTCAAGCTGAACATGACTGATGCTCATGGTGTATGACCTCTGGGTCGGAATTTAATTGCTAGAGTCCATATCTACTCTTTTATATTAGATATTTAGCAGGAAATGTATTTTAATACCAAGAATTAATTACAAGTGATAAGGCAAAACTGGTAAACAAATTCTCATCATGTGTGAGACAACACTACAGAATGAAACTGGAGAGTTCTGATTAATGCTGGGTACTATGCATGATATGTTCATGTACTACTGTTTCCAGAATACTTCATTGTAATTACTACCACTCCAAATAGATTTTGTAATGACACTTTACCAAACAAGCTATTTTGCACTTCTTTAGTGTAGCTGAGAGTGGAGGAGTTCAACCAGAGTTGGAGATGTGGTGAATAAACGGATAGCTGGTTTGTGTCTGTCTGGAAGTCATTGTCTGTCTTATATTATTAAGGGCCATGATAAACAGAGGCCTGAAACTTTGGTAGACATCCAATGGGAGAAAAGTGACAATGGGGTAACATTGGCAATTACTGCTTAGCTTTTTTTTTTTTTTTTTTTTTAATATTTTGGGCCAAACTCATCCCTGCTATAACTCCTCTGCTTTCCTCTCTGTGAAGTATTAATTCTGAAGAATAAGTAGTACTGAAATTGAACACTGCAGTATTGCCAACCCCAAGCATTCAGAAAACATGAGTCGGGCCCCAAAAATCAGGAGATAGGCTTAAACTCAAGAATTTAAATAAATAGGGGTTCTTTTTGTTTGGTTTCTGATTTTTGAGCTTTCAGGGTCCACTTAGGTCATGTTTTCTAGCTTTTTCCTGCAACCATGAGTGCTAGAAACTTACAGTTATTTTAAATGAAAACCTGTAATCAATTGAAGACACGGGGGCCAGATGATCTAGTTCCCTTTGTTTTCAGTTCAGTCATGTCACATAATCACTTGTCACATAATCCACTAGCTGGGTGCAATTTTTTATCAATATAGCCATGCTGGTACAAACCCTAGTGGGGGTGCAGTTATACTGGTATAAAGATATCTTATGCCTGTCTGTTGTTTGGCTTCAGCTGGGTCGATGCTACAGACATCTGCCAGCTTAGCTACGTTGGTCAGGGGTGTAAAGAGGATCCCGGACTGACAGAGTTGTCCGCTGAGGCCTCTGCGTAGGCACAGTTATACTGGCAAAAACTAAATTTTGCTGGTCCAGCTCGTTTTTCTCATGAAGGGTAGTTTTACTAGACCTGTACAGAAAACAGCTCTGCCAAAATAGCTGCCTCCAACACTAGGATCATTTTGCTGGGGTGGCTTATGGTATAGTCTGTTGTGGCAAAGTGTTCCTAATGTAGACCTGGCATTCCTGAGTCAGAATAAGCTCTACTAATGTAAGCACTCTTGTACCACTTGTACTTGTGCGTCCATGCTGCATATGTGTACTTAATAAGGGCAGCAGAGCTTTCTAGCGAAGCCAAGTCCTCAATCACATAGGTAGTTGGCAACATGGGAAATCATTGATAAGAATTTTGCTGCAGATCGTTTTAGCAGAAACACCTGGGTTATAGATGGAGCTTGAATAGAGTACCACCTTTTCCTACTCTTTGTTCCAGAATAATCCCTGGATAGCAACCCTCGTTTCTGAGTGACGAGCCACCAGTCTGGAAACAGCAATGAGGAGGAATAGCCCACTTCCAGGGGGCTGCTCGCCTACACAGCAATGCCTGTTTGCAAGGGCAGGCCAAAATTTCCTTTTCTGAGTTGGTCAACAGTACTGTTAATCAAAGCATGGTGAATACAGCGGGGTTGAAAGTGATGCATTCCCTTTTCCCACTCCCAGGATCATTGAGCCATAGCGCCTCTGAACTCATATCTTTTTTTCTATTTACTTTTAAGATTGTCCTGAACAGTGGCTGTGCATTAGAATGATGTGCTTTATGTGAAGGTGAAGCTACAAGAAAATTGGCTAGAAACAAACCTGATCAGAACCTACTGTCTATACAGTATTTTCACTAACAGATTTGCCATGTACAGTAGGAAGAAAAAGAGGGGAACATTTGAAACAAAACCGCTTAAGACCTTGCCACTTTCAGTATCTATTATACTGAAAAAGAATTGGAAAGAGCAGCTCTATGCGGGATGAACATCTGCTAATATTTTCATGAAACATGTCTAGAAAGGCCTTGCATGAAAATGGTGTGTAAAAAAGGGTAACTAGCAGAGCTCGCTGGAAAATGGCAGTTACTTTCTGTGAAACATTTCAATGGATGCTAAATGATATTATTTTGTTTGGAACTTTCCATCAAAAGGGAAATTTTCATTTTGCTTCAAAATAAAAACTGAAAAAGCTTTAAAAATAAAGAGAATTTAGAAAGCTTTTGGATCCTTAAAAAAAGGGCCATTGTTCAGTGAAAAAGATTTTCAATAAAAAATGTTGACCATCTCTGGTAACTACATGGATGGAGAAGCCATTTCTTTTTAGTGTTTTCTTCACCGAGTGTCACAGTGACTTGGTGGTGCTGCAGTAGGACCACCAGAGATAGGGGAAATACAGTCTAGTGGTTAAGGCCCAGGAAATCAGAGTGTTAGTCTTGACTCTGCCATAGACTTGCTGTATGACTTTGAAGAAACTGGGTCCAGATGATCCTGTTCCCATTAACTTCTTCAGTTGGAACAGGATCAGGCCTCTATTTGCTCCGTTCTCCAATTTCCTCATCTGAGAAATGGGGAAAATAATTCTTTCTTACTTCATAAGGAATTTGGAAGGTTTGAGTTTATTTTGGTTTTATTTTTTTCAAATTTAAAATAAAAACATTTAGAATTTCTCTCTGTTTGAACTGTTCAGTTGCATGTTGTGGAAGGGTGAATCAGCAGCTAGAAGTGTGTGATCATGTTCACATCCTGATGAGTGCTGTGCTCTTTTGTTAGCATAGGGTCAAAGACCTGAAGGCATTATTTTAGCCCTTGATCTCCAGGTGCGGTTTTAACAGCTCCTGTAGAATCAACTGGATCTTGGCAACTGATAAAGGAGGTAAAATACTGAACTTTGTGGTCCCTTTAAATGAGAATAAAGGAGTGCGATATCAGAGGGAAGTCACCTCCCGCCACCCCCAAACTTCTTGACATTGCCACTCATGGAAGGTGAAAAGGTGTAATTACCACACGTACATAAAACAGTTCTTCTAATCTTGCTCATTAATTTGTGAATAGAGGTGACATTTTTTCCCTAGCCTATTTCTGTGTATAAGGGCAGCCTGGCATGGATGTCATCTTTTTCCTGATGTATAGAATGGAGACTAATAAAAGCCATTCACTCACCACCCCCCCTTCACTTGACTTTAAGTGGCTGTCATGAGCCGTGCTAGACTGACAGAATGTTAGACAAATAACCCTCCCTCCTGGCAGATCATTCGAAGCAGCTTAAGTAGCAATCGGAAAGCAGGCCTTCCCCCCCAGCTAAAGGAGATAATCAAAGAATTGATAAATTCTGCATTACTTGACTCTGACCCAATGAAAGTGACGGAGAGAGAGGGTGTTGGGGGATGAGGCTGGTGTTGCACTTTGGGGATTTTTGCTGTTGCTAAAAGCTGTGAAGTGTTCAAAGGCACTCTGGTGTTTGCTCAGCAGAGGGCGCTTGTGTTACATCCGCCAGGGGAGAAAGCCATTCAGTCAGAGGATAGGCTGTGGGCTGGAGGGAAGAAAATAAAATCAGAGTTCTCCCAGGCTGTTCAAATTTAACCCTACAGTTTTTCAATAGCTCTTCTATTTTCCTCAGCTAGGAAGTTTATTTATTTATTTTAATGCTGCAGAATGACAGATTTAGGGCAGACTTAGCATGAGATGTTAGACGTCTGAAAATTAAAAGGACTGTCTGTCTTGGAAACATGACCCTCAGGATTAATACAGTCCTCTCCGGCCTTCTCCCCTTCAGTTAGCAAAACAAAAGTCCTTTCCAGCTGCTGTAAACTGTATGCTTCTCATAATAAAGGCTGGCTGAATTTTTAGCATGTCCTTCATGGAAATAGTTCCTTAATATCAATCAAGCTCTCTACAGAGCTCTGTCTCCTGGTGCTTGTCTGGAGCCTTATCTTGTTTATGAAACTGTATTATGTGAGACAAAACTCATTTGCTCAGTGGGATATATGCTATGTACCTAAGGCTCTGAGGTACAATTTATCCCCGGCAATAATAAAGACTCCAGAATGAATGGGTCTTTATTTATAATAATATCCCAGGTAGTCCCTGGGGAGGTGTCATCTCGTTTGTAATCGGTCCCAGTGTGATGCTTTAGTTGTAATACAATCAAGCTTTGCATTAAGTGACGAATTGGGTTAGTCGTCTTACTCTGTCATTTTTCTTCACTGAAGATGCATTGCCTCCATTACAAGGCCCTCATAGCCAAGTATCAAATATCCACACACAATTATAAGAAAGAGGGGGCGATCCAGTCCATGCTCTTGTAACCCCCCAAAACAACCCCTCCCAAATAAAAACAGCCAAACCCCCAAACGGGTACACTGTTGCGTATGGGAAATAACACGTTCAAAATAATTGATTGGTTGCAGTGTGAGCTATGCTTGTGGTGAGGTAAGCATTGTTTATTTGACTGAAGTGGGTCATTATTGAACTACCATTGTATTTCTGGATTGATTTCAACTAGGAACTTGATGACAGTGTGGATATTTTACTGCCAGAGAAACAGACCATCCCTGAGACCAAACAAGCTAGATATATTTTAAAGGAGACATTCTTACTTGGTATGCTGGGTAAAACAACAACAAAATCTCTATTAAAGGAGCTGAATTTGGGCACTATAGAGATGCAATCAATATTCCCCTGTGTCATAAATGTTAGGTTGTTACCATCAAGGAGGCAAACTTGCCCATTGCTTAGTAGCTCATGAGTGAACTGCTAGGAAAAAAATAGCATCCTTCTTAAGAAAATGCAGTTGAATGTTGTATTTGAAGGCAGATTTAGGCTGGGTGGGGTGCTGGAGGTCTATTGACTGGCCTGAAGGGGCGCTTCCAAACTTTGTATCAATGAGGTGCAGGGGCATGAAGAGAAAATATTTTTGCCCCTGTAAAGCATGGAGGGAACATCTTTCATTGCCCTCAGCTGACTTGGATCTGGCTGCATTCTGAGTGATGTTGATCTACTATAGAAAGAACTACATCCAGTCCTTGTCAGCTGGAGGGAGGGTACTATAGTGGGGAGTTAGAGGTTCCAGGAGGATTCCCCTACCTCCCAAATTAAAAGGAAGTCATGGTTGAATGGACATTGTGTGTGAACTACCCTCTCACCCCTAGAGGTCAATATTGGGGCACATTGTTGGGACAGTGACATTAGGGATGGCTGTAAAGGTGGCATAATTGGCATTTGTCAGCTGGATGCCTGAAGCTTTCCAGCCCTTTTATCTGGGAGGCAGTTTGGGAATACAGCCTCTCCTCGGGATGATCCTTCCCACTCTCTCCTGACCCCCAGGCTCTGAGGGAGTTGAAGCTCCTTCTACAGCAATGTACCAGCCCAGGTGGGGAGCAATTGAGGCTCCTGCTATGTAGTGTCCACTCCTGGGCCCCCCCCCCCATCAGGCCTGAAGTGTGGAGGGAGCAAGTGCCTTCTAGCGTTGTTCCCCTTTTCCAGGACTGGAGGACAGTGCCCAAATTGTGGTGGTGGTGGGGAAGTAGGGGGGCTCTTAATGAAAGAATAAATGTTATTTCTAGGACATGAGGTGGGACTACTTGTTGGATAGAGGGTTCCTGGTCAGTCCCCCTAATCAATTTACCAAAAGAGAAACATTTCTAGGAGTTTAGCACGAATACTGAGAGTGTCTCACACAGCACCAGGAAAGACTCCCAGCAAACACCGTCCCTGAGTCTTGCTCTGTACCAGAACTGTCATGTTTAACACACCGAGTTAAACTTGAGGAGGGGGGAATGGGCTGCTCTTTTGAAAGCAAAGTGCATTTCCTGAGCTCATAAAAGGCTTTAACAGCAACTTGTTCTTCCTGGCTTCACTGGGGCTGCTGAATATCCATCTCCAGGGTTTTATCCTCTCCCTGGGCGGCCTTTGAGGGCGAAACTTTAATGGGGGAGAGGGATGTGAGAGGAGACAAGACATGAGAAGGTTGAGTCTTATACCATAAGAGTGGGGGAATTAACCCTGGAGAAAGTTTAAGGGGCACTGAGGCAAGGAATACGCAGCCAGGCAGGGAATATGCCTGTTATCAGAACCTTTGGTACAGACCATGGAGAGAGACTCTAACTAACAGTGGCAGGATACGTTTGCCTCTAGGCTTTGGATCCATCGCTCTGCAAGGGCTCTTGGTTCAAATCTGACCAGCCCAGTAGCAGCAGAGTGTAAAAGGCCTCTCAGGGATCCTCTCACGACCCCCCGTTTCCTCCCCCACCTGCCCCTTACCTTAGTGGAGAGGCACTCAGCAGCAGGAAAAGCCGAGGGGGTGGCCATCCTGCCGTACCGCTCCATGAGTAGCAGCAGCAGCCCAAGGGCTGTAGCAGACTCCTGAGCACAGACCTGCACTGCTGCCGGAGCTCAGACACGGGGGGGACGAGGGCGGCAGGCTGGCTTCTGTCAGGTGGCTAGGCTTAGCTGCCACCCGTGCCACAGCTGAGCAGCACTGCACCACTAGTGAGACGTTAGGAGGCAAAAAACATCTCCCCCAGCACCTTCAAGTCAGACAGAAATGAGGTAGCCCCTGAAAGTAGCAAGGGGGGCTGCCCGTTCCTGTCCCGCTGTAACTTTGAGCACTGCTGGCGGGGTGTGATGACCTTGCTTGTGGCACCCTGCTACCTGAGCAGCAGAGGTGACGGTGCCGTCTCGCTGTGACTGGCAGAATGGCGTGTGCGGTGAGGGAGGGAACGGTGCAAGACAGAATGACCTGTGAATAGGACAGAGATGAGAGAGAGGGCATGGCAACCTGTGCGAGAGAATCCCCTGAGACGTCGGGAGAGGGGGCTCGGGTGGAGAGATGTAGGAATGCGGCTCTAGACACCAAATAAGATGGGGGAATAGGAAGGTTGTCCCACCCCCCCCAAATCTATCTCCAGGTCTTATCCCTTCTGCTGTCTCTGGGTTCCAAACCCCATGCTTGATGCTGTCATTGCCTACCCACCCTTCCTCTCCCCAGCTCCTTCTCTGATAATTTGTCTGCTGGGCCTTTTTCTTAAATTTGTCCCAGTGTGGGGGAAAGATTGTACTGTCACTATCTTCTCTGGTCCTGTTCTTTGCATATATATAGGCTGATGTTTGTGAAGAGTTCTAGATCACTAGGTTCATTTAAAGGTGACCAGCAAAGGAAACAAGACTGTGTTTATCCTTCTTTTTGCTTCCTTTTGATGCATAAAGAAGCCCTGGAAATGTTTACCCTTGCTTTTTCTTTTCCTGGTGTCTTTTACCTTTAGAAATATCAGAGATATCCAATCTAATCTTCTCTGATTTTCTTGGAGGTACCAGCAATGTGGAACATGAACTTTCTCAGCCCTTAATTAAGGGTCACAGGGAAGTTGAATCTTTAACAAAGACATCTCTTCTTCTAAGGGGTAGGGACCATCTTTTGGTTCTGTGTTTGTACAGTGCTTATCAAGGGGGTTCTAGTCTATGACTAGAGTCCCTATGTGCTATGGTAATATAAATACGAATAATGTTTCTTAGGTTTTTGAGTTCATATCTATTTAACAGGAACAAACAAAATACCCACATTGTGTTAAACATTCTGAATAAAAAGAATTCCAGTCAGTTAACCAGCTTTCATTTACAGGGGATTGCTGATATCATCCCACTAGGTTTTCAGTTGTCCATAAAGTCTTTGAAGAAAAACAGGGGAGGCAAGATCTGCCCTTTTAATATTAAAAAAGAAGCTGAAAAATATCTTTACTTTTGTAAATGCCTTTCAGGCATTCTATGATGCACTAGAAAGGAACAAAAAAAGAGAGCCCGGTTTTTTTTCTTTTTCTTCTTTTGCAGGCCACATTTACAGTGAATTAAAAATGTAAAAGGCTGCATTATTCTCACAGGCTGACTTATACATAAGTTCTACTGCTACGTTCAATTTCCAATCAACATATCTGACACCACTTTATCCACTTTATCTCTATATCTCTTTATCCACTTTATCTCTATAAAGTATAAAGGCTTGAGCTCTTACTGGACTCATCACTAGTCTTGGCTACTCAGACAGCAACAGTGATGACAAATTCCCTCTTCCAAACTTCCCCTTTCTAGGAAATGGCACCGCTTCCTCTCAATTGAGGATCTAGTCACAGAGATCTCTGCATTGTTAATGCACAAGGCTGTGAGGCAAGTGGTCCTGAGTTTTATTTCTACATAATACCTTGGCTAGCTTTAATTCTTTGCACTTAGCAAGCCATATTTAATGGGCTTTCACCTCCACTCCTAATACTTGAAAATATTAGAGCTGGTTGAAAACTCAGAATTTCCATCCCATGGGTAAATTCTAATATTTCAAAATGTTGTTTTTATCCTGAGATAGGGCAAAAAGTCAAAATCTCAAAATTTTTCATGAAAAGGCAAGTTCCAAAACAGTTGGTTTAGAAATGTCAAATTGAAATGTTTTGACACTTCCAAATTGAATTTTGTTTGTTTGTCTGTTCATTTGAAACGTTTTGTTTCACCTTCATTCAATATTAAACTATGTTCCCTTGTGGTACTGTGCTGTCTTATGGGAGTTGTGGTTCAAGTACTCATGTCCCCATGCCTTTATGGGCTATGCTTCCCAGCTGGACTCCATCTCCACTGGTGCACTGTGGCCACATGACTCCCATGATAAATTGCATCACTTTGACCAGAAACATTTTGATTTGGTTCAACAAACCAAAATGTTTAGATTTGAGTTGAGGTGATCTGAAATGAGAGATTTAATTTTGATTTTCTTCATGGAAAATCTCCCAACCCTTACCCCCAGAATAGAATTTCCAGTGGAAAATTTTTATTCTGCAGAAACTGCATTTTTCTGTCCAAAAAGCATGACAGAAAATTCCTGACCAACTCAAATAAAGAATAAAACTTGAAGACAGGCCACATTAAAATACAAATTCTTTCATTTCTACATGAAATCTAATGAAATAAGTATCATGTATTTCTAAGAGAAACTGCTTATGAGCTAATACAATAATAGGTTACTCAGAGATTTATCTGTTGCCAAAGGAAAACAAAAATATCCTGTGGAATGTATAAAGCTTCAGTACTAATATTCAAATCTATTCCTTAAGGAAGAGGATTTATGTAAAATTTGTAAGCTGGAAAGAGGTAGTGGGCCATTATGGCAAGGAAATCTGCTTAAATTTACAAAGAATGACACTATATTATAAGATGCTTTGTGCATATCTAAAGTTGTAGAATAATTTTAGGATATAGCAATATGTGATCATGTAATTTAAAGACTGTTTTGTAATGCCTAGGCACAAAAGGATAGATTTAAAGTTATACAGTGAACAGAGATTTTTGGATATCCAGACTTTTGAGTGCTGAACTGTATAACCTTAGGAACCAACCCAATGCTCACCGAAGTCAGTGGAAATCCTTCATTTACTTCAGTGAGTTGTAGATCAAGCCTACGTATTATTTTGTATCTTTCTGTCTATAGCCTACACGAAAAGGTATATGTAATAGATAATACATATAGATTTTATATTTGTGTAAATTAAGATTGATATGGAAGATGGACCCAAGCCACAAAATTCAGATCTAGATTTCAAACAACCCAAAGTTTGGAGTCCATGTTCAATGCTTTAATAGGTCCAGTCTACCTTCTCATTTTGGTCCTCTGCTCATGTAATTCAACATGATTAAAATGCTGCTCTTAAAAAAACTACACGGCCATATTGTATAACCCTGTAAGCTGCATATGACAATCAGGCAATGACAGTGATTATATCCCTGTCATCATCCCTGATAATGACGCTTAAGTCAAGAAATCTTTAATTTTGGGAAAATACTGTTAGGTTGGTCATAAACACGAAGTTGTAAATCCTCTATCTATGTCCGCTCTAGAACTAACTTTGATGCTCAGTCAGATGATTCCTGGCCTGATTCCTACTCTCACACTGAGATGAAAAACAGCTTCTTAGCCTATCTTCCTTGATATTAACTGACTTTTTCAACTAACTGTTTTTCCGTTGCTGAGGTTGAATAGGGATTAATACTGCTAAGCCTGGTTGAAAAGCTAGAGAGAGCTCTTGCAGCCAGCTCCATTGACAAGGACACATCTTTTACTTATTGATGAGTTCTGTAGAGAAGGCACCACAGGACACACAGGCTTTAAACAGGGGGAAAAATACCATACAATCAATACGTAGTAAAATTGCAGATGGTCTGGGGTCAGGTGCACAACTCAGAATCAAACTGCCAATGATGAATGTCACTCTCCATTTCTACCTACACCATTAAAATCAAGTTTGTAACATGCTGTAGGAATGGAATGGAATTCATTTGATTGTTTTCTGAAACATTACATTTTCACTAGAATGCCTTGTTTTATGCAGCCACCTCTGATATAGTCTATTAAACCCTCACTTCTAACTACCGTATATTATGCCACATTAGGTCAAAGGTGTATGCAAAGGCCTTGCTATTCCGTATAAAATTCTTGTTTCTTAAAATCAATCTTTTGAAGAAAGGGGGCTTTTAAAATTGGTGACCATCTTGAACCTTTCTTCCTACTCTCAGAAATGGTGGGTTTTTTAGTTAAATATTTAAATAGGAATCAAACTTAATTGTTGAACTTACACCTGTTTAAATTTTGCTTCTAATAACAGGTTTTCATTTAAATCTATGGCTTTATATGGACTTTCAGGAAATCACTCTGTACCTTTTTAAATGAGCTACTTCATCTACTCACTCTAAATATTTTCTGATCTGTCCTACACAACACTGGAGTTTCACTAAATCTTCAGCTTTACAAGACCTCCAGATTGTGTTGTGTAGGATATGCCTACTGACTGATCAAATAATGCACAACTATGCATTTGCTTGTGGGCTGTATGTGGCTGGTAAACCAAGTTTAAGAGCATGGGCTAAGACTACAGTATACATATACCGTAAGTTTCTACCACACTCTGTTGAACTCTCAGCTTAGTGTTGTTAAGAGCACAACTAACCCTGAAAAAATATTTATTTTCTGCATGAAACATAGTATGTGATACATATATAGTACAGTCAGAAGACCTATGGCAATTCAGAGAGCATAAAATTTGTGAGGTGGCTCATGCTAAGGAAAAATAATAGCAACTGGAATTTTCAGAGTCCAAGGGAATTAGGCACTGAAATCCCATTGAACTCCAATCACATTTGGATGCCTAACTTGATTAGACTCCTCTGAAAACCTCAGCCTAAATGAGTAATTGGTAAGGTATAGAAAATATCTTGCTTGTCAGGGATAAGTGGAAAAGCAAAATATGCAATAAGCACTCTTTTAAGTAAGCCCTTCTTTAAGAATGCTGTGCACAGGACTATGCTGTTGGTATAAGCCACTAGTTCTTATTCATAGCTAATTAGCACTGGAGAACAATGACTCCTCATAAGACTTGCTCTTACTACTGGGGATTTTTCCTTCTGCATGTTTGTTTTATGATCTAAAAGCTGGCCTTACCTGCAGAATAGCTAAATCCTTCTCTATGACACTGTGCTTTACCATCAGGGGATTTGCTAATGGCCAAACTAGATTTTGAACAGAGATTTATGATCACCTTCCCAGTCAATTAAAATTCTAGATACTACTAAGGCAGAATTCAATTAAGGGTAATTGGAGCTTCTGAAAACTGCTTTTCCAAAGGGAAACAACTCTGGGATTGTGGATCCTGGAGGGTTTCTATCAATTTTAAATAACTTCCAGTACTGTTATTTTCTGACTCGGATAGAATCCTCCTTCAGATCCTGTGCTCTTGCTATTATCATGCAATTCAAATGTTGGTTTTTTTCCTGTCATAATTTATCACTTTGACTGATTTGTTCTTTCAACATCATCTTCTAGAAGGAACAAAAGATGTAAACAAACCTGGAAATGGTTTTTATTTCAGTCCCAGTAGTCTGACATAAAAGAAATATAGCCACTTCTAAGAATTTGACAACATTTCAGTAACAATTATCCAGATAGGTAAAATAACTTCCTTTTCTTTTGCAGTTGAAAGGGATGCTAGGACTATAATAGATAGTCAATAAAGATTAAAAAATAATAAACTAAAGAGTGGAGAAAACAGGTGCAAATGAAAATCCATTAAGATGCAACTCAGGTTTACCATTCTACCCTAAATTTTATTTTCTTGGCATCAAGGACTATTGTGACAGTTCTTAGCACACTTGATTGAACTGGGAAAACACATGGGATTGTATCTTAGTCACAGAATGCAGAACATGTAGTGCTTGGCTCACAGAGCAATCTCATGAAGGGATGAATAATCATTTCAGCAGTTTATTTTGTCAGAATTTGCAATCCATTGTCTACTGTGTGGGGACTAATAACAAAATATCAACAAGGAATTAAAAAAAATAGAGAAAGAATGGCAATGTCTCAAGGGCTCTGTTATTTCTCACGCCAGTAGTTGTATATTTGTCACTGCTGATTGGAACATTTTGCTGAATATCACTTCTCTCTACGTGTCCTCTGTTTTATTTTAAGAAAAAATGACCAAAATTGAAACCTGTGCCTTGAACAGGTGTGTTTCAAAGTGTCTCTCTTGATGGGATATACAGGAAAAAGCCAGTCAAACACATTATATAGAAGCTAAAAGGGAAAAGTTTCTGTGATAAGAAGTGATTGTATAATTATACAATAGCCAGAGGAATGGAACACATAGGTAGAAGAATTCTCCACTATGTGATTATTAATGAATAATCTGTATTCCTCATGGAAAAGAGCCACATTTGTAAAATTAAAAAGTCAATGCCTCTTTGATGAGCAGATTTGCAGCTACTGATGTCCTTTATCAAATACAGTGTGCTTTGAAAGAGCTGCAATTGAATCTCAACTTCTAGTCAAGGACCTCAGAATGGAGAAAATTCATGATGCTTTTTCTCAGTTACTTGTTTACAATGCACAGTAAAAACAATCATTTTAGGAGGAAAGGATGATGGGTAGAGATGTTGGAGGATGGTGGGTGATAGTTATTGCTGGCACCATATAGCAGATGGGGAGAAGTCTAGAAGATGCTAGATTCAGTGTCACAGTTGGGTGCATGAATTAGCAGTGAGTGACAGATATGGAAGCTTTAAAAGCATCCTTGCTTAGAAAGGTGAAAAGTGCCATGTGACTAGTTAGTGAAGCATACATTCTGCTTCATAGTCTAGGGAGCACGAGAATATATCTGTCTCTTCTTTCCTTGCTTCTCCCACTGTACCAGAAGAAGCACTTATACATTTTAACTTTTGAAAGAGAGCTCCATGTTTCGCTTCTTTTCTGGGGTCTTGAGATTCACAGCCTCTATTTCTCAATCAAAGAAAATCTTCCTTATTAATCTGTAAGTGTCTAATTTAGAAATGCAGGATTGGTGTTGTAGCCATGTTGGTCCCATGGTATTAGTAAGAAAAGGTGAGTGAGGTAATATCTTTTATTGGCCCACGTTCTGTTTGGTGAGAAACAGGTAAGCTTTCAAGCTTAAACAGCACTTGTCTTCAGGTCTTCATGCTCAAAAGCTTGTCTCTCTCTCTCAAACAGAACTTAGTCCAATAAAAGATATTACCTCACCCACCTTGGCACTCTAATTTAAGATTGTCATTGAGGGCAGCTGTTGCTCCCTAGCTCCGAGCATGTGCTACCACACCCAGTCTCAATCAAGAAGGGTATTTCTTTACAAGGACGGACAAACAAACAGAACACACTGTTAACTCAATACCTGGCCCCCCAGGCTTCAGGGCCACCCCTGTCAGGGGTCTTTAGCATGCCACTTCCTAGCAGCTTCCTCAACTCTGCTCCTTACAGCTACCGGGGGGAGTGGGAGTTTTCTTGAGCATCCTTGCTCCAAGGACCCAGCATGGCTTTGCTCAGCCAGGCTCAGTCCGTCCTCCCTCCAGAGGCCTACAAGCAGCCCTTTATAAACCCAGTTGTACCCTCTTTAATTAGCTGGATTAGGCTCACCTGCTCCAGTTCAGGGGCACTGGGCTCAATCATTCCAGAGAGACCAGCTACCCTGTGACAGATATATACACTGGGGTCAGGGTGTGTGATTGCAACATGAATAGACTTGGGTACCAGCTTGCTATTGTTACTAGCACCCAAGTTAGCCTGATCAAAACTAGCTCCAACATGTTTACAGTGCTATAGCCACATGTGTGACTGCAGTGTGGATATATCGAAAAGAATGAAATTGGAGAAACCAGGCTTTGTTGGGCAGAAGACATTGCCAATGTGTGCAAAGGCTGTTAAAAGTGGGTGCTGCATTTGAATTTCAAGTTTGGAACCAGGCTGGGTCTTGGCATGTGGTCAATTGGATCATGTCTGCTGGGAGGAAGGGGAAAAGCAGTGCCTCCAGTGTGTTATTTCAAAGTAACAATAACGGGCTAGATTGTGAAACTCCTATGATCGTGCAATTGCATACATGAGGGAGCCCAATGTGAATAAGGGGTTCACAGTCTGGTCTCATGGGAGTAAAGGGTAATAAGAACTCTTAATGGCTGGTATACACACAAAATAATTGCATGAAAAGTATAGTGCTGAACACTATATATGAACTGTGTTTCTCTGTAGGGATCATTTT
The DNA here is from genome assembly GCA_007922155.1 of Mesoclemmys tuberculata. Lineage (NCBI taxonomy): Eukaryota > Metazoa > Chordata > Testudines > Chelidae > Mesoclemmys > Mesoclemmys tuberculata. The sequence goes on along the minus strand of ML675624.1, from coordinate 9,335,825 downwards.
GTATGTAGGCATCTCAGATGGGGAGATACTGGTTAGACCAAATTATCTGAAGGTGACATCTAAAATGGAAGATGAAAATAGCAAGAGCAGCGAACAAAAAGCAATTTTTTTCAATCTCTGGGTTATGCAGCCCCCAAAGGAGATTGTCAACAGTTGCCAGGGCAGGAGTGGAGGAAGGAGAGGGAAACAGAAGTTTCTCTCTCCATCTTGATTTTTTTCAGATGGTAAATCCTTTTTTTAATGGAGGTTTGAAACAGAGTAGCTCAATAACACTTCTGTCATTTCAGTGCATTTGTTTTGGATCACTCAGGATGAATCTTCATGTAGCACAAATTCATGCTACCTATGTAAAATTTAGATCATTTTATTACCTATATAGTACATTAATGATTTCAAGAAAATCCAGCCAGTTGATCATAGAGGAGGCTGTTCTTGAAAGGGACTCTAGTTTTTCCAGTACAATCATCAACGAATTGTATGCTAACCTGGGGTCATCTTTTGTAACCGATGCTCCCTAAAATCCATGGATATCTCAGTCCCTTGGCCTTGTGGTGGTGATTTACACTGCATTGCAAGATACCCTGTTACAGCTGCTTTATCTTGGGCTGGAAAACTTCATATTGGGGGTGGTTGGTTTTTTTTTTTTTTTTTTTTTTTTTTTTTAATTTAAAAGGCTAGAGGGGACCATTAGGTCTTCTAGTCTGATCCATGTTATGGCTACAGTTGGAGCAGGGGATTTGATTCCTAGCTTGAGGATACCTACCTTTGCTAGTTCTCATTGAGCTAGCATGCTGAAAATAGAGCATAACTTGGGCAGTGCAAACTGTGGGAAGGGCTAGTTGCTTGGAGGATGTACCTGTCTGAGACCCTAGGTATTACTTGGGAGGCTAGTTTGTTTTGCTGTTAATGCCACAGAGACTATACTCTACATTTCACATGCTAGCTCAATAAGAGTCTTGTGAGTCTGTCTCCTCAAGCTGGGAATCCTGCACCAGGTACGAAGTGTAGATGTAGATACAGGCCAGATGCAAAACAGAATTTCATTCACTTAGTGAGCACCAATACTTTCACCTGAAATTAATTCTATGGGGATGCAAAACAAAATTTAGGTGGGGGAGGGGCTCAATTAATTTTTTTTAAAAAGTACAAACATCTTTGATTACACAAATACTTGTTAAAAGCCAATACACAAAGAGGTGCAAAGAAATTCTCTTTGATTTACCCAAATATTCACGGATGATTTTTCACACTCTTCATCCAGCTGTCTGGGTGGTGATGAATTTTTAGTTAGTTGCTATTTATGTGATGTTCCAGTTGTAATATATTATTTTAGTGATGAAGAATGATAAAGACCTTTTATGTTAATTAGTCAACTAACTGGAGCTATTAAGTCACTAATGGCAAGATCATGGTTCACCCTATGGACCTGCATCGAGGAGTAAGGGGCTGTAAGGTGCATTGATGCTCATTCTAGATCACACTCCAGGGTTCTGTTCTGTTCTACATTGGATCTTATATTGTGCCCCTCACCATTAAGCATTGTAACTACCCAAGAGGTTGCTATTCCCCTTCAAGCACAGGTGGTATGGAGTAGGCAAGCAGGAGTGTGGTATGCATAGAGTCCTGACTCTCCTCCTCCATTATGTGCCAGTCAGCATAGCTGAGCCAGGACGGACAAAGATGTAATCTGCTACTGGTATAAATCAGTGGTCGGTTACTTCTCCATGAAATAAGAGGGTGGTCAGAGTCACAATTCCCTCCCTGGTCTTTTTCTGGGGGTAGTGCAGCTATGAGCTGCCCTGTACTCAAGGCAGTTTGTAAACTGACAGTCTAGCCCTGAGTAATCTAGTTCCCCGTTGCCAAATCTCCAGTGCCTTTTTGGTTTTGAGACAACCGATGCAGGCAGTGATGCTTTCATCACTTCCCCACACAGGCTATTCTCCAGTCTAATTGTGAGGAAACGTTTCCTGATAGTCCATTTAAATTTCCCTTTTTCATTTTCATCTCATTGCATTCATTCTGTCACTCCAGCCATCTTAGACCATTCCATACCATTCTTCTCCGTTCTAGGAATTTGCAGTGTTCCTTTCAGCTATTTATACAATGGATCTCTTAAGATTTGACCTGGTACAAGCTCATGGAGATGTGAGAGAGCCTCTTTGTGACCATTTTTTTTATATAACTCAGTTTGCTATGGGGAATGGAAGATTATAAACCTCAGTTAGAACAGCTGCATTCCTATGTTAGAGAACCCTTATAGCATTTCATGGTACGAAAGTCTGCACACCCTGTTTGCGCGAAAAATAAGGCCACATGTGAATAGCCGGAAAAGACAAGCCACACATTTATAAATGAATAGCTTGAAAGGAAAAATGATTCCAGTAGCACAGTTTTATGAGTCAGGTTGGGATTTCTTGTTCTTTAGCCTTGATTAGTATAATATAAATGAATGCGCTCTAAAATTCTCAGGAAAGCGTGTATCCTTCTACCCACTGTATACACTAAGAGTAAAACTTCGTAGCTCCTGGCTTCAGAAGATTCTACTGAACACAATGACTGTCCTTCCCTGCCCTTGTTTAGCCAGCAAATAAGTCTGCAAGCAGTTTAAAGTAATACACTGAACAGGCCAAAACACAGGAACAGGAAACTATATAGGCCTCAGTGTGAGCAACGTTTATTTTTTTAAATGAAAGCCGAGATGCTGCTTTACATTTCTAGGATCCCCAAATTGGGAGGAGGGGTTTTGGCAGAGGATTTGGTACCCCCTAATTCATTACACTTTTGTAATGAAGATTCAAGGGCTTAGGCCATTGAACAAATGAATGAATGCTGAAGCCTTGGAAACACTCTTTGTAAATTCCAGTTTTAAGGAAACGGGTTTCTTCATTCATTTAAATGACTCTTTTCTAGATATCTTCAGAGAATTAAAGTAATCTTTATGCCAGATGACATGGGCCACTGGGCTGGGAGGAGAAGAAAAAAACAGACAAGGGCTAGAGAACTATGGCCTTGTAGTTTCGTATTATCCCCTGTCTTATTTTTTTCTCATTTATCTTGTGTATCAAGTCCATGGTATCACTTGGATTGTAAGATCTTTGCAGTAAGGACTGTCTTTGTTCTGTCTTCTACATTGCCTAGCACAGCAGGATCTGATCCTTGACTGGGGCTCCTAGATACTACAGTAGTATCATTAATGAGTGTATTGATAAAGATCCTTCCCACAGCTAACTGGTTTCTATATAAATATTTGTCTTACAGAGGTTTTCTTTTGTTACCTCTCGCTTAGGCCATGGAAAGCATGTTGCTATCAAAGGCTTGCTTTTTTGGGGCATGATTTGGAGAGAAGAGACAGGATATTTGGGTTCTGCTCCCTGCTATGTCACAGACTTCCCAAATGCCTTTAGACAAATCGCTTCACCTTGCCTCAGTTTCCCTCATGATAAAATGTGGGTAATGATACTTGCTCGTGTCACAAGGGTGTCCTGAGTCTAAAGTTATGGACGTCTGTAAAGTGTATTGAGATCCTCAGTGGGGAGATGCCACAAAAACAAATTCTTCTTGTTAGTCACAAACTTCGCATTCATTTCAGCAATGGAAAGTGAGCAGGCCTGGGACTGACAAAGCATCGCACACAAATATACGCCACAAACACATAATTGCTGCAAACTGATTTTGAGCATCTTCCTCCAGATAGTAATTTGTTCACCTCAAAGCTAAATTGAACCTTCTCAGCTCATCAGACCTCTTCGTAACTGTATTGTTTTGCATATACTTTGTCATTCTGGGCTAACCCCTTCCCTCCACCTGTGCGACTCCAAATCTATGCAACTGTAATTGAGAACAGAATTTGGCCATTATCTGTATGCTTCAAGATGATGCTGATGAGACACTGACTGGTGGAAAAACACAAACAAACTACACTTCAGAGAGTTGGTTGCATGAACATATTGGCAATCTGTTGTAAATGCAGCACAGTTTTGTGATTTACAAATAAGCTTTTGCTGGTTTGGTATAGTAAAAAGATGCTCAATATCCATTACTGAGACTGGCTTAAGGGGCTGTTCTCACTGCCAGCCTGGCTCATCTTTCCCAAGCAGAGTGTGAGAAAAGACTGTGGGCTTTATAAAGAAGTGCCACTAGATGGCACAAAAGGCTTTTGCAAAGCACAATGGTTGTCATGTAGGGAATCCTTGTGGAAGAGAGACCTTGATCATAAATCCCATATGCAATAACGGGTTCATAATGCATCCTGCAAACTATACGTTGTATTTTTCCCTAAGATATAAAGTTTCACTTTCAATAGAGGAAGCTGTTCTTCTACATCTAGCATGTTCCCAATGTTAAGTTTCCTTTCCAAGAAGCAGAGAAGCTAAGCCTTTAATGTGCACTGACCAAGACATGTGTGACGTTTGCAGTGAAATGCAGGATTGATAGCATGAGGGAATGAAAACGCATAAGCCACAGTCTTGGGAGGCTGGATGTAGAGGGTTATTCTTTGTCTAAAAATGAACATTAGGCTTGTCACAAATGTATTCATGCTGATCCATTGAGACAGAACATCCAGGTTAGAGGGAAGAATTGCAGAGAACCTACCTCATTACCAGAGTATACAGCTAAGGAGAAAACTAAACCTTATTTTTTTTTTTGTGCTTTGTTTTGTCATTGTCTATAGCTATTAGATGGGAAAAACCAGTGAGGGACAGAAACAGACTTTTGCTTTCTTTCCACTCTTTGACATCGTGTGCTCCCATGGAAGTAGCAATGTGATAAGAAAATAATTACTTATGTTGATGATGGAGATACATGTACCCACATTTCAGTTCTCTTAGCATTGATATTGCTTTTAGCATATTGATCTTAGCAGCAGTAATACATCAGTAATGCTTTTCAACTATTACTATTATCTTCCTGCAGCCTTTTGGTGACTGGTGTTAAACAAGAATGTTGCACATAATTTGCTGGAAATAGACCTGCTAGACCTAAACGATGTGTGGGCGGGTGGATGGGCATTTAACAATCTGGGGTTCCTTTGAACTAAAGTTCAGAAGGTGATTGATTCCTTGATTCAGTGCTGAAAAAATTGGTGAGTCAGTGGGAAAAAATTAGCCACTGCCTGACTATTAATGAACAAATCTGATGAGAAAAATCTAAAAGGCTTGGACAACCACTCAGAAGTTTTGATTTCCATCCAAATTTCTTAGAGCTGAAGCCAGGCTAAAAATCTCATCAGAATAGGTAGTTTTAAGAGCTTCCTGATATATTCTGCTTTTGGTTAGGCTGGAAATACTAAGAGATCGCTTTTCTGATTGCATTTTGGCACTTATCTTTCTAGTCCTGGCCAGAACATTGAAGTGCAGAAATATATAGATTGTTCCTCTGCAGTGTAAGTCATGCCTGAACTATTAAGGTTTTGGTGTTAGGGGGGCCCAAGGCTAGAGCTGGGTGAAATGTTTCAGATGAAACATATGCATATTTTGTAAAGAAAAGGCAGATTTGGGTTGACTGATACTTTGTAAATTTGATGTTGAATTTGCCAAATTGTTTTGGAGGGAAATTAACCAAAACTTAACCTCCACACCAAAATAAAAAACTTGATTTTTACAATTCAAAATGACTTCATCTTGAAATTTACTTCATTTTTTATTTCCGCCCCCATTTTTAAAACAAACTAGAAAATGAAACGAAACACTTCATTTGAAACCCCCTGCCACTCAATTTTTTCTTACGTTTTGGGTTTGCCAAAAAATTGTTTGTCAAGCCCAAATGATTTAAACATTGCTTTTCATTGGCCTGTGAACTGAAAAATCAGTTATTCGCACGCTCTGCCCAAGACTGACAGTATTTGGTGACTTCAACACTGATTATTCCTCTAAGGCAGCTCAGTATTTCATTTTCAGCCAAGGGCTGTGGGACTGTCACAGAAACAAGTGAGTACCTCTTACTGGTCACTCACTGGGACCGCTGTGTGTGGAATCCAAGCCTCTGATGGTCTGGGTTCCTGAGGGTTTCAAGTTTCTGGACCCCATCAGGCTGCTGCACTGGTTCCTCCCTTGATCCTTCTGGCACATTTCCTGGGCACTGACTTAGCCTGCCACCCCTTCTTGGAAATGGAGCTCCTCGGCCCACCTACCATAGGCCTCAGGACCAATGTTGACTCCCCTCTTCCCCCCGCAGAACACAAGTAATTTAAACATGCCCTCTTCCAGAACTCCCATCCAAATAGTGTGAAACTTTGCAGCGTGCTTACATACTTCAGATGTCTTTGACCTGTATCAGTCTGGGTGCAGGCTTTGGTACGGCTCAAAGACTGTATCTGTGACTTTGCTAGATGGTCTCTTGACAGGGGATGAAGATCAGGGTTGAAATCCTGGCCGCAGTGAAGTCACTGGGAGTTTTGTCTCTGACTTCATTAGAATTATTAGCTGCTGTTGATATGGTTGATGATGAGGTGGTGGTGACTCAGCTTCTGGCAGGATTGTCTCAGAAGAGCTCTGACCTTTGGGAGTTTCTCCTCACTTGGTCTGAAACAGTCCAAATCTGTTGACTTTCAAACATGCTGCAAAGCTAATCTCTTTACCAAGGAGTGTGTGTGTGTGTGTGTATGTGCACGTGCCGATGGCTAGGAAGTTGAGGGGCTGGGATAACTTTCTTTTTCTTCCTTGACTTTGGGGGGGAAAATGAAATCTAATGAGTGAAAAGGTCAACAAGACTGTACAAAGATTATGAGCGTATGTGTGTAAGGTGAAAGTTGAGGAGAGCGTGTGCGTAAAAGTGTGTTTGTTTTGGTTTTCCTTTTCCTAATACATACCTTTTTAGGATCAGACGCTTTTTTTTTTTAAAAAAAGCTGACTCTGGCTAACTAGAGGGTCAGAAGTAGCTTTGTTGCCTGGAGAGGTTCATGAATTATCTGCTTTTGGAATCAGGTTTATATTGTTTCTCTGGTAGTTCACTGTCTCCAGAGTGAATGATTAAAAAATTAAGGGCCAAATTCTAACCTCAGCTACTCCCATGCAACCCCATTAACATAATGCCTGTAGATAACTGAATTTGCCCTTTCAGACCTTTGATGCTCTAATATTAACTTTGATTATCTGATCTCCTTTCCCTTTTCTGAATAAAATCAAACCCAAAACTTTCACAGCCTCCCTACTGCCAATCTCTCAATCCTTTCATCTTTCTTAGTATAATACTGGCCCCCAATATCTCTTGAGTCCAAAATACTTAGTATTTCCTGAATCCTGAAGGAATCTTTACTTCTGGAACATTTACTTCTAATTTCTTCTTTTTCTGTATTTTTAGCACACACTTTATCCCTTTCTGTAATGGACATATTGCACTCTCGGGATAACACCTACTCACACTGCCTGCAAGCCAAGAGTTACTGTATAGCATTACTTTTCTGCTATCTGAATTCATGACTGACAGATGCTTTAGCACCTTTTGGCATCTGACACACACTTTGTCCCCGAAACACTTGTGATATTCTGATAAACAGTTTCATTCCTTTCTTCTCTTTAGACTCTGAAAACTTTTCTATGTGATGGAGCTGAAATGAAACAGGTTTGCAAGAATGTTTCTCCTCTAGAGATGTCTGGTTTGGTCTTTGACCTTGTAACAGAAAGGGGTTGATAATGGATATTGGTACACCAGCCCCCCTGCTGGGGCTCACCTGCTGGCAACAGTCTCTGCTGGCAGTGGGGACCTGAGGTAATCCCACCCCGAGCTGGACAAGTCTTTGGGTTTTTCCCCTCTCTTCAGCACCTCTCCCACAGGGCAATCAGGTGCAGGCCTTACTGCAGGCCTGGGGGCTGTCCCTCAACCCCACAGGGGAGGGCAGCTAGTCTCAGTTTGTGCCTGTGCCCAGGGAGGTACCTGGTTAGGGCTCCTTCCCCAGAGTCCCAGGGGTGGTGGAGAAGCCCTAGGGGCATCCAAGAATCACCAGTTCTTCCTGCAGGCTGGGGCCAGGATCAGGGTCTCTCCTGCTCTGCTTCTCCAACTGTAAAAAAACACTATTTCCAATCCAGGGGGCTCTAGCAGCTCCTTCCTCTCCTCCTCTGATGTCTGTCGTCATCGTCCCCTCCCCCCACCCCCGTCTTTAGGGCAGGCAGGGTTTAAGTACACCTGGGTAGGCTGTCAATTGGTTCCAGGTGCCCCTGATTGCCCTGCCGTAACCTCTCTCCTGCCTGCACGGAAAAGGGCTTTGCCTCGGCATGGACTACAAAATAGTGGCTAGGGCCGTCTCGCTGCGACTGAAGTCCGTGCTGCAGGACGTGGTCCACCCCGACCAGACCTACACCGTCCCGGGCCGCACCATCTTCAATAATCTGTATCTGGTCCGGGACCTCTTAGAACTTGGATGTAGGGATGGTCTGTCGTTCGCCCTCCTGTCCCTGGACCAGGAGAAGGCATTCGACCGGATGGACCACGGGTATCTCCTGGGCACCCTGCGGGCGTTCGGCTTCGGTCCCCGTTTTGTGGGATTTCTCCGGGTGCTGTACGCCTCCACAGAGTGCTTGGTCAAGCTCAACTGGACCCTGACCGAACCGGTCAGCTTCGGGCACGGAGTACGCCAAGGCTGTCCGCTGTCCGGCCAGCTGTACGCTCTGGCCATTGAGCCCTTTCTCTGTCTCCTCCACCGGAGGTTGACGGGCTTGGTGCCCCGTGAGCCAGAGCTGAAGCTGGTGCTGTCGGCGTACGCCGATGATGTGCTCCTCGCGGTCCAGGACCCGGGCGACCTGGTGCGGCTGGAGGACTGCCTGGCTGTTTACTCGGCAGCCTCCTCCGCCCGGGTCAACTGGGCCAAGAGCTTTGCCCTGACAGTAGGGGCTGGGTAGCAGGCGAGCTCCCTCCCGCCCGCGCTTCAAGCCATCCGGTGGAGTGCGGGCCCGCTGCTCTATCTGGGTGTCCACTTCTCCACCACCCATCCCTCCCCGGCAGAGAACTGGCAGGATTTGGAGGGCAGGGTGTCTGAGCGGCTGCGGAGATGGACAGGACTGCTCCGGTGCCTCTCCCTCCGGGGGAGGGCACTGGTGATCAACCAGCTCATCCTGTCCATGCTCTGGCACTGGCTCAACACTCTGGTCCCGACCCCGAGTTTCCTGGTCCACCTCCAGAAGACAGTTCTGGAGTTCTTTTGGCCAGGACTGCACTGGGTCTCCGCAGGGATTCTGAGTCTTCCCCTGGAGGAGGGTGGGCAGAGCCTGTGCTGCATCCGCAGCCAGGTCCACACCTTCCGCCTCCAGGCCCTGCAGAGACTCTACAGTGCAGGTAGTCCGGCGTGGAGCCACTTGGCGCACGTCTTCTTCCGCCGCTTCCGAGGGCTCCGATACGACCAGCAGCTCTTTTTTCTCCACCCGAGAGGTCTTCCGTGAAACCTCTCCGAGCTGCCGGTCTTCTACCAGGACCTCCTCTGGATCTGGAGGCTTGTCTCGGCCTCCAGGCCCCTTGCGGTCACCGAGGGGGAGGATCTCCTTGCGGAGCCCCTGCTACACAATCCCCAGCTACGTGTGCAGGTGGCGGAGACCCCCTCGGTGCGACGGAGGTTGGTCCTGGCAAGAGTCACCAGGGTCGGAGACCTCCTGGACTATGCTCGGGGGACCTGGGTGGACCCCCATGTGTTGGCTTAGCGTATGGGGCTCTCCACCCCTCGAACCCCCCTACGCGTACGCCAGGAGGTGAGGGCAGCCTTGCCCCCTACTGCTTTGATATACCTCAAGCGGGTCTTGCAGGAGGGTGCTCCCCGCCCCCACCCTCAGTCCCGGCCCTCTGGTGCTTACCATCAGGCCTCGGCCCCGTGAACCCCCTCGGCCCCCCCATCCTCACGCCCCAAGCTGGCTGCTCGATCTGCAGCCGGTCCTTTTCCAGACCACGCCTAGGAAACATCTGTACGCACTCATGCTCCACACCCTTCACTTCCTCGCCCTCGCGTCCTGCGCGGACACCAAGTGGCGGGACCTCTTAACACCCTTGGAGGGCGAGGACCCCCGGTGGGCCAGTCTGTATTCCACCTTGACCCCACGGCCAGCTGGGGACATCAGTTGGCGGCTCCTTCACGGAGCCATGAGCACGGGCGTGTACTTGGCGCGGTTCACCTCCCACCCTGACACCTGCCTCTTCTGCGGCATGAGGGAGACCCTGGCGCACGTGTATCTGGAGTGCGCCAGGTTGCAGTCCCTCTTCCGGCTCCTCCAGAATCTCTCGTTGAAGTTCTGGCTGCACTTCTTCCCGCACCTGTTCATCCATGCACACCCCGTCCGTGGCCCCATGAAGTCGCGGGACCTCCTTGTCAACCTTCTCCTAGCCCTGGCCAAATTAACCATCTACAAGTCCAGGGAGAGGAGGTTGGCAGGGGAGGCTCCCTGCAGCTGTGGGGCCTATTTCCGTTCCCTTGTTAATTCACGCCTCCGGGCGGAGTTCCTCTGGGCAGTGTCCGCTGGCTCCCTGGACACCTTCGAGGAGCAGTGGGCGCTGTCCGCGGTTCTCTGCTCGGTGTCCCCTTCTGGTCTCCTACGTTTGACCCTGTGACCTTTCCTGTTTTATTCATTTGTTGTCCCCCGTAATTTGTTGGACCCGGGTCCAGTGGTTCCTCCCCTAGGCTGGGAGAGGAACCTTTAGCGGTGGGTGGGCTTGCGCCCACCCACGTCCCCTGGTTTCAAATAGTGGGAAAAGGGCTTTGAGCATCCTAGGACTCGCATATTGACCCTGGAGTACCCTTCTGTAGCCATCTGGCCTGACTTTACCACAATATCTTATTAAAATGTATTGTGTAATTTGTTAGGATGTTCTTCTTGTGTGTTGGGCACAAGTTCGCTGTGACTGCTTAGTGCTCCCTAGGGTACATATTGTAAAGTATTACCAGATTTTGTCATAGTTGCATTATCCTCACGTTTTGAAGTCCATTTTGATTTTTCCTTTGCTAATTTTCGCAATACCTGTCCTGTTGTTAAAGGTAGGTTTTATATACCTAGAGCCAAACACAGTGTTTGACAGGAAAGGTTCTGTGACCACAGATAATGAGTCCCCATGGTTCCTATAGACATGGATTTAGTGGTGTGCAAGATAATGAATTTTAATTTCTGTAATATTTCACAATTTAAAAAATATTTGTGCCCAGGGCCAGCTAGGAAACTAGAAAATGTACTTTCAATCAAATGTTCATGAGGTGGTGGCTTTCACAACAAACACCAACATTCTAATTTTTGCATATTTCATTGTGAAAATTGATCTTGTTTGAAATAAGTTTTGAAACTCAAAGCTTCCAAAAAATTGAGGCTTGTGCTCAGAAATAGGATCCTGATGAGTAAAGTGAGCTTCCAACATTTTTTCCTCTCTCCAAAATTCTCCAAAATGTAGCCATTTCTATGAAATGCAAATCCTCAAATGTCAACATTTCCCAATCTCATTATGAATATTTTTCACAGACCTCCATAGAGTACAAGCAAATCCCTTCACCCTATTGGATATAAACACTTATGTTCTTTTCTTGAAAACTACAGCCCCTAGTGAAACTTGTTAGGCAGACTTGGTTGTAACCCACAACGTAAAAGCTACAACATTTCAATGATGCGTATTTCGCTCTGTTCACGTACCCTTGTGCACATAGCTGAAGCATGGTACTCAATTTACTTAGCACTATTAGGGGCTATTGCCCTTTCACAATGGGCCTGAAGGATCTCACGCTATACATGACCCCTACAACTTCTGTGTATAAGCAAAGTACTTCAGTTTCCAGCATGGTCAGCCCCAGAACCTTTCGAACACACGTGCACACACAGAAGGGGAAAGAGAATACTGAAACTTACTCAGTAGCTTACTTTTTGATTCTCTGTTTACTTAGGCTTTTCTTATAGTACTGTATATTGGGTACTGCAAATTTATTGTCAGGTACAAGCCAGCAGTCTACTCCTGTGCTCACGAGGTGCTCAATCTTGCAAGGTGCTGAGCAGTCTTGTCTTGATCCAGAAAAGTAATTAAGCATTTGCTTAACACCTGAGTAATCCCAATAACTTCAGTGCTTAGCACCTTGCAGGATTATGCCTAGCAGCTCTGTGTTTACACAAAGCTAGGTAACAGACCCGGGGCCCAATCATAATTTTGTTGGGCCAAGTGCAAACTTGTAACACAGGTCCCCTCTCTCACACACATCCATGGGGGTTGTAGCCTGGGCTGGGCCCTCTGGGGCCACTGGGCCCTGGTAAAGTGTACCCGCCCCCCCCCTGAATAGACCTGTGCTACAGAAGTATGCAAAAGAGAGAGAATGGGTTCTTCAAATTCTACTTGCCTGGATTCCACTGTGTTATTTCCAATATTCTCAACATCCTGCTGCTGTTCCCTGTGAAATGAAAACATAACATGGAAGGTATGGCAAACTCTTTGTCTGAATTGCAGATGGTTTTACTGAAAATATTTGAAATATTTTTCTTCCTTTTGATCTGAAAAATAAAATGAAATAACCGATGGTTCTGTGACGCAGTAAGAGAGTTGGTATGAGAAAATGACTCCAGAGATCTTGATGCATTCTCAGGCATCAGCCTGAGGCATTTTACGCACCGTGGCAGCTGTTTCTGCAATGTTTCTAACTATTCCTTTTCTGCCATCAGAGGAGCCAATCCTGCAAACACTTTTGCTCACAAGTAGCCTCACGGAGTGAACTCACGTGACCAGTGTTGCTTCTGTGTATCAGTGAGTGCAGGGTCAGGTCCACCGCAGGATGAAATGGAACCTTCTTTTGATTATGTATTTAAAAAATATATCCTCTCCATGCTGTAGCAGCTACAAACATCTCAATCGACTTAGGCATTGGATCTCACAGATGTCAAACAAAATCTATGGGGTTTTAAAAGGTTTGTTTTTCATAGGTTCAAGGACAAAAAAATCAACCACCTTTAAATTACCTTTAAATTCTCCACATGCCCAGCTGTGTCTTTGTATCCCAAGAAAACCCTTCTCAACTACACCTGTCTCAAGATAATTTATTTTCCTTTCTTCCTCCCAGTTACCTCCAGCAGGTCTGTGCATTATACATTGGCTCCATATGTCGTCAGGCCCAGACTATGCTTCTATAATTTGATTGCCCTTTGCCTGTGTTAGGCCTCCTGGAATCTGCAGTGTTTCCCTACCTCAAAAAATGGTTTATTAATACTTTACAGTGTGCTCCTATGTAGGAAACACCAGAGTCCTGAGCAGAGAATAAAGGTGATGGTGGCCACGAACAGTGGCAGGGCCCTAGAGACAGTGGGATTCAAAATAGAATAGGATGGGTTGAGGTGAGTGGCATGTAACAACAATTGACTCAGATAATATTTTTTTAAAAATATTTTGCACTTGAATTGCTCTTACTCCCCTAAATCTCTAATGCTCTCAACACCATTCTGGGGATAGATAGTAATATTTCCCATTTGATATTTGGGGAAACTGAGGCACAGATTAACAGTAGCTTGTTTAAAGTCTCAGAGGTAGAGCTGGGCATAGAAACGGGCATAGACCTGCCAAACTCCCTTGCTCTGCTTACTTGATCATGTGTGTGGGAAAGAAAGGATAGCTGAGCAGGAAGAGGGATGTGCATTAGCTTGATTCCAAAGTACATCAGCCATGAGCTCAAGTGGGAGCATCAGAGTAGGAGAATTGGGCTAGATTCAGATTTTGGAGAGGCAGATCATGAATGTAAGTAGATCAGCAGGGTGGGAGAAAGAGACGGACAGAGTGCACCTCTATTTCCTGTAGATGAAGGGCCGTAAATAGAGAGTCCAAGAACTGACACTGAGTTTTTAGCTTGCCTTTGTCACCCAGACTTCTTTTGGGAGGTCAGGGAGAGGGGCTCAGTGTCCAAGGGCTGGGAGTTTCAGCTTCAGAAATTCAGTAAAGTGTGAGGTTTCAGTGTGTAGCCACAGGGGGTCCTGTTTTTCCAGGGCCAACACACCATTCACTCCTAGCCCCGGGCCAGACCACCCCCTCCAGTGCCCAGTCTGTGGTCCTATCTCTTTCTGAGAATACAGGATTGTCAGAAATTGGATTATCTAACCTGGCCTTGAATTGTGCTTTGGTTCCACCTCCCTGATTTCCAGAGGAGTGTTCACATCTATGTGCACATACATGCACATATTTGAGGCGGGATCACCAGACAGCAAACCCTCACAAACAAGGTTGTATGTGGATTCTCCACAGACTAGGAGGATTTGCAAATTAGGATGGAGGTAAAGGTGGGGAATAATGTATGCACATGGAGATTAGGATCTGGTTGTAGGGTAAGGAAAGAGCAGGTGGAGCCCCATGCATGTTCCTTCACATGGTGCCCATAAACCTTAGAGCCAGCGATGGCTGGTATTATAGGGAATAAAATAGTTCTAATTTAGTGTTTTAAATGGCGAAACATGTCTCACTTGCTGTGATCACTGATATTTCCCCTCCGAGAGTCCCTCAAAATGAAATTTAGAAACCAACTCTTTTTTATCCTGCTAAATTCAGTAAACTGAACTGAGTTGGTATTAGAAGTAGCAGCCAGTTGGAGCCTGGGATTTGGGCAACATCACTTACCAGCTCTGAAGAATAGCTTTACTGTGAGATAATTGGATAGCAGCTTTGCATTCTGATTTGGCCAGGAAGGTCCACTTCTAGTGCAAGAGGAAAATAATCAATCATGTTACTAGCTTTTGTCTTGGCAAAAAGTATTTAGATTTTAGCCAGCTGGTTAGCTGCCTCAAGGCCACCTGCTTGACTGAAAAATAGACTCGTTCCTTTCTTTTTGCAAAGGAAATGTGGTGGTGGGGGGAATATTGACTTGTGTGATCATTTTAGGTGGATGATTAAATTTGGCCTCTCAGGCTCCAGCTGAAAATTCAATTCAGATGACTGGTTTTCTTTTCATACACTGTTGAGCAATCCTGTGTTCTGCCATCACTAATGTTCCCAATGTTGATTGTCCTTTCACTTTAACGAAGCACAGAATACCCAGCCTGCTCTCTATTTCTTATACCTTTGGGCTGTAGAAACATAATGAGGAGACTGTGTTCGCTTAAGCTAAGGACACAGCATCTGCACTTAAAGAGACTGGCTTGTGTACTCCATAAAGTAATAAATTGGTGATCTACTGCGTGAATAGTCAAGTCAGAGCTGTCACAAGTTTTCTGCTGATACGGTGGTTTTCAAAGATACCGCTCTGAACTGTCCACGTCTTGAATATTTCATGGGGAAAAAAAATTGTCCTGAACATCGCGCTCTAACTAACAGCATCAATTATAGGACTTCAGGATAAAACCCTCTGTATGCAGGTACAGATGAGGTAAAGCTTAAGCAAGAAAAGGCAGGGAAGTGGAATGCTTAGAGTGTTCTTGCTGTGTCTGTCACATGTATGCTGAGGCGGTTGAAGTAGCTGACGTGGTGTAATAATCAGACTCTGGTAGTTCTCATCCTGAGTAAAGATGGCAAAACCCAGCCTTTAGCAATCAGCTATGCAAATATGCTCTCAGTATAGCTGTATCTTGCAGGCTGGTATGCTGTATGAGCTAGCAGCTATTTACAGCATAGAGGAAAATCAGATAACAACCTTAGAATGGGTGCTATTATACATGAATGTTATACAGAATGCAACAGTATCACACTGAAGCTGAATGCATGGACCTCATTGGCACTCAGACCACCAGATTGCTGTCACGCATGGGTTAAATAAATAGGTAGCAGGGAATGAATACATTTATTGCACCAGATCTTATGTTTTTAACAGGTCTATCCTTTTAACAAAAAGGTCTTCACTTAAGAAGGCTTCAGTGTTGCCAGGGCAATTCATTTATCTGAATTAATGACTGCAGGAAGTGCTTTCTGTTGGCAGTTTGGAAACAACTGTATATCACAAAAGGTGCTGTATGGTACAGAGGAGAAACTACTTGAGTGCATCTAAAGGGCAGTTTGGACTGTGCTATCCAGCAAGTAGCATTAGGAAAGAAGCTTTCTGACTGCTAAAGATACACTGTTGGATCGTTTAATGGCATTTAATAGATGGAACAGATATATATAATAGGATTAGGAAATAAGATACAGATAAACTAACACACAGGAAAGCCAAGACATTTGTACATAGCAAAAAGAAGTTGTCCGCATTATAAATGTTGTCTTAAAAGAGAAAACAACCTTCCCCTTCCCAGAGGGCTAGATTATGCCTTTAAGCACAGCCCTGAACAAGCTCTGAACTGTGCCACCCTGACTGAGTCACCAAACTGGAGTGAATCCTCTAGAGCTGGAGCAGGCTTCTGCCTGGACTGAGATCCCAAATGGAAGGAAGACTCTTGGGGGCGGAGTAGGCTTTAAAGTCTTTAGCCTCCACCCCTTAATAGATGATGGCCAATCAGCCACCTCCGCTTGACGCATCTGAGCCTCACAGCTAGAGGCAAACACTGCTGCCTCTCCCAGATCCAAGAAAACCCAACCAACACATCACCCCAGTGTAAAAATACTTAAAACTTTAGTAAAAGCAACTAAAGGAATAGAAAATCCTGCAGTGCATGCTCCACAGCTGGGTTCTAACTTTCAGTCTCCCACTGAGACTCAGTAAAGAACTTCAGCACAGATAACATATGTTACTGTCTGACCCTTTCACAAACCTAGCTCCTGGTGCTCTGTGCTTTCCATGGCAGACTGCTCCATTGCAGGCACTTTTTAGTATTTTCAGTAAGAACGTTTCTCTCGCATCTCTCTGCATATGTGCCTAACTGATGAAATGGAGAAAATAAAATCAAGTTTAAGAAAATGCCAAATTATATTGAACTCTCACAGTGGGCCTATCCAAAGTGGGTGTAAAATGTGGCTGAACCAGAATGGTAAAATTTTATACCCATGTTCTATTGGTGTAGACAACAGCAACAAGGGCCAAGAAAGTAGGGAATCAGGCTCTGTATCTTTAATTAAAGGTAAAGTTATTTTCCTCTCTCTTTGGAGCCCATGCAAGAGCTGAGGTTTGGTCTTCAAGCAAATCTAGTTCCAAAAGAAGAGCAATCTCTAGATGATAGTGAACAGGGCAGACTAATTTAATATAGGGCAACCAATATCTTTCATGTTACTGAAGCTGCCACAAGGGTGCATGTGTTACTTTGAATGATGCATTACCTAGTGTGTCATGATCTCCTGCCATCACCCAACACGAGACTTTTGTTGTTCCCTCACCAGCTAAAACTACTGGATAATAGAGGTAATATGTAGTTAGCTAGGCTACGATCATTTCTTGCAAAAGATTTTATACCTGGAATAAATATTCCAAAGTTAGTTCTTAGGGCTGCTTGCTACAGTGAGTGAACTTCCTCTAGTTTAAATGTAAACTAAATTTGTATTTAAATAGTAGGAGGTCAGCAAGACCTCTTCTGGCTTCTGGATAATACTATAGACTGAACACTACTGCCATCAGGAGATGATAATCATATTAGTACAATGCAAAACCATTTCTCATGAATTAGTAGAAAAGAGCAACTGAACTCTAGTCATGATGAGTTACAGAACAAGCAACATTATTTCACAGTGACAGAACTAATCTAGTGTCAAAGGAAAAAATGCAACGCAAGCAGTCAAAGTACTACAGTAATGAATTCATATTCAGCGCAGCCTAAGATGCAAATCCTTATGAAGAATTATTACTCAGTACTGGTACACAATTATTCATTAATTTCTTCCTTTCTCATCACTGTAAGGCTTAATACCTTAAATCTGGCACATCACTGGTGTGCAGTTATCTTTTTAAGCTAAGAATAAGTCCTATTGCCTTCTGGATACGTAACAAATCGGGTACTTCCCCCAACTGTGTGCTGGGCCAGCCTAATGGCATTGTTACACCTGTTGGTTCTTAAGGATTCTGGTGGATGATGACAACCTCTTGGATTCCAGCAGTAAAAGTCCTCATAAGTCTTAAAATGTTCATACAGAAAGGAAACCTTTATCATTAAGTTTCCTAGGATCCCACAACTCATGTTGTAGGCCTTTCCGTTCTGGTTGAAATATCCAGCTGTCCTAACCTGGAGAGAGAGTCTGGGAAAGGGTGCAAACTTTTGCTTTAGAAGATTACCTGGTTAGTTGAATACAGGTTCCTAAAGAGACAAGTGGTGGTGAGAATATCTGTTAGCTACGATTTTAAATGATGTAAATTAAGATTTGTTTACTGCTGATAAGACTGTGGTTTTACTTTCCTTGCTTTTAGTAAAGTGTCATGTCTTTCTGTTTTTTTAACCCCATTTGAAAGTCTGCTTCATTCTTATGATTCTTCTTGTGACTATAAAAATTCAGCCTGTAATGTTGTTAGGCTTGTAAATAAATATATGATCTGTTTTAGGCCTTTCCTTTGGGGTGGCTTTTTAAATCTCAGTTTGAGACCAGGTCTGGCACAAGGTGCACAAGGGATGGGGAAAGTTTATGAAGAGCTTTTGCTCCTCATGCAGCACCAGTCACAATCAAAGTGCCTGCACATTTTTGAGCACAGGAGCTGTTCTCTGCTCATTCCCCTGTGAGTGCTAGCTACCCCAAAGAGGGGCTGGGAGAAGATGGGCCGTGATCCGCTTCTGTGCCAGATCCCTAGACCACCTGAAACGCGTACTGGGATGGTGATGGGCTATGGTTAAGGTCAAATAGAGGCTTGAACCCATAATATGGGTGGTGTGTATGAGGAAATCTCAATCTAACATGGCCATGTAATTTAACCTAAACCAGTTTCTATAAAAAGAAGAGAAAAATTGAGTTAATTTGGCAATTGTCCTAGTTCTGATTAAACCTTCTGAAAGAAAATCTGATCTTTGTGGTGATAGGCTAATATGTCTGTATGGGAGGCAGTGACTGTGATACAGGTCAGGGAATAGGGTCAGATGATAACCATGACCAAGATGTGTTGACTTGAGGTACTCTT
The DNA here is from genome assembly GCA_007922155.1 of Mesoclemmys tuberculata. Classification (NCBI taxonomy): domain Eukaryota; kingdom Metazoa; phylum Chordata; order Testudines; family Chelidae; genus Mesoclemmys; species Mesoclemmys tuberculata. The sequence goes on along the minus strand of ML675624.1, from coordinate 9,316,954 downwards.
TCTCGCTAAAATAGTTCTTCATATTAATCTGGGTTTTGTTTAATGTGTTCAGGGAGGAAGTAATATTTTTGGGATTACTGACCAGCAGCCAGTTGCGTTCTGTTCCTATTGCAGTGCACAGTACATGTATTTTCTATCTCTAGCCTGACAGGTCGTGTAGGGATAAGAATGATCGATGCTGCAGTTTCTGCATTTGAGGAAGACCAGAAGATTCCAATCTCAAGATTGTCATGATGAGACAGGCTTAATTCTCTGCCCTCTTCTGATTACTATTTGCAGCACCAGAATGAATGTTTCATACCATGTGGTGCTCTTGTTGCAATCTTTGTCACAGGAACACATGATGAGAGCAAAAAAAATTTTTTTTTCTACAAAGCACTGACGAACGTTGCAATAAATTAATTAATCCTTGTGACCAAAATATTCTCGTGAGCAGAAAATGACAAAAGCTAGGAGGAAAGGTCCTTTTTCATGTTCAAATTTATGTAGACTGTGGATGAATGGTACCTTTATGGACATATTTTTGCCATGCTGTTTAAATTGTAAGGCCAGATTGTGAAGGGGAAGCCACCAGCTGGGTTGTCTGCAGTGGAAACTCCTGGAAATATAAGGCCAAATGCTGTTCTCACTTGCCCCCGTGTAAATGCAAAGTAGCTCCATGTACTTAATGGAGTTATGCTAGTCTACAGCCAGAAAGCATGAATCTGGTTCATTGTGCATATTGCAGGCCCAATGCCTTTCAGAGAGGAAGTGGGCCACAGTTGCTTCTGCACTCCTTGAAAATGTGTTATGTACTCTTTGTGCTGGCCGAGTTCCACTGTCTGCTGTGGAAGGTGGTGGTGCCTTCAACTCCACCTCAGCCTGTCAGAAAGATTGTTTCATCTTCTGGGGTTGACTTGTGTAGCCCCCTTATTCCCTGAATACAAGGCAATGCAAGAGGCTTTGAATAATTTTCCACATAATTGCAGGAGGTCAAAAGGTTTTGCAAAGAAACCCAAACAAATGGAGCAGCTTTCACGTGGAAGTTTTATCATCTCAGAATTTAGATCAAGGTTTGTTAAGGTTCAGAAATGTGGGCCAGCTTATGATTTGACATCTGAATTATACAAAATTAGTTACAGTAAAAAGCATATTGAATTAGAGGTGTCAAATATATTTATCTAGTCAACACGTAAGTAATGGGCCAATTAAAAGCGTCTGCATTTGTATATTTATTATGGGATGTTTCCCATGTTAAATGGTAATGAAAAATTAAAGAAACCAAACAAAATTCAGTTTTGCATGGTTAGGATGAGACTCTAGGTCAAACTTAGTGATTCAAAACAGTATTTTTGCATTGAGATTTTAAATTAATTCAGACCAAGAGCTGAAAGTGAAACTTTGGAGATAGAAGAGAAGGGAGATGTGGTGGAGATGGAATCAAATGGTGGTACAACATCCTGTGAAGCAAAGCTGCTGGATTTTGTACAGCGTTTGTTAAAACTTCACCATATAACATAGTACCATATTCCAGAAGTATCTCATTTCCATACCAGGTTCTGAACTGATGTAGTGAAGTATGCGAACTCATCCTAATTTGAGGATAATTTTAATAATTATTTTTCTTCTCCTTGTGCTGACTGGCAGTTGAGTAATTGTCCACCTGTATGACTGAGGTATTATTACAAGACCCCCTTGCTTCAAGAAATATCAAAGTCCGGATAAAATTGGAATAGCAGACTAGTAATGAGATCATTATATATAAATACTGACGTGTTCACGGGGGGTATAATGATTCCTTAGTGCAAGTATGCAGTGCACACCTATCCAATGCAGGCTTACCCATTGCGAACACACCTCATCCTCATCTGTGTAAGGTTCAAATTGCAGAAAATGAATGACTGGTTGAAGCAGGGAGTATGTTATTTGACACATGAAAGAAGCCTGGGCCATATGTTTACTTTTCATTTGGGTCTTTAAAGTATTCGGATTGACTAAAGGGAGGAAAGATGGATGGCATAGGGGAAACCATATAAGTTCAGAGTGTGAAGTTTGCTTCCTTTTAGTGATGACTCCTTTTGTTTGTATCGCACCAAGCACGTTGTTGGGAATCAACAAGTAGTTACAATACTGGTTGCAGGGAATCAGTGCTGAGAATAGATACAGGACCTGATTCTCCACTGCCTTGACCTTGTCTAGTCAGTTATGCCTGTGCAGAGTGGGTATAAAATGCTACCATTCTGGTTTGGGACTGTTTAAACCCACTTTGCCCAATGTAAATGATTATACTAGGTTTAAGTCAACAGTAAATAGGTCTTACAGTAGTCACAAAGGACCAAAACACAAAAGAATAGGCATAAGATGAAGAACCAAGTAATACAGATCACAGAGTGCTAAAACTAATGCTGCACAAACAACCGATATTTTATTTCAGCTACCAAATCAAAAGATTTTAAAAGAAAAATTTTCCTTTTATTTTTTTTTAAAGCTAAGCAAATAATTTAAAAAAGAAATCCTTTTGGATTGAAAGAAAATGTTTCATTTGACCCCCCCCCAAAATATTTCATTTGGATTTTGAGGTTTTTAAAATGGCCTTTCAATTATTTTTAAATTGGGGAAATTCCAAAATAATACATTTCTGAAATAAGCAGTCAGAATGTTTTGTTTCAGAAGTACTGAAATGAAACACCTTGACATTGCCAAATAATTTTTTCCCCCACTAAAATTAGCTGATTGTCCCAAATTTGCAAATTGCTTTGGTCAACCCAAATGTAAATCTTTGAGTGGAAAAAAGTATTTGCACAAACTTTTGCCAAGTTCTAGCTATAAGTTACACTGATATATCTCATGATAGTCTGTCTAAATGTCCATAACTTTCTGCATGTGTAGGAAGAAGACAAGCATCTTGTCTAAGATAACATTGACATGCATCTTTGGGCCTGATTCATCACTGCACTATGCTAGTGTAACTCCACTGAAATTAGTGAAGTTTTTTGGCTGAGTAACTGGAGTAATGCAGTAGTGGATCAGCCCTTATATCTTTGTGGTGATGTTTGGACACAAGTTAGATGCATGAAAGCGTATGTCAAGCAACTAAAGAAAGTGCTGGGAAAAGCATTTTCTGTTGACATCCATGGACAATGTAAGACCAGTAAGTGTGTTGGAGTTCAGCTACAAGTATGTCTCTGTTTGACCATGATGGCTTCTGCTTAACATCTCATTGTACTGAAAACAAGTTGTGTGCTAGCTGCTTTCTGAAGCACACGTTCTGTGGTACATCCTTTGCCGTGTGTTCCTGTCCTCTAGAACGGTCATGCCTTCTTTTTCTTGCAGCCCTTTTTTTCTCATTTGATAAACAAACCACCATTAAATGTTTTGAGACCAATTCAGTGCTGGAAAAAGTAGGTAAAATACTATTAAGTCACTGGGTTTACACCAAAATAGACAGTTGAATAGAGCAAAAAAATTTCGTCAGCTTCTAGTTACTCATATTTTATTGCCTCTGATATTTACCTGTATGACAGATCCTGATTCCCAAGACTGCAGACTCCCATGGCCAGCCCTAGCGACTAAAGTTCTGTAGCAATGGCTAGGAAACTCCCTTTACTCAGTTTAAATTATTAGCTGTATTTAAAATAATCCCAGAATTCATGTAAACTAAGTGGATTTTAGGATCCTTTATAACTGCCTGGCATTGTGGTTGCAGAATGAATTTGTCAGTAAACTCAAAGATTTAGCAGGATTCTACTAGCATGTCAACTTCTATGGGAGCTCCTTCTAGTCAGGGAGAGGAACAGGGCGCAGAAGAATCCTGTATGGCAGTCTGAGATTGCGTGTCCCATTACACCTGCAGTGTGGGTTCTAGTCCCACTTAGCTTAATGAGAGGAGCCTGGAATAGGAAAAAACTCCTTGTGGGAGGCCAAAGGAATCTAAAGGGCCATGGCATTTTTGGAGCAGGGGGGCTGAGAGCCATTGAACCAAATTTTAAGCCATATTTTAATATGATGGAAACCACTGCAAGTCAGGCAGTACTCCCAGATTCCCTAGTTCCAGCACCTATATTTTGGAGTTCTCTTAAAATAAATAAATTCTTCTGTCCCATGGTTTTTTAGTCCTTCTGCTGATATCTCAGACTCCACCCACTGGGCCTGTCTCAAAGGCCAAAAATAACACTCCCCCTGGGTTTGCACCAATGCTCAAAACAAACATCCCCTCTACACCAGTGCACAAACCTGAGCCCTAACCAGCGCTGATAGAGATTACTTCCCTGTCTCACGGAGCTTCTCAGCCCATTTGTCTCCCTTCCTCATTTCCTTTTATTGGAGAAAAGGGAGGATTTATATCCCCCTTTCCAGAAAAGTATGTTGGGAGAAACTTAAACTATGTTGCATAAGTCCTGGGAAAACAACTTCAGCATGCCTTCCCAATGCTGACAGGGAGCTGCAAACCACCCTATGCTCTGAGCTCCAGTACAGGACCTAAACAGAATCAACAGTATTTGGAGTCTCTCCCATACCACAAACTGCCACCAGGAGAGCATTCTCTCATGCTCAGCTGCTACCTTGCTTATTTTCCAGGTTAGTTCCCTGAGCAAACACTTGGAATGGGACGGTGCTGGCCCAGGAGGATTCTCTCAGCCTTTAAAAGCCAGTACATCACAATACGATTTCCTGAGTTAAGAGGACCCAGGTTTCTTCTTTGATAATATCAGAGCACACTAAATGATGAAACCGGTTCTGCATCGTGCACCAGTGACTCCTTTTCTGTCTGTCTCTTGGATAGCCCTTCCCCCTTGGTTGCCATCTTCCGAGGTAGTGGATTGCACTGTCAAAGAGCTGAACAAATGGCTCCTGATTTATTTTTATTTTTGTCTGACTTTGTCCCCATAGTAATTGTAAGTATGGTAAATAGGTTGAAGGAGGGTAAACTGTGAAAAGACTTCAGACTTGTGTGTTCAGTCTCTTTCCTTAGCAAAAGAACGGAGATTCTAACACCTGAACAAGCTGTATGCAGAGTAAATTTAAAAGCAACTGTATGACCCAGACTCATTATATAGTTAAAATATGGCTTATCCTCATCATAGTACTTTGCAGTCTTCTACACCACCAAAGCTTTTTAATGTGTGTATATTTGCCTGCATAAGGTATTACACCCAAGGATTCTCAAACACAATCCATTTGGCTCAGACAGGGTCATAAGATTTAAAATAATTCTGTACGATCGTCCTTCTCGATGGTCAATAGTTTTCTGAACTATTGACCAGGTAGTGGTTGGTTGAGATAAGGTCTCATGATCCTGTGAAATAAAAATAGATCAAGCTCTGTACAAGGTAAATCAGAAACTGAAGGACATTTAGGGGAAAAGAGGTTTTTAACTGAGATATTTAAACTTCAAAGTATGTAGGCCTATTTCTTTGCTAGCCTATTGCTTTTATGGGCTTGTCAGACAAACTGCAGGAAAGAGAAATCATAGAAAAAGAAAATGAAATTGACATGAAAATGACAGTAAATAAAAACTCTTGCAAATACTTTCAGGGACATCAGGCTGTGTTTCCAAGGATGTCCTGAATAAAATGAAATAATAACATTGATGTGACTGAGAGCAGCTATATAAAACGGAGGAGAAATGTCTCATATTACTCTAAGATGGAGGCTGCTGTTAGTGCCAGAGCTCTTTTTGTGGGTGCTGCGGTTGTACACAACAGAGGAAAGCAGAAAACACTGAGGCAGGGCATAAATGTTTAAATGTTAACGTTTAAAATGTTTAAAGTGGGAAACACAACTTTCACAGCCTGGACTTGAAGCTTTTTAAGGAAAGATCTGGATCTGTTATCCCAGCAGGGACCATGAATACTAGATGTCAGTGTTAGTGTCCTGGTCCCTACTGTGAAAGTTTCCTCTCTGCTCATCCTGCCTCTGGTAGCAACTGAATGGACAGTCCTCCAATCTGCTTTGCTGCTCTTTGCTATCTTGGTCGAAGCATGGGAAGGCCCTTCCACCCCAGCTGGTTCTCATGTTGTTGCTTCATGCTCAGGTGTGAGAGGGACACAATGCTGTCTTGAGCTCCCTACCACTTGAGATAGTGTCTCGTGCCATCCCTGGAAAAAATGAAGGGCACCATTTGGCCTTTTATCATGCATGGGCTGCTCCTGTATTCTCTGCTCAGGCAACATTCCCACTCAATGTCAACAGGAATTTTGACTCTGAGAGGAGTTCAGGATGGAGCCCAATATAAATTTTGCTTTAAAACTGCAGTGAATAACTTTAATATTGAAAATATTGATCAGTTCTCCCTTTTCCTCTTCCCTTGAAGCCATCAGCTGTGCGGTTACAAGGGACTGGCATTCTACTATAATAAATAAATGAATACCTGGAGTGCAAAAGCTACATTTTCTAGTTCCAACAGGATCCTTTCTGTTAGTTAAGAATTGCATAAAAGTAATGTTGAGTCTGAATAGTCATCAACCTGTCAGTATCCTTCTCAGCAAAATTCACAGTGCCACAGACTGAAATGTACATGTACCCCAGGCGGTTGCTGACTAGCCCCTAGTCAACCATCACAAGGTAACTTTGTCTTACTTAAACGTTTTCTGCAAGTGTAGGCTGGATTAAAAGTAGCCCATCCCTAGTTTATTAAAGAAGTCCCTTTGCCAGCTTCTGCCTGGGAAACAAATCAGATCACGGTTTGGCCCATCTTGTAGTTTTGCTGGCAACTAACAACTAATCTGGTCCTATTAGACTAGAACCAACACTACGCAACCGAGTGCTGGTTTGAATCACTTTTGAACACCCTGAGTCCAGCTCTTCCCGTCCTCTCCCCACAGACTGGTGTAGGATGACTGCTGTTGGCTTTGAACTTTAGATCTCGGTGAGGGGAAACGGCAAGGATTCTGTTAATTCATTTAGCTCTTTGTTGCCTGACTTTGAAATCTCCTTTCCTTGAGGTGAATTGTTTGTAGGAGGAACAGCATACACTCTTTCTGCTTGGCCCGGGGCAGAGACAGACAAAATTTTAGTGATAGGCAGATGCTTCACTTAATACAACCTTCCCCGTTCCACTGTCTGCTTTGGTGCATTAGCGTTTGAATGTCCTTGCTATCTCCTAAAGCTTTAGAAGAGAGTCTCAGGATGTGTTTTAGCAAACACAAAATCCAATAGTCATTGACCCCCTGATAATCTTTTATGCCCTATAGAAGTATGCTTTCATTCATCTGTTTCTTCAGGAGGTAAGAAATAAAGCTATTCCTTTCTAGGCATAAATTAGCATTTGTAACAATGCAGTACAAAAAATGCAATTTAAATGGAACTGATTAGAATTTTGATAGGGCACCAAGGAACTTCTAAACAAATGCTGATCAGGTAATGAGCTGAACAAGTCATTTATTTTTGTGGTTTAGCCATCTATTCAGTGTTTGGGTCACAGCTTTCCAAACATGTACGGTGACTGGTCATTAATTATGCACTTTTCACTCAGTAATTGTCCAATTTAACTACACATCATCAGCTTACGTGTTAGGGCACATCAGACAGCATGTGAAAAGAAGAGGAAAAAAGAGTAGCTGCAGTTTTTAAAATGCAGGCCTTACATTCACTACTCTGTATACCCCCCAAATGCTATTAGAATTTCACCTTAATCTTTGTTGCTTGCTCTGCCTTTCAGAAGACAAAAATGCTAAACACGTATTATGTTTTGAAGATTGAAGTCCAACACAGTACACTTTAAAATGCGGCTACAGTTTGGCATCCATTCCTGATTTTTTTCATGAGATAAGAATGGCCATACTGGGTCAGACTAATGGTCCATCTAGCCTGTTATACTATCTTCAAACAGTGACCAATGTCAGATGCTTCTGAGGGAATGAACAGAACTTATCAAGTGATCCATCCTCTTTTATCCAGTCCCAGCTTCTTGCGGTCAGGTTTAGGAACACCCAGAGCATGGGTGCTGCATCCCTGAATATATTGGCTAACAGCTACTGATGGACTTATCCTCCATGAACTCATCTAATTCTGTTTTGAATCCAGTTTTACTTTCGGCCTTTGCAACATCCCATGACAATGAGTCCGATTATATGTTACGTGCAGAAATACTTCCTTATGTTTTGTTTTAAACCTGCTGCCTATTAATTTCATTGGGTGATCCCGGGTTCTTGTTATGTAAAGGGGTAAATAACACCTCCTTATTCACTAATCACACCATTCATGATTTAACAGACCTCTATCATATTGCCTCTTAGTCATCTCTTTTCTAAGATGAACAGTCCCAGTCTTTTTAATCTCTCCTCATATAGTAGCTTTTCCATACCCCTCATTTTAGTTGCCCTTTTCTGTATCTTTTCCATTTCTAAAGTATCTTTTTGAGATGGGGCAACCAGAACTGCATGCAGTATTCGCAGTGTGAGTGTATCATAGACTTATATAGTGGCATTATGATATTTACTGTCTTATTATCTATCTCTTTCCCAATGGTTCCTAACATAGTTAGCCTTTTTGACTGCCTCTGCACATGGAAGGTATGTTTTCATCTACAGATGAAACAGATCAACAGCTCTATCCACAATGACTCCAAGATCTTTCTTGAATTATAAAAGCTAATTTAGACCCCATTATTTTGTAGGTATAGTTGGGATTGTTTTCCAACATGCATTACTTTGTATTTATGAACACTGAATTTCATCTGCCACTTTGTTGCCCAATCATCCAGTTTTGTGAGATCCCTTTAGAGTCAGCTTTGGACTTATCTTAAGTAATTTTGTATCAGCTGCAAACTTTGACATCTCATTGTTTAGCCGTTTTTCCAGATCATTTATGAGTATGGTGAACAGGAGTGATTCTAGTACAGATCCTTGGGAGACCCTGCTATTTCTCTCTTTCCCATGTGAAAATTGACCATTTATTCCTACCCTTTCTTTCAGCCAGTTACTGTTATATGAGAGGACCTTCCCTCTTATCCCATGACAGCTGATTAAGAACTTTGAAGGATCTAGTCAAAGACTTTCTGAAAGTCTAAGTACACTATATCACCATTGTCCACATTTGTGACCTCCTCAAAAATTCTCATAGATTGATGAGGCATGGTTTCTCTTTCCAAAAGCCGTGTTGACTCTTCTTCAACAAATGGTGTTCATTTATGTGTCTGATAATTCTGTTCTTTACTATAGTTTCTACTAATTTGCCTGATACTGAAGTAGGCTTACCAGCCTTTAATTGCCAGGATTGCCTCTTGCATTACAAAAAATCAGTTTTACATTAGCTGTCTGCCAGTCATCTGGTATAGTGGCTGATTCAAGTAATAGGTTACATACCACATTATGTTACATATGTGTTCCTTCAGAATTCTTGGGTGAATACCATCTGGTCTTGGTGACTTATTACTGTTTGTTTTATCAATTTGTTCCAAAACCTTCTCTACTGACACCTCAATCTGGGACAGTTCCTAAAATTTCTTGGCGAAAAAGAATGGCTCAGGTGTGGGCATCTCCACAGTGAAGACAGATGCAAAGAATTCATTTAGCTTCTCTGCAATGGCCTTTTCTCCTTTGCATGCTCTTTTAGCATCTTGTTTGTCCAGCGGCCCCACTGACTGTTTGTCAGGCTTCTGGCTTCTGATGTATTTTTTTTTTTAAAAGGTTTGCTGTTAGTTTTTGTGTTCTTTTGCTAGTAGCTCTACACATTCTTTTTTTTGGCCTGCCTAATTAAATTTTTACACTTGACTTTTCAGAGTTTATGCTCCTTTCTGTTTTCCTTGGTGGGATTTGACTTCCAAATTTGAAAAGATGGCTTTTTGTCTTTAACTGCCTCTTTCTATCCGCAGCTTTCCCATTTTATTAGGGAAAAGCACATTATAAACAGAATGGACAGACCTAAGTAAAATGGCCATGTTTTCTCATATGGATGGTCTCTAGGAAAAAGATTCCAGGGCAGTGCAAAAGGTTGACACCTCATTATCTTTTGCTTTCAATGTTTTTAGTGGCAAAAGAGAGTCCCTCCTTTACTTGGTTAGTCATCCTGAATTTATAAATATTCTTGCACCTCATAGCACATATATACAATTGATGTGCTTTTCTAACTGTAAATATCTGCATTGATAACTGACCATAGCCTCACTGGCATTCTACACACAATAATTTGTAACATTTAAAATGTGGGTCTGATGAGAATATTAGAAACAATCATTTAGGGTAACATTTTCAAAAGTGCATAAGTGACTTCAGAGCCTAAGGTCCTGTTTTAAAAAATGACTTGGACTTAGGCTCTGAAGTCACTTATGCACTTTTGAAAATGTTACCTTAAATCATTGCTTTTCTTTTGATGATATTGCCTGAGCCCCACTAACTCTCAAGGTATGTGTACATTATACATTTCTTAGGGTGGTGTGCAGAGTAGAAGCATGGATAGGTTACAGTTTTCTGCAATAATAATTTCACATCAATTGTCTTATTGTTGGGATCCCCCAAACCCCTCTTCCACACCATTCCCAAGAACTCCTTTGGATTCTGGAATTCATCACTCAGATACCCTTATCTGGCATACAGCAACACTATGCCCAAGCTGGGCAGGCTCACACGAATGGAGTGGATGCATCACAAATCCAAAGTTACACAGCAAAACTTGTCCTTAGACATCTCTACTAACACCTGCATGTCTGACTATACATGGCACTATGTGCTTCATGATTGGCTTGGTTATTTTTCAGGAATCAATCCCTGCATAGCATGCTCTGTTCATGTATAACTTGATCTGTACAGTCCAAGTTTATCTTCTCCATTGACCCTAGAAATTAAGGTAAGTATTTCTGCTTATTTTAGCTAGACTGACTTCAGCCTAATGCCTGTTACACCCTTATTTCAAAATTAATCTTCCATTCACCTTCCCAGTCATGCCCAGTCATATCTGGTTGTGTATGTAAGAGCAATTTAAACTGCATGATGCCTTGGCTAGGATTAAGGTTTTGATTGCAAGGAAGGATGGCTTGTGTCAGCATTGCCCTATGTTTCTTTGGGGTCTGTTTTGTGCTATAGTTCACAATTGGTGAAATCTATATTATGCCTCTGGTATATTACCCAGATTAGTGGATTATTTTTCTCAGAGCCCCTCCCTTCCACTGTGCTGATAAGTTTTTTAATAACACGGTTCTTCCCAACTGCTGCAAACCAAAGCCACAATTCCAATAAGGTGCAGCATTCATTGTGATTTTTTTGTCCAGCTAATTGGTTTTAAAGGCTACTTTTTTTGTAAAGAGCTTTTTAAACAATGCAGAGATACCCACTTTTAGAAAATCCCCCTTCGTTTGTTTATAGAGATGAGCCCAACCTGAAACTTTCTGGTTTAAATGCCCTAAATCTGGGGGGCAGGAGGGATCAGATTTGAAACTCCAATCTGAACTGCATGTGTCTAGAATGGGACATCCCTAAACCCTGCGTCTTTGTACCCTGGACTTTGGAAAGGTTCAAGTTCTGGATCTGAATTTTGTGGCTCAGTTTCACCTACGTTTTAAAGAATATATCAACTAATAGAAACTATTATTGGGGAAGTATCATTTAAACGAACTTCTAAATAGCATTGTTGTAGGCCCAGGAATTTTACCTAAGAAAGGTCTGCAGGATTGGGCCCTACTGTATATTGGCAGAGCAAGAAAAAACAAAAGTGAAGAAACATCCTTTCAATTTTCAAAGCCCTCATTCAAGATTTTTATTTAGAACCTCTCCCATTAGAATTCCCTTCAACTCCTGAAAAAGGTAGGGGTACTGTATAAGATACTGGTATTTTAGTACCTCCTGCACTACTATTTAGTAGTAGGTACTGTTTAGTACCTCCATTCATCCTGTTATTGCTTTGAGAGGGATGTAGGACAACAGAGATGGGTATTGGACTTCTGCAGAAAACATTTGTGATGTATTATAATAACAATAATGACTCTATATTGTATGTTTTTAAAAGGTTTTCTTTATAGGATGTACCTATTTGCACTAAAGGTATAGGGAACATATGTATTATAATCCTCTAATAGCAAACCATGTTGGCACTGTATGGTTTGGAATATTAAATGTAACAATTTTAGGATAGCAAGCGTTATTTTTCTGAAATAAAAAGAAAAAATTATCTAACATACCCTACGGTTCACATTTTGTGAAACTGACATAGTCTAATCCCATCTGCATGTTGTGCAGCCTTCCAGTTGTACAGCAGTGGCAGAAGGATGGCTATTAACACCTCTTCAGTCAAAGCAGCTGACTCTTTAGTGTTGATGGTGCAGCCAGTGTGTTTCCCAGCAGTGAGGTGATGTATTTTTCCTGGTTAGGGAAAGTATTTTTTCCCCATAAGAAAACGAAGTGAATGGGATGGTGATATCCTTTTAAGGGCTAGATTGTGACTCAGAATACATGCGTGTGCAAGGGAGCAGGGACCCCTCCTTACTCCCTTTTGTGGGTAACCCAGATCCATTGGCAACACACACACTAGAGTAAGCGGGGCTACTCTTGCGCTTACTTGTTCTCCAGAGCGTCTGCTTGGGGAAGAGACCCATGGCTCCACTTCCCTATTCGCCAGCCAGTGTGGGGAGGAGGTTATAGTCTATTGCTGGTATAGGCCAGCAATAAATTACTATCCCAGGAGCAAGGAGGAAGCCAGGAAGAAATTTTGACCGTGCGGGCTCAGTGGGGTATCTGAGTCACATTTCTAGAGCTGGGAAGGAAACTGTGTTCTAGCCCCAGGAAAGCTTTCCAGATTTAAAAAAAAGCTGCTTGTCCTAAATGATGATGAAAAGTTGAAAACTCAGAAATAGAATCTGATCTAAATTATGTTAACGCCACTCTGCAGCTGCCAAGAGTGTCACAGTTTCCAGCTTCCTGGCAGCCAGCCTGGTGGTCTGCTAGAGACCCCTGGAGCCTGGAAGCCTGGGAAGTCCTTGGTCTTCAGCAGACCGCCTGGTGGGCTGAAGGGGAGCTGGAATGATTGGCTCCCAAGTTCTGAGGTTGCTGGCTCAGCAAGCTTCTGAGAAGCCAGGCAGGGGAGTTGGCAGGAAATGAGGCAATGGAAACCCTCCTGGTAGGCAGGACTCCGTCAGCGGTTCATCAAAACTGAACCATTTCGGCAAATCAGCAAATTCTGACCAAAAAGTGTGGCTGGCATTCTTCTGAGTAGCTCTGTAACATTGCCTCCTGGTGCAGTTGCTGAATTGGTACAATGCATGGCCCTGCTGAGGGATGCATCTAAAATCAAAATCACCCTCATATAAATTAAGAGCCCGAACGTGCACTCCTTCCCTGGCAAAACCCCCATTAACTTAACACCCATAGCTAAAGCACAATAGCAATTTTGCCTGGATAAGGCATGTAGGATCCTACATTATTAAACTATATATTGCTGTTAAGCACATGTTATAGTTCCAGAGGTTTGATCATATGTAACAAGATGGCTGAATACTTCTGTTGATCCACCAAGTCCTCCTGCTGATTCACTGTGGCAGGTGCAATTGCTAGTCCAGTTTGGATATTAGGAAGATGGAAGTGGCTCTGTTTATAAGATTGGAACAGCCAAGCCTGGCAGAATGCTGGAGTTTGTTACTAAAGGTGAAATTAGCACGGGATGAATTTTGAACTTACACAGCGTGTGCTGGGCTGACGGTATTGGAGCAGTAGGGGAACAGCATCTGCTCGCATTATATGTCTTTGAGAATTGTGACTACTTCTCTTCAGTTGTCTTTTTCCAGATAGATAGGAAGTTATTTTCTCCTTTTTCTTACATCTGTCATCTACTGTATTAAAAACAAAGTTTTCAAAAGCAGCCTCTAAAACCATGGGAGCCATTTGGCATGGCCACATTTTTGCACATACATTTTTTCATGCCTGAACCTCTCTAGGCAAGAAATTTGAGTGTGTGCAAGCAAATTGCATTTTCATGTGCAAGTTCAGTTGACAGATGTGTAGCCAACTTCTTTGGGTGCAAAAATGCAGTTTGCGTGTATGCAAATACACACACATAAATGCATATTCTTGAGATCAGTGGAGCTACGCCAATTTATAACAGGTGAGAATCTAGCCCAATATTTTTGCAAGTTTTGGGTATGAAATCTTTGCCATGTAGATTTGTGCATGCAATATTAGTGTTTGGACAGAAATCCCTTCGAAACATCTGATCCTTAACTTCTTTGCTGATTTCCACTTTTGTAAAAAATCAGTCTTTTGGTCACTGTTCTTAATAAAAACTTCCGTGACTTATTTGCGTTTTTAATATTATGTAAACCCTCTGTTTTAAAGATTATCAGTAATTCTTGAAGTTTTATTCTTAATTCCTGGAAGGAATTCTGCACAAATGCTGGCAAGGATTGGAATGTTGCACAATGAAACACTGGAGGTTTCCCAGTAAGAGTTTGATCCTGCAGCTGCTCCACATGCACAATTCCCCTTCCCTCTCTGTCTCTCTCACTCACACTCAGTAATTTTAAAAAAATGATATAATCTTCCACTTGAAGAATTGAAGGGGGGGAGAATCACGTGTGACTATCTTAGTTGCGTCATTTAGTGCACTTCTGGAAGGCACTGGGTACTACGGTGATGAAGACCTCAAGAGAATAGAAGATCGACTTGAATGAGTGTTTGGTGGTTTTAATGAGGATACGTACTGGTAATAGTGCAAGTGTTGTATAAAAAGGTTTAACTATGGAAAATAGCAATTAGATCCAATGTAGCATTGTTTTTGGGAGAGGACCAAACAGACCTGAGATGCAGCTCTTGAGGACAAAGAATGGAAAATGAGTGCATAGGGACAAGAGTCTGCTCTTGTTAACCACAGGATTTCCCATTAATTTACTCAGAGCACCACGTAAAAAGAACCTGCTCTAATGCCTCTCCTTAGAGTGTCTCTTTCATTTTGCAAAGTAGAAGGCAGTGGCAGAAGCTATGCATGTCTAAGAGCCTGATTAATTGTACTATGGTACACACTGAATTCTTTAGTATCTGGATATTATTTATGTCAAAACAGGAACTAATCTGAGGGGACTGCAAATGCATTAAATATTGCACTTCACTGATTATCTTTTGTGTCCGGGTGGGTGCGGTGCTGGTGTTTGGGTTCTGTTGGCCATGGGAAAGCTCTTAGCTCCTGCCTGACATAGGTGTGCTCCCAATCCTTGAGTCTTATTTTAACTAAATAAAATGTACTGGTTAGAATCAATCTGGTGCATTGAGCTGTTCCCATGGTGCTGACTAAAGGACTCTCTGATAGAACTGCTCACCCTCCAGATAATCAGTATTGTTGTGACAGCAAGTGTGAGAACTACCATTCAACAAGACTCCCACCTTCTCAGCTACAGCGATCACCAGGCATAAGCAGTGTAGCTCTGCTGCACAGGGGCTGGGGGCCAAGGGGAGCTCACAAGAGGGTTGGGGTCGGGGCTGTGTTCTTTGGATCTGGGTTTTGAACATTCATAGATTTGGGGGTGTTTGGATTGTAGGTTTTGGTGTGAGCTAATCTTTCTTAAATGTTATAGCTATGGGAAATGAAAACACAAAGAACAGGCCTGACCCCAGTCTTGCTCACGCTGTATAGTTCCATTGACTTGAGCAATGAGGGTTATTATTACTGGAATCAGGACCTTGGTCTTTTGTACAAAAAAATCTCCACTTTTTCACCTCTTCATGGATGGGAAGTCATGTCCCCCCCATTATGTTCCAGAATGATCTCCCTCACTGCAAATGTTTTCTGTTCTGTGCATTCCTTCTAGCAGGTTTTTAAAAATAACTAGAATGCCCCACATTTTCACTCTGTGCTGTAGAGATTGCCTTGGAATTAGACACTTGCAGCTGGCCCAGGTCAGCTGACTTGAACTCACGGGGCTCAGGCTATTTAATTGAGGTGTGGATGTTTAGGCCCGGGCTGAGTCCGGGAGGGTCCCAAAGCTCGGGTTCCAGTCTGAGCCCAAACGTCTACACCTCAGTCAAACAGCCCCCTAGCCTGAGCTCTGCAAGCCCAAGTCAACTGGCATGGGCCAGCCGTGGGTGTCTGATTGCAGTGTAGGCTTATCATCAAGACTCTAGTTCTTTTTTTCTGCATTCTTCAAAGCTTGTGCTGTCACCCTTCTGTCAGCTACCAGAAAGTGTTACTAATTTATAGCCTTTCATACGGCTTAGATTTTTTCTAAGCCAATGTTGTTCCTGATACAGTGCAGTCTTATTGAGGCAGTGAGTTCTGATTTACTTTATGTATGTTCTCCAGGTACTGACTGAACCCAGTAAAAGAGAATTCCGTATGAAAAGTGCTTGTAACTTAATGGTTAGAGCAAGAGGCAAAGAGTCAGGACTTCTGGTCTCTGTGCCTGGCTCTGCCACTGATTTTCTCTGTGACCTTCATCAAACCCCTTACACCATCATTTTCAAAAGTGGGTACCCAAAGCTAATGAGAACTATAGCTTCTCATCACCTTTGGAAAAAAAAGACCTTCTATTTAGGTGCCTAAATAGGGCTCTAGGTACATAAATGTAGGCACCTTAGTTAGAAAATGTTGGCCTGAACCTCTCTGTGCCTTGGTATGCTTATCTGTGAAATGGGGATAATATCTTGTACTAATACTAATTATAATTTGTGAAGTGCTTTGAGATTTCTGATGCTCTAGAACTCAAAGAGTGTGCCTACTCTGCGATACATGTGTGGCACGGCGTCTCAGAGCCCAGGTTAGCTGACTTGGGCTCACGGGTCTCGGGCTATAAAATTGCAGTGCAGACCCTTGGGCTGGAGTCTGCACTTGCAGGGTCTTAGAGCCCAGAATCCAGCCTGATCCTTAATGTCTGTACTGCACTTTTATAGCTCTGCAACCCGAGCCCAAAGGGCTCCAGTCAGCTGGCCCAAGCCAGCTGCGGCTGTGTCCCAGGTCTTGTACTGCAGTGTAGATCTGCCCAAAGTGTTTTTTTTTAGTACCTACTTCTGTGATGGGCATGAGGCCTGAGATACTTAAACATGCCACAGACTCTGTGTTCCTTTTTTGTGCAAAAACAAGCTAGAAGAACCAATTTGTGGTATGAAGGACATAATTTATCCTTACTGCTTGAAAGGATCAGGTATGCAGAGGCAGTTTGCTGTTCCCGAGTAAACATGCCTTTTATGTTCCTTTTAACACCAATATCTGAAACAAAGTGGGACACACACAAGGAAGTCAGGCTTCAGGGTCTTTTTGAAGAAGGTGTTTTGTGACGGATTAATGGCAAATCATAATACATTTTTTATCAGATAAGAAGTGTGATAATTGTTCGTATTTATCATTAGTCTAGCTTGGCTTATTCTGCTGTCATGCTTTCAGTCAAGCCATCCCCGAGGATTCACCAGATAAAAACGTACAGTCCAAAGGTCAGCACAACAATTTTTACTTCTAATGGCACGCTGATTATCCCCTAATTGAAAAATGTAAACTAGAGACACTGTAAATAATGCAAGTGACCCCGTCCTCCAAACACAATGTGGATAGTCACCGTTTTGTCACTCATCCTACCACAGAGAACAGCACAATCTTCACTAAAACTCAGTCTCTTGAACTAATTTGGAAAAAAAAACAAAACCCCAAAACAAACTTTTTTGGTTTTATTTTCAGTATAGGGAACCCCCCACTTTTTTCTGAAGAAGCAGAGACCCTATATAGTTAGGTGCACATGCAGTCCAAGAAGCCGGTGTTTTGGGTCTGATCCTCAGGTGATGTAAAATGGCATAGGGTTTTGGAAATCAATTGAGAATCTGGCCCTTTGAGTCTATGATTTACAACAGTTCTATCATCTTTATTTTATAGATGATTAAACTTTGTGCCAGAGGAAGGCAAAAACACTCCCATGGAGAAAAAACTCATAGCCAATCTAATATAAAAAAAACCAAGCAAGCAAAGCCCACCCACATGATCAATGTAAAATATCCTCCCAATAATGTAAATACCCTTCTAACGCTTCAAAGAGCAACTAGCTACTACAAAACAAGAAATTGACTAATACCACTTTAATGTATTCCATTCTTTATAATTTTTTTTGCTTAACTACATTAAAAAAACACCCTGGTACAGTAGTGATGTCCATATAAACCCCTAAGATATTAATACTCCTTGGCTCCCTCACCTTGACTGGAAGTCCACCCACCAGTGTGCAAATCTTTTTTTCTCTATAATATCCCCCTCAACTTCTTATCATATATTTTTCCCCTCTGTTTTTACACCTAAGGTGTGTTTTGCAATCCGTACTGGGAATTTTGATTAGTAAAGACTGCATATCTTGACCTTTGTGTTGCACTTAATTTTTGGATTATCATTTACCTTTTTTTCCCCACCTCTCCCCTATAAAATAAATAACAAGTGTAAAAAGTAGAGGAAGAAAATGCAACCACAAATGAAGTTTCTGTAGGAGAAGACAGACCTGCAGAGGCATTCTGAATGATACATCTTCTATGGAGATTTCTGAATAGAACTCTCATCTAAGTATTGGCCAGGCCCAGCCTTGATTAGCTGATAAAATCACACACCTTTCTAGTATACTTATTTTTCCTTATATTCATACCTGGAAGCATGGTGAATAAGTTGAACAGTTGGAATCAAAACCATGTCCCTTTATTAGATAGAACATCACCATGAGATCACGAGGCAGGACATTAAATGCATAATCTTTTTCAGGATAGAATCTTGTAAAAATATAAAATCACTGGGAAGCTACATGCCTAGAACTCTGTCTCTGTGTGTTACTCATCTATGCATTAAGTTCAAACCTCCTTATTTTTAAAAATGACACCAGATCAGGGTTATTCAGACTTGGAACAGCATTTGTTTTCAAGAGTGAGATGATGGTCGTCCCTCTGAGACTTTTCCCACTAGACTTATCCAAACACTGTGTCCAGTTCTGGGAGAACATTTCATCCAATTCTCTGAGGTCCAGAACTTCAGTTTGTCTCCAGTTGGTCACTCAGGTTAATTTATTGGGCATGTAACTGCTTCTCCAGGCTGGTCAGGTTTAGGTACAGGGTGATACCACAACTTCAAATTGTGTCATCACTACACAAGTTATATATAATAATTTTTTTCCCTAGCTACTAACGTCTATACTAATCCAAATAGGTTTGGACATTGTACAGATCATGTAAGGACCAATTGCTTTGCAGATTGTGTAAGGACAAATCACTTATATCCTTATATATAATATTACATATATGTATATCCTTATATAAAAATTTACTTATGTAAATTTCAAGCTTATCAGGGAGTTCCCACTTATCTCCACTAGCCTGAAAATATCATCTCCAGCACACATTCTGTCACTCCCTTGTTCACAGTTTAACCTTGCACTCAAATCAAGCTAGATGCAGGTTTACTCATGTCCAGCAAGATCTATGCCCATGTGAGGTTGCTACTCCTTTATTTTCAGCTTACGTGGAGACCTATATTTTATTCATGTCAGGATGTACTTCTGCATCTGGAATGTAATTATCAGAGTCTGTTATATCATTAGCGTTAACATTTTGCAAACAGTTGCACAGATGACAAGTTGAAAAGCTATGAAGGGTTATTAGTGCTGGAAAAAAGGCACTATTGAACAGTGCTTTCTCTGAGTAATAGATTCAGACACTTTCCAGGGTTTACAAGACCCTTTGCATGCCACAGGACAAACCATGCCAATTATATCTGGGCTTGAAAATAGTGCTTAAGCACAGTTCTGAGGGGATGGGGTGAACAGGATTGATAAGTGGAGAGTCTATGTCTGACACGTTTTGAGATGATGATTTTTAGGGAAGATGGAAGTGTCAGAGAATTTTATCAAAAGGCAAAGGAAGGGAAACAAAATCCTGAAAAATGTGAATTTAAACTAGATTCTGTGCTGAATCGCCTCACAGCCTTGTTTGCCAAGATATCCGGCAGGTATTTCTGAGCTTAATTCTAATTTTATTTTAGCATAGCAGTTCATCTTTAAATCAAAACCCTGAGAATTTATAGATTGTCATAGGTGGGTCAAACTGAACCAATAACCATTGTAATCAGGGGATACTGACTTTTGTGACAATATAGACTCTTGCCATCATTACCAGCAGTTTGGTTTGTCGTCATCCTCCTCTTATTATGCTACCTTGGCAAATTTTGTAAAACTCTTATTTTCAGTGGAGCTTGTTGCAAAAAAAAAACACTGAATATTTTGTGGATTTTTTTTGGAAAATGTTCATGATTTTTTTCCCATCAAAATCTCAAACTTTTGAAAAATTCCAACTTCTCTGTAAGCTGGTTTGGAAACAGCAAAAAAAAAAAAAAAAAAGGTAACAAACTATCAGCATTTTGAAAATTCAAAAAATGGTGACAATCTCTACTTTTAAGCAATGCAAATGTTGTCATTTTCTGGAGGAAGTGCTGAAATTGTCATACAAAAAAACCCAAACCAAACCCCAAATAAAAACCAGTTGAAACAAATACACCAAATGGGGAAGGGAGAAGGTTTAGAAAAAAGCAATAGTATGGCTTTTTTTTATTTCTGAGAAATTTTTCATATACCACAGGTCCCAATTCTGGAAACACTTAGATGTCTCAGATGTAAAGTTAAGCCTGTGTAGAAGTGTTTGCAGGATTGGGATCTGATACTGAAACACGCCTGGACATGGGGCAGATTCTCTATCGGTGTAAATTGTCATTACGCTGTTGACTTCAATGATGACTTCAGTGAAGGTAGAACAATTTAAACAAGCTGAGGCTCTGCCTCAATGGATACTACTCTGAGTAGTCCCACTGAGGGCTTTATATCACTGAGCCTACTCTTGGTAACAAGAGCTACTCCTAGCAGTAGGCATTTGCAAGAGCGGGTCCCTAATTAGCGGTCTTTATTTTGCTTTAATAGCATTAACCAGTGAGTAATCAAGGTTTAGCTGTAACTTGAACTTGTAAAAAACATCACTCAGTGAAAAATCACACACAATAGTTCAAATAAATGTAATGCTTTATTAAGATGAAAATATTGTCCACTGTTCTCTGTTTAATAAATGCAATAAAAGTAGCTGCTAGATCGTTTAAGTTTCAGGACAGCCTTGATTATTCATCAGATAATATCTTATACCTCTGAACTGATCCAAGATCAAAGGTTTGCCCTTTTATTGTGTATAGCTTGAAATTTAACAGTATCCTTCTATGAAAGAGCTATGTGGATGAAGAAAGAGATGTACTGCATGTTGGAACTGCCAGGAACAATGACATAGCAAAAGCAAATATGTTGCTCTTGCGTTGAGTTTATTGTGTCACTTCACTCTCATACCATAGCTTTTTTGTTGTTTCATGGACAGACATCACTAACATCAATGCAACGTTACATGCAAGCCTGGTTTCTCAAAAGTATTAAGTACAATTCCAGATGAAATCAGTGGCAGTTACAGATGCTCAGCACCTCTGAAAATCAGGACAGAAACATCTACATTTTTATCATACAAGTGTCAAAAGTTAGTAATGTTCAGGCTACCTTCAAACTTTGGACCTGATATAGGAGTAGTGTCTAGGCAGCTTGGGTTCAGAACTTCCTGCTAGAGTGGAATTCATCCCTTTTCTTGGATGACTTTCATTAGGGCCTCTGTGTAGCCAGTGGTATGCAGTACATTTTGTGAGTGGGAGGGGCTGTGAACAACTGGGCAGAAGAAGCCCTCCTTCTTCAATGAACAGGGGATTGAGAGGCCAGTGGCAGTTCTGCATAGGCAAGAAGAGGAGACCTGAGAGCAACCTGGAGAAAGTGCTTTAAATCCAGGCTCATAGGGAGCTGGGCATTCCTGTAGAAAGGGTATAGGGGCAGTGGTCACTACTACAGCCCATAGGCATGAGTAGGCCTCAGTTGGGATAAGAGAAGTGGATGTTCCTCCTCAGTGGCGTGTGGAGGACACCTCAAAGACCAATTATTGCTTTTTATGTGCATTTTCAGAAATTCACCCTCAGAGAGCAGGTTAATATATTTTTCAATATAACATTGCATTCAAACCAACAGAGCAGAAAGGCATGGTGTGATGTGAATGCAAGTTGCTACATTAATAGCTTTTATGTGCTTGTAACTTCAAACAAACCCAGGAAGTGGTGGGCATCTAGTACATCATTTTGCACAGAGAGCCCTTGTTTTGAATGGCTGAGAGATTCTTCAGGATCAGGAGGGGTTTTTAAAAAGTTTTTGTTTTTGAGCATATTCAAATATGTGCCCATCAACCTTCAGACTGTCCCCTTAAGATATTTTTTCTCTCTCTGAGTTCTCCTTTCAAGTCCCCAGTGCAAAGATTTCAGTGGTTAGAATTTGATCCAACTTGTTTCATCCTGATGCTAATCAGTCTCACCTCCTCGTGATGAATAAGGCGCAGGCAGATCTTATTTATCAAACAACATACATTTTTTCATAAGCTCATACAAACAAATGATACTCTCTAAGCCAGTGTTTGAATTCTGTGTATAAGTGTCTGTGACCAAACTGTCTTTTGATGCCATTTTGCATAATACTTTAAGGGCTGGCTTGCTGCTTTTCAGTCACCACTGTGTATAAGAGGCCGTGGAGTGCTGTCTAGGAGGTACACCAGAGTGATCATTTCTCAGAGAGACATAGTTTGCCAGGGCTGCTCCTTGTGCACAGCTAGCAAGCAATCTGCTCCTTCCATTTGGACAGAGAGAGCACGTTGTTCACTCCCTGCTGCAGGGAAGGATGGGACAAAAGGCCTACTGGGGTGTCTTTGAAAAGGATTTTAAATTGTGATCTCATACTTTAAATTATCAGGGGTTTTCCTGGTTCTGCTTGCAGGAAGGGGGATCTGTTGGAAAGTGTGTGATCGGGGCATAGGAATGAGCAGATATCTAATTTTTCTGCCTGCTTCATTCAGAGGGGAAAAAACTTCCACCCTGAAGTGCAGAAATTCACAGCAGTGTGAGCGGAGTGTGAGAATTTTC
The DNA here is from genome assembly GCA_007922155.1 of Mesoclemmys tuberculata. Lineage (NCBI taxonomy): Eukaryota > Metazoa > Chordata > Testudines > Chelidae > Mesoclemmys > Mesoclemmys tuberculata. The sequence goes on along the minus strand of ML675624.1, from coordinate 9,294,079 downwards.
TGCTTGGTTAATTTGTCTCCTTGGGTTACCCTTTGGACAATACTTTTTTCTTTTGAGGATTTTAGTGCATGAGATTCCTGTGGCAACACTTCTTTCAGATCATGTTGCAAATTCTTTTTTCAGTTGCACAAGTGCAACTCCACCAAAATCAGTTCAATGGGACTTGATTTGACCAGACTAGACTGCAATGGGGTCATACTGGTGCAAATGAGGAATTTCACCCATGCACCATATATTTCCCATGATTAAGGGTATTACCAATACCAGTATATTACTCTTTCTACTGAGGCTATGTCTACACTGCCGGCGGCAAAGTTGCTGCTGTCAGATCGACTTATTTGGATTGTCTGAGCGGTCAGTGAAGACCCGCTCAGTCGATCCAGAAGTCAACGCTATTAATCCACCCCCGCAAGTGGCGTAGCGCTGTGTCGATGGGAACACGATCCCCGTCGGCGCAGTGCAGTGCACTGAAGACGGCATGCAGAAGAGAAGCACAGCAGTTGACGGGAGTTACGCAAGCTTTCTGCGTAGTTTCTGCCTCCTGTGGGACCAGGATTGCAGTCATGATCAGCACTTCTTTTAAGGCAGTGTCACAGCTTGTTTAACCTTTTTATAGTAGTATCATGCTAATGGCTAAGAGCAGGAGGTTTCTTGCAGCAGTTTTTTATTTTGCAGAGACAAGGTAGGTGAGATAATATCTTTTATTGGACCAACTTGTATTGATGAGAAAGACAAGCTTTTGAACTTGCACAGAGCTCTTCAGGTCTGGGAAATGTACTCAGTGTCACAGCTACATATAAGGTGTAACAGATTGTTTAGCTTAAAAAGATAACACATTTCAAGGGACCATTCAAGGTGAAGAGGCCTTTTTATTTTATTCATATTTTGACTATTTTACAGTTATTACATTTAATGAGATGTGTGGTAGTGAGCAAGAACATCTTGCATTGCACACTCAGTGGATGACTTAGTGCTAAAGCTGTTAGACTGGGGATCATGTGGGGATTGAAGGTAAACAGCAGGAGAATATGTCTGATAACTCTACATAAACAGCAGCTAAACAAGCATCTGTGCTAGCAACACGTGTCTGCCATTCATATACTAGGTGAGGAAGTTCTAGTATTTTTTTAATATCCTCATACACACGGGGCCACTGACGGGCAGCCAAGCTTCTCTTAGCTGTACGGGAAAAATTATGATCACATGCTGGGTCTTACACAAGTGAATTTCTACTGCCCGCTGACATATTCTAACAAATCTGACACTTAAAGTAGCAAAAACTGAAGTTTATGTTACTACAGCCAGCCTGATGCAAACCATCCCCTCCTGTTCAGTGTCATAATGATCAGTAACTATAACTGCACGTTCTTCGTTATAGTGATGAAGTTTTGCTGAAAGATTACCCACTTCTCAGTGTGATTTGCAGATGTCTGTACACTTGGGGCATAATGTACCTGAAGCAGCAGGTTCTGCTGCTCACCATGGAAAGAGCTACCTTCAATTTATACTATGTTCTAAGATGGGCTCAGCGTGAAATTCACCTACGCAAACCTAGCGCAACATTGCAACGAGAGCAATGTTCAGTTTCAGAAATGCCCGGCTGACAGCATCAAAACTTTATTCTTGGTGCTTGGAAAAAGCAGGTAAACTCAAAACACTTTTACATTCTTACACAAGTACTTTGATTAGCTAACCAAAAAGTTAGCATGCAACAGAACTAGCCAGTATTACTAATAGCCTGCTGTGTGTAACTAGTAGGAACCTGTGAGGCACTCATGCTGGGGGAGGGATATTGGAGTTTATATATTTTTGTTGGCTGCTGCCACTAGAAAGAGACATGACACACTCTTCAGAAGGGTCTGGCATCCCATCCAACAGAAGACAGACATAAAAACTCACGAAAGCAGTCTTTTTTTTTTTTTTATTCCATACGTGATCAGTGTCTGGGGAAAGTCCTGATTCATCTCATTCTAATTCTAAGCAAATAAATCTAGATTGTAAGATCTTTGGAGTAGACACTGCCTTAGGTTGTGTTTTTAATTTGTAAAGCACTATGCATATAATCAGCATTAAATACATAATACCAATACTATTAGCGCCAGAATTGTCACTATTTCTTTGTATTCTGAACCAACCTTCATCAAGAGCAAGTGATCAATTATTAGAGGGCAAACAGTATTAGGTATAGTCTATACATAGAAGATTGTACTTTGTGTACTCCCTTCAACTATGTATATTAAATGCTGCTTATTAATACTCACTTTAAACTAAACACATGACATATCATGCAATATTCCTCACAGATTTTGCTCTCTCTTAATACCTGGGCTTGCCCAGGGGTAACAGAGTAGAATGTAGTTCAAAATCCTTTCTTTGTATTCAGATTCAAATTTTAAAACAGGCTTTAACTGGCTTCTAAATTTTTTACCTGTAATCTGTTCCTCAGTCAATCACAAATGTAATCAGTTCAGGCAAAGTGACAGAATATAGCTGCCTGATTTTCAGGCACAAATAATCTTCGTAGTCAGAAATCAAAGAGTTAGATATTTACATTCTGTAATTTGCATCTATGATTGACTTAATATGGAATATTGCACTTCTAACAGACACTGAACGGAAAATGCCATGCACAAATTTAAAGGCTGTTTTTAAAATATTTGGCCCATGCATCATATTTTAAAATCTCAATTACCTCTGGGAGAGGGACCATTTTCTGTCTCTTCCCATGAGACCAAATCTGTTACTGTGTGTTGAATAACTCTCAAAGAAATAATACTAGTGGCGCATATTGACTGACCCTTCTTGTTTCTAAAAGAGGCCGTCCTTTGGGTTGGATTATTGCTGCCCATGGATCACGGGGTGTGGGAAAAGGATGGAGGAGGTAGGCTCCCTCCCAGTGTGTCTTGAGAGTCAGAGCCCTATTATAATCAGAAATCACTTTCACTGAAATGCAGCCACCTGTGGGGTGGAATGAGACAACTGCATAACAGAGCACTACAACACCGCCTTAGACTTGGGAACATAAGTGGAGAATATGGTTTTTAATTGAAACTGGGGGTTGGGGGATGGGGAGAGGGACTTTTATAATATATTCCAAATGTTATCCAAGTGGAATTTGATCACGTCTAACATCCCAGTCACCTAACCAGATCAGTGGAATTCTCCTCAGCATAAGGTCTTTGTTGTAAGTGATGTTTGTGCATGTATTTCCCAGATAGGTTCATTCAGGTTTGTTATATTAGTCTCCTCTCCCCTCCCCCACCCCCCGCTCTCAATTGCCCCCTTGAGTTTTTAACACTAATTGCAGTACAGATCATCAACTTTCCAAAAAACTTCCCTCTTCTATGTGATGCTTTAACTCAGAAAAAGATGCGGGGTGCCAGGGACTCACTTAGCATGTGAAAAATGTAGAAGAAAAAACGAAAGGGAAAGTCAGGAAAGACTGATAAGTGACCCAGCCAACCTCAGTCCCTGTGCACAACACTTACTTTTTGCTTCAATAAAGTCTATTTCAAAGCAATCTCAATCTTTCATCAAAGAGATTTCCAGTGCACTCCCAGTGGGTTTACATAAATCTCACTGTTCTCTCTCTCTCTTTCACAGAACCCGTTCTTGTGTTTTCATTTCTTTAAATCTTTTATCCTCGGGTTGCTACCAATGGCAATACGGATTACAAATCAGCAGCTCCAAATATTCCACAAAGTCCTTGCCTGTTCTCACCCTATAGTGCTTACAGCCACCAGATGTGATGAAAGAAATTTGAAAGGCACAGCTAGGCAATCCTGAACCAGGCTCAGCACATTCCCCTTTTTACGGCTTACTGCTTTCCGGATGCTGCTTTTGACCAGCCATCAGTCATCACATTGGTAACTTTTAAGTGATTCCTGGAATCTTTGTTCCTCTGATAAAAGTTCACAATAGCACAGTGTAGGAGAAGGGAAAGGTACTTCTGACTTCAAGTCAAACACGCTTTGTTCTGGCTCTAGCTTTCCTTTTTATTTGGGGAAGGAGAAGGGATGGACTTCCTCAGCAGAGCCCTGCCAGTTAAGCACCCGAGATCTCTGAGGCAAAGTGGCAGGCAGACCCAGAAGAGAGCGAGGTTTGAAGATGAATGGAAACGAACACACACTCGTTCAGAGGAGCGCCAGGAAACTGGAGGGGAGCAAAGCAGTATGCTAATTTAGCATTTCCTTTCAATCTCTAAAACTTTACTGAAATTTAAAAAAAAAATACACATTTCAACTTGGAAAGCCCTCGTGAGCCCAGCAACAAAAGCCGCTCTTTGCCTGGTTGATGAAACAGGCCCAGAGCTTCCCCAGGTGTGAGCCTTTGAAAGGAAAAGAAGCTTAAGCAGCTTCAAGCTGTACATTTTCTAGGGGCAGAGCTTTACTGTGTGCAGATGCAAGGTTCTCCTCTGCAGTTGTATATCATTACAGTCGGGTAAGTGCAACGCAGCTATTGAATCAGCTGCTTAATATTTCTATTAGCGGGTGATAAAAATATGCCATTCCTTAAACACATTGCCCCCTAATTATTGGTGAATCAATTAGACTTTAATTTTTAGAGGATGGGAGATGAAAGCAAACAAAAATAACTCTCCTCCTGCTGCTGCACTAGTAAAATTCTTCCTCCAAAATTTTGATTTGCTCCTTCTTTCCTTTGCTGGGATTATTTCCATTTTAAGGCCTCTTACCCGCAGAAGTGACTCACCCTTGTAATTGAGCTGCAGGCTGTGAAACTTTCCCGGTGTTTTGATTTAGTCTGGTCCATTGATCAGAGTCATTTCTTGAGAAGCTCTGGAAACTTCTGTGTTCGTCTCTGGGAGTTTAAGATGTTACTGCTCTTTTGATTAACTTGAATAAGAGAGTTCTAACAGGATTGATGGATTCTTTTGCTCCAGTAGTAACACTGACAGTTCATTCTTGTCCATCAATCCTATGCTCTATAGATAAATTGCAAATGAAGAAGTTTATTTGTCACTCGTGGATAGAAAGGCAATGGAAATGGGTCCAGATTAGTCAGACTTGAGTAGTCGTAGGTAGCAAAAAGCAGGAGGCACAACAGTTGGCTCTTAGAAATTGAGAGTAAGGAATTTGATTTTTAGATGATGAAGGAACCAGTCATCCATAGTTAACTCTTTGGGTCAAATTCACCTCTGGTGTAACGCCATTAATTTAACCTATAATGTAAGAGGGCAGGCTTTTGGTGTATTGGCACTGAAGCTATGCAAAACTTTCATACAATACCCAAAGTAGCTATTGTATGCAGAATTTATCAGGTTTTGTTTCTTTACAAATTCAAAATAGCACAATTTTGCTGAAATCTATTTAGCTTCCTAAATTGCACCCCTTACTGTGGTATCTGAGAGCACACACATACCATGGTGAGGGGCGGCAGGAGAAAATACCAAGATAGGTAAGGCTAAAGTCCACAAATATTTCAAGCCCAGTTTTAAGCCTGGATTATGGTTTTGTAATCAAATCAGGTAAAACAGAGTAGTTTCTACTGAGCTTCTGGATTTGTTCAAACTTGAAATTCAAAATGGGGTTATGACCCATAAGAACTCAAACTGCACTGAGTCATGTGAACCCTTCTGAACTGAAATTGCTAATTTTGTGGGAAGGGCTGATTTAAGACACTGTCTCCAGGACAGATTATTAACCTCTTTCTTTCCAGGCTCAGTGCTGGGTTTGTATACCCCGTTATACCTCCAGTTATTGCCGTGAGGGGCATCATGGCTGTATCATGTCCCAGATGGAAGCCCATTCGTGAACTAACCACAATATTGGCAGATGTTGCCATCTACTGCTTTTCCTGGTGTCAAGCTCTTGATTCAGTGCAGGGATGATTACAAATATAAAATCAGAGAGTTATTTATATAGTGTGTTAAATAGTCCTGGCACTAAAATGGTTAAGGGTACCATACCGGTCCTAGAGCTCTTATATCTTAGATTAACCAAATCCAGATCCCTAGAGTTCTTTCACAAGAGAGAAATCTAAATAACTGTCTTGTTTTCTTTTTTATTTTAATACTCACTTTACTTAGAATTCTCATTATATCCCATCCAAGTCTGAAATTTGCTATGAATTCTTGCTGCTACTTTGGAATTGTTCAGGGATTTGAGCTCAAACACTTTTGAAGGGAAAAAAATGAGACTGCAGCGACTGTATCCATGACTTTCCAGTATACAAACAAAAGTTTTCCTAAGCATTACAGCAGAGTTCTTGAAAAATGGTTTGACAGTTCTACATTTTCTTTTGACATTTTGGGGGTTAATTATTGATAATTTAAGATAGAATAGTTTTCACAGGCATCTATTTCCCACTTTCTTAAGACTTGTCACCATTAAAAAAGAACAACATTGGATATATGGCATGGAAATGCATTATTTATTTATGTATGTACAATATATGATGCTATCACTCTAGGCTCTGCATAACTGCATGTAATTATCTCGCCCTTGTTCTCATTTTTAAATGAGAAGTCACGTACTTCTAATTGTGCCTGAATTTATGCAAACAAATAAAAATCTATGCATTTTTGATCCACTGCTTATTTATGAGGAGCTTGAAAAATATTAAATTATAATTATGTCTGTATATTAAATCCAGTTGTTCCATATAGGTGGCTGAGAAGGGAGCCCGGAACTCAGTGACTCCTTTGGACTGGAACTGCACCATAGTCTTCATCCTGTTTTTAGCTGGGAATCTGTAATGTGGGTTCTTTTGAGCTGGACAAGAAGGGGTGCGTGAAAAGAGCTCTGACTTTTTTTTTCTTTTTGTTTTGCTTAGTGCCTCAATTATAGCTGAGGTAAAGGAAAGTGAAGGGATGAACTGTTTGTGTACTTTTCTCTCTCTTTGTTAACCCCATAGACTGCTAGCCTCTTAGTGAGTGGGAGAGAGAGACTCTCCAAGCACACCCTGAGGAAAGGAATGGTTTACTTATGGACTAACGGGGGGGTGGGGATATGGGCCTTGGCCCATGCCCATTTTGGGATGATGAGAACTTGTGGGCCATATAATATGTGTTTGAGTAAAGATAATTTTTCTCTAAATGGTCCAAAGGCATGTTTTTCTTGTCAGCTCTGGTTGTGGTAAGCTGGCATTCTTCTTATGTTGCACCCTGTCTACCATATATCTACGCTCATGCCATTCTGCAACATTCAATGCACTTGACCAGAAGGTGCTACCTCTTCTGTGGCTAAATGAGGATTCCAGTCTCAGGAACTGTCAGGAAGGAACTTTTGGTGATTAAAAAATACGTTGGAAAACCCAAGGTTTTATGATAGGTGACGGAGGATTTCATTGTACAAACAATGTTATAGAACACATTGTTATAGAACTCTCTCTGCCCAGGAGCATGGTGGTGTAGGAAGGGGAAAGATGGTGAAAGGAGCCACCTGATTCTTGTGTGTTTCCCATGTAGGCACAAATGTAGTCCCTGTGTTTATAGGAGCACAGGAATAGCTTCCTCCTGCCGTTTTCAGGGCACAAAAGCTCCCCAAAGGAGGTTGAGGTAGAAGAGACTGGTGGAACTGGCTTTCCTGGGGCTGATGCAGTAAGTACCCTCCTCATGGGCACTGATGATTTGGTGAAGTGGTTATGTGCTGAGTCACAGTCACTCCACAGCTCCTTTTGGGGAAATGCAGTTCATCAACAAGCTCGCAAACTGTCCTGAAGGGCGAGGATGAATTCCATCTAGTATTAAAAAAAAAAAAAAAAAAAGTGTGGGGGGAGGGGGGCGCTTGTGGGGAGGAGGATGATATGACTTTGGTAACCACTTCACGCTGCTGCTGCTGCTGCTGTGTTGATATTACAGTCATGATCTACCTCTCTCATGCCCATGGCTGGGTGTCACATGTCAGAACAAGGGAAGTCTAGTGTTATACATTCTAACCAAGCACGGTGCAGGTTCTGGTTCTCAGCCTGGTCTATTCTAATACTGTCCACGCCTGTGTCTTTGCCTATCTGCAAAGCAATTACTTTTTGAATGAAATTGGGTTGCAGAGATTGTGCAAAAGATGTACATTTGGCTGTGCCAGTCTATGGGGGAATCCAAGTGGCTTGATTGGGCTGCGTGAGGCCATTTCCATTCAAAATAGCCTTTAGAAATTTTCAGAGAGGTTCATGGCCAAACTGGGTTTGTTTTTTAAGATAATTAATTTTGCACCTTAAAATATTTTTGTTTATAGTTCATCACCTTTCTCCCCTCCCCCTTCACTGCTCCCTTGTGCTTTCATTCACTTGCTGCCTTGTGTTGGCCAGAGTATTGATAGTCACTGTCTACAACATGCTTGCTTCAGTAGATGAAGATCCGTTGTTGTAATTCTTTTTGTAATTCAGTTATTGCATGCCCTCCTCTTCAATAATATCTCCAGGAAACGGAAGCATAAATATTTATTAACCATTTGTAGCTTTAAAATGAGAAAACAAGATTACTTTGGATTGGATTGGCTCTGCTGGTCCTGCCAGAAGCCTGGTAAAATATCTCACAGCAGATGATGCCATCTCTCTTAGATCCTGGCTCAACATAAAAGTCAGACTTTCCTTCTTTTCATATGCCTTACGCTTACAGTCCAAGGGACAAATTCACTACTTGCATAAGGAAATACAATTCCAGTGTCGTCAGTGGAGCAACATCTGTTTAACCCAATGGCAAATTCAGCCTGTAGCATAGACCTGATGATACAAATCACGTGGAACTTACCCCTGTATTGCAAGCCTTTGTCATTCCCACCTTAAATTGATACAATGGACTCTACACAGGGCTTAAATCCATTTGGAAACGGAAGCTGGTGCAGAATGTAGGTACTTACATATTAAATAGGGCATGTCGTTGTGGGCACGACACGAGCATTTCAGAATCCAATCAGGCTGTGAAAGCCTGACATAGTTTGGGACCTACCTACCGGAAGGCCTGTGTCCTTCCTTATATAATACCGCTGAAGTTGTGATGAGCAGACGTGCTTGAGTTGAAGTTCCCCATCGTTTATGAAAGGGGGCTGCTGTGAGGCAGTTCTCCATGAAGGGTCTTCAACGCTGTATTTTAGGATGTGTTTTGAATTCCACTTATTTGAGCAGAAGTTTGGGAAGGACTGATATATTCAGAGCTTGGGTTATTTAATGGGATTAAGTGCTTTGTGGAAGCAGTGGAAGGGGGAGAGATCAGGATGGATGGTTTGCACAGGGGTGGCTACTAGTTTGTGAGTGCTGCATTGGGTGGGTTATTTCTCCAATTACTTGTCAGGGTGACTAGAGCCATGGTATCATTTTGTGTGTTAAAGAGAAATAAAAATAAATGCATTTAAATTAGAACATATATAGCTAGAATTAAACTGTGTACTCTTATGTTGTGTTCATAATGTCTGATTACTTTTTATAGCTCTGCAAAGGCTGAACACTTAACGTAAAGAAGGCACTATGGATTGTGATAACTAGAGCTGTTCAGAAAATGTTCTGTTTCTCATCAACATTTTCTGAGTGGCAAAAAAGCCAAAATATTTTTCATCTCAGCTGTCTGCAGAAAATTTTGATTTCTTACAGAAAATTCAAAAATTGAAACATTTTGGCCAAAATCCAAATTATTTCATTTCAGAAATGGTGTATCGTGGGAGATGTAGTCTGGCTGGGAAATCTGGCCCATCCAGGAAAATGGGGACATTTGGCAACCAAACTACAGTTGCCATGAGACACTATTGAAATAAATAGCATAACCCTACAATTACCTAGTTTTAAAAACCTAATTTTCTGTAGAAAGACCGTTTTGACAGAATTTTCAACCAGCCTTAGTGATAACATGTTTGTGCCCCTAGAACATGAATCCCAAGGTGCACTGGTTATGAAGGTATGCCTTTTGTTTTAACTGGTAAGTCACTTCAGAAATCCTTAAGCATCCAATTGTTTTTAACTGAAAGATCAGAAGAAAAGAGACAGCCACAGAGGGAAGGCAGTAGGCAGCAGCTAGACAAGGGCGGTGAGCTTTGTGAGCTCTCTGTCTTTCTCAGGTTCTGTTTTTATTTGATGCTTGTTAATCCTAACGTGGGTCGGTAGCTTCAGAAGAGGGCAAAGGTTATAAAATCCAAGATACCCCTTACAGCCTCTGTTGTAAAAGAGCTTATGCTTGAGCTCTTATGGGTTAATCTGGAGGTCACAAGGATTCCAGCCACCACTGGTGTACCAGTTGATACAGATGAGTGACTGAACACGACACATGCTAAAGCATCAAGAGAAACAAGTCAGCTGCAGGAATTGTTGCTCACAAATTATGAGGATTATCCAGAAATCAAAACTACTATACAGAAGTGTCATAATTACAGCAATATAGTTAGTCATTTCACTGGTTAAAAAAAAAAGTGCTGCAAGAGTAATCTCCTTTCCCAGCTCTTATCCCTTATTGAATCACTTCATTGATTAACTAAAACGCCAGGTCTGTCAAATATAGATGTGGTAATGTGTTCTACAGTATACAAACATCTGACAGATTCACCAGCATGCACAGCTATTGTAAATCTGTATTACATATTAAGTAGCAACATAACTGGAAAAAAAAAAGAAAAGATTCTGGTATCTGGGTCATTTCCGGGGATCCTAGAAATCCATTTGCCATGGAAAAACATAGAATATGTGGTTTTTAGAGAATCTTTATTTTAGAAAAAATTGTATACAGTGGAACCCTGATTATCCAATCTAACTGAGACCAGAGCCAAATATGAAAATAAAAAAGTCAGATGAACAGGAGAACGGGTTGGGCTTGGCCTGTCAGCTTAAAAATTGTAAATATATCAGTATAACATTGTGTTATTTGCACTGTGGCTAGGGAAACTAAAGTTCAGCATTTCATTTTAATTGTGGAAAAAAATGCAGATTTTTATGGTGGTTTTTTTATTGGAGATTTTTTTTTTTTTTTTTAAATCACAGAAAACTAGGATCACTGGTCATTTCCCTTTGAGTTTTAGCAGGACTAAGGGATGTTGGATTTCTTGTTACACACAATTGTATAAACAGACCACCTCATCTCACCCCTGGGAAGTCCTCTAAAGGGAGACTGGACAGAGGTGAGTGAAGCTTTGAAGGGTGGCAGATGTACTTCTTTCCTTTTCTCTCTTTTCTGGGTAATGAATAGGGGTGTCATCAGCTGCCTGCCTTGTGTTCATCACTGTCAGGGCTGACAGTGTAACAGATAACGGGATAGATTCAAGGCCACCTAGGGAATGGAGCCTGACAGGACCTCATTCATCACTTCTCTTTTAGGGGGTCTCTGCGGAAGAGGCAGCATCAAAGAAGTAATCGAAGCTCACAGGGCCATAGGGGGTTGAGGAGGGCTGCTCTGCATTGCAAACATACCTGAGCTGTCAAATATATTTTTTGTAAATGAAGTGCTTTTCTGGAGACAGTGCGTTTATAACTGCCATCCTATGTATACTCCCCATAATATTCTACTACAGTGGCAGCTTTGGACTTCAACCTTTTCTTCTTAGCCTCCCAATGAATAGGGCAATTATAGGGAGACGGTACAAAAAATGTACACGTTTAAAAATGGTTCATTCTTGACCCTTCGCCTGACAAGTAGCTTCTTGTTTTCTCTTAGTTCTGCTCCATGCATTTGAACTCCATTGCTCTTTGTGCAATTGGCCCAGTAAGTATGATGCCTTGCCTTTTGCAGTCTGTAAACAAGGGATCAATTTGCCACTGGCTCTGTGAGCTTCATGACAGTAGATGAGTCTGCCTGTGAGATAAAGACATCCTGCTTATATGGAATCAAGTTGCCATGGGAGAATGAATGCTTTTTGGCCACAAGAGCAAGGGTGATGTTCATAACTCTCTGATGGGAAGACAGAAGTCAATAGCATTAACTTTTAGAGTTAAATACATAAGGAATACGTAAGGAGTCTTTTCAGCCTGAGGTGAGACAGGTTGATGGCAGAACGCACTGCTTTGTAAGTCAGAAAATAGAACTCCATGGGGGCTACTGATTGTATTAGGGTCAAAATGTACTGACCAAGTTTGACTGTCCTCTAACTGCCAATTGACTCCCTGTCTGTTAAATGCAGATAGACTTGATTATCCAAGCCACAACTTCCTCTGTAGATGCTGAGAAGAATAAATGTCTCCTCACTTGTTTTTACTCTTGCTCCAAGTGCCAGCTGGATCACTCCTGACCCGGACAATACTCCTTAGCATAGTACAGTAGGGTGTGCCCTATTTATCATTTATGAGGCATCTGTACAGCTGGATTCAATATAGAGCTGTCCACTACAAGAGTATTTCTGGTGCCATATTGTGGGTGGGAATAATGCCCTAGTGAACCCTTATTAACTGAGAAGGCAGGAGCCCTTACTGGACTGTCTCAGAAAACCCCGCTGAAGACCACTATAATCCAGTGCTCCCTGAAGACATGGTGCACCTTATATGGAGCCACCTGGCTCCAGGAGCTAGCAAGTGGGCTGTGGAATAGGCTAGTTAGAGTATGTCCACACAGCAAAATAAAGTGATTGTAGCATGGGTAGGCATATCCATGTTAGCTTAAAACTACATAGCATGGGTAACAGTAGTAGTGTAGATGGGGGGGGAGGGGTACTGATCTCAATATGGGCTAGCAACCTGAATATGTACCCAGGGTCCCCAGTGGGCTTGTACTTGGGCACCTAGTATATGCTGAAGTCTGTATGGCCACATCTTGACTCCTGTTGTTACCTTTGCTAGCTAGATTAAAGCTAGCGTGGGTATGCCTGCGGCACTGCAATCAGACTTTCACTGGCTTTCTGTCCCCTGAAGACAGCAGAAGATAAGGAGAGGTTCCCAGTGAGTTTTAGCATAAACTCAATCCAGCTCTGTATCAACTTCCTATCAGATTCTTCTTCTTCTTCACATATTTTAAAGCATTCAATATAAGTAGTGATTTGCACCTCTTAGCAGGTAGACGTGTGTGTTAAGAACAGCTTTATATAATACACTGGGTTTTTCTTTGATGCTTACTGCTTTGATGCTTTCCAGTCCCAAAGTCTCTTGAAAGCAGCAAAATCTTGGTGAATCCTGGAAGTAGCACTACCTTAATGCAGCTAGAGGTGACTCAATAAAACACACCAAAAACCTGTACTTGGCCATCACAAATTGTGTTGGTCCTGGCGACAATCAAGGGTTACCTCCCCTAACAGTATTTAGAGGAAACCCCATGGCAAAATGTATGCTACAGATTGGGAAGAAATGAACAAGATAATGGTCTTATAGCACCTTTCACCCAGGAGAATTCCAGGCGCTTTACAAAGTGATTTTTACAAGCTCTATGCAAAAATTGCATAACACACCCTTGAAAAACAGTCCCCTCAAGGGTGAAACACAGCAACTACTAGCAGCACCCTGTATCACTGGTTTGAAAACTAATGTATAATGTTATGCTGGAAGATTTTAATGGTTGCCACCATGTGAATCTTTGATCTAGAGACAATCAGAATCTTATTAAAGCTGATGGATATGCTAAATATCTTTCTTTCAGGCATGGAAGGAGCAATTAAATATCCCTTTATGTAGTGGCAATTGGAAACAATAGAAAGTTACCACCCAAGGCAATGGGTCTCACAGCAAGGCTGATCAGACGCTAAGGGTATGCCCACGCTATGGGTGCTTGAGCAGCAGAGCTTCAGTTTTGTAGTTGTCCTGCTGTAGTGCCTTGGTATAGATGCTTCCTCCAGCAATGGTGGTTTTTCCCCCAATGATGAAGGAAATCCATCTTATTAAGCGGCGGTAGCTAGGTTGACAGAAGAATTCTATCAACTTAGTCACATTTACAGAGGGTTAGGTTGACTTAATTGTGGCTCTTAGGGTGAGAATTTTTCACACCCCTTAGTACCATAGCTATGTTGACCTAATTTTTAAGTGTAGACCAGCCTAAGATATGTGGATTAAAGGGTTTCTCTGGGAGTAGTTGCAAATGAAGGGGCATGGGGATTGCTTGGTTGCAGCTGTATGTGTCAGTGGGTTAGAGCCAGAAAGGCAGCTGACTGTGAGAGAAGAATGAAGAGAGAGAGCAGAGATGGAACTCCTGGGAAGACTTGGTATTTGTGAACAAGGAAACTGCTCCAGTTGTTTTCTCTTCTGTGTTCACAGAAACAGGAGTTTTTTTTAAATCATTCTCTGTAAATAAACAGATTGTGCCAAAGATATACATGACTAATAGAATCAGTGTCTCCTCCTAAAACTGGAACAACCTGGCAAAGCCCTGAATATTAGCTAATCATTCAGGTCAAAAGAGGGCAAAAATAATTTATCCAAGTAAAACCACAGGGAAACTTTAAGGAGGCAGAATATAATAACTAAACTGGGAATTTGGTCAGCACATGAAGGTTAGAGTCCTTATTTATGAGAAAAGCCCTATGGCTTTTTATTCATCACACTTGGTCAGAACCTTTTTTTAAATATTCCTTGAACAGCTCAGTGTCTCTCACTATCATGCTGGGCTAAACTAGTTCAATTCTGATGCAGAGGAAAGAATGCCACTAAGCACACTTCTTATAGTATTTGGGTATTCCCTGGAGATAAAGGTTTTCACAGCCAAACCAGTTTTAGTGATTGATAGCATAGCTGGATTTAAATAGGAAAAATCAGATGAATAAAACATTCCAGCTTTTGGGGATGGGGTGGTATTGGAGTTTTGACGTATTATAAAGAAAGGAAACATTTGTAAAATTCAGATGCAGATCCAGATTTTGAACAATACCAAATTTTGGGAGTGTGCCAATTTTTTGGTTTAGGACCAACCCTTGTTTGTAGCTATGCTACTAGTGCTAAATAGCATACAAATTACTTCAGGAGTTTCACGTGTCACACTGGAAGTCTGTCAATGAAAGTCATTGTGAAAGGTCATGAGTTAAAGGGAGAAAAATGAGGGGCAGAGAAAGCTGGAGACAAATGAGGATCTGAGAGAAAAAATGATAGGTAGATCCAGGAAGAACACTGAAGAACAATATTGGGTCTGATGGCAAAGGACACAGATTTCCTACTTTGGGGCTTCTGCAATCACTTTGTTAAATGAACAGTTCTGTCCGGACCAGCTGCTACAATGGTGGAGCTTTAACCAAGGACACTGAAGCAATCAAGACAAATGACACAGTCATGATGTACTGCTATAATATGTAGCTATCCCATACAATAAACTGATAGGCGCCAGAGAAAGAATTAGTAGTTTGTGATTATGATGTTATAAAAATATTTTAATTCAGGGGTGTGACATCCCAACAACAGTGTGTATTATCTGTTTCATTGGCCATGTTCAAAACTCTTTTCAGAATATAAATACTTATTCAACTATATTAAATTTTTTAAAAAAATGTTAAATTTCTCCCAACTTGCTCGGCCTTGGGGCATATACACAAATTTCTAAAACAATACAAAACTGAATTGACCAAAGGCAAAGTACGTATGATAGAATCAAATATCAGAGTATGGCTGTAAACAAACCCATTATCTTCCCCTCGGACAAAAGCCTGGGTGAACATATGAGCTTTGCCCCTTGAGCTGAAGGTCAACCGGATTCAGTCTTTGCCATATCTGAGAAGCAAACTTTAGAGTTAAGAGCTCTTCATGTAAAAGCCAACCCAACCATTAAACTCTTCCTCACATTTTCAATACGGATTTGATCAGCTGATCTTATGTGCTGCATAAATATATAGGGACAGTCAATTTCTCAGCTTCATGGGAACCACAAAATGTAGGATTTCATAAACTGATGGTTGCTGCAAATTGCACCGGGAAGCAAGTCCGAAGCACGTGAATGCTTTGGAATGCTGGTGTTCAGCTGACAGGCAATGAAAGTGTTAATTGTAGTTTAGAGAACTTTGTGTCACTTTTAGGCTTCTGCACTACAATGCTGTAGGTGTTTTATGCTCCTCCAGGTCAACAATGCTTGTATAGCCAGATGGTCTGAGTTCAAATCCCCACATGGCCACTGCTTGTAATAAGGTGCTGGACATGTGCATGATCTTCCATCACCACCTTTGACTGCCCTTCTGCACATAATCCTTTAGCAAACTAGCTCTTTGAACATAATTAAGGACTACACCAAAAATCCACAATTACTAATGATACCTCCTTTGTAATGCACTTTGAGATCTACTGATAAGTGGTAGGTATTACTAATGTTGGAGAAAATAATCGGGTAAAGGGTGTGCAGAAGTGGGGGGTTAAAAGCAGAATACTTGAATCCTTTGGAAGGTGAGCCAGAGTTACAGTTGTGTTGGTGGTCTGTACTATGTGCTAGTGGTACTTGGCTTTTCCTTTCCTTATGTTAGTGGGTTTGAGTCAAGTGTGCTTTTGTAGTAACTGTAGCTGCTATGCAACAATTTTGTTTGTGTATTACTGGGCCTAGGCACTAGCTCTGTCCCCCTAACTGATGTAATTCTATTTGTGGGAGGGGCTGTTCCTGTAAGTAGCCTGACCTTCATTTTGGATTGGTCAAGCCAACACATTCTCATGTGCAAAGAACAACCAGAAGTAGGTGAGGTATAAACAAAGGGAAAGGGAAAAGGGGAGGAAAGAACAGGCAGTGGGGGAAAGGAGATAGCAAACTTGAGAAAAAATGAACCCACTCTGGTATTACAAAAGAGAGAGGAGAGAGAATGAAATAGAAACAAAATCTTTTCTCTATTTATTCAGGTCCCTTTGTCATAGTGATTCTAGAGCTGCACTTAGGGAGACACAGCAGGGTGCTAACAGGTATGTAGCTGTTTCCCTATAATCTATTGCTGAGCTTGATGCAATGTTTGTAGTCTGTAGGATGCAGAGGAAGGGAAAATGTAGGCAGAACATTTTCTTTTATACAGAAAGTAGAGCTGTTGGTGCTGAAGTCAGGAAACATTGTTGCCTTTCCTTTAGAGTGGGTGATGATTGAACAAGCATGAAGTCCTTCTACATTGTTTAAAAAAATCCAACAAAAAAAACCCCACAACCCAAGTAAAATCTAATTACCGTATATTGTTTTTTTTCATTGATATGTATATATATCTGCTATGGTAGTGAAAGACAGAGAAAGGGCCAAATAACAGTCTATGGGGGTTCAGCTAGACAAAAATAATCACTGCAAAGTAGCCTTATAAAATATAAATGATTAGAAGCACTTCCGTTTGATCAACATAGTACATTAATGGTCTGCCCTGTGTAAATTAACTACTACAACAACAACTAAGGTATAAATGGAGACATGTCTGGCTTTATCAAAGGAAGAATGCGGAGATATTCCTGACTTCATGAAATGTTAAACTCTATTAGTTGAAACTCAACCAATGCCTGCAGAACATGAACAATAGTAGTAAACATTGCATGTCTCAATTTCTGTAATTCCTTTTGCCGTGTACATTGCAATATCTGCCCCGTTGTTTGGAAGTGGTCTTGCACTACAAATCTCGAATGACTGAGAGACTCTGAAGATCAGAAGGTTGTGGAGCAGTGACTGTGGATGTTTGGCTTTGTCTATGCTAGCCTGTCTGAAATCTTCCACTGTTTTATTGCCACCTGTGCATCTCTACCTATGGTGGCAATAGTGGGAGCAGTCACGGAGCCCGGGTTTCTATACATGTTTTAGTGACTGTGGTTTCGAGAGATGCTCAGAAAAGGGCTAGAGAACAGTGGTAAAATCACCAGCAGATCGTCTATGAGTGACCCTGCTATTACCATCCCCAGGAGAGCTGCATCTGTGAGAGAGTTAGGCAGTATGTTGAACTCCCTCTGATTCCTCCTTAAGCTAAAAGTGGGACGTGCAAGTAACTGTGAGTTAGGACTTCGAGTTCTGTTTCCAGATTTGCCCCTATCTCCTGATCAGGTCACCTTGTCTCTGTTTGCATCAGTTTGTTCATTTGTAATATGGGTAGATAAATGATACTTATATACCCGGTAGAAGTGATGGTGTCAGGATAGAAGTCCCCATCCTGTATGACCACAGAAAATGTTGTCCCTTCAACTTCTTACAACCTCCCTTTTTCATCACTCTATCCAATCTGATCCTATCGGAGATTTCCTTTCCTGGTTCCTGGAAACAGCTTACCCCCTTTCTGCAATGAGTAATTTATACTTTTTACCTGTTTAGTACTGTTTTAAAGACATTTTTTCACCCTCTCATGGACTCCCTTCTCCCCCTCTCCATAAAAAGTGAACTCCTTAATCTGCATTTAAAAGATAGACTGGACGAGGATGCAAAGGGAGAAATGGACTCCCAAATACAAAGTATGAAACTGGAGAAAAGCCTGTTGAGAGTCTATGGGTTAAGTTTAGAGCCTAGAGCAACAAAAGTGATGTTGTAGTGCACATCTGCTACAGACCACCAGACCAGGAAGATGAGTTAGATGAGACTTTCTTCAGAAAACTAATGGAAGTTTCCAGATCACAGGCCCTGGTTCTCATGGGGGGACTTCAATCACCCTGACATCTGCTGGGAGAGCAATATAGCAATGCACAGAAAATCCAGGAAGCTTGTGGAAAGTGTTGGGGACAACTTCCTGGTGCAAGTGCTGGAGGAACCAACGAGGTACCATGTTCCTCTTGATCTGCTGCTCACAAACAGGGAAGAATTGGTAGGGGAAATAGTAGTGGATGGCAACCTAAGCAGCAGTGACCCATAAGATGATTGAGTTCAGAATCCTCACAAAAGGAAGAAAGGAGAACAGTAGATTATGGACCCTGGACTTCAGAAAAAAAGACTTTGACTCCATCAGGGAACTGATGGGCAGGTTCCCCTGGGAGGCTAATATGTGGGGAAAAGAAGTCCAGGAGAGCTGGCTGTATTTTAAAGAAATCTTATTGAGAGTGCAGGAACAAACCATCCTGATGTGTAGAAAGAATAGCAAATATGGTAGGTGACCAGCTTAGCTTAACAAAGAAATCTTTGGTGAACTTAACCACATAAAAAAGAAGCTTCTACAGGTTTCTACAGGTATGCTAGCAACAAGATGATGATCATGGAAAGTGTGGGCCCTTTACTGAATGGGGGAGGCAACCTAATGACAGATGATGTGGAAGAACCTGAAGTACTGAATGGTTTTTTTGCCTCCATCTTCACAGACAAGGTCAACTCCCAGACTACTGCACTGGGCAGCACAATATGGGAAGGAGGTGAACAGCCCTCAGTGGTGAAACAACAGGTTCAGGACTTTTTAGAAAAGCTGGACATGAACAAGTCCATGGGGCCAGATGCAATGCATCTGAGGATGCCGAGGGAGTTGGCTGATGTGATTACAGAGCCATTAGCCATTATCTTTGAAAACTTGTGGAGATCAGGGGAGGTTCAGAATGATTGGAAAAAGGCAAATATAGTGCCCATCTTAAAAAAAAATGGAGGGGGAAGATCGGAAGAAGGAGGATCTGAGGAACTACAGACCAGTTAGTATCACCTCAGTCCTCATAAAAATCATGGAACTTGTGTGCTCCCCATGGATCTGCTTTTGAATAGAAGTGCATGAGGAAAAAACAAAAGACTTCTTGCGGAGGTGGTGAGGATGGATGGGAAAGGGGTGCAGGGTGCGAGCAGGAAAGAGCTTTAACAATAAATATCAGTTCGTTTGAAAAGCAACAGTCATTTGTCAGAGGAGAGGGCTTCCTGCATAGCAGGGGAGTTGAGAGTGAACAGGTGAGATAGGGGCCCAGGTCTATACTACATACTTCAGCATAACTACGTTGCTCAGGGGTTTGAAAAATGCACACCCCAAGTGACTTAGTTATATCGACCTTAACCCCACGTGTAGACAAAGCTATGTCAATGGGAGGGCTTCTCCTGCCAACGCAGCTACCACCTCTCGTGGAGGTGGAATTCTTAAGCTGGTGGGGGAGCTCTCTCTTGTCAGCTTAGAGCAGTGGTTCTCAGTCTAGTTACCATTATGGGCTATATATGCAGTTCTCTAAGTGTTATGTGGGCTGCATCCACACAATATATATACTATCTGTATGGCCTTGAGGATGTCCCATGGCGTGCAGCTGTGTGCTGATTGGGCCACAAGCAGTCCATGGGTTGAGAACCACTGGCTTAGAGCATCTTTACCAGATGTGTTACAGCAGTGAATCTGTGCCGATTGTAAATTTGTTGTGTAGACCTGCCCAGGGAGAAATCATGTTTCAGGATAATAACTTGAGGGTTCTCTCTATTTGTGAGGTGATAACTGTATCCTTGACTACTAAACACCTTGGCCTCAGAGTTTATTCAGCCCAGAATGTTTTCAGCACATCATAAACAGATAGCCCCTTTGAGTTGTAATCTAAGTAAAGTCAGTGCAGCTCTCTTATTTCAGGGTACTTGTTTACTAACATGGCCCAGTGATAAGAATCTGAGATGTTATAAATATGTGAAGGAATAATTAATATAAAACTGGACCTAATGGCCCAGAAAATCAACTTCTAACAAAAAAAAAATATGGCTGAAGAGTCCACATGGATTCTAGATATGTTACTCTGAATAGAAAGGCTCCACAATAAGTCATGGAGACACCTATAGAGCAGGGGACCCGAAACTGTGGGGTACAGAGGACCAGTGAGGGGGGGCATGGCAGGCTGGGGAGGGAATGTCACTCAGCCCCACTTGGCTCCGGCTCCGCTCCCAGGCCCACCCCAGCCTCAGCCCCTGTTGCGCTCCTGGCCCCATACATGATTCCAGCCTCGGCCCCTAGTTCCTGGCCATGGTTCCTTCCCTGGCCTTGGCTCCTATTCTGCACCTGTTGGTGGCCCCAGAGCATGCAGCCCCAGCTCTGCACCCGGCCATGGCCCTGACCTCGGCTCTGTTTCTAGCCCTGCTCCAGGCCCCAGACTTGGCCTGCCTCCCAACCTGGTCATGGCTCCTACCCCAGACTCAGCCTCTGGCCCCTGCTCCCAACCCTGGCTCTCAGGGGAATGGGGGGGAAGAGCGCTGATAGGGAAAAGGGGGTGCAATGTGAAAAGTTTGGGGGCCACTGCTATAGAGGGACAGGAAATAAGTAAGGGGGTTCTGCCCCCAGACAGATTCAGATGGAGCCTTGGGACAGAGAACAAGGACAACCCATCCAATCTCAGTTTTGTTGGCATAGAGCAAGAGAAAATAACACAACTATCTCAGGGCTAGATTATTAAGGGCTTTATGTACCAGTCCAAGACCTTGTCCTGAATGTGTTGGCTTACAGCCAGCCCTTTTCTGAGTAATGTAAAAGTTGAAGTTTGTGATACTAGGAAAGAGCCCTCAATTACCAAGTTATATTTCTCTGCTAAATAAAACTGCTTTCCTATTACAATTTGTAGTTGGATCCATGTATTATATAAGGTAATAGATGGGAACACAAGGAGCAGGGCTATCAGTACATCTCATGGTAACGGTGACATCATAAACCACATGAATTTTTGCTCTTGTGGTTTATTATGATACTTCCAGACCCTGGGAAGTATTTATGGCCCTTGCAATCCACAGATTATAATCATCTGAAAGAGTCATTTATATTTGGTAAGAAGATGATGTTTTTTTAGATTTATTGTTTTTATTTCTTGGCAATTCCATTTTGACTTTAATGCTAAAGTTTAATAACTACTCCATTTCCTGTCACACACCCTAATTTGGCTTGCCTTCCTTTGCACTGAGCTTTATATTAATATCTTTAATGAATCTGAGTACTCTGCAAAGGATGGGAAGAAAGAGGAATGTTGGTTGGTTTGATGCAACCAACAGTGTGTGGAAGAATTATTGCATGCTCAAGGTCACACTTGCAATTCCCCGTCATATAATCTGAGCAGTGTCACTTGAAACCGTACATGGCAGTTTAACTTGCAGGAGCCGGGAGGGGAATAGGCTCCACAATAGCATTTGTTTAACATTATTTCTCAATTGTAATTGAGTTAGGTGGTGATGAAATGCTTAGGGCTTTTCATCCTGTGATTGCCTCTCCAGTCTCCTCAAAACAAGCATTTCAGTGTGGCACTAAACTGTGTGACTTGGGGACTGCTGTGAAACTACATCTGATGGTAATGTAATTTTCCAATAATTATTAGTGACATTAATGTTCATTCTTCCTCATTTATGAGTCAGAGCTTCAGAGTCAAAGCTCACTGAAGTCAATGGGAGTCTTGCCATTAACTTCAATGGGCTTTGGATTAGGCCCTTTCCTGGGTATGTTGTCTCTCCATTTGAATGCTTCTGGCTTTGTACTGCTCTGGCCTAATTTATTGCTCACCTTTTAAAGGGTCACTGTCAAGGCTGGGAATCACCTACCTTGACAATATTAATTTATTACAGGGGTATCACTGTGTCTAGAAGGAAATGTTGGCTTTGTTTTTTCTCCGTAAGGTATCTTTAAATGGACAGGAGTCTCCCTGCCAGATGCAGGAGCAGCTGCCAATGTGTGTTTTCAGTGCTGTCTATATGAGCTCTGGGGTGGAGGTGAGGCCCCAGTTCCACACACCGCCAACAATGCTCTTCCTCTCAGAAGAGTGGAAGGTCCACAACGCCATAAAGTCAGCTAAATACTCAGGGAAATGTAGGATGGAAGCAGGGTTAATGAGACAGTAAAAGGGAACCTGGAGGGGGCCACTGAGCCTAAAACCTCAGGTAATGTCCACTGCTCCAAGGAGGAGGATGTTTCTGTTGAGATACAGAATGTTCAAGAGGAAGTCGCTCTGTTCTTTCCCTCATGAGGACTCTGCTTTTTCTTTCTTTTCCCCGAGCCCTAGCACTGGTGGAACTGCACTGTTGCTGGAAAACAGGTGCAAAATTTTCTGACGTAGACAAGGCCCATGAATAAAAAAGCATCAGCTGGTTTTTCCTGCTGCATTGGGCTGATCTGTTCCTTTGGACTGTCAGGAAATAAAGAATTTTGCTCCTCAGAAGGCTGTTCTTCTGAACTAGTAATTAGAAATGATTTCACTGCACGGTATTTGCTTAGCACTTCTGCCTTTCTTAATTCTAAGAGCAAACCCTCTGCTGTCATTAATGACCTTGAACATGAGAAGGATTTATGCCGAAATCCCACTTCTTAATCTTGCGCAATCTGAACTGTTTGACATTTCATTTAATATGTTTTCTGAACTTTCATTTCTATGCTTCCTGAGAGTTTAAAATAACACAGCAGAAGGGGTGCATGTTCACAGGTCCCTTCAAAATTAGGGATTCAGAATACTGGTTAGATCAAAATGTGGTCAGCAAGTTTTCCCCAACCCTTTAGTTTTCTTCACTTGCACTGTCCAGTTTATTTCCCACGAAGTGTGAAAAGGTGTGTGTGTGGGGGGCGGGGGTTGTTTTTAAAACCGTGGGGTAAATACCTCTGCTATCTTGAGGTAAAAATACAATGAAGACAAGGTGGTTTAGTTTTACTGAGAGGTCAAGTAGGCAGCATATAGGGCTGGCTTCATCTAGTTTTCCTCATGATAAAACTAAGGGCAGGTCTATACTACAAACTTGTATCAGTGCAGATGCACTGATGCAACTATGCTGTTGTAGCGCTTCTGATGAAGATGCTCTAAATCAACAGGAGAGAGTTCTACCGTTGACTTAAAAACTCTACCTCCATGAAAGGTGGTAGCTATGTTGCTGGGAGAAGCTGGTTTTCAATGTGGTCTTACCTTGGGATAACTCACCTGTGTTAGTTACCTTGAAGTACAAACACACCTTTTTTTGAGCAGTGAAGACAAGGGCTTGTATATAGCTTTCAACCCGAGTCCAGAAAAACAAGATATTCAGTTTACTAAGACGATGATGCGCAAAGTAGGTGCTAATGAATGAAGTTATAACTTCAGTCACACTAGGAAATGGATCCATTGCTGCCAAGGGTTGTCAGTCATAGGCCATTATGAGCCACTGCTGCAAATGGATTAACTGTTTCATGGAAATGACATCATTTTCAACAATTCAGTGGAAAATGTGATTAACTGTGCTAGCAAACTGACTTGTTGACTACATCTGTTTGAGTGAACAGTCCCACTTAACTGGTGCTGAAAACAAATTAGTTGCTAGTGTGGCCAGAACAAAATAATTGTCAGAACCTTTGTAGAAAAGCTTCTTGAGACTTGGGCCATGTCTACATTAGAAACTGTCCCTGATATAATAATGTTGGTTAGGAGTGTGATGCTCTGGGTGTACCTAAACCTCTGACTGCCAGAAGCTGGGACTGGACAAGTGGTACTGGATTGGATCATTTGATAATTGCCCTGTTTTGTTCATTCCCTGTAAAGCAACTTGCACTGATCATTGTCAGAGATGGGATACTGGGCAAGACAGAACATCGGCCTGACCCAATATGGCCCTTCTTATGCCCTGATGTTTACTGACTACCCATGTGGACACATTTCCTGCACAGTAGACAAGCCTTTGTGTGTATTAGCATAATGTACTTTGGAAGTTACTAAGGAAAACCACGTAAGGGAACTTCTGGTGCGCAGTAAGTGTGTCTGCAAGGGGAATTAATGTGAAGCAGCTAGTGCACTTTAAATTCACCCCGTAGCGTACTGTGCACTAACTTCCCTGTGTAGGTTTCTGTTTTCCTCCTTGCATTGTTGAGAATAGCTTGTATCCAAGCTGTGGCGACTTCAACATTTTCAGACAGCTGCTAGTGCAGCTAATACTGAAGCTGCAGGTTTAGCAAACACTCGAAGTTAAGGACATAAGAGCTTCTAGTGCTTTATTCATTTTAATTTGAGACCTGCAGATGGTTATTTCGTGATTACGGCATATCTTATCGTGTTCAGTCTCGACTATAGTTCCCCAAAGAGGAGTGTGATGCAAATTCCTATTCCTTAGCTCATGTAACTACTGTGATGATCTGCCCATTCCAAATAATTTATATAAATGTTCAAATAGAACTACTATCAGATTAGCTGGGTAGAATGATGTTTCCCAGTTCTCTAGGACACAGAGAAAAAGTGAGATGCAACACAAAAATATTGTGCGGAGTCTACTGACAAAGAAAACAATATCTTTGGATTCTGCCCTTTGAGGTTTTTCATGTATGCAGATCACTCACAACATAGTAAAATGTCTAGATAATTATGAAAAATTCATATTTCCACATAATTCAATGGTCTTGCCAATAATTGCTGACCTTTTTATGCCTGTAGTTACAGCATCCAGAAGGCACAAGCTTGGCTAATGTTTTTACTGTACCTTTGGCCTCAGATGCCTCCATGAGAAAGAAAATATGCCCTTATTAAATCCTACAATTTTGTTTCAGCTATTTCCATTGTTAATATGGAAAATAAATAGTTTAAGTGAGATTAAGGTATTCAGTATGCTGCATTTATTATTTATGACTCGCAGCACAATTCTTTCCTTCCTTGCTGTGCTAACGTGGCCAGTCCATAAGGTACAATGGTTAGTGAACAGTCAGGATACATTGAACTTTATCATCTTTGTTATATGCAATAGGACGACTTTGCTTTGAATACATCTAAAACACCTCTAAATTAAACACACATGGGGTGTACCTCTTACACTGGCTCTTTCTTAACATCTAAAGGACAATTATAGAAGCCACTTATTTTTCATTACATCTGCTGTGTCCCTGAAATGTCCAGTCTTTCTTGTTGAATAGGAAAACAGACCAAAATCTGCTATTATAGCAAAAGAAGTGAGATCAGGATTTTGACTTGTTCAGCATTCAGTACCTCAAATATGTACAAATATAGAGACTGGCGTTGAGTTCCCTCAGTTCTCATTGGCTTTGTTGGGATTTGAAGAGGCTCAGGACCATTTCCCTTAGTACTGTCCTAGCATTATTTGCATTTACTCTTTAGCAATTCATTATTTTTATGGGGGTGGAAAGGGGACACCGGCTGAAGAACTCAACAGTATAAATACTAAATGGTGTTAACTCACAGGGCTTGTCTGCTCACAGAAAATGTACCAACCAAACTAGTCTTAGGCACTAATACAAATAATAATAATTCATTGGTTTCTAAATTGATTTAGTTAAAGTGATACAACCCACTTGTGGCTAATATTTTAACTTAATTTGGTTTGTTAGTAGACGGGGCCATAAGACTAGATTCCTGTCTAGTGCTTTTCTAGAGTGAAGGGCAATTTATTCCATTGTAACACACCTTAATGGTAAGGCAGACTAATACAGTTTGAATGCGCTATAGAAATCCTTGGCCAGAAGATAGGCTTTTGAAGAAACATGCACCAACCTGTTTAGGTTGACTGTGTGTTTTCTGTATCTATTGATGGCTGTATCATTGCAGGCTAGTCTGGCAGTCAAATAAAGTAGATTAGAACTTCGTAAACATTTATTCATAATGTGCATCTGATATCTGGAGACAACTCAGTTCACCAACAGGAGAATTTCTCCACAGATTTTTCAAATTGTACCATCTAGTACTGCTGTAATTTGGGTATATTGGAATATAAGAGACTAAATTCTTCCCTGACTTCCCTTTCTTTTTGACTCCATTATGGTGGAATCGAGAATAAATCAGGCATAATTTGGCCCAGGGGGACACCAGCTTGCTGAAAGGGTGAACAGAACTGACATATTATTACCAGTGTCTGCTTTTAGTAATTTAAATATTTCTAAGAAATAGTAAATCAGTTATTGTTTACAATTGATTTGCACTGATAAAAGGCAGGAAGTGAGAGGAATGGATAGAGACAGGCATACTGTGAACAGGTAGTGTGGTATCTTTCCTATGTATCTTTGTAAATTAAGTGGGTAGAAGAAATGATCAAAAATGCAACTTTTTTTATAGAGCTACAGCATGGGATGACACTATGAGCACATCTCCCCTTTTCCTCCTCCCAAGTACCTTCGCTGGCTCTGCCTTTCTGTAACTAAGGCTATGTTTCTACTAGAGAGATTACAACGGCACAGGTGTACTGATGCAGCTGCGCCACTGTAAATTCTCTAGTATGACTGCTCTAAGCCGACGGGCGAGAGCTCTCCTGTAGACATAATTAATCCACGCCCTACAAGCGGCAGTAGCTATGTTGGTGGGAGAAGCTCTCCCAGCAACATAGTGCTGTCCACACCGGCACTTAGATCGGTGTGACTTATGTTGCTCACGGGGTGGAACATTCACACCCCTGAGTGACATAGGTTATACTGACATAAGTGACTATACCACTGTAGCTGTGTCACCATAGCTTCGCTGGCGTAACCATGCAGAGTAGCTGCAACCTACATGGCTGGAAGAGATTTCCCCATGTGTTTAGGAACACCATCTCCCTGAATGATGCTCGGCCAACCTAGCCTTCAGTGGAGAATGAGCTTAATCCAAAGCCTTTGCTTTCAAAGGTCTAACCAACTCTGCAGCTGTTTATGTTGCAATTCTGATCTCCTGCTAACACTACACTCTGCCCACTTTCTCCTCCTTTGGCTTGGTATACACATAAGTTAGGTCGGCATAGCTATGTCATTTAGGGCGGTGAGAAATCCATACCCCCTGACTGACATAGCTATGCCAGTCTAACCCCCAATGTAGATGCAGCTATGTTGACCGAAAAATGCTTCTGTTGATGTAATTGCCATCCTTTCGGGACGTGGTGTTCCTCTACTGACAGAAAAGCCCTTTCCCTTAGTGTAGGCTGTATTTACACTGTGGGGTTATGCTGGCATAGCTGTGGCAATATAGCTATGCTGGTATAATGGTCATAGTGTAGAAATACTCTTTGTTTTCTCCCACTTGAGACTGTAGGCAGGATTTGCAGCAGGCATAAGGCATTGCAGCTCTGGTGAAGTCACTGACTATGCTGATTTTTACCAGCTGGGGATCTGGCCATCTGTGCCATTTTTTTCATGCAGCACCTTATGGGCCAGATCTCATCCCTGAACATAGTAGCCTTAATTTTAATTAAAATACTAAGATTTATTTCCCTTTATTATTTAGTCCATACCACAAATTTGGGTTTATCAAACCAGTTATCAGTGTTAAGTACTGTTCCCACATTTAGTTCTTTTCTGGATATATTATCTGAGTAATTTAGCTTAATGATAAATATTTTCCAAAGTATATTTAATCACATCTCGCTGTTCTAGTTTGTGCAATAGTCATGAAATTTCTGTTCTAGATAATTTAATGGAAACACTATCAAAATTACTGGGTAGTAAAGCGAATCTCAATCCTGTGTTCCTTATTTGATTGCTTTATGGGTATTGCATTGTCCCTTAGTTTTACTTGCTTCCATCTTGGCTTTCAAGCAGTAGCAAGGAGTAATCATCATCTCTGTGAACTGATTTAATAGTGGTCCCCGCTACATATTAAATGTGAATTGCCCATTTTCTTTAAAGTGCTGTCAGGGTAATAAAAGTGACTGTTTGTAAATATGGCACCTTCTTGCTCAATGGATCTGCTCCCTGGTTGGGTGCGGAGTCATGCCTGCTTATTTTAGGGACAGAAAGTAAGCTGTTACCCCGGAAGAGCAGCACAGCTAAGTGAGTCCTGGACTATGTTTTGATTCACACATCATCAACAGAATTGTTAACTAAAGCCCAGATCTTCAGAGAGATTTAGGTACCTAACTCCCATGGGAGCTAGGCACCTAAATACATCTGAGGATCTAGGTCTACGTTCCATTTATAGAACCTTTATTCTTGTTGAGGTCAGCAACAACCATCCCCCCTCATCCCTTGTTTAGACTCATGATTACTTCTCTTGATTGTTAAGAATCACATGTCCTCTTGTTTTTAATCACCTATCTCCCTCACACCAGCCCTCTTGCTTGTCTGATCCACCTGTTGTGTCTTGTCTTTTAGATTGTAAGCTGTTTGGGGCAGGGATTGTCATTTACTCTGTATAAATACCATGCCTAAAGCAACAGGGCCCAGACCTGGCTGACCTCTAGGCATGGTCACATAGTCAAAACAAACAACCACCATTCCCAAAAAATCCAAACCAAAACTCTGCCTCCATACTTCCCACTCTTCCCTTGAGGAGTCAGAGACAATAAATATGGGACCCCATTTTAATGTCATTTTTCAGATTATAACTGCCCTTTAAAATCAACATGGTTCTTTCTGAATTTACCCCCATCTATCACAACTGTTGCCTCATTAAAGTGAAAATGATTAAATCACCAAAATTCAGCACTGCTAGATTGATTTGGTGGCATTCTGATAAATTTAACTGGAACACAATCGTGTTGGTTCAAGTTAAGTGAGTGGGTTTTCAGAATCATTTATTTTTATTCTTCTTTGTCAGTCAGGGCAATTTATTCTGAAATCATTGTCATAAGAGACAGCGTGAACAGGGTCACCCTGGAGTATGGAGCCGTCACTCACATCTATCAGTCACAATTCTAAGCATGTTTAAGCTTGCTTGGGAAGGGAGAAGTTCATTCCCCTGCTCAAGATTTATCTGATTCTTAATACAGAGGCACTTTAAATTGCAAATGGTGCATAGATTCGCAGCTTGTATCTGATTAATCTTTTCACAGTCCTATAGTGGTGGTGTGGCAATTTCAGAGAAGAATGACCTATGAGAGGGCTCAGTCTGTGAGGAAGGACGCAAGTCATTCAGGGTGTTTGCATTCACTCCAGCATTTGTTTGGAGGTGGGACAGGAGTATTTGGTCAAAGTGGTAGCAAATGTCACCGATAGGATGGCTGTACTTCTGTTGTCAGTGGAAAAGAGGAGCTCCTTCACCAGAGGAACAAGTGCTATGTTTATACCACGTCCTGACACATGAGTGAGAGTGATCAAAGACCATTGGAAACTGACCTGCGGCACTGGAGACTGTTCCTTGCTTGAGTAGATGTCCTAGAAAAAGGAGGCTAGACGCTACCATGTTTGAAGTCTCAAGTACTGAATGATGATTTCCTTAGTATGGATTTGACTATTGCATACTTTTTGAGTGAGTGATAAACTTGCCTTAACAGAGATTGTCAACATCTTCTTTTATAATAGCTGTTTTATTAATTTAGATGGAATAAATAGTCCCAAAGATGTAATCCAGTCACTGTCCAACATTAAACAGTTTTAAACAAGGTTTGGGGTTTGATATACACAGATATCAGCCTGGCAAACACATCATTTAAAAGTTTTCTATCTTTTTATTAAAGATACAAAAAAGAAGGAAAAACAGTTGAAGAATTTGAAATGTAAAGTGTTAACTAAGGCTATAATTTTAACATCTTTTGTTCCCTTTCTCTTTAAGTGGAGAGAGTATTTTAGAAAGAAAAACCTCCTTGTTTGACAGTCTTTTAAATGGTAGCAAAGATGGCTGTTGTTGTTATAACATCCGTTATTCTGACATTTTAGGAACTTTAATCTACTTCTTACAGTTAAACTCACAATTATGGTACATTTCTAGGCCCAATTATCACACGAGAACCTGATTTTCTTTCATTTCTTACCGCCCAGGGCACATGCCCTGTCACAGGTGCATAGGACTGGTTGTTATCCATGCTTCCATGACTACTACACTTGTGAATGAACGGAATAACTTGAAAGGAGGATGTTGTGCTTCTAGTTCTGTTTTCAGCTTATTCTTAGTGACATCTGAAGCCATTCCAGGTTCGGATGATCTCTGTAAAATACGATAGTTCCTTCCAGCAGAAGGTTGTGTGTTCAGGAATTGAGTGAAGGCAGTCTGGATTTACACAGAAAAACTCTGAGGTGTGTGCCTTAGATACCTTTATGGTGGTGAAGATGTAGTTTGTTTCTGTCTCCTTCACAGCAGTGGCATAGATGTGTAGAACTCTTTGTGTCTGAGTCTGTATTAAACTGCTTTCTCTGCCACTGAGCATAATTTTCTTCCCTTCTGCTCTTCTATTGCATGTTGTCTGAATTTCTCAGTGATCTGTATGGGCGGGTGGAGGGTACGGGGGAAAGGACACTTTAGTGTTCTACAGTCTATAGTAGTGGTCAGAGAGTAGTTGTAGTGCTTCACTAATTCTACTACTCATTGGCCGGGTAGAGTATTCCATAAGTAAGTTTGGGAATTTGGCAAGATCCACAATTTTTTGGCAGGGGACATGGAATATAGTGATTATTTCATGTAAAAGAGAGAATTTTTATTTCCAGCTTGGAGAAGAAAGTGATCTGACCAGGATAGGGAGATGGTTCATGCATTTCTTATGTCCACACGTAACCTATTTATAATACAGTAATTTTTTCTGCTTATTTCAATTTAAAATTCTTGACATCAATTCTCTTTAAACACATTGAAAATATCCTCCAGTGTCCCTTTTTCCTCTCTGATTTTGATGGGAACATTGTAGAGAAATAAATGATGTGACACAGCATGTGCAGTCCATGATGACTTTGCCATTCTAGTCATATATCATCATGCAGGAAGTGTGATGGACCTTATGTGAGGACTAGGACAGAGCCGACATCTATTGTTGATAAGCAGGCGTTTCCTATTAAAAGAAAAAACAGAACCAGCTGCCTCAGCTGTAGGCAGACTATAAAAATCTACCGTATGTAACTATAGGGCTGTTTGCATAATTACCAGGATTTATGTAATAAAGAGACTTTTATCCACATTGGTGATGTAGTAAGGGGAATAAATAAACCTAGTGCCTGCTGCCATTAAGGTGTTCAAGCTATCAGGTATCTGTTTCATTATTACTGTTATTTATTAGGTAGATTTTTTAAACAATTTGTTTTCATCTGTTTCCTCCAGCCCCAGTGGTTTGTGATCCCTTGTTATGATGTGATGAGGGTCAGCTGTGCAACTGAGCAACGTGGTAATAAACGAGAACACACAGATGATGAACTGCCTGCTCTCCTCCATCTTTTAGTCACAGATTGACTCCAGGACATGCAAGGACTGCCAAGTAGTTAACCTGTAGAAAAAGAGTGCAGCTGCAATGAACGAGCTGTCTTTTTAGTGAAAACATCTTAATGCCTCCTTAATTACACCCCAGAAGGGTACACGCTTTTTAGTAACCAACAATGTCCACATGGAGATGGCAATTCAAATTGAACTTTGCAAAGCTGAATAATGAACAGATATATAACCCTATTGCTATACTTCTTGAAAAGTCATAAGGGGGGAATATGGGAGTCAATCAAGGAATTAAGGTCTAAAGAGTCTTATATTATTCTATTTCCTTTCCTCCCTGCCCCATTCAGTCTGATATGCAGTATAACAATTCTCTCTCTGCTGAACAGATTCTTAAGGGCTTGTCTACATGGAAAAATTTTAACAGTTATAAAGGTGTAATTATATAGGCACGATACCCGCGTGGACACTCTTATTCTGGTGTAAATTCACAGCTTAGGTTATACTGAAAAGACTTTCTTGTGTAGACAAGGCTGAAGGTAAATGATTAAATTTTCAACTCCGAAATGAGGACGTAAAGAGAGTGGCATGCTGGGTTTTCAGTGGAGACAGACTTGCAATGTCATTGTTTCAATACAGCTAATATTCACTGTAGGTTGCTATTATATGAAAAAGGAATGGCATTGTGAATAGGAGAAACAAGCCAGTATATAAAAAGCTATATATTTTTAAAAGGTAATCATGCTCCCAACCCTGAGGGTGGGTTTGTTAGAAATTTTCAAGTAACAAAACTTCTTCAAAAACTCTAAGTTCATTGTTCAAATGGCGTCTCTTGATTTATTTTTTTTAAACCACTAGAGCAATTGCATGAATCTAGCTGAGATAGTGAAATTTGTTACCATCAGAGAGCTGTTAAGTGGTTTTAGAACTGAGGCTGTAGGTGATGTCTCTTTTCACACCCTTGGAAATCAAGTGACTCCATTAAAGTCCATGGAGTTCTGCTGCTATAACACTGGTATGTGAAAAAACTAGGCTTCGAGCTTGTGGTCAAGGGTTAATGCAGTTGTTTATATTACAAGACCACCATGTCAGCTGCTGCTAATTGCCATTTTACCTGTTAGTAATCTTAGTGGGGAGTCCAAGGGCTGAATGGCATGGTGGGTTTGATTGTTATTACTCCTGTATCTGTTCCCTGTACAGAGGACTATGGCTTTTACTTTAGCACACTTCATTAGAATTAGACTAACATGGATTGTAAAAGTTTTGGGGCAGGCGCCGTCTTTTTGTTCTGGGTTTGTATCTAGATTAGCACAGAATGGAAGCAGTCTTTGATCAGGGCTCCTACCTTGCTAGTGTAGTATAAATTGCAAAAATAAAAAGGAAACATATTTATTCAAATTAAATCTTTGCCACACCAAGATAATGGCTTGAGTGACTGTATCTGGGTTTGAATGGGTGAAAGAAATCAAGGAAATTTTTATTTCAAGTTTTGCTGTTGAGCTAAATTTAGTGGGAAAATTTCAATGCACCTATCACTGTGGTATCTAAGCACTGATCAGATACTACAAACCAAAATCTGTACTCCTTGAATAAATGTGGAAATGAATTAATGTTTTAAAACTAAAGTTGACAGGAGGACAACCATTCCATTTGGTGGCAATTTTTGAGATTTTGAAACTTGGTTTCATTCCTCATTGCAATGAAAACCAAACCTTCAGAGCATTTTCACAAAATGTACATGTGTATGCATTATCACATACACTTTGTAGCCTGGTGGTTAGGGTACTGTGCGGAAATTTGGGAGACTCCAGTTCAAGTCTCTGCTCCTACGTCATTCAGCACTGAGGTTTTCATTGTTGGGGGATTTTTCTTTTTTGGACCCAAGCAATATATGATGGACTGGGAGGGACCTGAGGGGAGGGTGCAGGCCGCCTGCAGAATTGGTGCTGGCTTCTTCCTGGCTTATCTTTTCAGGGATGGGTTTGGGTTGCCCTCCAACTTTTGAAAAATTGGCCCTAAGTGAAGAAATAAGCTGGAAAAAGGCAATTCTCCATCAGTGCTTATCAGTGCTTATCCCTGCACAGAATTCTCAATTCTGTTCTTCTGGCCTAAGACATTTTTGAAATATTAGGTGATGCTGGTTGAATGGTTCTATTAAAATAATAAAATCCAAACCCACTCTGCATTCAGTCCTTCTTGCTGGTGGGATTGGAAGTGGTACAATTTCTACCAGATGTAGCCTGTGTGTTTGTCCACGTTGGAAACTAACTGGCAGAGAGAGAGAGAGAGAGTGACAGGATTAAGGGGAGCAGGTGATTCCAATTAGCCCATGCTCTGGCACCTGGGGAGGAGACAGGTAATTAAGGATTAGACCCAGCTGGAGAGAACTAGATTGTGTAGTTCCTATAAGGGAAGGACTGCAGGGCCTATAGGGGAGGACTAAGAAAGGAGAGATGCAGTAAGGAGCTTATACTTTGGGAATGGCCCTTAAGGAAGAAGGCAACGGGGGGAAAGGGTTCGAGGTGGCTGCCAGAAAGGCTATGAGCCACCCTGAGAAAGCTCCTCAGCAAAAAAGAGGACTAGAGAGTGAGGCTCCAAGAAAAGTTCCTGCAAGCAGGTAAAGATAGGAAGCAGCTGGAAACATACATGAAAACTTAAAACAGATCTAGATGCTTATTACAAGGATCATGGGCTGGAACACTGAGGAGAGGGCTGGCCTGGGTTCCCCTAACTCCCCCCTGCAGGAGGGGCCATGCAAGCCTCAGGTGAAAAGGGGTAAGGACTACTTAGTCCACATCATGGCTAAAGGTCTGGTACATGGATACCTGCATGGTATGTCGCTGTGCGGCAAGCTTTATGTGAATCTACAGTGCACCAACTTGCAACACAGCAATGTCTTATGTAGAAACTGCTACGGTCTAGTGAAATTTTCACAGTGTAGTTTGGCTTACTATACTTTCAAGAATGCTGTAGCTGTGTCCACATGGGGAATTGCTGCCTGGCAAGCCAGGGCACTGTAGATTCACACCCTGGCTTGTTGCACAGTAAATTGTTGTATAGACAAGCCCTTTGAATTTTAGGTTGTCAGTTGGACTTTTTGTTATCTCAGAAGGGGTGAGGTTCCCAGGGCACATCTACACTGCAATTAAAAACCTGTGGCTGGCCTGTGCCAGCTGACTTGGGCTAAGGGACTGTTTAATTGAGGTGTAGATATCTGGGCATGGGCTGCAGCCCGAACTCTAGGACCCTCCCAACTCACATGGTCCTAGAGGCTGGTCTCCAGCCCAAGCCCAAATGTCTATGCTGCAATTAAATAGCCCCTTAGCCCAAGTCAGCTGGCATGGGCCTGCCATGGATTTTTGCAGTGTCACAAGAAGGAACAGACCACTGAGTAGCTGCCAGCAGGGGGCAACAGAGGCAGAAGGGCTGCCATGAGGGGGCATGTCAGTAGGTGACTGAACCTTCTACACAACTGTAGTGGTTTATATGCTGGTATAACTCCCCATGTGGACACTATATTCCAGAAAATGTGACTTTTTCAGCATAGATGGTTGCCTCTGAAAAGGAGGTCATATATGGTGTATCCATCTCTTTCTACGCTTCTAACCCTAGCAGAAGATCTGTCTTTTTAAGATCGTGAGCGATCCTTTAGTAATCAATCCAGGCCTGAAACCACTTGTGACTGAGAACTGGGACCTAAAGGCTAGGCTGGCCCCATAGCTACAAATGGATTGCTTGTTTGTTAGAGTAGAAATTAACTAATTCAGGTGTATCTTTTAAAAATTTAAAATCTTACTCCTTTGGTTGCGTCCTTCCCAGAATGGGGAAAATATTTTTGCATATTTAGTGGAACGTGGTTACAATGAAGATCCATTAATGCAGTGTAGATTAATATTTAGATAAATAATCTGAATGGAAATCCTCAAAATGATGATGATTAGGACCTCTAGCGAGAGGCCTCTTTGATTATAGCTCTTGTTACATTAAGAAAGACTATCCTGGTAAAGGATATGGGTAACAGGCCAATCCTTTCCTAAGACCTCATCTCTGGTCTGTTACTAGAAATGCAGAAGTCTGCTTTTTTACTTGTCTATTAATTGCCAATGACAGCATGGATGGAGCCCATTGATATCACTGGAATACTTTGATGGTGCAGGAATCTGTTCATGCAGCTCAATTGGTGGACTGGGGCCTAAGGGTCTGATCCAAAGACCATTGACCTCAATGGGAATCTTCAATTGACTTCACTGTGCTTTGGAGCAGGCCCCAGTAGTTGCAGAAAAACATTGATACTGTTTTCACTGCCATTCTCACTGTGAAGATGGATAGTTCTTGTGTAATACTGTAGGAGCAATGCAAGTTTCAGTAATCTTTCTGATGCTTAATTTTGTCTTAAGCGTATTTAATCAAGCAATGTGCAACATGCTAATTAAGTGCATGTGGAGCATTTTGTTTGATGTGCTACTGTTATACTACAGTATAAATAGAAACTTGTAATGTGCATAAACCAAAAAGCAAAGCACCTGCTGCATACAGAACAGGGAACAATCTGACCACTTTCCTTCCTGAAATCAAGTTTAGCAAGCATTGGCTTGATGGCCAATTGGTCACAGGCCATGCGAGAGACCGTGGTGTTCTTGGACATGGTGGATTATCAGGGCACCCTAAGAAACAGAACACCAGCAGATGTTGGCTGCTTATATTCTTTGACCAAGAAATCTCAGGTATTTTTAGACTGGAAATAACTTGGGCTCCTCTGTCTGCATGTAATAATTCTCATCAATAGATCTGATAGTTTTATGCAGATAGTTAAGTATCATTATCACCATTTTGCAGATGAGGAAACTGAGGCACAGAGCGGTGACATGGCTTACCCAAGATCACCAAGTAAGTCTGTGGCAGAGTAAGGAATAGAACCCAGGTCTTTTCACTCCTAATCAGCTTCGCATCCAAGAATGACCACACTGTCTCCCTACATTTTTCATCCCTTCAATTCTTGACCCACTTTCAATACAATGGACGGCAGGAAGGCTACTGAATGTGGCTACTGAATGTGATTCTACCTAATCTTAGGCCATGTCTACACTACAAAAGTAAGTATGTTCACCTAACTTTCATCAGCAATCAGATACCATAGTTATTAAATTGTTTGTGTGTGCACGCTTGGCTTCTTGTGTCTGTGGGGCACATGCTCACCAGGAGCGCTTGTATCAATTGTATTGTCAGTGTGGGGTATTTTGGGACAGCTCCTGAAATCCTGTAACAGTCACCGGAAGCAATGCCACCATATCTGCACTAATACTGTGTTGACCAGATTACATTGCCCATGATTCCACACTGCTCGGGGAAGTGGTGTTACTAAATTGGCATAGAGGCACTTATGTTGGCGGGAGCCAAATTTAAGTGAAGACACTTCCACAACTAGGTTGATCAAGCAGCTTATGTTGACATAACTGTGTAGGATAGACCAGGCCGTTGTCCTTGTTCTTTGGATAAATAGGACTGCAGTTTCTAGGCTGTGAATAGACAAATGTCATAAGCACTAAAGTCACCACCACCACTACAAATAAATGTCATTTTACACTTTAAAAACTCAGCTGAGGGGAATTTCCTTCTCTGTTTTGAACTTCATTATCTTCAATGCTGACCGTGTTCACTTGTAGAATAAGTTACTGTTTTTCGTGAGTAAGGGTATTACAGTCTAGCCCAGGGTTATCTTCTCAGCCCTAGAAACTGGAAGATGAGTGGCCTACCTATGAGTGAAGTCATATGGATGACTTACAAAGCTCAGTCTTCAGCCTCAAGATTCCAGTCCCCTGTTCTTCAGGGCTTCAGTTGTATTTCTTCAGAATAACACAAATTCAGTATATCGGCCATGTCCCTTCCCCCTGGGCTGCCATCTTCTGCAGGGACTTACCTACTCAAAGGATTATAGTCAGAGGCCATTTGCTTGGGAATCAAGGTGAGCCTCTCTGCTCCCTTCTCCTTCATAGCCTCCTGACGGCAGGATTGCACACTACAGACCATCTGCCTGAACGTCACATATAAACTGGCTTCTTTCACCCAGGGACTCCTGCAGGGGCCTATCGACTCCCTGTAGAATTCTCCACCTCAGCAGAGTTACTTGCTGTTTTTAGCTGAACCAGCTTTCATCTGATCCCTGGCCATAGGGCATCATCTATGAGGGAGATGATTGGTCACAAGTAGGGCTAGGCCCAAGTCCCCTTAAAGGGCTAGCCACTCTGTAACACACTCCAATAAGCGAAGGCTAAATTCAGCCCTGATGTAAATGGGTACAGCACTGTTGACATAAGGGCTGGATTTCACAGATGAACGACAGCAGATAAAGTTGACAGACAAAAAGATAGAATGCCAGTGGTGCAACAAACGTTCCGAATCGCTCCACCAACAGCATATACAACACTTATGGCACTACACCACAGCAGTAAAGGAGGCAAAATGAGCTACCTTCTACTCCTCAATGAGGCAGAATCATGGCCAGCAGAGCTATTTCACATATTTCACACTGGCTAATTAACTCAGACACCTGACCCAAGCATCAACCTTTGGAAAGAGCAGTCCACATACTTCTGTGGTAAGGTCAACTAAATGTGGATGGAACTAATAGGGAAAGAAAATTCCACCATAGCCAGATTGTATTATCTGCCCCACCACCCCGACTGAGTTTGGCCCTATCATGTATGCAGAAGCTCAAGAACCCTGAAAAATAATAGTGCCACAACCTGTGAAATGGATTCAATGAAGAACTGTGTCCCCTACTAATGGAAATTGTCAATGCTTCCTTCAGCAAAGCATGCTTACCAAACTCCTTGAAAAATGCAATAGTTCACTTACTGTTCAAAAAGTCAACCCTGAAAATCTTTTCATTTACTGTAGCATTTCTAACTTCCTGTTCATGGGCAAAATAATTGAGAAAAGTGGTAACCACCAAATTACAACAACAGGTGATAGATGAGTGGATAAGGTAATACCTTTTCTTGGACCAGATTGTGTTGGTGAAAGAGGCAAGCTTTCAAGCTACATGGAGCTTTTCTTTAGGTCTGCATACAACAACATGTGATGTCAGCCAACATCCTGGATGCCTTGCAATCAGACTTCATACCAGAGCACAACACAGAGAGCTTTTGTGACCCTCAAAGATTATCATCTCCTCAAGGCTATGGACGGAGCAAAGATCTGCATGCACCTACTGCTGGATTTCTCTATAGCCTTTGACCCAGTGGACCACAAGGTATTACTAATTGCCTACATGACACAGCAGAAGTAGATAATCCAACATTACAATGGCTCCAATCATTCCTCACCAGCAGGACTCAGAGTGGTGATGAAAGACAGCTCCTCATCACCTGCAGCATTGCACAAAGATCCATACTATTCTTGCTTCTTTTCAATATCTACATGGGATGCCATGGGTTTAACTGCTAACAGCATGCCAGTGACATTCATTTATATATCTCATTCATAACAAATGCAACCATTGCTGCTACTAAAATGTCAGAATGCCTATGAGAAATCCAGCTCTTGGATGAAGAGCAATTGGCTCAGGCTGACCCCAGGCAAGACCAACCAACATCTCTTTGGAAAGGGGAAAACTCCTAGAGGAAATGGCCAAAACATTGCCTCCAACTTCTATTGAAGGCATGCAATAAAATATTGGGATCCTGTCTAACTCCTCTTTTAAGCTTGGATGACCAGGTAGCATCAGTTTCCAAAAGGCTTTCACCTCCAGCTTAGTATGAAACTTTGTCCCTTCCTCCCAGATGAGAACCTGGCCATATAGTCCATGTATTTGTCACCTCACTATATGTGAAACTGAATAACCTGATGCAATGGCTCCAGCTGGTACAGAACACGGCTGCCTGCCTTCTTCATGGCTCAGGCCTCTATGCCTTCATGCCTCGTTACATCCCTCCACTGATTCCTAATCAGCTTCTGATTCCATTTTAGGGCCTTGGTCCTAATTTTCAAAGCAAGTAATGGCTCAATCTCCAGCTACATCAGGCTGAATTTTGATCTGTGAGCCACTGCAACAGCTGCACTTCTCTGGGAAAAGTAGATTTCAAAACCCACGATGAAGCAAAGAAGAGCTTGAGACAAAGCATTCTCTATCTATGGAACAATCTTCCAGAAGATATCTGGAAAATAGAGTCTGATCATCTTTAAGAAACATTGCAAGGCCTTCCTCTTTGAGAACCTTTCTAGCATAAGTGATATAATTTGAACACCTTTTATTCCCAAACCTCTACTAACTCATGCCCCCCAGACAGACAGACAGACAAACCCCTATCTCCTGAGCAGAGGTTTCTACCCTGAAAAGGAAAACGCATCAGACTCCATGAAGTTCATAAGGAACTTGTTGTTAATTTTATGAGAGTGGTATTAAGATACTACAGTGATGTACGGCAGTATAAAACTCTCAGAAGATTTAAAATATACACATCCATATGTGCCACTGATATATGTTTAAAGCTACGAAGGGAGAAAAGATGGGGACAGGGAATAGGTGGAGAGCAAAGAGGGACCTCATTAATGATCTGGAGGATGGGGTAGATTGCACCCTCAACAAGTTTGCAGATGACACTAAGCTAGGGGGAGTGGTAGATACCTTGGAAGGTAGGGATAGGATACAGAGTGACCTAGACAAATTGGAGGATTGGGCCAAAAGAAATCTGATGAGGTTCAACAAGAACAAGTTCAGAGTCCTGCACTTAGGATGGAAGAATCCCATGCACAGCTACAGACTGGAGACCGACAGGCTAAGCAGCAGTTCTGCAGAAAAGGACCTGGGGGTTACAGTGGATAAGGAGCTGTATATGAGTAAGCAGTGTGCCCTTGTCAAGAAGGCTAATAGTGTATTGGGCTGCATTAGTAGGAGCATTGCCAGCAGATCAAAGGAAGTGATTATTCCCCTCTATTCAGCATTGGTAAGGCTGCATTTGGAGTATTTTGTCCAGTTTTGGGCCTCCCCCACCACAAAAAGGATGTGGACAAGTTGGAGAGAGTCCAGCAGAGGGCAACAAAAATGACTAGGGGGCTGGAGCACAAGACTTATGAGGAGAGGCTGAGGGAACTAGGCTTGTTTAATCTGCAAAAGAGAGGAATGAGGGGGGATTTGATAGCAGCCTTTAATTACCTGAAAGGGGGCTTCAGGGAAGATGTAGCTAGGCTGTTCTCAATGGTAGTAGATGACAGAACTAGGAACAATGGTTTCAAGTTGCAGTGGGGGAGATCTAGGTTGGATATTAGGACAAGTTTTTTCATTAGGAGGGTGGTGAAGCACTGGAATAGGTTACCTAGGGAGTGGTGGAACCTCCGTCTTTAGAGGTTTTTAAGGTGTGGCTTCACAAAGCCCTGGCTGGGATGATTTAGCTGGGATGATTGTTAGTCCTGCTTTGAGCAGGGGGTTGGACTAGATGACCTCCTGAGGTCCCTTCCAACTGTAATCTTCTCTGATTCTAAATCAGAAAGTCCAGATCCAACCAGGTCTCTTTTTTAGGCTTGGGGGTTATTGGATCCAGGGATTTGTTTTGGGCTCATCTCTATTTAAAGGCAGCAGGAACAGGAAGAAACAAAGCCAACTCATTATATGTTATATTCAGGTTGCAATTTCTGTGCCAGGCTGCCTATTGGCAGTGTCCCTTGAAGCATTATCCAGAAGGCACTTATGTCACAAGTTAAATTTTTTCCCTGATCTTCAGAAGAAAAGCTTCAGGTAGGCTCAGTCAGTAAATGGTATTCATTACTGAACTGCACATTAGATTGGAACTGCTCTGGACAAGCTTCATAAATTATATAGCTAAAACTGAGAGCTGTAGCAAACACTTTGAATTTAATTTGAATGTTGGCAGTCATCAGTGGCTGAAAGATTTCAAGACATCTGAGCTTTAATTCTTTTAATTTTTTTAGGCAAATGAAAGACAGGGAAAGAGGGGCCTAGTGGAACAAAATAAAACACCGGCCTTCTGTAGGCTATTCTGAACAGTTGACACATGAAAATGAATGCAGTATTAATACTATAATCAAGGTGCATAAACATTACAACAGTGCAAGATCACTTTTTTCCTTAGGACTCATTACTTATACAAATCTGCACGGCCATTCTGCAGTGCTTACTCCAGAAATGTTACTTTCCCCTGTTGTGCTTGCTTGCATCCTTTTGCATGCTAATGCAATATTCTATTTCTAACCTGACTGTAATAGATTAGTGAATACATGAGGCTATCTTTTCTCTGCTAATGTGATTCCAGCCATGCAGAGAACCTGAAGTTTGGTTTAAGCAGGCCAACTCCTGAGCATTTTTCATATAAAATTCAATTTAAATAATTTCTAATTTATGTGTCTACTCTGTTTTCTTTCTTAAAGCTTTAATGAAGTTTTCTCTCTTGCAGGAATACTTGGAAGTTTGCATCTTTTGGAGTGTGGGGAGAGGGAAGAAACCTGCTGTTTGGCTTAGTCAGCTAATTGTTTCTATGTTTGCATATCTCCCTTTGAAGATGAGCTGTAGTTTTAATTACTGTATGAAAGATTTGTCTTGATTGGCTGGGGAAGCTTCAATGCCTGTTAAAGTGCTTAAAATGGAGAATTCTAAAGTTATTTTGTTTTTTGGCTTCCGTTGCTTGTATATCTGCACAGCTGAAGCAGAGGTACAAAAGGAGAGGCAGGAGGAGATTACGGTACATCCTGAACCCTTGACAAAGAAGCATGTGTGCCGTGCCTTTACTGAATTGTCAATTCCCTTGTTCCTGAACACCAGATGGTGTGTGGTGCTGCAAAATGCTTAATGGACTGGGTGGTCAGATAAGCATACTGATATGAACAGGTAGCCTCCTGTTCTAGTTTAAGGGGCAAAAAACAACAACAAAAATATCAGTGGATAACCCTTTTAATTTATAAAGCATGCTGCACTTGTACAGAAGCAGTTAAAATATTTAGGTTCCATCTACACAATAGCTTTAACCTTCTCCATTTTGTAGCGTACCTAAGATATTAATTGAGTCCCCTAACTGTGCTAAAGCCTTGGATGCGACATGAGGCTTTTTGTGGTTTATGGACATGGTTAAAACATCATTAGGTCCCTTTTGCAATATGGAATGGAACTGTGTTGAAACCAGGTCCCTTTATGTTACTGAAGCTGCAGATCCATATTTAGGTGTGTAAATGGGAGATAAGCTGTTCTGAAAAATCTTGCCTCTAGTTCATAATGGGCATTGGTGGCAGATGTAAGAAATTCAGGGCCTGGATCGCTTTCCTATTTAAGTTAATAGTAAAACTTCCATTGACTTCAGCAAGAGTCCCCTGTAGTCTAAACACCAGGGCATCCAACTTCATGTTTTATAGTTAAAATGGTCACTTTATAGATTACATAGGGTATGTATCTAGAGAAGGTGAATTAATTTGCTATAGGCTAGACTTACGATGAGATATAATGGCTTACTTGTATGAGGACCTGGAATATAAATGCTATCCTTCAATTGCACTGTACTATATAAGCGGATTCACCTCATTCACAAAATGTTTTGTCTATTTCTGTTGTCCACCTCACTGATATCTGGGTGTTAGGGACATTCCAGAAAAGTTTACTGTACAGCTGAAGCCAAACACAGAAAAATTTAGCCCCAAAAGAGACCTTTTGTAAAGTTATGAGCAAATATAATCCATACTTTTATTTGAAACTGTCCTGCAAATTTAACTAGAGCCTTCGCTACCAAGCGAACGATAGACTCAACAATATCCTGTTTAGTCGCTATCTACAACAGTGGCCCAGCGGTACTGTAACATGTATAGTGCCTTGGCCATGTGGAGAGAGAATGCTATGTTAAGGAGCAATGGTTGAAATCCGGGTCCAATTGATGTTAATGGGAGTTTTGAAATTGACTTCAATGGGGTAGAGATCTTATCCAATGTTTTGACCAGGATATCTAGAGGGTTTAAATGCTGTTCACTCCCATGTTTATAACATTTTATTTTTATGTATTTGGATTTCTACAATTATAAAGTGATGCCTCTCCAGAGCTCTAAGTGACCAGACACACATTACAGAAACAAATAGAATTAAACGGTGGCTTACCCCTTACCAGCAGAGCTGAGCATCTGACAAAACATAAGACAAAACTCTCCTCCCCTATGTAGTTCTAACTCCTATCGAACCTCAGTCCCAGTCCATGAAAAAACACATACCTTGCAGCATGCTGTGAAGGCCAACAGACCCAGGCTATTTCAGTCTAGGGGGAGGATCTTGTTCTGGAGCTGAAGGTCTTTCCTAGAATATCCCAATGACCTCTCTCTTACAGTGAGGGTGATCCCACTCAAGTACCTGCACTGATTGCAGTTGTGGCGGTGTGGCAATAAGAACTTTTATGTTCACACAAGCAAGGGGAAAAAAATTACATCAGAGCAAAATGTTTCACAATTTGTGTTTAACCACATTTTTTGCAGTGTCAATGCCCCTTGACAGTGGAAAAGTTGAACACTATATGTCGGCAACAAACCAGGTTTTAAGGTAAAGTGGCCTATTCACATGTTAATTTAGGAAGAGAAAACATGAAGAAAATATGTAGAGCCACTGATTTAAAAACAAATAGTGTGTATTCTACTTTGTGTGTATACTCTCTGGCCATACAGTGTGTTGAAAATGGTTTTGCCCTGTCTACACTAGTGAATAAACAGTTTTTAACCCACAGCCCATATTGGGGCAGGGTTATCTTCCTAGTATGGACAGGCTCTAGAGATCAGCTTGCTGCCTGTCTGCTAAGTGAGATAAAGTTTACAATCTTGGGGACAGACCCTCACTGGTATAAATCAGTGCAACTCTGATTTCAATGGAGCTATGTTGGTTTACACCAGCTAAGGATCTCTCCCTGATCTTTTGCTGAAAACCCTGAATGGGCTAGGAGCAAGTATCTAAAAGGTGGCTTGGCTCTGCCCGTCTCCATACAGCAGCATTCCACAGAAACCGTATGGTAAATAGAGCTCGGATTCAAACCAGCAGCAAGGCACTGGTGGTGGAAACCCTGATTGTGAAACTTGCTCCTACCCAGAGCTCAAGATGAGCC
The DNA here is from genome assembly GCA_007922155.1 of Mesoclemmys tuberculata. Classification (NCBI taxonomy): domain Eukaryota; kingdom Metazoa; phylum Chordata; order Testudines; family Chelidae; genus Mesoclemmys; species Mesoclemmys tuberculata. Next base: position 9,249,365 of record ML675624.1, on the reverse strand, counting down.
ATGTCTTACAGCCTTCACACTGTAGAACAAACCTTTTTCTTTTGACAGGATTTCCTTAACAGACAACAGTTACAAAGCAGCCCAACGTTCAGCTGGACTCTGAAATAAGTGGCTTGAGGAGATCTGACTCCGTCTCCTGAAGGATTACTGGTGCCCATTTTGAATCTATGTAATGAGTGCTCACATAATATGGAGATGCATTTCATGTAATAATAAGGTGGTTTTGTAGCGAGAGCAGGGGTCAGAAAATCAAGATGGCTGGGTTCCCTTCCCATACCTGCCATTGGTTCCCTATGTGACTTTCTATGCTTAAATCACTTGACATCTTTTCACTAGCTGTAAATGGGTATAATGATGTGCATTTCTGGAGGTGCAAAGTATTTCCTCTCCTGCTCATGATGACTTCTTTTCCCATGAAATGCTTTAAAAATTATTACAATATGACATTGTGATAATAAAGTGCAGAAATATAATACTAATTCTCAAGCCCCACACTGTTTAAAGGCCTTTTCCTGAATGTTACCATTGACTTCAAAAGGAACAGAATGAACCTTTACTTTTGCACAAGTGGACAGAGAGGAAATTGAACAAAATTTGAAATAAGATTGGTCAAGGATTGCACATACATTGTGACGCACTGTATAACTTTCATTCATCCATTCACTTTGCAATAAATTCTAGTTAGGAAAAATACTTAATACTGGAATATTTATTCACACCTATTAGTCCCGTCAGTGATTTTTATAGCTTAATTATTAGTGTCATAATTAAGGGTATTTCTTTATATTGACAAACTCTGATTTTCAAATTGCATTTAAATGATGAATCACAGAAGAATTTTGGAACTCTCATATTATCATAAATAATTAAATACTTTATTTCACTGTTTTAACTGGTTATCTTTTTCTAAGAAATAGTATTTTTCAGAATATGTTCTCTGTCAATACTCTTCCAAGTGGGATTTTCCTGTAACACTGCCTTGGCTAAGAAGAAAGTAGAATTTTTTCTCTATTTTTTTAATTTCTCCTTTTCTTCTTCAGTCTTTCCTTTTCTGAAACAGGGATGGTCTTGGTTTACTTGATCCTGCCACATCACGGGGGATGCCCTACATTTCTATGATTCTATGTATATAATGGTTTTGCAAAAAGTAAGACTAAAAGTTTCACAATCTCAGTGAGCACTTTTCACTTAACTAAGGCAGATGAATCTGTTGTGCCAGATTCTAATTTGATTGGCAGTGGAACAGGAAATATTTTGAGCTGTACAGTGATGCATACCATACATCTGATACGAGAATATGGGCTTGAGAGTCTAGATTTATTACTGGGTGATATTCAATAAAACATGTCAGGGTGGATTTATATTTTAAGTGGTGATATATGAACACTAGGACTGGGTTTTGTAGCTATTTTATGAAATACAGTGATTTGAAAGAATATTAAAAAGTTAATGTAGTTAACATTTCTCTCAGTCAGTTTATGACATCTCAAGATATAAATGCAATTTTAATAGAATGACATCTCATAAAAACTGAAGTAATCTTTCTTGATTTTCAGATTCAGAAATGAGAGCTGACAATTTTTGGAATGTCAAAAGCAGCTGAGTTAGTTCAGATTGAGAGCGTTCTTTCTGTGATTTTTCTTTTTCTTTTTGTAGGCATGAGAAGGCAAAAGGTCACTGGAAGGACAATATTCTTCTCGAGGAGTGAGAGCTAATATTTTTGCTAATGAGGAAATTCTGCTTATGTCTAGATCTTTGCATATGAAATGCCGGCTTTTGAGTTTACTACATTCTAAACGAATCTCTAGTTGGACAGTGTATAGGCAAGTAGGCTATATGAGGAGGGTGCATTGTTGCTCTGTTTGGGGAGGAAATCAGAAAAACAATATTGGAATCCAAGAGAATTAAGCGGTACAGACTATTCCTTCTGACTGTCATCTTTCTATCTGGTAGTTCTAGCTTGAGTCTGGATGATGTCCTAGGGTTCTGTCATATGGCTAAGGTTAAGGTTTTGTCATGGCTGTTTTTAGAAAAAGTCACGGACAAATCACGGGCAGTAAACAAAAATTCATGGAAAATTCACCTGTCCTTGACTTTTTACTAAAAGTAACCATGACAAAATGGGGCTAACGGGGATGGGAGCTCAAGCCCTGCTGCATGAGAGGAATGGAGGGGGGTGGAGTCCAGCACACCTGTCCTAGGGCTCAGAGTTCCACCATGAGGGTTACCTGCTCCCATGGCAACTCGGCGCTGTGGGGCCCCCCACCTGGGATCTTCAGGGACCGACTGAGCTCCAGGCTTCCCCCAGCAACAGGGTGCTGTGTGTCTCAGAGCCTTGGGGTCTCCTGTTGCCCATTGGGCCTGGGAGATGCAGGGTCCCCTCGCTGCCCATGGTGGCTTGGAGCTGCAGGGTCCCAGCTCAGAGCTCTGGGCTCCCCCCGTAATGGCTAAGACCTCTGAGTTCCCCACGCCAGCAGAAAGCTGCGGGGTTCAAGCTTGGAGCACCAGGCTCCCCCCCATGTCAGGTAGGAATTCTGGGTCCCTCCACCCCATCGGCTCTGAGCCACGGGACCCCGGTTGCCTCCTGGTGGGGGCTCCAAACTGTGGGCCTGGGGGTTGGAGCTCTGGGGTTGCTACTGCTGGGGCTCTGAGCCATGGGGTCCCTACTGCCTGGGCTGACAGCAATGGGGCCCTCAGTGGCAGCTCAGAACTGGGGGTCCTCACAGCCTGTGAGAGGGGCTGTCCCCGAGAGCTCCACAGCCCTCAGAAGCTGACAGCTTCCACCTACATTACAGAGCGGAAGCTGAAAAAGATAATTTCATGGCGGCCTCTGGAATCACAGAATCCATGACAGAGTCTTATCCTTACATATGGTCAATGATCAACCACCCTTAGGCTTCAGGCTCTGTAGCTGTCACTTCTCTTGGGCCGAGACCCAGGCCTCTCTCCCTCCTCACTGGGGTTTTTCCAGGCTGCACCGTTCCCTGCCTACACTGCAATATCCCCAGCAAGCCAGACTGCCTGAACAGGCCAGTATCTGCTCTTGGCTTTTTCTTCAAAGGCTGTGAACAATGTAATTGCCAGCTATTATAAGTTTCCACACCATCCTTTCTAAGCAAGCATATTTATTCTTGAGGTGAGTGATTCTGTGCCTACCCCACACAAGGCCTGGAAGGGTGAAGATGGCCAATTAAGCTGCCTAGGCTGCACCTGGAGAAGGAGACAGGGAGCAGGGATTTAATTAGAAGAGGGCCAGCTGGGCAGGAAGAGGCAGGACCTATATAAGCCAGGAAGCTGGCAACAGAAGGGAATGGAGGGAAGAAGTCTTCAGTCACTGCATGGAGTTGGCAGGTTTGTGAGCTCATAGAGGTGGGAAGTCAAGAAGGTAGGACAAAGCTCAGGGAAAAGCAGCAAGGACAGTGCAGGCCATAATTGCAGATAGGAGGTTCTGATCTCAAACCTCTCCTGCCAGCCACTGGCACAGGCCAGGCAGAGGACAGCAGACTGCCAGGGACTAAGAAGTGCAAGGGGTGATCAGACAAATTCACTCAGGTTGCAATACCTCTAGAGAGGTAGCAGGGCCTGGAAAGAGGATCTCATATACCAGTTCAAACTGGATTCTGCCTGGGAGTCCTAGAAAGACTTTGTTACACCACCCCCAGGGGGGGACGACACAGTGACTGGGCTGGAGAGTTGAGTCATGAAGAGGAGGCTGCAGTTTTTGTGGCAAGAGGGGTCCACGAGGCAAGAAGATGACAGCAAAGACACCATGTGGGGGCAGAAGGGCACAGCATCTGGCAGAGCTAATGGTCAGCATGGCCAGGAGGCTCTGGCCCATGTTAATCTATAAACTTAATGCAGTAAGATCTCCCAAAGATTTGCAGAAAATGACAAAATCTATCACAGTTGGAACAAAATGTTTTGAAACCCAGTCAAAATGTTTTGTTTAGAAATGGCTGAAATGAACTGTTTTGACTTTTTTTGGGGGGGGGAAAAGATCCATTTTTTAGCTGAAATTTTTCACAGAATTCGATCCTAATTTGTGAATACTTTGGGTACTCCCCAAATGTATTTTTTGGCAAATTTTTACTATTCATTGAGAAAACTTTGCCTACTTCTACATACATTAGCTAACAAGACAGAATGGTACTGATTGATCTTTTGCCTCTCTGAACTGCATGCAAATCAACCGTGCCTACATAAAGTGAAAGCAAAAGGCTAATATCATCACCTATGGAAAAATTCATTGTCTATTGAAATCAAAGGAAGTCTTTGGATTAGGCCCCTACTATGTACCATGTTCTAAATGTATAATACAAAGTAATTTTGTTTAAAAAAGGAAAAAGCAGTACTGGAAATCTTTTTGACTACAAAGAAACTTTAGCACACACAAGATTAGATTCTACAGTCTTTAGCTGATGGGCATTTTGACACTGTAAGGACTGCTGGATCAAGCCAATCATTCCAATGTAACATATACTTCATTTGTTTAGCATTGCATAACACTAATCCACTCAATATGTTCTTTCTGATGTCTGAAGCATAGAACCTGGCACTCCCACGCTCTGGAAGTGGATTTTTTTCTGAGACTACTGCCAATTTACAGTAATTAATATGATAAGGGCAGCATCTGTAGCAGTCCCTAATTCTTTAATCTTAGAGCAGAGATAGAAATGGATTAGTTAGAAATAAATATAGTTTATGGCATTTTTCTCACGAGAACAAGCACTTTAAAAATATTGCATTCTTGTAGCAGGACTGGGCAATGCAATGATGAAGGCAATTTTCCTTTGCCTCAGAGAATTATCCATGCTGGACTGAATGGAAAGAATAGATGCTGATTTATTTTAAATAAGACAGAAATAAAACATTGCCTCCAGGCAATGGAAATAGTTCTGTGAGTTGTTCTCATAGCACCCTGACCTCTGGAAGGAAGAAGGCTATACATTCTAGTGCAGATAAATTTCCTGTACATATAAAATCACTGACTAGGAAAGAAATTAGAACAAGACCAGAAAATGTTGGTCCAGATTCACAGTTTTACTGACTGGGGATGTTGATTTTTAAGATGAGATGTACAGCTGCTCCAAGAGGTGAATGGGAAACTTTGTAAGCACAAGATTAGAAATTTCCTTATTCAAATGAGCTTGCTGGTTGTAAAGATGTGTGGGTTATTTAAATATTTCCTAAAGTTACCAGGAAATTACTTTTCCTTTCAGATAAATGATCTGTTTATTGCTTGAAAATGTTTCTTGGATTATTTTTTTTTTAATGCCAGAGAATTTTAGGCTAGTAAAAGCTGCAAGACAAACACTGGAGATTGAAGTCCTTTATTGGATATGCGTGACATAGTCAGCACTAATACAATCATCCCTATATTAATATGTCTGTATGCCTTAAACCTGACCTGGGGAGTCTTCAGATCTCAGTGAAAAACTAGTCTCTGTGCCCACTGAATCCTTGGCCCTTGCCACTGTGGATGCTAATTGTGTTGATGGTTTCAACTAAGGTGGACAACTGTCCTCTAAGAAATGGATTGAGACTGTCATCTCAGAAAAGTGAACAGTCATCAGACAATGATAACTTCTAGTTGCTGAATGGAATATTAAAAGATGTTCTATGGGTGAAAAGTTCAGGAACTTTTCAGCCATTTCATAAAACCAAGTTTTAAATAGCTATCCTGAAATCCCTATTTAGTGTAGTTCAGTGCTTTAAAAGTTACTTTATTCTATCACACAATTCCTCACAACTTGGTGTATACAGGATTGAGAGAGGGCAGAGTCTGGCTGATTAAAAAGCATTGTGAAGTTGTGAACATTGTGAGTATAATCACTTCATTTTTTGCCCAAAAGATGTGGCTTTCATGTGGGTCCTCAAGGGAAGATTAATGTGGGAGAAAGAATGGAAGTACTATTTAAGGGGGGAGTTTTGGGGGTAAAATAAAGTAAACTCAGTAGAGTACAGGTTTGAGTATGACTATATCAGTCTACTACTGCCAGATTTGGTCTCTGCTACTTGTTCGTGTGTGTGCCTGTGTGTGAGAGGGAGCTCGGGAAAGTCAACAAGAAGTGTGACACTACATAACATCCTCCTGCCAGTGTGGCAATTTCAACCTTCCAGTTTAAATATAGTGGCTAGAAAGTCCCCTTCACAGGACTCGGTTTGAATCCCTTTTACACTCATTCCTAAGATTCATGACCTAGAATTATAGACTCAATCATAGAAGAGTAGGGTTAGAAGGGACCCAGGAGGTCATCTAGTCCAGCCCCCTGCACAAAGCAGAACCAACCCCAACTAAACCATCCCAGCCAGGGCTTTGTCAAGCCTCACCTTAAAAGCTGCTAAGAATGGAAATTCTACCAGCTCCATAGGTAACCCATTCCAGTGCTTCACCACCCTTCTGGTGAAAAAGATTTTCCTAATATCCAACCTAGACCTCCCCCACTGCAACTTGAGACCATTGTTCCTAGTTCTGTCATCTACTACCACTGAGAGCAGCCTAGCTCCATCCTCCCTGGAACCCCCTTTCAGGTAGTTAAGAGCTGCTATCAAATCCCCTCTCATTCTTCTCTTCTGCAGACTAAGGCCCGGTCTACACTTACCTTTGCGATTCGGCGGCAGTCGACGGGAGATATGCAAGTGACGTAAATCACTTGCGTATCTCCCGTCAACTTTGCAGCGTCTCCTCTGCGCGCCGTCCACACTGCACTGCGTTGAAGGGAGCAGCGTTCCCTTCGACGCAGCGCAACGCCACTTACCAGGGCGGTTTTCCTGCGTCGCTTGCTGGATCGACTGAGCGCGTCTATACAGATCGCTCAGTCGATCCAGAGCAATCGATGTGACGGTGGCGAATTTGCCGCCATCAGTGTGGACCCAGCCTAAATAAACTTATTTCCCTCAGCTTCTCCTCATAAGTTATGTGATCCAGCCCCCTAATCATTTTTTTTTGCCCTCCGCTGGACTCTTTCCAATTTGTCCACATCCTTTCTGTAGTGGGGGGGCCCGAAACTGGACACAGTACTCCAGATGATACCTCACCAGTGCAAAATAGAAGGGGATAATCACTTTCCTTGCTCTGCTGGCAGTGCTCCTACTAATGCAGTCCAATATGTTGTTAGCCTTCTTAGCAGTAAGGACAAACTGTTGACTCGTATCCAGCTTCTTGTCCACTGTAACCCCCAGGTCCTTTTCTGCTGAACTCCTGCCTAGCCAGTTGGTCCCCAGTCTGTAGCAGTGCATGGGATTCTTCAATCCTAAGTGTGGGACTCTGCACTTGTCCTTGTTGAATCTAATCAGATTTCTTTTGGCCCAATCCTCTAGTTTGTCTAAGTCACTCTGTATCTTATCCTTGCCCCACAGCATATCTATCACTCCCTCCAGTTTAGTGTCATCTTCAAACTTGCTGAGAGTGCAATCCACCCCGTCCTCCAGATCATTAATGAAGACGTTGAACAAAACCAGTCCCAGCACCGACCCCTGGGGCTCTCCATTTGTTATTGGCTGCCAACTAGACATCAAGCCATTGATCACTACCTGTTGAGCCCAATGATCTAGCCAGTTTTATATCCATCTTATAGTCCATTCATCCAACCCATACTTCTTTAACTTGCTGATAAGAATACCGTGGGAGACCGTATCAAAAGCTTTGCTGAAGGCTAAATTAATCCATTTAAGTTCTGTATTCTACAGTTGGCCTGGGTTGGAAAAGTCCAGGGGTTGTAGCAGGTCCGTGCTGCCAGGGCTGTTCTGGCTGCTCTATTACCTAACGCTGTTGGAGTAATTTCAGTTTTGATTGCTGGAGTGCCCTGGTTAGGCTGCTGCTGTCTCTGTGGCTTCAGTTTAGCTTTGCTGCCACTGTGTGCCCTCCATCCCCTTGAAGGTGCCGCCACCATTCTGAGCTGTCCACCACCTTGGAGAAACTATTGATGTTGCCATTCTGCACTGTTGTTTTGGAGCTGCTGCTCTGCAGCATCTGTTGCTACCAAACTACTGCTGCTGCCTTGAAGCTGCCACCACTCTGCACTGTCCATAGTTCAGCAATCTCAGCTCAACTCTTAAGAAGGGATCAGTGGTATCTAGAACCCTTGATAGAATCCACATCGCCCCTCTTTCTCTCTCTCTCTTCCTCATGTAACTCTGCCCAGGCTCCCTTTCATCGAATCTTAGAAATATATGGCTGGAAGGGACCTCAAGAAGTCAAGTCCTGCCTCCTGAGCGAAGGCAGGACCAAATGAACCTAGACTATCCTTGGCAAGTGTTTGTCCAGTCTGTTCTTAAAAACCTCCAATGATGAGGATTCTACAACCTCCCTTGGAAGCCTGTTCCAGAGGTTAATGACCTTTATAGAAAAAAAAGATAACTAATATCTAATGTAAATCTCTGTGCTATAGATTAAGCCTATTACTTCTTGTCTTATCTTCAGTGGACATGGAATACAATTGAGCATAGTTCTCTTTATAATGGCCTGAAATGATATTTGAAGACTCTTACCAGTTCCCCATCAGTCTTTTTTCCCCCTCAAGACTTAACTTGCCCAGTTTTGTGACCTTTCCTCTCAGGTTAGGTTGTCTAAACCACTTACCATTTTTGTTGATCTCCTCTAGACTCCCTCCAGTTTGTCCACATCTTTCTTAAAGTGTGATGCCCAGAACTGGACACAGTACTGTAGCTGAGGCTTCATCGGTGCCAAATAGAGTGGGACAATTACTTCCTGTGTCTTGGATACAACATTTCTATTAATAAACTCCAGAATATTAGCTGTTTTTGCAACTACATCATATTGTTGACTTAGATTCAATTTGTGATCCACTATAACTCCCAGCTCCTTTTAGCAGTACTACCACCTAATCAATTATTCCCCATTTATGCTCTATTTTTAATGATTTAGCTTGAACAGTACTAGTGCAAATATCTTCTTAAGCTGGAATTTATACCTCCACCTCTCAGTGTAGACATACCTTATGTTAGCTGTAAGCAATGTAGGTCTTATGACAAGCTCTTGAAAAGGTCTGATTCTATCCAGTTAACAGCTATGCTGTCTGTACATGTGTACTTTCAACCTTCACTCCCACCATATTACTGTATTTTATAAATATGAGATTTGGCCTATTTTGTGGAATTGTATAGATCGTTGTTGACCATCCTATTCAAATTCCTATTAGTTGCAATTTAACAAAGCATTTCAGAAAGAATGTGCGGAAACTTTTCATTCTTCCCATTAACCCTCCATCTGTGTGAAGAAGTCCAGTTGTTACAAGTTTGATAATGTTTATAGTAAAGGTTTTGAGCCTGATCTTGCTGTTCTTTCTCTGGGACCAGTTCCATTGAGGTATCACATGGCATGAGGAAGGGTAACAGATAAGGTACTATATGAGCTATTGTCCTAGCCATGCATTATACCATCCTGTATGCTGGTCTTCCACACCAGCTGGTATGCTGTGGCACAGCCCAGGAATGCCTTGTTACAGCTTGAGCTTTTTAAAGATGCTGGCCTGTGAGCATATGCTTGGTATGCAGGGCAGCACTGAAAGCACATTCTGGGTGGCGTACATGCGAAGCACGTGTGTACATGAAGCAGTTAATGTGGATGGGAACCATGTAGCTAAAATGCTGCACTTTAATTTGAAAACTCATTCAAACTTTTACAGCCAGGAACTTCTTTTTAGTGCCATCCTGTAGGGCTTCAGTGCAGTTTGTGAGAAACAGTGTCTACTGCTGATAGAGATACATCCCCCTTACTTCCCATCCAAATATCAAACAAAGATGAATAGAAACCAAATGGAATCAGTGTTTGTTCACTGGCTGAAAAATGTATGGCTATTTGTAAAAATACAGAAGAGCTTGGTCCCCTCCTGAGAAGCAAAGATAAGAAATAAACCAGTTACTGGCAGTGTTTCCCAAGGGTCTGACTTCAGTGAAACTGAATCATTCACTAGATGCTTATGGTGACATGCGATGGGTAGATTCCTTTGCGACTATCAGGCCAGAATCCCCTCCCACTTTCCTCAGAGGAGTTGCCTGTGCCTTTTACTATACAAATGAGAGCTGATTCAGGCCCTGTGTTAGCTGAGCATTAGTGGAACCAAGATATTTCTTTTCTGAGAGGTGGGGAAGGATTTGGGTTATTGGCATGTAATTTGCAAAACTATTATTATTTATTAATGTTTGTATTATCTAAGCATCAAATGTGAATGCTTAAGGAGAAACCATGGTGCATTTAAGCAAACAAGACAATTTTTATTGAGAAGATATTTGGAACAAACTAACAACTTTAAAAAAAGTTTATTAAATCTTGTTTTCCTTTTAAGTAAAATAAAATGTTTCGAACTTAAAATCTAAAAATACTTTTCTAAAATAAGAAAAATCTCTATTTATATTACTGTAGTGCCTAGGAACTGTAGTCCTGGATCAGGTCCCCATTATATACAAGCGCAGAACCAAAAAATGGTCCCAAGTTTGCAATCTATTTACAAGACAGCCAATGGATACAGACTGATGGAAGAGTTTCCTCTCGGTATTATGGTTGACCTACTTTGAAGTTCTTGAAGATTTCAGCTAGGGCTGCCTTGGATCTTCTTTTGCTAAAGTGATTATAGGGGAGTTCAAAGGGCTATGAGCATGTGGGCCATTTGTCTTCATTGGGAATTTGCCCTGATTTCAGCCGCCAGTGTTGTTATGCTGGAACAAACCCCTACTGCAGCCAAAGGAAAGGAATTTGCACCTGTGAAGCTTACTCCAGTTTTAAGTAAGGGAAAATTGCATCTTTGCCCTGTCTATGCAAGAAGTTTGCACCAGTTCAGCTACAACAGTGGCTAAAATTGGTGCAAATTTCCAATGTAAACAAAGTCGTACAGTGACACCAAAATGTCCTATGTGCAAATTCATGGACTACCGCATGCCCCTGTGATTTTCAGACAAATGGCAAATTACCAATATTTAACAAGAAGCAAGAAAGCTAGAGTGGAAAGGAAGGTTACTGGTGACTAGGCCCTAGGAAGGGTATGTGAGGGCCATCTGCACACTACATCTGTGGCATTTTAGAATGTGTTTGAAAGGGAGAATCATTTTCCAAGCTGCTTTTGATTTCCTTTTGCCTGCCCAATATAGCAGCACATAACTACGGTATGTTGTTGACATTCCTAACAGTCCCTGGCTCCCCTTACTGTTCTGTTTGGAGAAATCTTGACATAATGTTTCCCCAGGTCTGGGCATTTTGGGGGGCAAGAGTAGAAGTTTCATCTCTCCTCTGGCATCTTTCAAGAGAGTGGATATCTGGCAGGCCTTCACTCAAAGATGCCTTATCTCTCTCAATACCTGACTATTCTCACTTTTCTTTGCTCCTCTCTTTCCTTGCTCCCTCTCCCACCTCCAGTATTCTCCAGCTGGTGTGCTGAGGTTTCTGTTTGTTTGAAAATTAGTGTGAAATATTTTATAGATTATCAGGTGTATAAAATAAAACTCCTGGAATGCAACATTTTTGATCCAGCAAATATACAAATAGGTTGCCCCTAAAGAACAATCAGCAGTCTCACTATTTGTTGAGTGTCTGTGAAAAGAGTAACTTGTTATATTCCATAATTTATAAGGAACAACAAAGCCAAATGATTTTGGGGTTCACATGGTAGCCTCCTATACTTGGCAATGCAGCGCACTCGCATGTGGGTGTGCGTGTATGAATGGAACAAATTCTGCCCTCAGTTAAACAGCAACTAATGAAAACTTCAAAATTACACTCTGAAGTCTATAATTATAATGGGCTAGAATTATAATATGCTACTATTATGTGGCTTTTAAATTTTGGTAATGTCTCTTTTAATCAAAGTACACAAAAAGCACATTAGGATAATGACTTGGATACTAGTACTGCACTGATTGTGCAGGCAAACAGAGCAATCACTGTGCAGTGATCAGTAGCTCATATAACTCTGGACATACAACAGTGGCTTATCTGCAATTCTTTTTGAAAACTGCAATGACAACTTTGATTTTTATTTGGACAGGACATGAGAGGCTGGCTGAATCGACCTTAATTTAGTGTCTCTCTTGAAGGATGGCACCTTTAATATTAATGGCCTGTCTACAGAGTCAGCACTAAGGGTATGTCTACACTGCAGACTGAAGTTGATTTAGTTTAAATCAACTTTCACCCACTGAATTTTAGAAGTAGCAGGAGCGTGATCACACCACGGTCCTTGCGTCGGTTTCTTGCATCCCCTCTTGCCACGCTTGGGTTGATATTCAAAGCAGTGCACCGTGGGTAGCTATCCTACAGTGCAACTAGCCGTAGAGGCTTTTGGGAAGCTTGTCATCCTCCCATGATGCAATGTGCTCCCTCCCCCTCCCTTCTTGTCCCAAACGAACTGCAGACACTTTTTCACACCGTTTAACTATGCTGCGTGCACACCGTTGCCGGAGCAACCTGGAGCCCGTTTAGCTCTGCACTATCTTTGTGAGCATCACAAATACCTCCTGGCTTATCCTTCAGTATTCTCAAAGGCGAGAGAGGAGCTGCAGCATGGAAAATAGTGATGTTACTGAGGCCGCCCTCCTAGAAGCCATAGAGCGGAACAATTCCCGTTTGCTGCAGGCTGTCACGTATCATCTTCAGTCCGTGGAACGGGAGTTCTGGTCCTGGGAAATAAGCATAGACTGGTGGGATTGCATTGTAATGAAGGTGTGGGATGATGAGCAGTGGCTGCAGAACTTTCCTATGCGAAAGGCCATTTTATTTGAACTTTGCATGGAGCTGTCCTCAGCCCTGAAGAGTATGAATACTCGCTTTAGACTAGCTCTGACAGTTGAGAAGTGAGTGGCCATCATTCTGTGGAAGCTGGCAATCCATGACTGCTACCAGTCAGTTGGTAATTGATTCGGAGTTGGTAAATCCACTGCTGGAGCTGCTGTGATACAAGTGTGCACGGCCATCAATAGGCTTCTGCTAAAAAGGGTAGTGACTTTGGGAAACATGCAGGACATAGTGGATGGGTTTTCTGCAATCAGGTTCCCAAACTGTGGAGGGCAATAGATGGCACGCATATCCCTATCCTAGCACCTGACCACCTTGCCACAGAGAACATAAACTGCAAGGGATACTTCTCAACGTTGTTGCAGGCCGTTGTGGATCACAAGGGGCATTTCACTAACATCAGTGGGGAGTGGTCTGGAAAGTGTATGATGTGTGCATCTTTAAACTTAGGTCTTTTCAATAAGATGCAGGTGGGCACTTTCTTCCCTGATCAAAAAATAAACATTGGGGATGTGGAAAAGCCAATAGTGATCCTGGGGGATCCTACCTACTCCTTGCTCCCTTGGCTATTGAAGACCTATACTGGGTACCTGGACAGAAAGAAGGAGTGTCTCAATAACAGGCTCAGCAAGTGCAGAATGATGGTGGAATGTGAATTTGGCTGTTTAAAAGCCAGATGGAGATGGCTGCTTACTAGGCTTGACATCACTGAAAAGAACATCCCATCAGTTATATCTGCGTGCTCCATAATTTGTGTGAAACGAAGGGGGAAAAGTTCCTCCAGGGTTGGGCAATGGAGGCTGATAGGCTGGCTGCAAAGTTTGAGCAGCCAGATTCCAGCACTATGCTCAAAGCCAACCGAGGAGTGCTTCAACTTCAGGAAGCATTGAAAAACCGATTTTGCAATAAACTACAGTAATGTATGACTGTGCTATGCCTTTATTTCCCATCCCCCACCCTTGCTCCAGCAGCCCCATCCCCTTCTTTCCTCACCCAAGTTATGAATGAATAAAGACATTTTTTAATGCTACAAAGTTTTATTTGTGACCCGTTTTAAAGGAGGGGGAGGTGGATAACCTACCATTTTAAAGTGTCACTGTGCAAGCAGCTCTGGTTCTTAAAGAGTCATCGCATCCTTTTGCTTGCCTCCACTGGTGTGGAGTGCAGCATGTACTGCACCCTGCTCAGTCTCCTCTTAGACTGCTTGGGTTTGGGGCTGATAAAGTGGTAGGTGGCAGAGAATTTTGGAGGGACTGCAGAGGGATTTGGTCCTCCCTCTGTTCTTCCTGGAGCTCTATCAGATGCCACAGCATGTCAGACTGATCCCTCATAATAAGCAGCATCTCCTGTTGCATATCACGCTCCTGCTCCTATGCAGATCTTCTGTTCCATGTCCATGTCTAGTTTTTCAGACAAGGACATCATGCGGGCTCTGAGCTCTGTGTCAGCAGCTGCGGAGGTGTTCATTAGTTCACTGAATATGTCATCCCATTTGTGTTTTCTGCTTCCTAATCTGGGAAAGCTGGAGTTTCAGCTGGTGTTGGGCAAGGGGGGCTGAAGGCCGAGGTGTCTACTGTAAGATAAGCAAAGCACAAAGTTGCCATTGTTAACTGACCCAAAGTAGTAAAGGAAATGTTACAATGTAAAAAGTACTCCTCTTCAGATTCTCAAGGCTGACAGACCCACGTTCCATTCTGAACAATCTAGGATGGGTTGGACTGGTGTCACAGACATGGTAAGCAAGGGGCCCTTGCATCTGTTATAGAGGGTTCATAAGCACTAAAATCCACACTTGATCAAGGAGAAGGCTCACCGGGCTCCTCTGTAGCATGTCAAGGAATGGTGTGAGAGGAGGTGGGCAGAACAGATTAGAGAACACTGCGGGTGAATTGTAGTGGCAGAAAACATAGGGCAACAACTGCCCCGACCCATAATACCCATTGCAACAGTACTAGGACTAGGAATAATCTTGGGGAGGCTCCCAGGGTCCTTGTCCACGGCGGAGGAATAAAACGGAGTGACTGTATTGGTTGGGTACTTTAAACTTGCGCCCTCTTCCCTAGGTGACCGTGTGTGATATCAGTCTCCTGCGGGTAATGCAGGTGGAAAGGGAAGATTTTCTGCAAGCATCAGGGTACAGGCCTGGCCCTTATGCTGTTATGCTGGTTCCGCGATGATGCCTGCTCATTTAATAGCAGAGTGGTAGGGAAAACTATTCTACTGTGGCAGAAGAAATAAGGCTGCCCTTCCCAGAAACTTTCTGAAAAGGTTAACAGCTTACCTATATGAAAGTTTCCTTGAGATATCCACCAAGGATTCTCAAAGCACACCTCTGCACATAAATAGTCTGTTCCAGGTTAACCCCCCACTGAAGTTTGCCACCACCCAATAAGACCGTCCCCACAAAAACACAAACTCCTTTTAAGAAGCTGGACTGGGGACATAACTGCAAACAAAAATTTGCCACTACCCTCACCAGATGTGCCTTCCCCTGCATCTCGATCAGTTCCACTGTCTTGTGTGTGGCAGAGCTGCTCTGAGGTAACAAACAGGTCCTCGTTCTCAGAGAGAATGGATAACCTACTCTCCTGCACTGTGCGCTCTTCATCCTCCTCATCCAGAGTCCTCCTCATTCATCCTGGACTGGGATTCTTTGGAGGTATCAATGCTGCATGGTGGCACAGTAATGGGATTACCACCAAGAATTGCATGCAGCTCCTTGTAAATGCAGCATGTTTTGGGTGAGGAGCCAGAATGGCTGTTAGCTTCCTTAGTTTTCTGATAAGCCTGCCTCAGCTCTTTGATATTAACATGGCATTGCTGCACGTTCCTGTAGTGACCCTTCTCCAGCATGCCACAAGATATCTTCTCGTATATATCTCAATTTATTTTGCTGGCTTGGCGTTGAGCCAGAACAGACTCTTTGCCTCACAGACTGATTAGGTGCAAGACCTCTGGTCAACTCCAAACTGGAGCACATTTGGGTGCAGTTGCCATGAGCAGTTCAGCTACACAGCTCTCTCCACGCTGTCTAAACCAGAAATGGAAATTCAAAATTTCCCAGGGCTGATGCAAATTCAACTTGTGAAATTCGAATTCAGTGCTACACCACTTGCAGAGGTGGTTTTATTACGCTGACTTTTACCGTGCTTTAAATTGACGGAACTTACGTACCAGTGGAGACGCATACTTGAGGGGGTTGATGTAAGTGGTGGTACATTCGCCTCCATTTCCAGTGTAGGCCAGGCCTAAGTCTTTCAATGGGATTTGAATCTACCATCTGACTCAGAGGCTACCTGGTAATGTATTAGGACAGTGGATTAAAGTTGTGCCATGTTATGTTACGGTAACTGTTTTAATGCCTCACTTATTCTTTGAAGTATAGATGTGTGCTATAGGACCAGGTCTCTTCAACATTCTTTCATTATATCCCTTCCCTGTACCAGTTTACAGTCTCATCACCCTAACAGAAAGGAGTAAAAGGCCAACCAACCGGAATAGAGAATAGCAAAAAGATTAGAGTATTGGAACACGTTACTATTCACAAAATATATTAGGCAAGGAAATCTTGATACATGTTTGTTTTCATTGCAAAGATTGTACCAATAATAGTTATTATGCAAATTAGTTCATTCTTTTAACTGTGACCATGATATATTGAAAACTTTAGCTTGTTCCTCTTTTAAAATATTAAAAGTTTATATCCTCTTTTATTAGCTATTATACCAAAACAGTAGTAGGCAACAGTGCACAAAGATTGTTTAACTTTTCATTTCGATGGGCTGATTATAAATATGGGAAAAACAACTTAAGTCAATGTTCAGCTGGAGTTTTGCAGACATTACATTCAGTGGGCCTGAAGGGGCTCTTTGGTATATGTTTTGAATTACCTCACTGCAGTTGTACTTCCTTGAGATAATTAAACTATAATTATTTCTATATGTTAATTTGTTAGAGTATTTTTGGAGGAGATGAGTTCCTGAGAAACGAGCTCTACATTGTTCTTTTAATAAAGGAGGTTCCACTGTCAGAAAAAAAATGTGGATGGGTGGGGTTGAATGGGAATTGAGGTTGGGGAAAGGAGAGAAAAATGGGAGGCAAAGTGTCACAACAAGAATCAGAAAAATATTGAAGAAAACAATTGGAACAAAAAGAGAGAAAAATCCCTAAAATGAATGTAGCAATAAAAGGCATGAAGTTGGTCCGCTGTTTATAAATTAGTTGGAGTGATGTCTTTTTTGTGGTTTATCCTTTCTGTCTTAATATTTTATATGAAGAAATAGACCAAATGTGGCAGAAGATATTTTGATTCCATGTTTTTCATTTTTTTTATGAAATATTGTACAGATGGGATTGCTATATGCCATATAGGGGTATGTGGTGTTATCTAGCAATAAATGGGATAAGTATATGTGTTTGAGTACTAATTCTCTTGAAAAGTCAAGCATGCATACACCCACATCTTGCCTTAAAATCAGATCACTTATTAATGATTCCTGTAAAAGGAAGCTCAGATCCATACTCGCTTGCTCTAGTTGTTCGGGATGCAGGCCATGTCCAGTTATTACAGGGAGCTCTAACAACCAACGTAGCCGTTATCTAAACCTCCATATGGTACCCCAGTGAAGTACCTAGACATGTGCATTTTTTGTCTTTGGTCATTTCATCCTGAAAAGACAATTAGATTTGGCTGTCAAACAGATGAAATCTGTCATATTCCTCCTATAGGATCTGAACTTGATCCAGATCAATAAATACAAAAACACTCGGCCATAACATTGCAAGCTAAGCCTGTAATTTCAATACATGTGGGCTAGGATTCTGTGGAATCTGGCGTCCTCCCTTTTCTGGCTGAACAGTCTGTTTCTGTGGTTAGTACAGTTTTATTGCTTTACCACAAAACAAGGCTGAAAACAGTTGCAATAAAGCAGCAGATGGCTTTGCCACACCTTCCCTAAAAGGTCAGTTCCCACAGAAAAAGGGACTTCTGTTGCTTTCTATAGAAGACAGCTTTAAAATCAAGATAAACTCAAATTATTTCCAAAGTCTAACACCACAAAGTTCCTCTCCCGCCCTCCCCCCCTCCTTCCTGCAGTTTTGTACTTTATTTGTAACTTGCTTTGTCTGGCTGTGACCTGTTGGGGGGGATGGAGGAAGATTTATACATAAATGTGGCCAAACATTTCATTCTGAAAAAATGTCTTCCGATTCAGTCCATTTTCCTGTTCTTGAATTATCCAAAAACAGATCATGATGTTTACAGATGTGATCACTCTTTGTAATCATTCAAATCTTCTGCTTGACCATCTTTAGCTGGTGAATTATTACACTCAAAAGAATAGTCATAGTGTATTAGATAATTTGAATTCATTCCTTTGAACTGCATGGGTCACCTAAGTCACATACAGGTGTGTCTGGTCCCTGATTGGGTCTTTCATTCTTTCAGTGTGGTAGTTGGGGAGCACTTAGGGAAGGAGAAAGAGAAAGCTTGGAGCGGAATAGGCCTGGGGAATTTTAAGATAATTATTACTGTCTATTTAGCAAACTTAACTTACTATTTTCTCTTTTCACAGTCACAAAAGTAAGTAAGTTTACATGTACTTTCAGTCGTATTTACAACGGGTGCAGTCATGGACCATTGTTTCTATTATTCAGTGAATTGCCTTAGTGTCAGAGCCCCAGCCAAGGTGGTTTGGGGAACGGTTAAGTATTCCTCATCACAAATACAATATAATATTTCATATAGTAGATTGAACAAGTGAATGGGCTGAATTAATTGACCTTCATTCTGTGTCAGCAACACAGTCTGTAATTGCATGTGCAGACACAGTCACTTTGTGAAGGGAGCCATCATCCTTCTCATTTTGGAAATGTATCATTAAATATCCTAACTCCATCCTATACTGTAAACTGAGCTAATAATTGACTTTTTTGGTCCAAATAAATAAAGAAATGAAATAATAAATAAAAATCCGTTCATTTTGAACAGATCCTGATTTTTTTTTTCAGTTTTTCTTGCCAATCATAAATTGAAAAAATTTGTTTTGGGTCAAATGAGGTATTTCAAAAGTCATTTAAAAACGTGTTCAAAATGAGATGGGCCAATTCAAAAGTGACATTTTGAAATAATCAGTTGCGATTTTTTTATTCAGCTGAAAGCATTCACCAAATTTGACTTGAATTTGCAGAGTTTGACAGTTGCATTTTTTTTGGTGAATTTACTTTTGATTGAAAAATTTTGCCTAATACGGTATATCTACCACCTGCCTGGACTTGACTTCAGTGGTTTCCATTTTCCACTTCCTTCCTACAATCACTCTGATATACAAATAATTTCATAACCATGTGTGCTGGATAGTCACAGCAGTTACGTATCTCTGGGTGCTTTATTTGATTAATTACATCAAAGCACTGCCTTTAGCCAGAGGAATGGGAAATACATTGTCTCCCGTTTAACATATGGAAGTATTTGATACATTTATCAAGTGCGTTTTTAGAATGTGCTGCTCTTCATCTTCTGTTACAGCTGTCACAATCCACAATTAATTGTAAGAAACAGTTTAATCAAGTGTGCATGTTGCTTACTTGGTCAGAGCAGTGAAGGTTGTGGTCCAGCTGTGTTAGGGGCCTGGGGAACAAGTCCATCCCCTCACTGTGTTAATTGTAATGCATCTGATCACAGGTTTCTATCTATCTACATTTTTGTATGTATATAAGATCTGCAAAAAGGTGCATGGGAGTGGACTCATTTTAAAATGATTGAATTTGTCTTTTGTTTTTATAATGCTTCCCCCTTCAATCACAAATCCCCCAAGGCATGATAGGTGCTGGCATCTGTGAAATGTTGCTTTCATTTCCCCATGTCAGGCATTTGAAAAACTAGAAAACTGCTAGAGTGCTGTACATTCCCACTCTGGTTTGCTGTGTACCAACTGACTGCAGACATGCCCTTAGTTCAGTTCCAGCAACCAAGTGTCCATGTCACAGAAAATCGTCACTACTATTAGTGGCACATTTTCTGTCCATTTACCCAGAGAGGCCAAGGGCTGACTGGGCACGGAGAGGGCAGAACCCCTTCATGTGGTCCGTGCATATTTGGAGCCAAACACATTAGAAGCACAGCATTGGGAAAACTGTACTGCTGCTTTCTGTGCTATATTGTTCTGTTCTATAGACTGAGAGTTTTAATCTCCAGGGCTGCTGTTTCATCACCTTTTGTCCCTAACAAAATCAGACACCCTCCCCCTCAATGGCTTCAGAGAAATACATGGGGTTACTCCTTTGTCTGATGTCATGTTCGTATCACTTGGCTATGTCTACACTATGCGATTGGGGTGTGATTCCCCTGCTAGTGAAAATATTCTTGTGCTAGCTAGTGCTCATTAAGTTAGTGTGAGGATAAATAGCAGTGTAACTATGGTGGCAGTGGATGCACAGCTGAACTGGGCTGAGTACATACACACCAGTTTCAGGCCATTTTGTACTTGGCGTGGCTCACTTGTGCCTCTGGTACCATTATCCATGCTACCATGGCTACGCTGCTATTTATACTCATGCTAGCTCCATGAGAACTAGTGTGAGTATATGTACACAAGCCGGGGAATCATGCTACTAGCTCTAGAGCAGATGTAGCCAAGTGATAAGAACATGACATCAGACAAGAGAGTGACTACAGGTTGTATCTCTACACATTGTTAATTAGTACATCTATTCTTTATTTGTTCATATTTCTCAGTCAAAGATGAGGCATATAATTTTCTCTATAAGAAAGGAATTACATTGAGGCCTTTAATGTTTCATCAAGGAGGAAAATGGAATCTAAGAAACAATTCACTTCTAGTACACCTGGAATATTGCCATGATGAAAGGCAGGGAATCAGGGAATGTTGTAAGCTAATCGTGCACATAATAGTGGCTAATTCATAACCCAGTCCTTCCTTCTTTTTATAACACAATATCATGGAACTGAAGGGCAGCATCTAGCCATCAGCAGAGAACTTTGCTACATATATGACAATAGCATCAGCAAAACTGAAGGGCTGGGAAAGATTTGAGTCCAATGATAAGCTATGAATACAGTATGATAAACAAAACCAAGTGTGCCTAGCTGACTTCCTCTAATAAGAAAATGCTTTGCATTTTGTTTTGCACTCTAATTATTACAGCTGTAAATTGTTTCTTCTGACTTTCAGTGATACCAAACCAAAGGCTTCTCTCTGATGAAGGAAACCGAGCAAAGAGTTGCTGTCTTGTGTTCTTTTCTGATGCTGCAAACTTTTTTAAAGATTACTACTCTAAGATGCTATTTCAAGATTCAGACATTCATTCCACGCACCATTACCCAAGGAAGAAGGAAAAAAAATAGAAAGACTATCATAATGGTAACTGCATCACTTTGTAAGCTAATGGGCAGTGTAAGAGATTGTGTACTGCACACACATACTATTCACACAGAGGAGAAGATGCTTCTCTCTGACATGCCTTACACTAATGGAAAGGCAGTTAATAATGTATAGTATTCTCCCATAGGAGATGAGACATGATTGCCACCCACATATATTTATGTGGGAAGAACAGATTGAATAGGGTTCGCATGTGTGTGTGAGAAAAATACCTATAGGCTTCTCTTAAGAGGCATTTTGACACAAGAGGGCTAACAGTAGCACCATTTCCTTTTACTGCTGACCAATTAAGAGGCAAAGTGTGTGACTAACATGAAATGTCCTTGCAAGGAAACAGCTTCTGTGTGGTAGCCTTAAGTAGCTAAAAGGGTCTAGATTCTTGTCATCTTCCTGCCAGTAGTTTCTCTTGTTTTACTTACTGGCTTTCAGGGCAGCAGTGAAGATGAAATATATACAAAAGCTTTGTAGAAGCTTATGTTCACTTAGGACTTGGCTTGTTTAAAATGAAATAAAAAACTGATTAAGGAGAGAAACAGTTGTGTGAGATTTGCTTTCACATATTTAGCTTTTCTTCCCACGGCTGTTTTCATTGTACCTTTCCTTAATTCACAATAAAGCTATCTGGATCCAGTCCTTTGTATTTATTTATTTTTTTGGTTACAAAGGTTAGAAGATGCATTTTTAATTAAAAAACCCAATAGCCTTTATCTCCTGCTAAAGATGAAGCTAATTCTTCTTAGCTGTGCTTGAAATGGGCTGCTTTTAGCTAAGGCTAAATGTGCTGGGGCAGTAAAAGTAACAGCCTATAGATTTAAAACACAGAGGGTTGGTAGCAGGATGTTCTCAGCAGACAGTCCTTCTCTATGGTATTTATTTTCCTTATTATTCTGCAAGTCAATCTGGCAACTACAGTTTGAGGCAAGTCCCATCTTCTCTCTCAGGTGTTAGTTTTTAATTAGATCATGTCCAACACTTTGATACATGTCATATATGTCCTATCTACTTGTAAGTAGAAGCATATAATGGAACAAGTCTCCAGTCTGACACTAATTTCAAATACAAAACTAAGCAGAGACTAGTCATCTTCAGTGGAAGTTGTAGGTGATCGGCAACCTTCAGGATCGGGGCCAAAGGGCCTGAATACAAGTTTGCTCATTTCAGAGGCAGATGTACAGGTCAGTGACTAGAGTTCCTGACAGGGGAAAGCAGGCTGGGTTTTTGGCCAGAAATCCTCTCTCCTCACTTGCACAGCCCTTCCTCTTCACTCTGGATATTACAGAGTCTCAGGGGTCTCATTTCCTTTGGTCTCATCTCCATTGTTGGCTTTAATTGGTAAGTGCTTGGTGGTGGCACTGGTCGATGATATAGAGGAGGTCAGACTAGATAATTTAGTGGTCCCTTCTGGCCTTAAACTCTATGACCTCCCCCCACTTCCTCCAGCCTATCCTCATTTTCTCTGGGCTTCACCCTTTTGTTCAATCTTCCTGACCCTACCACAGGCTTCTTTAGTCTCCACTTCCATTTGTGCATCCAGCAATGAGACTTTTGGTTTCCCTGCTCTGCCTCCTGGCACCCAGTCACCTCTCGGACAGGTATCCTGTTGCATCTGGGACTTAGTGATGTTTCAGCAGGTCTCCCACTTTCTCTACGGGGCTTTGCCTGACTATTTGAAAAAACCGTGGATGCTCTTGCCCTTCCCTAGGTCAGTGGGCCTTCAAATTAATTGTTTTATTAATGCTAGGTGCAATCTAGCATTCCTACAATATGAAGAGAGCTGTTGACTCAGCTGAGATTGCCAAACCTTGTGAGACCCTGAGAGAATTTTCTTCCAGGGTGAGTTGGAGGAACACTGATGAGCAGCAGCCTGCCTGAATCCTTGAGGAAGGGAAGGAGTGTTCCTACCCTGGAGATGGAGGCACAGGAGCCTGGGAGGAAGTGTGGGGAAAGACCTGAGCACTTGAGGTTGCCTGTGAAGAAGAGAAGGCCCGTGAGCCTGGCTGGACTGAAGATTTGCTTGTTTCCTATTTTTGGTTGGATGTTGATAAGACTCTGAAGTCCCAGAAGGTGCTGAACTCTGGCAGAAGGCCAGGTCACTCCTACGGCCAGAATAGGCCAAAGGACAGTGATGGAAACTAAGGCAGCCACATCACTACATCTGGCCCCAAAGAGGTCTGCTGGAGTGGCAACTTTGGTACAGGTATCCTAGGGACTGGAGACAAGGATTTATATAGACTTTTTTTCAGCCTGCAGTGTGCTTAGGTTCAAGTTTTGTTCAGACTGAGGTTTGAGGTAGTTTTTATTTTATCTGAATGCATTTTGTTTCATAACTACAACAGATTTTAAGCTCATCTTTTTGTGTAGGAATAGCTAATTTTAAAAAAGTGATTGAAAATGTGACCATAAGGTTTTGACTTCCTAGAGTGCACTTGATTTTGAATCAAGTGTTCAGGGCTTCATATTTTGTAAGATATTTTCAGTAGTTTAAGTCAGTGGTTCCCGACCTTTTCTCTGCCATGGCACACCTGGATACCTTTTAATTATTTTGAGGCACACCGCCATATAGTCTCCAAATGAATTCATCAATGTTCATGAGCCAATCCAGAACTCTTCATGTAGTTTTTCAAAGAATTCAAAACGTTCTGTGGCACATCTGCTCCTTTTCAACCAAAGATATGAGAAACTGACTTGCAAAATTTATCATGATATTTAATTAATAAGGATGGCATGAATGGTAATCATAAAACACAGGCTGTAACATCTGAGATCTTTGTGTATCTCATTAACTAATTGCACAGAATTTGAATTGTTTTCTCTTTTTAGACTTGTTATGTATATTATTTCCAAAATTATGTAGCAGTAAAAGAAAACTACATTCAGGATAGGATTTTCCAAAGTGCACAGTGTTGGGTTAATTCTGCTTCCATTGACATCAACAGTGACACATCTATTGACTTTAGTAGGAACAGAGACTGGTCATCATTGAGTGCTTTTTGAAAATCCCACTATTAATATTCAGCATGTTGATGCTGAGGAAAAATCCAGGAAATGTAAAAATTAACACAGAAGCTGCTTCATTTATTTATGTGGCTAGGCCTTTCTTTTATGACAGTGGAAAGTTAAATAAGGGACCATGTGATGTTGAGTCTGTTCCACACCATAAGTTTATTTACTCTAAAAGTGCAGAGATTCACAAATAATGTATACACTGGAAGCTATATTTTCACCACACCAATGGTGCTATTTTATTCTGTGGCCATGCCATAATGCACCCCAATTTTGAGAAAGGCACATTACAACCCAGAGGTGATCATATTCAAAGATTACATGGTTTTAATGTTTCTGATTTCTTTTTCTTCACATGGGCTGCTTTTCTATAGCTAACCATTACATTTAGGCAAGACAAGACTCTCTTAAAACAGGGGCTAGGTGACACAGTTAATTAGAGCACAGGGCTTTCATTTCTTCGGATTTGACTCCAAATTCTGGTTGACAACACGATGATGATAATCAGTGAAATGTTCTCAATCTTGTCTCTCATGCACACTTGTGCATGCTACAGATGCAACCATATAATTAACAATAGATTATTAACAATGGATGAGTAAATTCAGAGGCTTGGTTCAGACTCAACAAACTATTTTAAAATTTTAGGTCTTTGTACCTTCCCCTTCTTGCTAGTCTCTATTGCTGGTTGCCCAAATTGTCCCTTTTAGTGACCACAACAGATCTCTGCTTCCCTGGCACTGTCGCTGTAATCTTACAACAATCCTTTCCTCAACTGTGTCCCGAGGTGTTGCCCAAAGAAGGTACTCCAAATCTGGCTCTTTCTCTGTCAGGCTCTTGCTACTGCACGCTTTGCATACAGCATGCTCAATGATAGCTTTGTCCAGAGGTATCCCTCACTATATTTTGTACCTTGGGGACTGTTTCTACTGTGAACACCAAGGGGGCATTGCACTTCAGGAAGGCACAGTCAATCCCAGAGCTCCAGCAGACAGCTGCACCTGTATCAGGGGATACTGTGTTCTCCCCTCTGCATACCTGGCCCTGCTAACCAGTGCTTGTTGCATCCCTTTGGGATGGACAGTGTAGGCCCCAGCACTGTAAAATCAGCCTGAACCAAAGTATTTAAGGCTGGCTGGAGCTCAAGAGTTAAACTCTTATGTTAACCGTAATGAAATTAAGTGTTAAAGATAAGATGTTCCGGACAAACCAATTGTTTGTTTGTTCCTGACACCCCCGGCTCCACAATGTGAATTAACTACTTACGTTACTCAAGTTAGAGTACCCTGCACAAACACTTTGTGATTGAACACTTATGACATGTTAAGACCTCGCTCATAACTATCTAAGCATAATTGTTTGGAAACATCCTGAAATCCAACTACCATAATTTGTAAATGAAGGAAAGTGCTCAATGCGTATCAGGAATGTGGTTAATGTGGAAATCACAGGACAATAAGAAAACAAATGAAATTCCTTTACATTCTTTTTATCTTCACATTCTTTTTGTCAAATTAATATTGATAAAATGGGTAAATTGGTATAAATAAATATTTTCTTGTATTGTGTTAATAAGAAAATATAATATAGTGTGCCAATGAAATAAAATAAGAATGTAATGATTTCTAGTTGTATGAATGTGCAGTGAAAGCAGTGTGAATGTGTGAGAGATAAGACAGCCTACAAGGACAGAAGAGAGAGATGATGCTTTGTTTAAAAAACATTTACAACCCAGATGGCCGAAGATCAAGATAACCCCAAAGAACAGGGGAGTTACAGGAAGAAAACAAAGTGTAAAACAAAATGAAGAAAGAATAAGAAAGCTGTCACGTTTACGATACCAAACGTAATTGACAGCTACATCAAACAAGAAGACTATCTGATATGAAGAAATCCATAGACCCGAATGGGGATGGATAAGTATAAATATCAGAAGAAGAAACCTGGACTTTGGGCTCGTTCTGCATATCCCCAGGAGCATCGTGTCGCGAACGACAGGGCCCGGCTCCTCCCTCGAGTCTGACTCACCTGGCCAGTGAGTTAGCTTGAGCAACATAGAGACTGGTAACTATCTCTCTCCTGCAGAACAGTGTGAGTGTGTGTGTGTGTGTGCGAGGAAGCATGTGTTTTAAGCAATTGCATTTTCAAACTATTTTCTGTATTCATAATAAACATGGCATACTGCCTTATCCCCCCTGAAAAAGATCCTGCTGTTTATTTCATAAGTGTAACAACAGTACCCACATGAAGACTAGGAGAGGGCAGCTCTTATGTTTGAAATGCTTGCCGGCAAGTACACCTGGCTGCTGCATGGGAATTAAGGGGTGATGAGGGAGGACATAGTCCAATTTTTCCATATAATGTAGCCAGGTGAGCACTTGATCAAAAGGAGCTGGGGGTGGTGGTTTTATTACAACTTTTTAAAATCAATATTTCAAAATAACAGCTAAAAACAGGAAAAAGCAACTCTATTTTCTTTAAATGTACACAACATTTTTAAAAAGCAATATTAAAGGTCAGTTGCATTTATTTTCTGTAGGATCAATCCGTCACCAGCTCCTTATAATACACTGTAGCCCATAGTTCTGTTTACAAATCCATAAATATTATAGAGTCATGGCATGCAATATCATTCTACTTTCTCAGTCCTGGGTGGATTGCATTTTTAAAAGTAATGTACTTAATTTACGTAAGCAATTGCCAGTGCAAGTTGGAACTCAAATTGTTAAGCAATGAAACATAAAGAGAGAGATGGAGAGATCATTTCAATAAGAGAAATAAAAGAAATTCAGTTGAGTTGAATGATACAGCTACAAAATGCAGTTTGGTTCAATTCCCTTGGATTAATATAAATACAGCCCACCCTAAGCCTTTAACAGATCTGTAGCCATGACATTTAATTGCCAGCCGCCTTTAAACCTTGAGCCGGTCAGCAGAGACACAATGCTATCAGGGATAATTTGTCATTTATGGATTTCTATGCTGTGATATATAATGCCCTGCTGAGAAGGGTCCTTGTGGGTGTCAAATTCTGTTGCTGCCTGTAATGGAAATAAAGGGAAAAAAATAAAAGGCTGGCAAATAGATGTTTCTGTAAATGTAGCTTTTAGTTTGCAAGTAACCTTGAGGCTAAGAGATAATTCCACCTCTGCTGGGGGGCAGTAATGAGATGGCAGGTGAACAATTCAACCTCTGTGTTACTTATTGATTGAAAATAACTACTGTCATGTGTGCTTCTTCTAAAATATATTCACGCCCATTTAACATACAGTTAGTGATCTACATAGGCTTGCTCTTGTCTTCCCTTTTCTCATTTCAGTTTGTGTGTCCCAGAGACCTATAGAGGACCAGTCATCCTGTCTGGTGGGCAGTGTATAGTTATGTCCTGAGCCAAAGCCTGCTGAAGTCATTGGTTGTCGTTTAATCAAATGCTTAATTTTTTTTAAAGCTGTAATTTACACTGTTTTAGAGACAACAGTGTGCAAGTTTAATGAAAAAGGTGCTTCTCTAAGTTCCCAAAATCAGCATGGATAGGTTGGAGGGCATAAAGTAGTGCAGATGGCCTGGTATATAGTAGTAGAGTCTGTCGCTACACATTCCCATATGAATTAGACCTGGTCTATATACAGTTTTTATATGGGTATAGCTATTCTGGCTAGGGATATGAATTTTTTTTAAACAAAAAATATTCCATACAGGAATGAGCTACATCTATATAAACACCTTCATACTAGTATAATTGCATCCATATTGGAGGAGCGGGGTCTGAACTGCTTTAACTGTACTGGTATAGCTAAAATGGTTCAGCTCTGTGTGTAGACAAACTGTTAGGGAGTGTTTCTCAAATGCCTGCTATTTGCCATATTTGTGCTGTTGTCTACCTGATCCTGCTGATGCCACCAGCTGCCACAAACTCTGAGCTACACATAATGGAAATCTTTCACATCTGAGACAATTAGGTTGGTCATAGGCAATTTCATCTTCAAGAGCCACAAAGGAGCGTGTGTTTATGGAATTTAGGTAAATAATTGCCTCTTTCTTATACAGAGCATCTGCCCTTATTGAAACTATACATGCTGATTGAAGCTCACATTGCAAGTTGTTATGGATTTGTCTGTACCATAGGGTGCAGTTTATACTCTGCCTTTTCATATCTTCTTTTGCTATCCAATTTTTTTTTTTTGAGGAGGAAGGAGGAGTTTTTAAAAATGCTGGGCCCATTTTTTAATCAAAAGAAGGGAAGTAACTGACCATTCAAAACCTCTGTCCTTTTACCCGGATTTTATTTAGATTATGGTTTTCCTGAGAGGTCCTCGAGCATCCCTCCAGTACCACCTTTTAGTTTTCAAGTTTTCATCTCCACAACTAGACATGATGTCATGGCAACACTAGTTTCAGCTGAGAAAGGCTTTATGCAGCTGTTGCTGGAACAAAAATGATTAAGGGGCTGGAAGGACTGATTTACAATGAGAGCCAAATTTCGGTGAAGTGCTCAATCAAAGGAAGGGCATGTGATAACTGGCTACAAATGGAGGAAGGGTGTAAACACAAGGAAAAATGGTGTTCAGGTTGGGAGTTATGGGTTGAAATGAAGAAAAGGCTGAATATCAGGAATGTCACTGACAGTGAAATGGAAGTGACAGACGCCATACTGCATGAGATAACTGATCTTTTCTGTGAAGATCATGAAGATTTCAGTTACTAATTTTTATATTCTGTTACTTTTTAAAAAAAATATTGTATTTCTATGAATATTGGCAACAGGCTAGAGAAGACTATAAGAAATCATCTCTAATGGGATTGACACTATGTCATCTACTTACTGTTCCGATAGATTCAAGAAATTTATCTTTTCCTGCGTATCAGTGACAGTGAGGATGTGCTGTACTGATTCTGTACTTGGCAGGTTGTACAGGACATAAGGCTTTTGCATTGCCTTATTGCTGCTGGCAGAGCAGAGCCAAAAAGATGGATGATTTGTTTGTATGATTGCCTTCCTTTCATTTCTCTTCTCCCCCCACCATCTTCTTCCATGCTTCCACCCCCACAGTTAGACGTGAACTTCAACTTCTTTTTGGAAAAGAAATTTAAAATACTGTAAACAAACATTTCCTCCAACATTTTAAAGGGGATTTTAAAACAGGTGAATTGGCTTTTGAAATGTTTTCTGTTCTCCCCCTCTCCCCCCCGAATAAAGGTATGTGTTTACATATTGCTAGGGCAGGTATTTTATCAGATTTAAAAGGAAGAGGCCTCTTTTAATGTGATTTTTTTTTTCAGAGGGGGTGGATGGATGAGGATTTACCTCTCAACCATACTCAATTACAAGCTATGTTGCTTCTGTTATGGCCATGTTTACTTTCATCACTCACCAGCCTGCTGTTTTCTGACTGTGCATTACTGTAATTTATGGACACTAGAAATGCTGAATCTTGAAACTATGGTAATATAAAGCTTTACACTTATTAATATATATTAATCCCACATCATTTCGAACGGTCTCTTCTGCTCTTCTGTGTTGTTTTTCTCCTTTTGTGCCTGTCACGCGTTACAAAAGCACAATGTCACCCAAGTGAGTCTTTGTAGATTTAGAAGTACTGTGTGAATGAAGGAGAAATTTGCTACTTGTTAATTCCACTTCATTACCTCCTACAACATTCATCACTTTTAATCACTGGGAAGGAGTCTAATTGCCCTTGTATTGTGCTATTTTAGTCCTCCATAACTTTTCTCCTACTGTGGTGGTCATTTAGGTGCAGCTATTGAAGTACCTCTAGAGACACCAGTTATCTGCAAATCCTATTTACAGGCTACAATGGATGAAAAAAATCCATGTTGTCTGAATAGAAATTGTGGATACAAAACTGTCATTATAGTCTCTCTTGGTTCCATCCTCTTGCAATATTTTTTTGAGTCTTGTAGTCTATATTTACTGTATGATTTGGGATGACGTGTGGCCTCAATCCTGCTTCTAGTCACATCAATAGGAGTTTCACTTGTTGGTTCCATTGAATTCAAAGAGATGATAATTGTGTCCTACACTGGTGAGGTGCCACTCAGAACAAATAGAAGTAGTGAAGGTGGTACAAAGGCATCAATGGTTAGGAAACTGTTATGGGTGACAAGATTTCTTTTTTCATTCCTCCTAATCATTTTACTGTGTACAGTATTTTCTTTAAATTCCAGACAGTCCAATCTGTTTTGAGTATAGAAGGGGTTGAGTTCTCTGACCTGTCCTGCAGTCTTTTTAATGATAATCTGTGTAGTTGGGTGTTTCACTAGTACAAATGTATTAAAACTGAGAATGCTAACATCTAACTTCTGCAAGGCAACAACAGGGTGACTTTGATATTCTAGGCTAAAGTGACAATTTTATGACTTCCCCACTGCCTCCAGCTAAGCAACGGACTATTCCATTGCTCCCCTGCCTTCTTACCTCCAACCTGGGTAATACCCGGTTTTATCTGTATCATTTCCTTCTCAGTCACATGATAGATAGGAGCCGTTACACTCTTGAGTTCCAAAACACATCTCAGAATGCTTTGGTTCAGCAGCAGCAGTGATTCTACAGTAAAATTTGACACAAACAATTCTAGAAACTTAAAAGTATCTCCATTTGCATATAACCAAGGAATAACCGAAGCACCTTTGGGAGTAGAACTAAGACAGAAGAAACTCCATAGCTGGTAAAAGTATCTTACAAGTGACCTGTTGGTGAGTGACCATAGCAGTCTCAGTATTATTACCTTAGTTACAGTTCCCTAACTATCTACCCACTTCACCTATATCTAAATTCTTGTGGATCACCGAAGAATCAGTGGAACCCTAAGGTGCAAAATGGAATGTTGTATGCTAGGAAAAGCTTCTTGCAAATGATGTTGTATCCAAAACATAGGATGTCGCTCTGGGGAAAGAGAATTTTTAGAAGTTTTGGAATTAGCTTTTTTGAAAAGACCTGGGCTTTAGTGGATAGCTCCCTCTCTGGGTGGGGTTAGTGTGCTACCATACTTGCTAATGGAAAATTGTCATGTCGATTTATGGTAGCAGGTGCCAGTAGAATGAACTCTTTACTTTTTGTTGGTTTTGAATTGATGTAAAAAGTAAGTTGTGTGAGTAGAGGGAAGAGGGCGGGATGTGAATTTGAGGCTCGAATCCTGCAAGCTGTTCTACAGGGGTCTTCTGACGTGGAACAATTTATAGCATTGGGCCTTGATTCTTTAGCGTAATAGAGGCTTAAAGAAACCAGCATTTCTGTTGACTTGATCATCCCCATCAGATGCAGTTTGGCATTTCGCAAATACCAGAATTTTGTGAGGAAAACCACTGCAATATACTTTACTGAAGTGAATAGGCAATTTGGCTATAAAATTCCACCATCTGGAAACAATCTGGAAAATTGGTCTTTAAAAAAGAATACTAATAATTAAAAAAAACCAAACCACCCTACCCTCTATTTTTCAACTCCAACAGTTGTTCTCAATGGAGTCCAGCTGAAGTATGGCAAAGACTTTAATAGAATTCTAGTCCCTGTATGCTCAGCATGATATATTTGTTTTTTGTATGTGATTTATGGTATTGCTGAAGGCAAATTATACTGTACAGTATTTCTATTAAAGAAAATATATCTCATAATAAAGCTTTAAAAGGGGAGGGAGAGATCTAAGTGTTATAAAAATTGTACTAACCAAGCAAAAATCTAAATTAAGTAAAGAACAAAAGTTGTACTAGGAATGACCATTAATGATCATACTTTAGCATCACAATTATAAAAAGGCTTCCTTCCACAATGTTATCAAATCGATATTTGTCCTATTGCCACAGCTGTACAGGTAGTATATGTCTATGGTAGATATTAAAATATTTATATTGAACTTAATGTTTTTTTTAAAAATCACGATTTTTGGATCAATTATAGCTGCTTAAAACTAGTAATATGCAGAATGAAATCTCTGGTCAATAATGTTTAGGGCTAAATGTTCAGATGGCCATAACCAGACCTTTTAATTTTGTCTGCACAATTTTTTTCACTCAACTGTTTGCAGGCATGATTAAGACATTGTCACATGCAATCTGGTGAAGAGGGAGTTCCAGTCCCTCATTTACCTATGCCAAATGATTGTTCGTCCACCTGGAAAGTTAGACTCCGCTGTCCACAAATACTGTGCCTAGGGTCCAACTCCTGGGTGAAGTACAGTTGGCTCAAACTGAACCTGTGTAAGAGTGAAGTGATGATAATCAGAAGGTGGATCTCTTTAAAGCAGCAGGACACTCTCTACCCTTTCCTTCATAGCCACTCGCCCCGACTGATCAAATGGTGTGAAGCCAGGTGGTTCAGTTCAAATAATCACTAGCTTTGGATGCACTGTTAACATCAATTGTAAATAAGTACTTTCTTTCTCCTTCAGTTTGTAAGAAGACTTCACCTCTTCAACCAGACAAGGATATGATCACATGAACTCATGTGTTCATCACCACCAGACTAGATTCTGTAATTTACTGGGCGTGGAAGTCATGCAGAGGCTCCATTTTACACAGAACAGAGCTACCTGCCTCGTCAATAGGATGGTCTTCTGAACACATCACAACTCTCCTATGTCTCTCAGTTCTTTTCAATTTTCAGTCTGAGGCGTGATGCTCATCTTCAGAGCCCTCAATGGGTCAGGATTTGGCCTAACTCAAGACCATCATTTCCATCAGTGACCCACAAAGACAGTTGCACTCCTTTAGGACACTCATCTCACAAAGTGCAAGTCAAAAGTATATGAAACTCTGAGATAATATGTTCTCAGTGGAAGGGACTTGACTGTGAAAGAAACTTCCTTATATAATGAGACTAATCAGGAGTTTTACCGCTTTTAGGGCACGCTACAAGATTCTTCTCACACACCAAATGGAAAACAAAACAACTCTTCCCGAACAACCAACTCCAAGCAGAGCATCCTATAATCAAAGAAGGGAGAGCAATACTTCAGGCACCCCATTGGGTATCCTATTTATGGATCATATTTACTGGCAAAACAGTTAGGCTCAGATTTTTAAAGGAATGTAGGCATTGCTGCACTTGGCATTGCATCGCCTAACTGATTTAGGAGCCAGTATTTCATTTTCAAATCTGATTTAGGCACCATCAACAGTCAATGTGATTTAAGTTCCTAAATTCATTTTGAAAATGAGATTTAAATTCCTAAATCAGATAGGCGTTGCAGTGCTGACTGTAGCAATGCCTAAATACCTTTAAAAATCTGGGCCTTAAATACTATTGTACAGGATGTTTTTGAAATCCCTAAGATAGAAAGATCCCAATTAAAACATTGCAAATTAATGCAAAATTAGAATCTAGATTGAGACTGGCTCAGAACTTTAAAGCTTTCAGTAGATACATTTATAGAATTCTACTTAAAATTAATCAGGTTCTTTTTTGTGAGTTGATTATTTAAAAGCAAGTTCACTCCTTGAGAGTGTCTCTTACTACTCCTGTTACTAAACGCTTATTTAGCAGTTTTCATCCAGAAATCTCAAAAGACTTTACAGACATGGACAAGTATTATTCCCATTTTTGCAGTTGAAGAAATGAATAGACAGAGAGGTGAAGTGACTTGTTCAAGGTCACACAACAGGATAGTGGCAAAGACTGAAATAGAAGAGGGTTTGTTGGCTCCCAGTTCAGTGCCCTAGAACACACTACCTAGTAAGGAACCCATTCTGCCTAAAAGAGGATCTTTTCTTTCCTCTTTATGGATGTTACGAACAAGTGACTTTCTCAACATGCACACTGTGCAGGTTGAAAACTCTTACCCTTCAGGAAATCTGACTTCACTAACAAACAAATTAACAATAAAAGAGCATATAGTTGAGCCTAAGCTGTATCCTCAGTCTGAGCTTGACGGCTGCTCAGCCCACTCCATAGGGCCTCGGCTGCAGACCAAATATCCCTTTGCTAGAATAGCCATGCTCTGAAGCTCCTGTCTTTCTCCTCCCTCAATGCGGAGGGCTGTGTATCCAGTCTTGATATTGTTGGCTTCAGCACAGGTTTCTAGAAAAGGCCATTAACCTCTTCTTGCATTGTTCAGTGTGAGGTTTGTCTATCCCACCGTACATCATAAAACAGTCATCTGACATAAAAGATGGTAAATAGTCCCACTGTAATAACGTTACACTGATTTCTGTTGGTAACATACTCAGTTGTACAATTAGACAACAAGCTCTTTGGGAAAGGGACCTGTTAATGGCCTTGGCACAAATATATCTATTAAAATCTAATCCATGTGGAAGGAGTGAGAATCCATTATATCCTTTACTTAATGCTTGTGAAGTGCACAGGTGATCTGGTGATAGGTGTTGGTTAAACCTAGACACTGATGCAGGGCCAAATATATTGCTTTATAAATAATATTAAGGAAATCTGAGGAGGCGTGTCAAAAGGAAATTAGCGTCCTCATATTATTATCTTCTCCTTCCCCAGAAAACCTACACTGCTTCCACTTCCCACAACAGTGGTATAGAAAGGAAATAAGGAGCTAGTGAAAGGGTATGTAGGCACTCATCCTGATCAGGATGTTATGGAGTCTTGTTTCCCTGACACTGTAGCTTCTGTTCAGCAAAAGACTTGGGCCAGGTTCCCATCTTAAAATTGGCATAGTTATGCTGAAATATGTTTGTTTACACCAGCTGAGTATCTGGTCTGTTATATTTAGACTACCAGTGAGAACAGGAAGGAGTTAACAATGTCTACAGAATGATGAAAGAACTAAACATTAAGCTACAGTGAAGGTGGGCTGACTGGGCGGTCAACTCACCTGTGCATTGTTCAGTCAGGTGCTTTTTACTTTGGGGGATTGTTTTTTTTTTTTTAAAAAGGCAGGCCTGAACAAAACCTTCAAATCTGAGTAACCCTGAGTTTTGGTGGGTTTAGTGTAGAATCCAAGGCTGATGCTGGCATCTAAATTTATACTGGGTGAATAGAAATACCACATCTGATCACCCTGACACACTTTTGTGGAGAAGGAAGATGGTTTTAAATCCACATTTGAATTGTATTGGCCTAAATCCACCTCCAGGGCTATTTTTTTGGTCAAACTTCCTCTGGTGAAAGAAAACAGTTTGGAAATCACAGGATTATTTTTTCCCCTGGAGGTTGTTAAGAAACAGTATTTTAAAAAAGAAAAGAAGCGGCTATATTTGTGTTGCTGCATCTTTTAAGCTGAGCATCTTTTAAGCTGCTGCCTAGGAACACTTTGCAATAGAAAAAGAAAGACATACATTATGTCTTTTTATAGGTAATCAACGAGGGAACTCTAGCAGGCAGCATTTTAGCAATATTCCAATTATGCTCTTTTTTCATAGTAAATCATCTGAGCAATTTTTTCATCAACCTGTAGCCTAGATTTTATCCAGCAGAAAAAGGGGCCTGCTGATGCGACACATCACCGGTAATATTATTTTCAGGGGTGTGAGTGTAAGGTCTATTCCCAGGATCAAGATTAAAGGATGATCTAAAACCAAATACATTTGTCTGGTAGACGAATGCCTGTCAAGACCCAAATATTGATTTCCTTGAGCTTGGCTTTTCAGTAAATGTCTTTTGAATGAGCCTCCCAAACAAGATTTTAAAGGTTATATGACGTATTCCTTATTTTGTGTGTCTTCTGGGGGAGATGGTTTAATTTATAAAGGGGAAGCTTCCCCCACTCAAGAAAAATCCCTGTTTGTTTTGTAATCAGAACTCAGGTCAGATATTTAGATAAGATGCCACAATGATTATCAGTTTACCATGCTGAACCAGACAACTGCTCTATGTGAAGGGCCTGTCAGTCCAGAGAATAAATATAAATCAAACTACAGAAATCTGATCAGAACCACTGGACACAAGGGAAGATTCTCAACTGTTTTGTGCTTGTTGAAAATATCTTTCTTTATTACAACTCTAGAGGGCAGCAATGCACTTTGGAAAGAGGTTTGTATTTCACGTGTTTCCCTAATGGAAAATATAAAATATGAGTAAAGCTAAGTACCGGGGCATTGGTCAGGATGGGAGGAGGCTTTGTTACAGTGTGCAGGCTTTGACTCTTATGGTGCATGGTATTTAATATTAAAAGCATTAAGATACTCTAGGGCATGTTTTACTGGTCAATTAGTATACACCTTATGTAGTGGAAAATTTATGTATTTATTTTCCTCTTCCTCACGTAGATCTCTTGTCATAGTCTGCTGTCCGCCCCCACCCCCTTTCCTCTTCTGTTTCTTGAAGCTCCAAACAGGCAGCTGGGCTGTTCTTAAAAATGCTAAATTGGGAGTGTACTGTGCTCCAGATTTAACTTTTATAACAGTATAAGAATAATGAAAGCAAGGCTGCCCGTGAGGAGTGGTGGAGGGAATGGTTCCAGGCTGGAGTGGCAAATTTAAAAGCTGCTGCTTTCTCCCCTCCCAACCTTGCCAGTAGTGCTACTTTGGGTGCCTCTTAACTCATTAAAGTTTATAATCAATATTTGCTAAGGGAAAGTAAAAGTTAAAAGGAGCCGATAGTGCCACGTTAGAGCTGTGGGAATTGCAAGAGTCCAAGTAGCCAAGAAGAATAGGGTGGTGGATTTTCTGCAGATTTCTACTGCTGGCTGTCACACGCAGCAGGCTTGCCTTATAGTTAAGCACTTAGATTATTCTATTTCTACTAATTTATGTATTCATTATTTATTTTGGTTTGTAGATGTAAAGCAGCACTAATGCAGAAATGTGTGCTAAGTAATATTCAGACTAATCCTAGAAACGGATAAATTGAGAGCTGTTTGATTCAGAAATTATTAAAAATATAGGGATACATAAGTATATTAGCTTCCATCCCACCCTATCGTATTATCCATTTTGTAAATGTATAAATGTGATGATTTGTCTCCTGAAGCAGTGGACCGTGTATTATGAAATGAAAATGTTTGCAGGTTTTACAGTGTAGAGGAAGGTCTGAATATCCACATTTGGCTCCATATTGCAGTTCACATTACATACTGTATCTCCCTTCCCCAAATTTGACTGGGTGGGATCAAGGCGAGGATTTGGGCTCAAGCCCATCTCTAGTTTGACATGGGTTTTAAAAAGGAAAGACACTAGTATGAGGGCCAGAACACAATGAATACTGTACAACTGAATTTTGCCTACTGCTTCCTCCACCTAGGGAGTGGAGGGAGAGAGAAGAGGTTTAGGTCTGTGGCTCTGGCTTTCTGTCTGTCTATCATCCAGTTGAGTCTGTGGTATTTCCAGAGCACCAATCCCTCTAGTCTCTACATATATATGCATGTAGATACGCACACAAGGACCAGCACGTTCATCTCTTTGGATCTTTTGTTTGGATGGCAGTCTTGCGGATGCCAGTGATCTAATTTAAAATACAAGTGATTCTTTTCCCATGTTTTCTTTCAGAAAGAAACAGGCAACACATGGAATTGCTTTTCTTTGGTCAAGAGTACAAGGCTAAAGATGGGGATAAAGACCCATATGAAGATTAATTGCTCCTGTTGGAATTTAGCTTGACTGCATAAGGTGAGGCAGTTCATTATTTAAGCACTGTAATGCTTTTGGCTTCAGAGGTCAGAAACATAGAGACTGTGCTCTCCGCCCTGTTTAATTAATAGGAGTACTGCTGTCTGTTAAAACAGGAGAGAGGGAGACAAAGGTTATCCCTGCTTCTTTTGCTGTCTGATTCCTCACCATTTTTTTAACTGATTGGGAAGCATTCAATATTTAAAAACTGGCAGCTTTTTGGATTGGGATTTACCCCAATTACTAGCACTGGCAGTAATTTTTATTATTTAAATTCCAGTGCAGCGTAGAAGTCCAGGAATCAGGGCCCAGGGTAGGTGCTGTACAAAAATGCAGTAAAGTTTTGCCCTAGTTCAATATTTTTCCTCTTGTTAGTTGGACATTTTCTTCCCCATTTTCTTCCTCAATAGCAAGTGTAAAAAATCGGGATGGGAGTGGATAATAGAATGCTTATATAGGCATCCTCTAGTAGCGGGATGGTCTCAATAATATTGAGATGTCTGGTCACCCTACCCCAACTACTATGATTTTCTCATGATTTGAGGAGTGCCTTACTTAACTCCCTCCCCAACACTGTTAAGATGGTGTTTATTTTTAATTCACATAAACCTGAGACAGAATTCGGGAATGATCCAGCTCCTGTTGATTTCAGGGGGAAGTGGATTGGGCCTTGAGGATGTGTGTCATGCAGATGTTTAATAGTGTGCACAATTTTCAGAACCAGAAATTGGTTAGTCCTTGGTAGATGTACACTTCTGGAAGTGAAGGCAAGAAATAGACTCTCTTTTTGCAGACATGCTTCCTTCCTGTCACTTTAACCATGAAGGTTCAAAATACTCTTCTAGCTAAAAGAACCTGCCAGTTTTCTGACATCAGCATGATAGGAAGGGGGTAGGCAGTGAAGAAGAAAGCTGGGGATGAGAATAAAAGAGGACGAGAGGCAATTCCTCTTCTCCATGTAAACTGATGTTAAATCATACGTTAGGAAATCAGATGCCCTTAACTGAGACTGAGGTTTTTTAATTTGCAGAAAGTGTCCTACCAGCTGAGTATCCCCTGTACTGAAAGCATTCGTGAGAAACCTGTGTAGAGTGTTTCCTTTTTTAAAAGTGATGCTTCCTTAAAACCTGAGCCAAGTTGTTTTTCTATACATTTTCCTGTGTCGTATTTTTAGTGCCAAAGCTGTAGAGATTTCTGGGAGCTAACTCCTTAGGTTACCCAGGGTTTTCTGGGTTGCTGCATTACATGCACTTCAGCTGGACATCAAGTCATCTTTCCACCCCAACAGAGAGATATACAGCTGTATATAAACCTGGATCTTTGAATTTTATATATTTGGTAGGAAGTATATCATTGCAGAACTGGGTGGATATTTAAAAAAAAAAACCTTTAAACAAGGTTCCATCCACTCAAAGAGAAGAGATTAGACATATGGGAGGTGGACAGCCCTGTGGACTCAGTGGCTGGGTAATGCAGGATCAAAGGATGTGTCACTGTGGGAGCAGTGGGCTTCTTTTGGACACAGTCTGTACAGTTCCAGCCATGCTGGAATTTTAGGACACCAGTGGCTGTTGGCTCAGGGACTGTAATTGCTGCTGGCTGCAAAGAACTTTGGATGCTTTTGCTGAAGAGATTCTGGAGTGTATGGAGGGGACTGAGAGTGTCATTTTCCTCCGGTTCAGAAAGATTTTAGGGCCGGGCTCTGGCATCTGAGATATCATCTCTGCAAGGTCGTAGGATCATGTGTCTGTATACATGTACCAAATTACAAAAGTGTATATATTTCATCTAATCTTACACTGAACTACATGCAACAGCAACAAAATCTGTACAGAGAACACCAGTAGATTTATTGCCTACTACTTTTTATTTAAAAGTTATTTCAAAGTAGTTCAAATGCTATTTACAATAGTTTTGTATATATTAAGTCTTGGGTTTGTTTACTAAGAAATTATGTCTTCTTTGAAGATGACCAGGAACTGTATTGACAACTACTTTCAGGATTTTGCATCTCATCGTTCCGAGGATTAACTCTGAGTAATGCTATTTTGAAAACTCCCGAAAAGATATAATTATGGCCTATGCTTCAGCAGAGGGGTAAGTTGACTTGCAGGAGGACAGCGTGACAGTTATCGTATTATTACTTCAGCACCCCCTTTCCCATTACAAAAGCATAGTGACATCTGAGCAAATCTTTAACAAACCAAGCTGTAGGGTTGTGACCTTTCTAATTGCTGGTAACCAAACCCCCAAGGCCCACCCTTTGCCTCCAGATCCCTGTCCCAGCTCCACCCCTTCCCTCCCAGTCCTTGCCCCCATTGCTCGCTCCTTTCTCACCCTCCACCTATGGCTCACTGGATCATCTCAAGGAGCCTACCTGCAGGTAGGAGGATGCTGCGACTGAGCAGGGTTAATGGCCCATGCTCCCCCTGCCCTGTGGTAACTGGACTTTTGGTTCAGGTGCCATTTAGGGTTACCAGTTCCCTGAAAACTGAGCACCTGACAATGCTAAATGGCACCTGTATACAGAAACCAAAAACCAAACTGTCCATGTAAAAACTGGATGGGTTGCAAACCTACTAGGCAGCCGTAGCTTCTTTAGTTTTTGTTTCATATAGATTGTTTAAAATGGATGGAGAAATTTTGTATAGTGAAGATCCAGAAGTTTAAAACTAGAACTTTGGACCATTCATACAGGCAGAAAAAGCAGCAACAGCAGCAGTGTTTCATGAGCAATATCACATCAGCATAATGTGTAGGTGCCAATGGAAAATAACATTGCTTTGAAGGCCCATAAACCAAATAACAGTTTCATAAGTGGCAGCAGCATTGTCCTCAGTTACAAGATGCCACATTCTCTAAATTGTCTCTCCTGGGTTCTTGAGAGAACCTGAGCCCTAATGATTTATTTATAAAGTTTGTTGGCCTATCAGGAAACAGAAACAATGGCATATGACTTAGCTGACCAATCACATAGCTTGATTTGTGAAGTTCAAATACTCCAAGGAATAGTTGTGAAATTAGTAAGTGATGCAGAGGCTGAAATTTTTTCACATGTAATCATATGTTACTTTTTGAATAGCCAACATATTCAGACAAATCAGTCTG
Organism: Mesoclemmys tuberculata; assembly: GCA_007922155.1. Lineage (NCBI taxonomy): Eukaryota > Metazoa > Chordata > Testudines > Chelidae > Mesoclemmys > Mesoclemmys tuberculata. The sequence continues at coordinate 9,208,580 of ML675624.1, read as the reverse complement.
TGAATAATTAATGAATCAAAAAAAGGGGTAAAATAACCAAATAAATTTTTTGTTGTGAATTGTATAACCATCTCTAGTTGCCAGGTAGTTTAAAGATGATAGAGCATACTAATCTTTTTTTACATTTACATTTCCTACTGGCCTTTCCAGTGTAAGGGTCAAGATAGAAGAGAACATATTCATGTATTCAGGTCTTAGAGACATAAATGTATAGTGCTGTATAATAGATATATGCTAGTACAGTGCTTGCATATGTGGACTCAGCAACTGTTATGAGCCCCATGGACATATGTTTTCAAGTCTCAGCAAGATCAAGCTTTAAAAGCATTATCTCTGCTGCTCTGTTGTCTAATGGAATCACGGACAAACTTCTGTGTAGCAGAGGTTCTTACTTAGAGGTGCTGGCATTTCAATGAATCTGATGAATCTACATTGGACATGCTGAGCCATCTACGCTGTTCAGCTTCTGTGGTAGGCAAGATAAACTTTAAAAAAAATCCCATTATTCAGGCCATGGTATCATGATGGCAGTTTCCTTTGGGCCTCTTGGCAATACAGTGTTTGCTTTAGAACTTTACATCACATTGGAATCTATTGAGAGCCATTATTTGTCTGACAGAATATTTATAAAAGCCTGCATTAGCTTTAGCTCTGTGTCAATATGTTTCTCTCTCATTGGCATACAACAAACCAATAGGGTTGAAATATTTAGATATAATACTCCCTTCAAGAAATCATTAATATTTCTATCACTGCTAGGGGTGATAATTTGATGAAAATTGATTCAAATGGAACAGCAGGAGCTGGCTGGAATGGCTGCTTGGTTCTTGCTATTAAATTAGAAATAGTATAAACAGAATGAGTGAGATGGTCATTTATACTTGTACTGACCAAGGAGAGGATAGTTTGAAATACCTACAGTTCCTGAAGTCACCACATAGCTTCCTGGTAAGGTTGATTCACCTAATCATCTCTTCAAGGTGCTCCATACACGATACTGCATGTGGTCTTCCAAAAGGGACCTCAAATGCTGAGCCCCCATATGCTGACGTTAAAAGTGACAAGCCATTTTTTGAAAGGGCAGAAGTTTTGCTTTTGTTTCTTTGAGCAATGTTTCCTTTCCCCATGTTGATGTACTATGTTTTATTTGCCCATTGTTTTTCATTTTCGGCTCCAGAGGTGGCTACATTTCAGTGATGCTTTATCATTTGTAAGGGTCTCTGGGATGAAAAACATCTATCCAAATATAAAATATTATTTCAAACTGGAAAGATTTCTTAGTTACAGGAAAACAATGAGTCTCTTACATTTAAGGTATGTGCTGCGTGCCCTTGATAGTTGGAGTTCACATTATACTGCAAGTCACATGAAGTGTACGGCTTCCTCATGGTTTACTGCTCGGGGTTGTGTTTTGGCCGTTGTAATTTATCCTTTCTTACAGGGGACAGAAATATTTCCCTACTCTCTCCACAGCCTAGGAGCCTGCTGAATTTTACCAGGGTCTTTATTTATATATAAGGGTTCTCCTAGCAGCCATTCAGACCTCTCCCAAAAGGGAGGCTGACTGGGCTTTTACAAACATTATTTATTTTCATATTTGTTATTAATTTTCTTGCAGAATACACAAGGCACATTTAGAATCAAATAAAATAATTGGAGGAGCTGTAGAGAAAAACAGGATTTTCACTCCTAGTTTCTACACTGCTCATAGTTGAATCTGAGCTACTTAATACAAACCGTATCACTAGTTTTTTGGAGAAGGGCCACGGAATAATCTCTCTTCTTTGAAAGTGTAAATTATCAGTGGTCCGCACCATGTTGGAAACTTACAGAGAATATTTAACTATTTGCCTAGCAGAAGGTGGAGCTAATTATGGCACCATAATATATTATTTGCAAATAGCTGTTTATATGTACGTTTTCTGCATCTGTGCCCATAACGGCACTCGATTTTTCAAAATGCAGTAAAAACATATTGTAAGTGCCCCATCTAACAGTGAAGTAGGCATTGGATGTCTTTGTAGTGCAATGGTGCTACCACCTTTCCTGTCCTAGGGCAGTATGGTACTACGAATGTGAAGAAATGGGATCAGTAGGGAGAGGCTTACAGATCATGAAGAAAAATTAGATATATATAAATAGCTTATTGTGAGAGTGCTTTAAATATTCAGGTTGATATTTGCTGATGAGGGCAGTGGTGATGGTAACGATTTGTCATTTTCAGGGGAAAACTGACTTGTGTAACTCAGTTTGAGCTTCTTCTGGTTCTAAATGAAAACAGATATAGATCTTCTGTAAAAATCTTATTGGAGTTAATTCTGAGGGCAGGATTCAAGCCTGATGAAAGAATCTAATTGTTAAGATTTGTAAATCTAACCCGATGGCTATATAAAGATATCCTGTACAATGTATGTGTCTAGCTCTCTTTGTAGCTAGGTTTGTACTTCAGACTTTATCCAACATGCTGACTAAACTCCCAAAGTCCTGTCTTAGCATGCATCTGACTTGATGTAAACCTGAGGAAAGTCTGTTCTTGGGTTGTCCCACAATCCTGTTTGGGAATCTGGGGAATATATCTCCATGATATTATGCAAGGTCTTTAAATTAGAGCCTAGATTAGAATGCCTACTGTCAGAAGACAAGTTCAAAAATTAGAGAGGTCACTGGTAGTTTAAAACTTTAAACTAAATGATTGGAAAAAATAAGTGCTCTTGATCATCAGATTGTTATATATGAAAAGGAGAGTGTGAGGAGTTAAGTTTAATGTTGGGGTAATACATGTGAATCTTAAAAAATAAAGTTCTTAAAGTTGACAGACCTGATCTAAGAAGTTATGCTGAGAAGCTGGCATCAAATGTGGGTCTCTTAGGTACTATGGTAGTAATAATAATTAATAACAAGCTAAATCAGAAAAGATAATGGAAAGCTTAGGACTGACTGGTTTGGAAAGAGGAGAGTTAGCATCTTGGTATGAATTCAGTGCTGAATTACCTCTCTCTGCTTTCTAGATAGAAGCTGCTCTTCCTTTTTAAAGGGCCAAAGTGAAATTTTGTGTTTTGGGTATTTTTTTATGTGGATCAGTGAATTCTGTGTGTGGTTACCCTGATTTGAAAAAGTAAACTACGTTTGAAAACAAAAACAGAATAATGCTCTGGCCCTTTAAGAAGGGTGAAGAGAAGCTGTGATGTTAACTTAGCATTTTCTTTCTCCTAACCATCCAATACATATTGACCTATCAGCTTTTGTTGGATTTCAGGTTACATTTGACTGAACAGAGAGAAACCCCATAAAAAAGGATCTGGAATAGGCTTAGATTCAAATAAGAAAATGTAGGGCAGTGCACATCGCTCCAAGAAGGAGCTGGTTTAGTATGCTGTTTTCCTCAACTAACAAAGAAGAAAACCTGCTTTAGCTCTCAATTCATACCTCTGCCACTTTTCTCATTTTAAAATTGAACTTTTGGGTCTAGTTCAAAAGGTAACGTTCATATTTATTATTTATATTCCTTAGAAAATAATTGTCATCACCTGAGTCATTTTTCATCAATAGGTGTGACAGATTCATTAGTGCTTCTAAATCTTTCCCCTATTAATCTCTGAGAGATGGTGAAACTGGTTTTGATACAACTAACATGAAATAATTCATCTTCCTGCATAATTAACAGGGGGACTTAAATTTAGCCTTTGAATATTTATTGTCGCATAGGAAATGAATTAATGATCAGTCATATACACTGTGGTTCTGATAAATATAATACCATATTATGCTGAAAATCTGTATGCTAGCTACTGAATCCATTCAAACATATGCTGAACTCTTAAAGTGAAAGATTGTTGGTGAGCACTTCCACCCTCTATTACAATTCTCTTTTTCTTAGCTTTCCATTTTCAGAAGCAACTAATGTTCTAGTAATTACTGTAGTGTTAAGATGCCTAATGTAACGTCTTGTTCTTGCATCATACAGAAAGTCACCACTGTGAAGATTAACACTGAATAGATGCTTATCTAAAAACAGAATAATGAAAAACAAACCCTTCCCACCCTCAAACTGCCTATTAAAGGTAGCAAATCTGCCATCTCACATTCCTTTTAAAGAGGGCAGAGAAAGGAGGAGCCATGCACCAGAGCTGTCTGGACATGGAGTAGCTAGAAGGCCAAAGTGATTGTGTGGCTTGGGTACTCCCACAAAATAGACCAAAAGATGGGGAAGTTATTGTAATGTATATGCACAGATTAGTAAATTACATAATACAAGTTCTCTATAGACTTCAGGAAACTTGCTCACACAATAGTATGTGTCCACAAATCTACATCTTAGAAAATGAAAATTGCTGGTAGCGTACAAACTGTGAATAATATTAGGGTACCATTTATCCATAGTTAGAGCTGATATTCTATATTTATGCTGAATCTCTATTGATCATACAATACCCATCACTGACTTCTGAGCACCTTACACAACTATATAACTCTATATGAATGGTCTGCACATACGCATATAATCTGTTTCTTTTCCTTTGGATTGAATGGGTCTGCTGCCATACATAACGTTAATCAAATGTCTGTTTTCTGGTTTATGGTGACAGTTGGGAAGAGGCTTGGGTAAGAATCCAAATTTTTAGGTGCAGTCTGAATAAAACCTTTTAGAAGTTTATCAATCACTATCTTCTAATTAATAATTCAAAGTTCCTTGTTGATTATGATTTTTTTCCTTTCTTTTTGTGTTAAAGAATGATTTTCATATTGGGGTTAACTTGAAAAAAAAATCCCAACTTTTCTTTATTAGCAATTTTTGATAATTCCCTTTGTAATTTTGGAGCATATTGTAATTGACTAAGAGCTCCCTTCTTTACTGCTCAACGTCATCTTCTGTTAAACCTTCAATTAAACTGTAATCCTGTGTTTGATATTCTAGATTATAGTGTTGGGAATGATTCTGAGGTTATAATCTCCTCATTAAGTGTGCCATGGATACAGGGGTAAAGGTTTGAGGGTTATAGGAGTGGGAATTGAGGCTGTTTTAGCTCCTCAGAGAATAAACAAGGTAAAAGCAACAATGAAAGAACAAGAACAGTAAATTTGGTTTATTTTGTCCAAAATATGCTATAGTTTTAATGTTCACTATCTCTCTTTAAGGGTCCAGTCTTGACTTCAATGAAGTGGGTCAGGCCTATAGATGAAAATTTCCACACTGAATATGTTACTTACTTATGTAAACTTCTGCCACCAGATATACACACTGTTTCAAATGAAACAACAGCACACTTAGACTTAATCTTACCTTCTCATTTGACAAATTTTGTCCTTGGAGAGCTGAGAAGTAGAGCTGGGCAAAATTTTTTATCCAAAACCCTTTTTCCCACCAAAATATGTATATTTGGGTCAACCAAAACATTTTGGGAATTTGTGTAGATTTTGGTAAAACTGTTTTGGTTGAAATGAAAAAAGATTTCAGAAATGTCAAATGGAACGTTTTGACGTTTTCAGAATGAAATGTTTCTATCCTAGATTCACAAGAGGATTTAGGCAACATTCGTAAAACTGAGGAGGAGGTGATGTCCCCCCTCCTTCCCCATACCCAGTAGTTCTGGCACTCACATGTGATATGGGAAACCCAGTTTGAAATCCTAGGAGCAGAGACTTTGAACCCAGGTCAACCCTCTCCCAGGTGAATGCCCTAACCAGCAGGCTACTGTTGAAGCTGTTTCACTTTCTATAAAATACTTGAATAGTCATTGGACCAGAGAGAATGATTCCTTAGCCCAATAGCTAGGGCAGTCACCTGGGATGGGGGAGACCCAGCTTCCAGTCCTGCTCCATTAAATATTAATTAAATATTAAATATTAATTATTTATTGGAGCAGAATAGCTTCAAGAAGAGAGATTCAGAGAGTCCTATCTCTAGGCTGGTGGTTAGGGCACTCACATAGGCATGAAACATTTTGTTTGGACAAACTAATTTTTTCTGACTTTTTAATTTGTTGAAAACTCTAAAAAATTTTTGCCTTGGTTTGATCCAACCCCCCCTCTTTTTTTTGTTGTTGAGCTTTTGGAATGGCCAGTGAACCAGAAAAATCAGTTATACTTACAACTTTTACTGAGGGGAGTGTCGGTTGTCCAGTATCTCTTCCATCTCTGAAACCAAAGATGCTCCAATTCAGCATCTAAATTGATAATACCCCATTGATAATGAATGTAGAAACAGTAGAGTGAGTATATCAGTGACCTCCTGCTGTGGCAACTGATCCAGACTCTGGAGAGGCTTTCTAATTGTGCCTATGTCTTGATTTAGATTTGTTTCAGACTAGAAGCCTACAGCAGTGGGTTGAAAAAAATTAATTAAATCAGGCAAAGAATTCAGCAAAAGAAAATGTTGGCAGTTTTCTTGTTTCCAATACTATTGCACAGAGAAAAACACACAGTTTGTTTGGTACAGGTATTTGAACTGAGTTATCTTGGCTTGTCTATCTTGATTCTCACACTTTAAATGTTAAGCAGCATATTCCTCTTCAGAAGTGATATTTAGGTGATCAGTTAGCATTTACTATTCTATACCTACCAACCCCTATCCAGAATATGCTCTAAACCATACAGTCCTGACGTACATGAATGAAGAGATGTAATGGAAACTATCTCCATAGAGTAATTTTTCTTCTTTGGGAATGTACACAGAAAGAGACACTCCCAACTATAACTAGGTACAGGCACCCCGAAGTACAGGAATTCTTTAATGAGCACATTTGATCACTTTTACAGTTTTATAACACTGAATGTACATACAAGGAAATATTTGTAAGATATTGTGGCTGTAGAACAGATTTTGCTTTAAAAGCAGTGGCCTGCGTTGGCTGCAGTATGGCGTTGCACCACCCAAGTGATAGTGTAAGGAAAGATTGCATCTTGGGAGTTACAATTCCCCCCAACTCTTTGGTAGATAGGGTGTGAGTGCCTAAGGTACACCATTCTCTTTGCATGTTACTCACTCCAAACCCAGCCACCTCTGTTGCATGGCTTGCTCCCTTCTCGGTCTCTATTGGGGTGATTTGCACCCCAGGGAGAGCTTCCTGAAACAAGTAGACTACAAATGTTTTAGCCCTTCCCTAAATTGGGCAAAGGGTCTTGATGGCTCCACCTCTGGCCATGCAATGAGCAAGGACAATCTGCCCTATAGGTATAGAGACAATGACTGTGAACTTGTAACTTAATGTTCTCTGTATCAGTCATGCAGGGGTGTTGCTAATCTGTGACTTCTCTCATCCAGGATGACCAGATGTCCCGGTTTTATAGAGACAGTCCTGATATTCCTTATTCAGGTGCCTATTGCCCTCCATACCCTATCCTGATTTTTCACATTTGCTATCAAATGGAAACACTCACATTTTGTCCAACTGAAGGACACTCTGCAATTTTTCCAGGAGCCTGAGGGTAACATCTAACAACCAGGTGCTACTGACCTAACAGCCAACTGCAACTCTAAGTCTCCCTTTTCTACTTCTAGAAGGAAAATTTAATTATTAATGCTGCTGCTATAAGTAACCCCTGATTTGTTTGTATACTTTGCTTGGGGGTAAGGGTTGTCTCTGTTCTCTGTAAAGTGTTGTAATAGCATGTTGCAAGGGTGTTCCTGTTAGACTGTTTCCCTCCCTCTTTAATTACTGTTCCTTATAAAGAGCAGGCATCAGAAGACCAGGCATGAATTCCTTGCACATCCAGAACTTGCACTGAAGTTAAAGGATTAGTCTGAACATGAGAAAAAATTATGAAATAAGTTTATTTTTAAATCTAACATAACACACTACAAGCTAAGTGTACACAACCCCCCCACCCAAGGAACTGATAGAAATTAGAAGTGAGAAATTTATAAAGAGAAAAGTTTAGCTCAACCCAGCTCTCTGTTACATAAATAACTACAAAAAAGCAAGGAGAGCTGGAAATTATAATAGAAAAAATGTATTTTGAAACTTCTTTTCAGTAAATAAAGGAAAAATGCTTCAAAATATTTTTATTAAAATATCCTAAGTTATTACTAATTCTTATATAAAGAAGTGACTTACCAACTCCTGTTTACAGTCTTAGATCGTTCAGGAGAAATCCTTTGGATTTCTTTTTTGACTCTGGTGAACTGCCAGCACTATTCCTTTAATTTTTCATATAGCTTCAGGGGGAAAAGGTGTTTTTTGTAAATCTCCAGCTATTCAGAATCAACCCTCTCCCTTTTTTTCTTATTTAATCATTCCAGTGCAGAGCAACTAAACACTTTCCAGCCCTGACTTGAACCTAGAAGCAATTAGATTATTAGAGAAAAAATTCATAGACTGATCCTGAGCCCATTGTTAATGGTAGTATTTCTATGACTTCAGTAGTCTTTGAATTAGGCCCAGGATCCACATCCATGTGTTAGTGCAGAAAAACGATACTGTGCAAATACCTTCTTGAGTTACAAAAAGGCCGGCCTAGAAAACTCCAGCAAACAGCGTACATAAAATGGAGGAACTTGTAGGCCCTTATGCTATGGAAAGTGGTGCTGTATGCCATCAGACCAAAAGTTGAAGTGGACCTGGAGTGCTTAGTCAAAAGTGGAGTCCTAGTACCAGTTAATCACAGCTAATGGGCAACCCCAATCGTTCCATTATTGAAGAAAGATGGCTCCATTCGGATTTGTGGGGCTTTTAAGGTCACTGTTAACCTGGTGTGGTGTGCAGAGCACTACCTTCTTTCCCAGATCAATGACGACTTTGCCGGCTTGGCTGGTGGACAAAATCTCAGAAAGATTGATCTGAGTCAGGCGTATTTACAGGTGCATGTCAATGAGAAGTCCCAAGAGCTGTTGACTACTGTGACACAGAAAGGGCTGTACCGATACTGTTGCTTGACCTTTGGAATAACGTCTGCTCCAGCTGTGTTCCAGAGGGCTACGGACCAGATCTTGAGTGATTTGCCAGGAGTCCAGTGCTATCTTGACAACATCCTGGTCACTGGCAATAATGAGGAGGATCACCTTAAGAATTTGGAGGCTGCCCTACAAAGACTGGAAGAGTACAGTCTACGAGTCTGCAAAGACAAATGTGAATTATTCCAGTTCTCTGTTGAATATTCGGGACATATCATAGATGCTACTGGTCTTCGTAAGGCTCCTTCAAAAGTCAAGGCTATTGTGAAAGCTCCACTGCCTGAAAACCTAAGTCAGCTTTGCTCTTTTTTTGGGCTATTGAACTATTATGGAAAGTTTGTTCCACAGTTAGCAACATTACTAAAACACTACATGAACCCCTTTTCCAGAACAAGGTCTAGAAGTGAACTGAAGCATGCGATGTTGCATTTAAAAGGGCTAAACACGCATTGCTAATTCAGAAGTTTTGACACATTTTGATCCGTCCTTACCTCTACAGTTGGCCTGCGATGCCTCCCCTTAAGGCGTGGGAGTGGTCGTGCCACACATTATGCCTTCTGGAAAGGACAGACCTATTGCTTTTGCATCACGCGCCTTAAGCAAGGCAGAAACTAACTATGCCCAAATTGAACATGAAGTACTGGGAATTGTTTTCGGAATTCAGAAATTTCACCAGTACTTATTTGGACAGAAGTTTACACTTCTGGTGGACCATTGACTTCTAACATCCATTTTTGGACCACGCACAGGCATTCCACCATTGGCTGCAAGTGGTATGCAATGATGGGCATTGTTACTTTCCACACACACACGAGATCAAATATTGGAAATCCGTTCTGCACTGCAACACAGATGGTCTCCCAAGACTGCCTTTACCTATTAAACATCAAGATATTGGCCAGAAAGAAATCTTCTACTTTGAACAGAAATCTTCTACTTTGAGCTACTACTCAAGTAATGAGGGATACTCATGTTCACCCAGTATTGTCCCAAGTTATGGACCTAGTGATGTATGGAATGTCTCTACAGGACTCTCAAGTCTCACCCGACCTTTGTCCCTACATGTCTAGAAGGATAGAATTACCAGTCCATTCTTGTTGTGGGGAATGTGCCTCATTATTCCATCACTACCGAGATAACAGTTGTTGGAACAGCTACATTCAGGTCACTGTGAAATAATGTGCATGAAAGAATTGCACAAAGCTACTTTTGGGTGCTTTGTTCGAGCAGTTGTTCTGGGAGGAAATGTGACTCCTTTGCTCCTTGTTTGGAGTAATTTGTTAGCTCTTCTCTCTGTATCCATTCAACTTTGCTGTCAGGCTGGCTTGGCAGGATGCACAAATCCAAAACTCCTCCCATTCCCCGCTTCTCCTCACCCATGTACTGGAGGAGGGAGAGTATCAGTGGTGCTTAACCCATGTCTTTCTTCTAATGCCCGAAACTAGCACCAGGGGATTCCTAATCTGGTTGTACAGGGCTGTATATATGTCACTTCACTCCCTTGTTAGGATTTATTAGGAGCACAATCAGGGCCTTTAATAAATAAAGGGTGAGGCTGAGCTCCTTGTCAGCTTCTTCAGTTTTCCTCTTGAGTTTTACTAGTGCTGATAGAAAAGGCTTTTACTATGGGGGTGCCATTTGCACTGGTTCTGACTTCTCCCCAGTTCAGTTTTATGTACGGCAAGTATGGCTATGTACCCTACTATGCTACCTTTGGAATAGATCAAGATTATTTTAGATGAGCTTGCCTTACAAAACAACATGGGATATAAATGTGTTTGATACACAATCAAAAGGTAAAGATAAAGAGAAAATGGGAAAAGATTTAATAGAAAAAATCACTACTGAAAATTTCTTTCTTCACTTCTCCATCTTTTTATTTTTGTTCTAGCTAGAAGTTACTGAAGCAAATGTTGCTGAATGCACACTGTGATACCAAATCAATAATGCGTATAGTGCACTCAGCCAAATAAGCTCGATACTATGTTTTGCTGGCTTTCCCCCCCCTCACAGTTCAGACAACAGCAAAAATAGCAAGGAGACAAGAAATAAAGAAGAAACAAAACAAAACTGACCAACAAAAAACATTAACCGTTCTCCCCTCAACCAAACACAAAGCTACACAGGAATGTGACATTAACTCCTCAGAATAAGCACATTTTGTTAGGTAGCTGCCTTTTTTGCGCAAACAAGAAGCTAAGGTTTTTTCAGTACCATTCCATAATGTATCTGAATTTGTGTTCACAGTCCTTATTGATCAAATGATTTCCACAGCAATAATGCTGCTGCTGTAAGATGTCTGTCCTGTGTTTTTTCCTCTCCTTTCATCTCCCAGCTGTTGAATGAACTGTAGCATCCGCTCAATCAAAATACTTGTGCCTAACTCATTTTATTGTATTTATTTTCCCTTTTCCTAATGTGATGTTTGTAGAAGCTGCAGTTTAACACTCTTATATGGGCACCAGCACACTGTTTGATGTAATGAGCCTTGAAACGGAAAGCTATTTTATACGGTGGACAATATTTGTAGTGGCATTAACTTACATTTGTTTGATCAATAATCTCAGTGGCATCTCAAGAGGGATTAGTAGTACTGACAATAGTAGTTATTAAAAATTATTGGCAAAGATTTCTTATTGCCTCATTTGCAAGTATTACTGAAAATCATTTACCTGCAGCAGTGAGGTGTAAATTAATGACTATATCACTTACATAAAGTTCCATCCATCTATCCATGTAAACATAAAGTTTACATAAAGTTGTTTTTCCCTTCTAACTTTAATATTACCCTGCTATAGGTCAACTAAAAGTTTCAAACTACTTTTATCCAGTAATCACTCTTTAGCCTGACACTCATTATTTGTAATGCAGTCCTGTCCTGCTGAAAAAGGATATCTTGCTTAAAATATAACGTTAAAGGGCATTACTCCACGATGTGTTGGGCTGAGTGTAATGTGTGACTCCTGACAGTGATCTGTAATAGATTGTGGAAGCTCACAAAACAAATGTTGAAAATGCTATTACTTAGTTTATTTAAAATACAAGGGGGCAAAGCTTAATACATATGCTGTAGGTTACAATCCTGCACTGGCAAGAGGGTGGGTAGGATACCTTGTTTTGCTACTTTGTGTGATAAATCTCATTAGAGACCCTGATTTAAGAAGATTTCTAGAACACTTTACAGACAAAAAGTTTCTGATGAATCCTTATGAATCTGGATATTAGACATTTATCCAAACTGAACTGAGCTTATAAGAGGTCCAGGAGCCATCCCGATTTGTGGGAACAAAAGTCTGGTCTCATGTTATTCTCAGGCATTGACCAAAACTGATGATTGCATCCGGCAATTTTTACACTCCTTTAGGGTCATGTAAATCGAATCCAGTTAGCAGAAGGTGTGTAATGCGTCCTTATTCAGCACGCACTACAACCTTTTTTCCTGTTGACAGAAACTGTCACAAACAAAACAACAGCCCTTTTCCCTTTTGGAGTTGGTAATCTAAACTGTATAAGAATGGAGCTAGAACTATAGATCGTCAGCCAGAGATCTGATCAAGTTCAATTAATTTGATGCCAGATTTTATTGTGGTTTTATCCCCTTGTGAGATTAGTCTGAGCATGCTCAGTAAGGAGCCAGTTGAATGTTCCTTTGTTGTTACTGTTTGTGAGATTGTATCTTTTTGAGGGAACATTTAGATGGCATAGTGTCAGTCTGGTGGGACAAGCTTTTCAGCTTGTCTATTGATCTTACAATTTTCTTGCAACGGAGAATAAAACACTGAGCATGTTTATACACGCGGAAGCACAGAGTAGTTCCTCCACCCCCTTCTTCCTAATGTGTCATATCTTGAAGGCAAGCAAAACGGAAAAGCAACAAATTTATTCCCAGAGCTTGGAGGACCATGAATTATTTATTCTTTGAAATCTTCCACTATCTTTCATGAAAGAAAGTCCTATTGTTAAAACTGAGTGCTGCTTTTTCAGCATGTCAATAACAGGAAAATCAAAATGGACTGGTTATTTATGTTTTCTTCTTTACAGAATGGACTTTCCTAGGTAGTTGGCACCCTGACGCTGTTCTTAAACAACAAAATCATTAGGGTTGACACATTAACATGATACAGGGCCTTGTCAGAGACCTACAAGGGCCAATAAATGAAAAAGAGCCATTAAGATATTCACATACGACTACTTAATTACAAATTTCTACAGGTTTTCATAAATCACAGTTAAGAGCATTTTCAAGTGCAGATTTTTATTTATTTGTTTTTTAATTAGGTTGTGTCCATTCTTGTTTCCTTTCTGCTTGCTAGATCTTTGAATTCACTAGTGCCTAAATTGTAGGGCATTTGAAAATCAGCTTCTTTGTATTGAGAGACAAGTAATGTTCCCTTATGCCTCTCCTCTTATTTTTTGACTTGGGTCTACAAAATGGAAGCATATTTCTCCTGTGAGCATGAGTTCTTCAGGCCTCAGAGGGGATAAGGTCTGAGTGAATTCTGGTGGATAGAGCTTTTCACTTCAGGATTGATCTAAAAGATAAAAGTGATGTGGGGTGTGTCTCTTTCTATAACTTTGTTCCTCTCTGTAACTTAGCACTAGTGATTGGCTCTGGATCAAAATACCTGACCCAATATAATATCCTCTTAAGGGTATGCTGTACTTTGGGAGCATGTATCAATTTTTACAATACAGTATTTGCATAGTATCAGAATTCCAATGTCAGGATTTCTTTCTTTTTGACGGGTCTATGTTAAACAATATGGGAGAAATTCTGCAACTGATTTATACTTGAGTGACTTCAGTGGGATTTCATGACTGTAACTGAATCATAGAATTTGATCTTAATAGCATTTTTAATTTTTTTGGAGTGTGTGTGTTCTTTTTAGGCTAAACTGTGTGGTGCCTGGGTGAGGTGCAAATGTGGTACCTATGCAGGGAATTCTGGAGCAACTTCAGTGATGAAACATTGTTTGGGTTTGATTGCTTAAGCAGCAGTTGTACTAGCCTCCTGCAATGAAAACTGGCAGAACTTGTTAGGCAGGCTTTAAACTAGATAGAAGAGGAGATGCTTTCCTCTAACTCAAATATATTCCCAATACGCAATGTAAACAGAATGAGGAATTGTTCTGATGAAAGCTGAGAGTTTTTCTGGTGAGGGGCAAGAAGGCTGGACTTAATCCATGGGTCCAAGCATGCCTACCCCTACCCCACGATATCTTGCAGCTATCTGTGTGCAGCACAGAAGCTACTGAAGTGTCTCTGCAGCAAACACTTCCCAGCAGACCCCAAATGAATTTTGATTGTGAGGTCATATTGTATACTGTATCTGCTGTGCACATTACCTAACATGCTAGAAAAGCCAGAATCTTGCACTTGAATAAAAACTATCAACCTGAAGTCTAGCTAATAATAAAGTTAAAAGTAGTTTCAGTTCCAGTTCCAGCGGTCGGTCGTTTCCCTCCCCTGCCAGCTTTTTCAGTGTGTTTGGTGGAATGGTATGTCATTGTCCTTTTGGCCATCTGGATCTGTCTTTCTCTATTCTGCCCTGTGTTCTCTGCTCAGTTCAGAATTGCCAATGAAAACTGTCATGGCCATTTTATGTGAAATTTTAAATAAATGACATTTTTGAGCAACAATTGGGTTTTGGGAGCCAATCTGTTGAAACACTTTTCAGCCCCCCAAAACACAAAAAAGTAAAAAATTCAGGGACTCTGAAGAACACATGAGTTGAAAATTCTGTCTGTGAAAATTTCAAAGTAAATGAAAAAATTCACTGAAAGTTTTCTATAATTACGATAAACAAGTTTTATTTCACAGAAAATTTTCACCTGATTTCCTAACATTTTCAGTTAATGAAAAATCTTAATAAAATACAATGAAAAACATTGAAAATGGACATTTCAAGCAGGAATATCCATTTTGATGGAAAAGCCATTTTTTATTTAAATAAATTTAAACAAAAAATTTCAGCGAACTCTAGTTGGACATCTTTTGATTACAAAATACTGTATTTAAAATACTGAATCTCACTAAGAATTAACATCTTGATAAAAAGCTTTTCATAGCTGAAATGTCAGTCTTTTTTCCATTTAGGTTATGCCTGTAGGGAAAATACCAGGAATAAACTGTGCAAATGACCCTGTTTCAAAAAAAGGGCCCTTCAATTTTTAAAATCAAACCAGTCTTCAATTAAGGCCAAAAGTATCTAAAGCTATTAACTTTTTTTGGCTATAGAATTAACAAATTGGTCACATTACCTTTTTAATAGAAAAAAGTTGTCTTATCTATTATTTGTATTTTAGTATCACCCATAATGTTGTATGGGGCATGTATATTTTATTCTCTGATTTGTACAGCATCTAGCACAATGGGTTTTGGTCCATGATTGGATATCCCAGGTGCTACTATAATTCAGATAATTAATATAGGAAGACATGAACCTTGTCCTGAGCTGCTCACAAGATGATTTCTCCCCCTCCCATTCTATGTCAAATTTAACCTGATGCAAATCATAAACCTCTCACCAATGGTGTTTATATGGTAAAAAGTAGTGAATGGACAGTGGTGATGGTAAGTTTAAAAAAAAAAAGGGCTTTTGAATTATCTAAGTTGCAAGAGCATGCCATGACAAAAGGAGTGATGTTGACCAAGGGAGTAAATTTGCAAAATAAAGAGTCATTTACTATCTCTCAGTGAATTAGACACAAGCTCTGTCTAGAACGGGTCTCATTAAGTGACATCATTCGGTTAGCAACTGCTGGCTGTCAAAGAGGCTTTGATCGAAGTTCATAACTGCTTCAGGTACCATACAATAGCACTATATTTAGTGCATAGCATACCCAGTAAAAGTCCAGAAGAGGAATGGAGTTGTGTATGTGATTTATAATGGAATAGGGATTCTTCTGTCTCCCCATTCCAGGGATCACTGGTTCAAAGCCAAACCAGGTCAGCACTAAGTAGTAATCAAAGGTCTTTTCCACCGGCAAAGAATTCTTGGTGGTCTGTATGAATTAGAGCTGGGGGACTGACTCTGGTTCTCTGGCGGTTCAGAGAATGTCCCCCCCATCGCCCCCTCAAAAGGGTGTGTATATGTGTGTATGATGGAGGGGTTGGGGCAAACCAAATCTGAAAATTGAGGAAAATTTTGGTGAATCAAAAACATCTGTTTTGGGTTGAATGAAACATCTTTTATTTGACCTGAAACGTTTTGTTCAGGCACGTTTTAAAGGGCTAGAGAGAAGAAGTGGAGCTATTGCAGTGCTCTCCTTAGAAGCTTTGGCTCAATGTTTAGGACACTCTCCTGCAATGTGGCAGAGACCTTGGCTCAGTTCTGTCCTTTGCCTGAGGTGCAGAAAGTATTTGAACTTAGGTCTCCCACACCGTTGGAGAATGCCCTGACCACTGGGCTATTGGATGTTCTGGGCTAGGGCTCTCTCAATCTCTGCTGTTGAAGCTGTTTCACTTTTTATAAATGCATTGTCATTGGAGCAGTAGCTTGAATTTGTGCCTCCCACATCCCAGGTGAGTCACCTAACCATTGGTCTAAAAATCATAAGAAGGGTACTATCACCATCCCCTTGTCTTCTGCCCATTTTGTGAATGGCATCTAAGTCTTGAAACATCTTTTTTCCCCTCCATATTATTTGGCAATTTTGTATCAAATTCACAAATAATTGTGGGTTGACAAAAAATGCCTTTTTTCAGTGAAATAAACTATTCATCCAAAAATTTCTGCCCAGCTCTGGTGTGAATGTTTGTTTTCAATCGAATTTCCATTGGACAGGTATCTGCATGATAAATACCACCAGTACAGTTAGTACTAATTGACACTCATCGGAGGTAGCCTCAACCGAGAGGCTGAGCACTGAATAAACTACTCTGTCACCTGAGATCATGGATAAACCAGATTTGTAGAAAACAGTGTGGGAAAGATGACACTACCTTTGCTACAGCCATTCCGTACATAAATAGAGGATTTTAGTCTCCCAAATTGCCATTCTGGTACCTTTCAGTATCACCTGAAATCAGGATCACTTAAAAATTTTAAATACGAGTCCCCCCTGCCTCCCAACCAAATAAATTAAATTGCCAGGGCTTTCATTTTATTTTGGTGCCTGGGAGCATCCAACAGGACACCGCTGAGCAAGGAAATTTTCTCTCTGATTAGCAATGGTGATAATTCCCAAAGCTGCATATTTCGTGAGAAAAGGTGCTATAAAATCTCCTTCACCAGATGAATTTCTACTGATAATGGACTCTTAAATGTCAGTAGTACTGTCTGTCTTGTTTTCTGTTGAGCTATTGCTGACTGTGAAAGACCTATCAAGACTCCTGGCTTCTCCACAAAAATCCAATAATAATTAATACTATATGGCTCTTTTTCATAAACATATGTGGCATTGTTAAAAGCCCCAATCCAGCAAAATGCTTAAATACATGCCTAACTTTAAGCATTGAGTCCTCCCAATCTCCTTTAATGCATTGCTGGACTGGGAATAAAATGCCTCACACAACGTTTGCTATTATTAACATTGTTTTGTTTTTTTTAACATGAAAGTGTTTAAGACACTTTTCATGGAGTCATTCTCATGCACTGAACATATAAACAAATAATGCTGAAGTTCAGATGAAACTGACAAAAGCAAGGAATTTCCAAAGTAATCTCCTGTCACTGTATGTGAATTTCATTCCCTCCACATTCCAACTGCCTGATAATGCTCTTTAATCTTATTTTACCAGTTCTTTGTCCTTTTTTGAGCAGAAAGGAGGCTCAGATTGTCTAGGGATTCAAACTGCTCGTACACGCTTCTTATATCTTTGTGGAAGCATAATGTTCTCAGGTGCTGGAACACGCAACTGCCCTTGTTTTTAACAAATGAAAAAGCAAGACAAGATTAAATTGATTAAAAAGATATTTGCTACTGGCCATTTTCCTCACAAAATGGAGGGTGCAATTTAGCTTGTGTAATATATATACATTGATTTCTACCAGCAACAAACAAGAAGGAGGAACCCTAAAGCCAGTTCTTAATATGGCTCAATACTTGAACCATAACAATAGCAATGTGTGAATAGGCACTACTTATTAGAAAAAATATTTTAAACAAGCTCAAAATCTCAGTTTTCTAAAAGCACATGATATGTTTCTTTTTCTTTTTCCCTCTGTCAGGTGCCCATTGCTGTAGTATCTTAGTTCCTCCTTAAAAATGTGTAACCCAAGACTGGATCCAACAAAAGTGTGTGTGTGTGTGTGTGTGTGTGTGTGAGAGAGAGAGAGGGAGAGAGAGAGCAGTTCTTCCCCCCCCTCGGTTATCTCTTTTTAAGGTATCATCACAGAGGGAAGGCTTTTCTTTTGTCCTCCCCTTTTTCGTGGGGAGAAAAAAGAGCCTTGCATTTTGCCTTTAGGTTGGTGTCATCTGGTGTCAACCCTCTGGAAGTTAATTGCAATCTTTGGCCAGATGCTGAGAAAAATCTAACTCCTGCCTTTGTGAGTTTGATCCTTAGGAATGACAGTTGTTCCTGTGGAATGCAACTGCCAAGGAAAATCTTGGTCCCTTAGCAGGAGCTGCTCTCTTAGGTAGCCACCAATCTAAATACTGAGATGGGTGAACTAGAGTGCCTGGCATTAAATGAAGACATTCATGGGGGAATGAGGATAATCAATGGGACATGGTAATAGCAGGGTACAAAATATATAGGAATGACAGAGTAGGTTATGCTGGTAGGGGAGTGGCACTATATTAAAAAGCATAGGGTCAAAGAAGGTCAAAATCTTAAATGACTCAAATGGTACAACAGAATCTCTATGGATAGAAACTCTGTGTTTGAATCAGTGTCTAACTTTAGGCATATATTATCAATCACCTGTCCAGGATGGTGACAGTGATTGTGAAATGCTAAGGGAGGTTAGAAAGGTTACAAAACCAGAAAAAGCACTAATAATGGGTGATTTCAACTAATCTCATATTAACTGGGTACATGTCATCTCAGGGCGTGATGCAGAAATGAAATTTCTAGATCCCATAAATGACTGCTTCTTGGAGCAGCTAGTCCTAGAACCACAAGAGCAGAGGCAATTCTTGGTTTACACCTAAATAGCTTACAGGATCTGATCCAAGAGGTGAATATAGCTGAATCACTTGGTCACAACCACCAGAATGTAATTAAATTTAGCATCCTTGGAGGGGGGAACATACCAACCCCCCACCACAGTAACATCTTTGAAAAGGGAAATTACACTAGATGTAGTTGTGTGGACATTAAAAGGAGGCCTCACAAGGATAAAATGCCTGCAAGCAGCATGGAGACTACTTAAAAACACCACAATAGAGGCTAAATATATTCCAAATCAAAAAAAGTTAGGCAGAGGATGAAAAGAATGCCACCATGGTTGGACAGCAGAGTAACGGAGGCTGTTAGTTGCAAAAAGGAATCCTTTAACATTCAGAAGTCAAATCCTAATGAGGAAAATAGGATGGAGCACAAACTCTGGCAAGTACAATGTACAAGTATAACCCGGGAGGCTAAGAGAGAATTTGAGAAGCAACTTGCTAAAGACGCAAAAATGAATAGGATGCCTGTGAAATAGATAGAGGGTTCATAGATGACAGAGGTGTTAAAGGAGCAATCAAGGAAGACAAAACCATTGCAGAGAAGATGAATGAATTCTTTCAAGTGGTCTTCACTGCAGAGGATGCATGGAGGGGGGAAGGGTGATTCACATCAGAGCTATTATTTTTGGACAACACATCTGAAGTGCTATCCTACATCAGTGTGTTAATAGAAGAGTTTTGAGAATGAACTGAGAAACTAAACAGTAATAAGTCACCAGGACCAGATGGGATTTACCCAGGAGTTCAGAAGGAAATCAGATATGAAACTGCAGAACTAACAACTGTGGTATATAAACTATCACTGAAATCAGCCTCTGAACCACATGACTGGAAGGTAGCTAATGGAACGCTGAATATTTCCTGTAAAAGGGCTCCAGAGGAGAGCCTGGCAATTACAGGCCTGTAAGTCTATCTTCAGTGCCAAGCAAATTGGTAGAAACCATAGTAAAGATCAGAATTATCAGGCCCATAGAAAAGGATGATTTGTGGGGGAAGAGTCAACATGGCTTTTTATAAAAAGGAAGTCATGCCTCAAGAATCTAGTAGAATTCTTTTGCAGAGATGACAAGCATGTGGGTAAGGGTGAGCCAGTTGATATAGAGTACTTGGATTTTCAAAAAGCCTTTGACAAGGTCTTTCATCAAAGGCTCATGAGGCAACTAAGTAGCCATGGCATCAGAGGGAAGGTCCTCTCATGTATCAGTAACTGGTTGAAAGATAGATAACAAAGGGTAGGAATAAACCGCCATCTTTCGCAATGGAGAGAAGAGAACAGTGGGGTCCTCCAAGGATCAATACTGGGACTTGTGCTGTTTAACATTCATTAAAGCTCTGGAAAAGGGGGTGAGCAGTGAGGTGGCAAATTTTACAGACAATACAAAATTATTCAAGATATTGAAGTCCAAAGCAGACTATGGGGAGTTACAGAGGGATCTCACAAAAGTGGCTGACTGGGCAACAAAATGACAAATGAAATATAATGTCAATAAGTGCAAAGTAATGCACATTGGAAAATATAATCCCAACTCTATGTATACAATGATGAGTTTTAATCTTGCTATTACCATCCAAAAAAGAGATCTTGGAGTCACTGAATAGTTCTCTGTGAGCTTCTGCTCTCTGCACAGCAAAGGTCAAAAAGGCTAACAGTATGTTAAGAACTATTAGAAAAGGGATAGAAAATAAGACAGAAATATAATTCCACTATGTAAATCCATGGTGCACCAATACCTTGAATGCTCTGTGCAATTCTGATCCCTCCCATGTCAAAAAGGATATTGTGGAACTGGAAAAGTTTCAGAGAAGGGCAACAAAGGTAAGGAATGGCTTTTACCACTGGACAGCATTATTACCATCTTGCTGAATTTAAGTTTGAACTTTCATCCACTTGCTGATCTCAATCAGTCATTGACAACGAGGTAGTACTACCATCAGTGCCAGAAGGGAATGAGATATAAATTGTCTGCATATTGTTGACCTTTGACACTACAGCTTGTTGGAAAATAGGAAACCATTTTGTGATTTATCTTCTTTTCTTGTCCCTGACCCCTCATTTTTCTGCAACATTTTAGAATTTTTCTGATTGTTCACCTGCTTTGGTATTATTGAAAGTAACAACAGCCACTGATCACCACTGGTTTGGATATCTGATGGGGGAAACAGTGTAAAGTAAAAGCAAACTTGGCCTGATAGTTCAGAAGATTTTTAGTAGGATAACAAAGACTTTAGCATCTTGGTCTCAGTCTAAGGAGTTCAAATCAAGTCAAGATGAGTAGTTGTTGAATATCAAAGTCTGCTGATGGATGTTAGTGAATTAAAAATATATTTTTTTAAATCACACAATTAGCATCTTTGATGGAATTCTCAACAGAGAAGCTAAGAATTTATGGATATGGAGACTGGACAAACCAGCTGAGGTGGAGATAACCTTCAGACATTTTAAGAAGGCCAGTGAAATATTTTTCTCTGTGGGTGAGACACAAACCTAACTGGCTTTTGATTGTTAAATAAAAAGATGGGGAAGGATGGGCTCTTTGCACTACCACCAGTCTCTCCTGCAGAAAAAGAGACTAAGTATTTGTACCGGTTCTGTGTATAGGTGCTAACAGTCAAAAGCTTGACACTGGTCAGTTTCCTAAATTAGCCAAAGATCAGGGGGCTGATAGGTTCACAACTCCAGCATGCCTTGTGGACATCCTGGAGATTTTGTTACATTCTATTGCTTTCTCCAGTTATTTAGTAGTACAATCAAAAGTAACCAGAAACATCAATAAAATATAACAGCTCAATAAACACCCTAGTTCTTAATCACTTTAAAACAAATTAAGCTGGCAAAATAAAGGTTAGTTTTAGAGTTATAGACCCTGGTCCTGCAAACACACACATGCTTAACTTTAAGGCCATCAATAGTCTCGCTGACTGGAACTACATGAGTGTTGAGAGCATTAGGGTCTTAGCTCTTTAGAATATCATGGAGAATATAACATGTATTTGGCTTGTTTCATTCTAGGGTGTATTTCTGGAAATAGATCCATCCATTTCCATCCCCGTTGTTTGTTTCAGCTATAAAAACAAAGATCTGAATTTTAACCTTGCAGCATGAATTATACAACTGCTGATACCTCTGTGAAGTTTCAAAGTAAAGCATTATAGATGCATTAAACTTCTGGATCTCTAACTATGCATGCCTGACATTATCTCCACTTAGTGGACTAACTGTGACAAATTATCAAACTTAATAAGCCAGTTTTGATAATGAAAGTGTGAGACACATGAATTTCTCCTCATTTACCTGGATTTTTTTTTGAACAGGGCAACTTTTAGAAAGATGGAGCAATTTGGCATTTGAAAATGGAAGAGGAGACTATTGCTTTGTTTCTCAATGTGGTTTTGGTAAGCTTGGAGTCAATTTCTGAATGCTTGGAGAGATTCTAAAATTAGTAATATTCCCATTTTAAATGGCAATAACAGATTTATCTCTAGTACTCTGACCTTTTTTGACCTCTGTGGTACTTTAAAGATTTGAAAAGTTCAAATATATTAAAGCACTTGGCTGTAAAAGCTCACATTATTTTCAAGCTGAAGTGCATAAAAATATGAAGCCTTCTGCAATATATTACATTGTGCCACAGGAATACTGTAATTGCAATATGCATTAATGAACAAAAGGGAATTATAATACACATGTAAACTTGCCAGATTGCATAATAGTACATGTGTATGCAAAAGTTAGCTGATTTGTGAAGCCCATTCTAGTTTGCACATGGAATATAGGGCATTATCTATGCTGTGCACTTCTGCTCAGTTAACCTGTTCTACAGGGTTTTACAAATTGCCCATAGTGATTTGTTACTTCAAGAGGTGAGCAAAGAATTCAGAACAAAATTCATTAAAATAAGTTTGCATCCTTTTCTGTTTGTGGAACATCTTCAAATGGGGAACAAGTAAACTGAGTTGCCGGCAGTTTAAAATAGTTTGGATTGGAATTTAAGAATAGAGGTTGTGCAGAAAATTGTATTTTGTTCACAGTGGTTCCCACGTAAGTTACAGTGCTTGGGCCTTGCCTTGCTGCTGGAGATGTGGGTCTCCCAAAGATACATGGGCTCATCTGTCATATCCCCTGTCCTAGGCTACCATCCTTTTAGCTAGAAGCAGGCAAGAGGATGAAAATGGTAATGGATACCTCCTTAAACCTTTCTACGCAGAACTCTGTTTTGCAATATATCCCATCATCTTGGGAACTCCCCAACTCACAGCCAGCTTGGATCTCTAGAGCGGGGAATGTAGCCAGATGACTCACTGCTCAAAGGGAAGAACAGGCTGTCTCCAAGGATAGACATTTGGCTCAGTGGCTTGGCTGACATGACTGCTAAAGAGGTATCATTTTAGAGAAAAGGGATCCTGGACAAATTTGAAAAGATCTAGTCTAACCTTTTAGAAACATTTGATGAATCCCTAGCAAATGGAAACTGAAATATCATTCTCCTTTCCTCTTCTTGCCGCCATTGCTTCCTTTCCTTTCCCTTGCTTCCCATTATTTTACTTCTTTTTGTTCTTTTGTCCTATTTTTGTTCGCCTCTTATTTTTTAAAATTGTTTTCAATAAAATATAAATTGGAAAAAAAAATGGAACTCTTCTCTGCTCTGTCTGGATACAAAATATACCAGGACATTCTTCAGAAGATTAAGGGTTTGTCCCAATTTCCTAGGTGAAAATTTCCTCTTCCCCCATTGTTGCACAGTGCTTGTTTTTCCTTGTCCTCCTTCCCATAGTTGACTGCATTTCAGAGGATGTGTGTGTGTATATATGGTAGCTTGTTAAATGCATTAGAATCCTTCAGGAGTTGCTGACTATATGAAGGAGAAAGATATATGAAGGAGAAAGATGTTATAATTTTATTATTGAAGAGATGCTGCTGAAGCTCACACTGAACAACAAAGTACAAAAGCATATCCTGAAACCTTAGTGTTGCATGGAGAAACAGAAGGCCAAGCATATGGGAAATGGAACAAAGTAAAGAGACAGACATCTTGAAAATTATAAATAAGTCAGCTCCAGTGTGTCCAACAAACTTATTTGCCTAGCGTGGCTGGATGTCCTGGGTACAACATGTCCCAACTTTACATTAAGAGCTCCTCAGAAAATGTCAGTGTTCAACCAGCTTGTCGGTTCTTTTCTTTGCTTTTAAAAAAAAGTTAGTCTCGCATACCCCTTTCTCATTTTTTTCCTTTCTGCCTTGAATCGTTCCTGCTTTTTCATTTCTCCATTGGTTGATTCTCCAGTGCTCCAGAGGGCAGTTTTTAATGCATAAATATTATACAAGACTGCTATTGTATAAAAACAAATAAGAGCTCTCTGCAGAAAGCATACAATACAGACCAAGTAGAATTAATGCATACCCTTATCCCATCTTATCCAGCCACAATTATCCTAGGGACCAGAATCTTTTAATCTTACTTTAAATGAATTAGCCCTCTATATTAAAATCCTTTAAGATGGCATAATCTTCAACATAGTGCCCATGGAGAGTATCCTTGCTAGCTGTATATTCCTAGATAGAAGGTGTAATTTTGCAACTGCTAAAAACCTTAACCCCTTTTTTGGGCTCCATGTATCTAAAGAGAATTGTACTATTAGTTAATGTTTATTACAGTAGCATACTGAGGGTACCGCTAAGAATGAAACTCCATTGTCCTAGGTGCTATACAAACACATACAAAAATATGTTAACTAACCTGAAACGCCTGCATTTTGGGTTGCTGGGTGTGGGCGTTAAACTATCTATCAAAACAAAATTAAAAATGAACTTTAATTCAATAGGAATGAATATTTGAAAATGATCAGCTGCCAAATAGTTAGCAGGATCCTTAGGAAAATATGTTATTTTGAAGTTATATATAGAGGTGTGTGTGTGTATATGCACGATCATTTAAAAAACATCTTTACATTATATAAATACGTTTTTAAAATGATCACGCACTTTTCCCTTTGCTGTTCAAAATTCCATTTTATGGACATCTGCCTCTGAAGTTTTCTTGGAAGCCAAGAGTAAGCTCTGTAGCATTTGAAAATGCTAGCAGTGTTCTGTATTTAACAAAAAAAAAAAAAAAAAAATTTTAGTGAGTAATACATGAAAATTTATTCCTAAAAAAATAGTCTACTTTAAGATTGGGATTGTTTACCTTAAAAAGAAGACATAAGAGGGGATATGATAAAAGTATATAAAATAATGAATGGGATGAAGAAGGTAGATTTTGAGCATCTGTTCTCCTTGCCTCATAACACAAGCAGGGGACATTCAATTAAACAGTGGTAAATTCAAAACTGATAAAAGGAAATACGTTATCACATAACAAGACTGTGGAACTTTTTGTCACAGGAAGTTGGAAGAGTTATTAAGTCTGCTTAATACATCTGGAAGGGTTTTTAAGCTTCACACTTCAGGGCTTAAGCCAGTCTCTAACTGTTAGAGATCAGCATGAGACCTAATGGGGTCTTGCTATGGAGTGGGGAAGATTATTTCACATTTACCTACTGATGGGTTCTTACACCTTCTTCTCATAGACTCATAGACTCATAGGTCAGAAGGGACCAATATGATCATCTAGTCTGACCTCCCGCACAAGGCAGGCCACAAAACCCTACCCATACACATTTATAACAACCCCGAACCCATGACTGAGTTATTGAAATCCTCAAAAATGAGATTTGAAGACCTCAAGCTGCAGGGAATCCACCAGCAAGCGACCCATGCCCCATGCTGCAGAGGAAGGCGAAAAACCTCCGTGGCCCCTGCCAATCCGCCCCGGAGGAAAATTCCTTCCCGACCCCAAATATGGCGATCAGCCATGTGGTGCTGGCCACTGTCAGAGATAGGATATTGGACTAGGTGGACCTTTGGTCTGGTACACTATGGTAGTTCCAATGTAACTGTTTTTTCCTTCCTCCACGCTTGCACAATTATCATATCACAATGGGAAGGGGGGAGGAAAAATCCTTTTTATTACTTCATTTTAACATGCAGTGACTTTCATGCTTTACAGGCCTGATTCAAAGCCCCTTGGAATCTGTGGACATGCTACCACAGACTTTAGTGGGCTTTGCAACTGGCCCTACTTGGGCTTTTGACCCCTCTGGGATATCCTTGTCACTCACTCACACACAATTCTCTTTTTATATTAAATAAAACATATAATGCGAGATAGGAGGGAAGCGTTATGGGTTGAGACACATTACTATGGGGGTAAAGGGCATTGCTTCCATCAATTTTGTCCCTCCCTCATCTCTGTGAGGTGAAGAGAGTAGGGCCAACTCTCTGCTAAATGGGATGGCTGCAATTCCCTATTCTAATGATTAGGGAGATGGAGTTTTCAGAATCTGGGTGAAGAAAGATCATATAATCTACTTCAGAGTTTTCTTGCTCATTCAGAATTGGTTTAAGCCTAAGGGTATGTCTACACTGCAATTAAATGCCCATGGCTGGCCCATGCTAGCTGACTCATGCTCAGGATAAGGGGCTGTTTAATTGCAATGAATGCATCTGGGCTCAAGCTAGTGCTTCGGAGGGTCCTGGAGTTCAGGTTGCAGCCTGATCCCAAATGTCTATACCTCAGTTAAACAGCCCCTGAGCCAGAGTCCCTTAGCCCAAGTCATCTGAGACAGGCCAGCCATGGCTATTTAACTGCAGTGTAGACATACCGTATGTGACCCGGGTCATCTGTTACAATTAAGGTTAATGTGTTGATTTTGGTACTAAAGTTTGGGACTATAGATGAAAGAGTATTTACTCTATCCTTTTAAAAAAATCCCATTAATTCTAATTGGGTGCTTGCTTGGATTGGGCCTTGGAAAGTCAGTTTTACTGCACATGCTATAGGAGGTAAGCCATGTGCAACTAACCAACTCAAGGATCTGATTGTGCAAAATGCTGAGTGCTCTCAGATCCCATGTATTTAAATACCACGGGGTCTTGAAGGCATCTTCTCTAGTGACATGATCTTTTTTATGTTTGTCATTTATACTGACCTGGCAAATCTCCTGGTTTCACTTGGAAGATAACATAGCTATTTAGTCCAGATTTCCTGATTTTAGATTTTACCCACTTTCCCAACTCCAGAGCAAGCCACAGTAGAGGGACTTAGCATATAGCTGGTTCCAAAGGAACTGGAGAGAGAGATCCTTTCCAGCACTACCTGCCTCATGACATTGCTGCAAAATAGCCTCAGGACTGCAGAAGCAGAACCAAGCCCCTCATTCTGCAGCTAGTAGATGTTGGATGCATGTAGCTGTATGTGGGAAAGCACAGTGTTAGAGAATATTGAGAGTTTGTTGCTGAAGAATGGCTTCTCTGCCACTTCAATAGCTTGAAAGATTCCTCCTCACTCAAGCGCTATACCAAGCCCATCTCTAGGGAGCTCAGAGTCTGTGTGTATGTCTGGAAAGGGCAGGAGATTTAAGCCCAAATAATCTGTAATTTGTGTATAGTTATGTTTTATCTGAAGGTAAAACTTGGAGCATTGCAAGTCCAACGTAAAGCATTCACGTGATATTGCTGCCTATAATACGAAGCATTACAGTGCTTTTGCTGTGAACAGTGATGGTTTTCAGATGCTGTGCTATTGATTGCAGCTTTTAATTGATTTGTGGCTGCTGTTAAACAGAGCCCATTTCTTGCCAGGTCATGAACACCTTGTGATGGTCTCTATCACGGGGTTTAAATTTGTTTCTGAAGTTTTATCAAAGTCTTTATAGCATTACACCTTAGATAGCCTTACGGTGAGCTGCCCGTAATTCACTGCCCTGTTTTGCAGCAAGAGCCTGAAGAGAGAGAGATTGATGTTTGAATTATTTTATCTTCTAGCTTCTGCATAGACATAGATTTTTAAGCAGCTGCACTTGCTTGGCTGTAGTTTTACAGCAGTTCTTAAAAATACTGTAAGGTAAAAGAGTAAATCAGTAAAAAATCACTGATAAAGCAATGAACAATTCTGGTAATGGATAAACAGCCATGACACATAGCTACTTAACAAATTAGGCTACTTCTACCTTTTCTAATGACCCTAAGTTATTTTCCTTGTATGGTTTGTCTTCGTGTTTAATTTCAGTAGACTTGTTTGAACTGTTTTCAATTTTCATTTAACTACAATTTGATTTTTATAAAATAGCCAGAGTTTTCTTGTCACCAAAGTTTGGCTGCTGCTCAGATGAGGCCATGGTGGTGCCAGTGTGTAAATGTTACCATCATCACTGTAGGTGACTGGGTTTTCTGTGACTTTTGTTTAGAGCATGTTAGCTGATCCTTGAGGCTACTTCCCATATGTGCAACCCCATGAAATGAACCCCTGGATGCAGATATTGGACCATGAATCAGGGATCTCAGGACACTCGCAGGGAGGAGCAGCACTTGCCAAAAGCCTAGGAGCCTCTCTATTATTGAGTTTTCTGTACTCTGTCCATTTCTATGTCAGAACTCACCCAAGAACTATGTTCCAAAACTAGCCCTTCTAGTGGTTGCTCCAGAACAACTCACCTCTTTCCCTCCCCATTCATATGGGTGTATTGCACTTACGTAGGAAGACATATTGATGGCCTAACTAGATGGCATTTCCTAGTGGAAATCTGCCTGGATCAGAAGATAACTGTTCACTGCTGCTCCCATTCACTGCTTCCATCCACTCTCCCAGATTTGAAATTGACAACCAGCCCAGATTCTCATGATAGACTTCAAAACAGGAAACTGGTGTCTCTTGGAGACTGGGGGGTGAAGGAAATGGGAATCCTTATTTTGTACAGTGTTGGTTTGCCTATCTTTAATACTTGAATGTGTCCTTTTAGACATTGAAAAACAGCTAAAAAGAGTTTGAGAAACAAATCCAAGACAAGCTGAGAAGATGTGTGTCCACAACTTCACAGACCTCCCACTGAAATATCAGGCAGTACAGGAAGAGAACCCATCAGATCCCCATATTTATACTATGAAGGTATAACAGACAGAGTTGTTCTCAAACTTGTATGTAGGAAAATGTTTTTGTCAACTAAAACTGCCTGTTCTTTCCTGCAAGGCTTCCCTTGGTTAGAACAAAATGAGATCTTTTAATTTAGTTTTTAATTTTAGATGGTATGTTCCTTAGGGAAGGGATGGTGTCTCCCTTTGTGTTTAGGCATTACTGCACGCGAAATAATAATGTATTCTTTTGCCTGTAAAAAGCTACCATAATGGCAGTAGGGAAAATTCCAAGGATTAGAAACTGATACCACATAAGCCTGTGTTAAAATGAAACTTTAAGCCCTGTAGTTCCTTTCAAATATTTTGAGCTGCTCTCTCAGTGGCACATCTCTAGAGAGAAAGAACATTCTTGTGAAAGGAAAATGTAAAATGTTAAAGTTTTCTCTGCATTAGATGTTAAAAGTTATTATAAAATAATTTATTAAAGAAAAAAATTGGGGGTATATTATATTTCTTACTAATATTAGTAGCCAAGTAAAAGACAGAATGATAGAAGCTAGACCACTGGGTTTCTGGGAAAAAGTAAATTGAATGGACTTCTGGGGCCTTGGAACCTATACTTTGACTCATAGAGATTATAATATGTCTTTTCAGAAACATGGGTTTTGTTTTATACCATTTGTCTCACTGATATCTAGGAAACAACTGTCTCTAATGAACTGTTAATGGGCTGTTCCTATTATATTTTCCCTTTCTTTGTTGTTGCCTCAAAATGTTGAAACCAGGCTGCAAATTAAAAACAAGAAACCGAGTAGAGAGAGAACCAGAGGGATTTTCACCTCTTGTGATACTGCTGTATATCTCAGGTTTGGTTCAAAGTTTCTTGGGAAATATAATGATCAAAAACTATTTTCTCATGTTTGGTTACATTAGCTACTTCATTGACATGAACATATGCCTCTTCTTCCATTCAGGCAGTCTTGGATGAACTTTGAGGTGTTTTTCAGACAGATGACGTTCAAGTCATCCTTAAAGTTTAACAGTTTGATAGCTAGGATGTTATGGGTAGTAATTGGGCCATATCTTTAGCTGATGTAAATTGGCAAACTCCATTAAAGTTAGTTGAGGAACTGGCCTATAGTTTTTGTTCATATATGCCCCTGTGGAGATACACAGCAATAGGTGAGGGACAGCACCCCATGAAGGGGCCAACCGCTGCTGAAATCCTTGTTTGTCCTGAGATATTGAGATTGTCTTTCAGATTCATCTCCAATTAACAGCATAAATGTCACACAGAAAGTAAATCTGAGGCTCTTTATTTAGGAGGACCAAAGAACATAGTGCAGGGGAAGAAAAGCTTGCAGCAAACTTGCACTTGTAAATGACCTTGGCAACTTGGCATCCAGTGCAGGGTGATTATTTGAAATGTAAGTAAGTCTGGCTCTCAATATATTGATTTGATGAGGTTTATCTGGAGGAGGATCACACTGTAGCTGCTTAAAAATAGAATGCATTGTAAACTCTTCATAAATATTCTACGACTGAGTTCCTCAATCTCTCTGCTGAAGTCTGAAGGCTAGAGAAATGCTTCAGGGTGGGAATCTAGATTCAGCCTAAATAATCTGCATTCTAACTTCCCAAACTGAATTTGACATTTTGAAAATTCCTTCTTAGTAAATTAGTATTGCTGCATCAGGATTCTGGCCCCCCAAAAAGGTCCAGTTTCCTGGTAACACACCTGTGGAGCTCAGGTTAGTGTCTGGATTTTAGTCAAAGATTTCTTTGAGATCACTCACCAGGAGTCCACTCTCAGCAGTTTTTAGACTTTCTTGGAAAAAAAATAGCAAATTTACTTTTAAGGAAAGTGGTTATGCTTTCTGCTTGCTTCTGTACTGGAAGGAAGCACATAAAATGGAGGCAGGGAAAAGGTAGATCAAATGAAAACACCCAAATTAACCACAAAATGCTTTATGTTAGCATTTTCTTAACACTTTTTGCTGACAAGACTGAATTCCTGGAAAGAAACTCTAACAAAAATATGATTCTAGGGCTTCCTTCAATGCAGCAGTGACTGGCTCAGCAAAGGGACACAAACTCTGTGCTCTGTTGCAGTACTTTTTTATCCATCTACTGAGTTTGTTTTAGAGATACTGACTGCAGGCCAATGGCATATCTTTACATTTGGAACTTCATGCAGTATTAAGCATGCAGGGGTGCCCAAACCCTATGCAGCTTATGGCCATAGTGATAACTCCTGAAAGTCTGATGGTCTCAAAGGCAGTAATTGGCACTCTTGAAGAGTGGAAGTGCAGCCTGAGGAAACGGCAGAACCACCTGAGAAACTGAGTGGCCTTTTTGGACAAATTAAGTTGAAGCATTGTCTCCTATGACCTACAGTTTCTATGGAACACATCTCAGTTTTTAAAATAAGAGTGGCCACTGTCTGCATTGTAACACTCAAAGGAATATACTTGCCATACAGTCGTCACATTGTCCATTCCCGAGGACTGTATCTGCATCATTTGAAAGATATGCCAAGGAAAAAAGGGTTATTTGTCTTCTATTAACAGAAATTTCTCCACTTGGATGGTGGTGGTAAAGAGAGAGTAGGCACATATACTACCTTGATACGATGACTGCGTGCCCAACATGTCTCTAGCTTGCATTGACTTAACCAACAGCATATGTCTCTACATGTTTGAAAGCTAACAGGCCATATTCACAATCTGGGAGTCAGTCTGAAAGCTAACAGGCCATATTCACAATCTTTATGCCACTCAGCCATAATCCTACACAAATGCCAGTGTTGATGAGGAACAACCTGCTTGTGCATTTGTGCCACAGCTAGGTCCTGCACCCACCTCCCAGAATTTGGGTTGTGCTTTGGTATTCCAGAGAGAGAGAGAGAGAGAGAGAAAGAGAGCAATGGTCACTAAAGGAAACAAATGGTAACCACTGCAGATAACAAAACACCTAGTGTAGTTTAGAGCATTTCATGTGTCGAGTATTACTTAATGGTGCAAGTGAGCAGCTGCAGTTTGCATGTGTTGAACTTCCTGAGTGATCCTCTGGGGGCAGTTCCATGTAGATTATATTATAGGAATCCAATCCTAAAGTTGTATGGGGAAATTTTGATAGGCCAGTAAAAGGGCCAGAAACCACTTGATAGTGTAATATTGATTATCATACCTATTGCTAACAGCAGCCAAAATCGATGAGCTTTTATGCAGGACTGAACAACCTTAGCATGACTAAGCCAGGAGGGAAGGATCTGTGTTTCAGGAAATGACCAAGAAGATTATTTATGCATGACCTGTGGGAGATCTTTGTCTGGGCCTCAAGATATGCAAATTCTGCAGGAACATATCTAGTTAATTAGTATTTTGAGGCAACCTTTTAATTAGCTTTTGAAATTGCTTGCCCAACATGTTTTTCCTTGACATGTTATTGTCTACTAATAAGGAAAAATAGGGGGAAGAGGTTTGGACTCTTTGGTGTCTCTTCTTGGACACAGCTTCGGGATCTTTCAGTGATAGCTGGAATATCAGGCGAGTCAGAAACCTGTTGCTGTTCCCACTTGAAAGCTGCCCCAAACATTGGTAATTATTGAGGGTTGCGGGTATTTTACTAACCTGCTGTGGAAGTGTGGAAGTACTTGAGCCTAAGTAAAGTATGGCTTTAGAATAAGAGCACTCTTGTGTTACACTGTTTCTACCAGTACATCTATTGGCTGAAGGCTCTGTTTGATTTATTTCCTGACAACACCTCACACAGAATAAAGCTATCAAGAGCTTTGTGTTGGAAGAACTCCCGGTAACAAGGTGACAGACACAAGATGCTCTTGTGGTGAGGAGTGCATCTGACAGAAAAGATTTCAGATTTCCTGGAAAGTGCAGAGAAACCACTTTTGGCTACTGCTTTAACCTGCTGCTTTGGCTATTGATCCAAAAACAGCTGAAGATCCAACAGGATCCCCAGACTGTAAACTAATAAATCTGAAATATACTCCCTCTTTGCGGGGGCAGAGGTAATATCCATTCTTTCTTTTAGTTGATTCCTCTAATCTATAAACATTATCTTGATCTCATTCAAATGAAGTCTTGGTCAGTGAGCTCTCAAGGACCCCCAGTCTGGTTGGCCACTGAATAAGGTGGTCACTGACATTACCTGGGACAAATGAAAAAGAAAGATGGCTCTGGTAATCCTGTGCAAGGTGAAGGCACCATACAGCTCATGCTTATGCCTTTGGAGTTTTAGTCATTGACTCGGCTGCTTTACCTGTGTAGGCTGACTCATATGTATATCATGGCGAATGTGATGGTTAGCCAGAGAAGACTGCATTTAGGGGCCATTGTATCAACAGTGGAGGGTGAAAGATGAGTATAACATCTTACTAAACCGTTGCTAAAGAGGAATGTTGACTGAACGGTATTCCTGCCTGTCCTCTTGAATCAAACTGCTTACTTAATGGCATGCTTATCCCTAAAGTCCATATTGATGTAAACTAATGACAAAAAATTTCTCAGTAAGTTGGGAAGCTTTCTAGTTATTGTTAAAGATAGAGTAGTTGCCACAGTATTATATCAGCCGATGCTGGAGAGGGATGTTGCTCATTTTTAAGTGCCACTGGTTACAGTGAAGGCCCTTAAAACATCATGCCAGCATGCCTTTCAGATTATTTTCTTTTTATATTTCTTGTCATTCTCTATACTCAAACCATGGAGATATATGAGATTGCACAAAACATAAACTGGGGACATTTGGAGCTCATGCATTTAGCATTTATGTTCTCTGTTTATGGAAGCATTTGTCACACTCTGTTTGAGAACCTGTATTGGTCCAAGATTTTAAATCAAAATTGAAGAGATACTTGTTTGTTGTCTTTGCTTGGGCTGTTATGTACTATTTGCCATACAAATATTGTTATTTTATTATTCTACCAAAAATTGGACCCTAGGAAGAAATTATTGTAACAACTGTGAAATTCTAATGATCTAGTGACCTGGAAGTTATGTGATCTCACTTCTCCCTTTGATGTCACATGCCTGGCTGGAAACAGCACTGAAAACAGAGGAGACTAGGTGAGTTGGGAGGGAGAGGGGAGAGCTGTATGTCTCTGGAGACTGTTAAAGGAATACAGAGCATTACACTTCTAGGTCACTGTTTGGATTCCAGACTAGGTAGCTAGTGACCAAAAGCTGCTAGGAGAAATGACTGCATTTTCTACTGTCCAAGTGCCCATAAAATACATCACAGTTTAAGCCACCAGGAAAGGTGACATGATTATTGGCTTCTTCAGCAAAGAGAGAGAGGATTAAATGGGCCCCTATCCCTGTGAATGCTCCCTCCAGTTTGAGTGTAGCACTTGCATTGCCCTTGAGTAAACAGAAGACTGTGGACCACAAGGTTGTCTATCCAGCACAAAAATTTAACTTAATCAAAAAATTTTTTTTGTCAAAGCCCTATAAAATTAATAAAGAAATAGAAATGTAATGTAGAAATTTTTCTAAAAAGTTATAGGATATAACAGAATAAATTGTCTTTTCTACAGGTTTTTTAAAAACCATGCTACAGAGATCTACAAGGAAAATTTTATAGACATAGATAGATATAAAATATGGAATACAATTTTAATTTAGAGGGGGGACTTATCTATAAAAATATTGTATGTATGATTTGTAAAGGTCCTAAAATAATACTAGAAAATTATAATTGCAGTGTACAAAAACGTGACACTGGTGATAACTGGTACTGGAGATGATGGTTATTCTGCCAAGAATTAAAAAATTATATATGTAAAGCATCTCCGATATCAACATATTTGGAAGGTGCTCAGATACTTCGGCAATTGGGGCTAAACCAAAACAATTAAACAATATGCAATAGCTTGTTGATATTTGCATTCTTTCTACATGACTTGAACAAGAGAACAGTTTGAAGAGACATGCAGAACTCAAATAGGCCTCCAGGAACACTCTAATCTAATCTAATGTACCTGAGATACTTCTATAGTACGTCTCACCGTGGTATCTAAGCACAAACAAAATCACAAAGTATACAAAAAGTATGTTTTCTCTTTCCCCTTTTGTGCATGAATGTGTGTGTTTGTAATGTATAAGTATATATATAATATGCACAGGTTTTTAAAAAAAATAGGATCCTAAAGTTAGTCAGAGTCTATGGTTAGACACCTAAATAAGTGACCTGAGTTTCAAAAGTGCTGACAACCTAGAAGATTTCATTAGGAGCTGCTGATTGTTTAGCACTTTTGAAAATCAGGCAGGTACTGAAAAATGATCTTATAACATGAGGTTAGATTTTGTTGTTTTGTTACAGTCAGAGAAGAAGCTGTCGTGACAACATGTTTCACATTTAGATTTAAATGCAAGTAAGTTTGGATTCAGTTATCTCTCTCCTTGCAAGGAGTTCATACCTGGTATCTTGTCAAAGAGACACATCAAACACTTCTTCCAGAACTGGTAATCTAACCCCTCTGATCATTTTCATTAACATCTTTCTCCTTTTGGAAGCACAGCAGATCTCTCCAGTTGGAGATGCTATACGTTTGGAGGAACGAAACAGCTGCCCTTGAACATATAAAGCTGCCTATGCTTCACAGCTTTTTTAGTAGGATAGCTTGAGCAGAGCTAACATGGTACATCGACAGGGAATCACAGCACCAGTTCTGAGCGGAGACAAATTCTGAGAGATGAGAAAGGTGAGGGTGTGGACCTGTAATTGGTGCTGCGCCCCTGCCAGGAACTCTCATGAGCTCTGATATTGCTACCGTGTTCCTGATGATTAGTTTCCGTTGTCCAGTCAAGTGAGTTAGCAGAAGAAAAATGGCAATAGGATAATAAAGCCAATTCTTCAAACAAACAAAATCCCAAAGCCTTTACAAACTTCCCTGCTGAATTCTCTGAGTAGAGTTTTTCCAGTGTAAGTTACTCTGCAAAACTCTTGACATTACAGTATTTTATTGGATTCTTAGACAGGTCAAGAAAGAACCATTTGCTTTTGCCTTATGGCCCTTTTGATATTGCTGGAACTATTCTCATAATAGTGAGCTGATGGAAAGTGAGATTAAGTTCATGTAGTAGTATATTAAAATGTCTTTATTCTTATCTCCCCATTCCTACCAATTCCTGTACTGAAGATAGAGAGGTGCTGAGTGGAACAGTGGCTTGATAATCTCCCACAATGACTGGAGGGGAGCCTACCTCAAATTCAGATTTGCCTACATCTATAGACAAATTCTGCCTTATAGAAAGTTATGTTTGACTTCAATGGGGTTGGATAGGGCATAAAACAAGGCAGGATAAGGCCCAATGTTTATACAATGAGCTTTTTATATTCCATTTATAGAATTATATATTTTTTGTCTGTGCCTCACAGACATGCTCTTACTATTGCCCCAAATTATGGACGTCAGCTATCTGGGTTAAATTACATTTGGGAGATTGTCTGATTTAGTCCCCACAAAGGCTAGTTCTGACTCAGATGCCCAAAGCTTCATAGCATCTAGTTTTACATAACCGGGAATATTGGCTGCCCTGGCCTCTCACTGCAGCTCAAATTATGTCATCCTCCTCTGTGTATAGAGGAGAGTGACTCGCAGTGAGGGCACGGGAATGCAAGTGGGAAACACACCCCCATGTGGAAAGAGTCTCAAAAACTGACTGACATCACTTCAGCAGATCATATTTAAAAGGAAATTTATAAGAATTCAGATTTAGGCCTGTTGCTGCCCAAACAAACAAGTGTGGCATGAGCCTCCTAAAATAGCAGTAACCTGCTCCATACAGAAATACATCTTTGTATTCCCTCGGTGTGAGTCAGAGGCCCCTTTTGCATCTAATGTTTGCTAATCTTTTACTATCTCCCACTCAAAGGGAGTACTTCATGGACAAATGCTTGAAAAGTCATAAACAACCAATATACTGGGGTCACTTGGGATTGGAGCCTTAGGCAGGTTGTCTGCTTCTCCATGTCAGTTAAACAACTTGTTTAAAGAATTCAGTCAGCTGCACTGTTCCTGGCAACACTTTGTCCCAAGCTGCTGCTCTCTCCCAGGGGATTGGTGGCGCACACAGAACCTGAAGGATATATAAAAGTAAGCATAGCATAAAAGTGCTTTTTGTGGGATATGCAGTCGTATGCTCCAGGAATGGTGCCTAGCACCATGACTGTGCTATTTTTCAGGGCTAGGTGTTCCTTCTCATTTGTAAGAGAGGAGAAAACAATGTATGTGGAAAGGGGAGGAGTTTTGCAGACTTTGTGAATGCTGAATGGTAGGATGAAGTCATATGCTTTGTGTATCCGTACCTCCATCCAGTCGCAAACTATTGCACTCTCTTCCCCAGTTGGAAGGCACACGTAATAAAGTCTCTTTCATTCTCTTGCCTATTCATTATTTTGACTGCCATTTTATCGCTGCTGCTTTTGTGTCCTCAGTGTGTTCCTATATACCAACTCCTCTGTTGTCCCCCTCCATCTACATCCTTCTCCTTTGACTGTAGACCTTGCTGCATCATTTCCTCCTCCTCCACTTCCCGTTCCCTTTTGGTTTCTGATCCAGGGAGTGTCATCTACTCCCTGCTTTGACTTTTGGGAATGGGGTGAGAGAAAAGTGCTTCCCCTTGG
Organism: Mesoclemmys tuberculata; assembly: GCA_007922155.1. Lineage (NCBI taxonomy): Eukaryota > Metazoa > Chordata > Testudines > Chelidae > Mesoclemmys > Mesoclemmys tuberculata. Next base: position 9,170,986 of record ML675624.1, on the reverse strand, counting down.
GATGGGGTGAAAGGAGGAAGCAAAGCAGGGATTTGGGAGAAGTATCCAAGCAATGTTGATAAAGTGGGGAGAGAGAGCTGGCTACCAAAATTTGGAGCTGAGGGGGAAATGGTCAGCAGAAGTGGGAAACTATGGAGGAATGGTGGGAGGCATCCGCAGATAGGACTGCAACATACCTGTAATGGCTGCCTCTACATCCTGGCAGCCATTTAAATTATTTTTAAAATTGAGGAACTTTTTTGTTCATAGAAATACTGGAAAATTTGTTGGTCATCTCAGAATTCAGTACACAATAAGGTTTGCCTTATCCCTTGTATAGACACCAGAAAGCACGAAGAGATTAGAATTTGATGGACCTCCAAGCCCACTCATGATCTCCACTGTGCTAAGAACAGAAGGTTTTTTTATACTTTTTCTTTAACTTCAAAGGTCTCTCTGCAGTTAGGAAAATGGACCCAAGAGGCGAAAGAACAGCTGGCACAGAGTATATATAAAATAAGTTACAAATTGTCATTGACAAAGTTCTGCCAATACAGTTACATGAGGGTTACATGAGACAGTCTGTGAAACCATTTTAAAGGGTGCAAAAGAAAGATTAAAATCATCCTACATGTACAGAATTGACTGGAAAGTAAACGTTTTGTGGGAGGAACATGAAGAGCCAGATGGCCAGTATTGCACAAAGCTAAACAAACCCAACCTCTGAAATTCTGAGAAGTATAAATCTCTGTGCTGAAATGAAATTTCTCAGAAGAAAAGCAAAATCTGTGCAAATTAAGTGTTTTGTTATTCTGCCACACTTAGAACAAATATCCCCTAATTTCCCAAAATTCTCCTTTCTCTTATCTTATCTAAACATGTTCAGAAGCATTAAAGGAGCAGCTTTTCCATGGAAGTAGCCTGCTGAGGAGAGGGAATGTTTATACAGATACTTGACAAAAGGTTTTTGGTCAGTATTTGTGTTCCTTTTCTTATTGTTTCAAATATATCTGTATCAATATAGGAATTTTAATTCTGTTATGTTGTGATGCAGTCAGTCTTAAAAGGAGAATCTGATAGATAATTAGTGGTTAAAACTCACAGAAAATCAAATACACTTCAAGAATGCTTAAATTGAAGAAAAGGCTTGAGGTGTATTGATAAAGCTAACATTTAAATTTCCTTTCCGGTGTACAGCACCAGTAAAGTAGGTAATAATAAGAAGGTAATAAGATGTTGACTTGTATCAAGTGGGCTTTAAGTCCAAGTATATTATGCTGTCACTTTAAAAACACCATTTTTCCCTTCATTTGGCATTTATTTTCTATTCTGGTCACTCTATTTGAAGAAAGATCCAGTTAAACATTAACGAGTGTATTCTAGGGCAACTAAAATGACAAATAGAAGGAAATGATTTACATGTGAGGAGAAGTTGACAAAGTCGGGAGTTAGTGTTGAGAAAAGACCTTTGACAGTAAAATAATTGAGGTAAAGATAAGGGATTATAAAATTAAACTTGATGCTGAACTTGAATAATTATTGTTTAATCTTTGTATTACAGTAGTACCCTAGTTGTGATTGGGGCCTTTGCATGCTAGATGGTGTACAAACATTTAAGACACAGTTCCTGCCCTGCAGACGATACTATCTAAGACAAGTGAATCATGACAAGTAAGGGAAGAGCGAGACAACCAAATGTAGACTTTTTAGTGTGATTTAAAAAAAAAAGAAAAGATCAGTGCTCACTATCCACACCTGCCCATCAGAGTGGCCACTACAGTATGGTTGATTTCTCAGACAAATGGTCTTTATGACAGAAGTGGGTCTCAAGGAGAGGGTAATTTTCCTCTGGTATTAGGTGGACAAACCCGACTGGGGGCGAAGGAGGGGTGTAGGCAGCAGATTTAAGAGGGCAATTATGAACAGATTAATAGATTTCAAGGCCAGAAGGAACCATTGTGATCATCTAGTCTGACTTCCTGTAAAACACAGGCCATAGAACTTCCCCAAAATAATTTCTTAGACGTGTTTTAGAAAATCATCCAATATTAATTTAAAAATCACCAGAGATGTCCACCACAACTCTTGTTAAATTTTTCCTATGATTAATTACTGTCACTTAAAAATTTCCACTTTATTTCCCATCTGAATTTGTCTAGCTTCATCTTTCAGCCACTGGATACTGTTATACCTTTCTCTGATAGACTGAAGAGCATATTATCAAATATTTGTTTCCCATGTAGGTACTTTCTGTTAAGCAAAACAGATTGAGCTCCTTGAGTCTCTCATTATAAGGCAGATTTTCTAATCCTTTAAACATTCTCATGGCTTTTTTCTGAGCCCTCTCTAATTTATTAACATCTTTCTTGAATTGTGGACACAGAACTGGGCACACTATTCCAGCCGCAGTCACACCAGTGCCAAATGCAGAAATAAAATAACCTCTCTACCCCTACTCCAGATGAAGAACTTTTGCAGAGGAAGTCGTGGTGAGTAGGTGTAGTTCCCTTTATTTGTGGTATTCAAGTTAAATAGCTAAAATGTAGTGAAGCAAATATTGGATGAGGCTGTGGGATTTAAAAATCAGGAGGTTATTATTCAGTTATGTGCAATAGTTACCGAGATTAGCTGACTAACCTTTCTGTGGGTTGGGGTCATGAGAAAACCTACACAGTATATTTTCTGGCACAAAAAGTTGTTTTAAAATTTGTCTGTTAAATAAAAAAAAAAAAATTAGATGGAGGTTGCCAGGGTATCATCAAACTGTATACCTGACCTGTTCCGATACTTCTATGTAAGCATGTCACAGCAATTCCTGTAATCACAGGAAGCCCAGATGTGATATTCTTTCTCAATGAACTGGTAACCAGGGTATTAGACCATAACAGCCAGGCTGACCCCATTGACCATGACTTCGCATTAACTTCTGTGCTCCACTTGCCGTGGGTTAAAACGACCAGCAGCATCACAAGTCACTATTCTATCTCTCCATGACCCCTCAAGCCCTCTGTATGAAGAACTCCCAGTGAAGTCAATGTGAGTTCCACTGACAAAAGCTTGCAAGTAGCGGTGAAGTATGTAGTCTATAAACAGACTTATCCTTGATGTGGCAATGGAATTTACATTCTGTACCATTGCATGGAAAATTGTTGAATTTGCTTAGCCCAGCAGTATGGAAGTCACAAGTCACATGTTAGGTTAAGGTTACTATTCAGGCAGATTCTATGCATCTCTTCTACAAATGTGTTTTGAGTAGAACAACTCATCCCTGCCTTGTATTTCCTAGGGAACGGATTAGTACATCACCTCTTTACTTTCCTCTTTATCTTTTATCCCCTTTCTTTTGTTTACCTGTTATTCTAGTTCTTGTGTCTTAATAAGAGGAAGGTAGTTTCAGGTGGAACATAGAGAGAGTGAGAGAACAAGCCATGGCTGCAGAGTGGAATAAGGCTTTCCCCATATCCTCACCAATAGCATGTGTGCTTGGATAATTCTTTTTCCTGAATAAAGGCCACCAATAGAGTGTGAAAACTCCTTTCTTGGGTACATGTGACTTCCAGTGTACACAGACCTGATGCTGGGAAAAGTCAAGAGCTGGTCAATTTATAGTACAGTCAGGATGCTGATCATCTCCAAGGAGCAGGCTTTTAATTAGCACATGAGGGTTCTGATTCTGACAGCTAGGTTATTGTGGTTGCTTGATATCTCTTTCCTTTCAGTTATGTGACTTTAAAAAGGAAAATGACCTTCAGCTGTTCCTGATTTATATGGCAGTGCTCCTGATTCTAGACCAAGATTGAATTTAATTCTACATAAGCCTGCTGTTTTACCACAGCTCATTGCTAAAAATTGAGAGCACATATTCTGAATTATGAACCTAAAAGTATTTTAAAACTTGTCTTTAACATTTTAAAGTGAATTGTGTAGACAGGGGGTATCAGTTTCTAAGGGTAAGATGAACCCAGTATATAAGTAGGGGAAATCTACTTTCTGTAAACATCATTGTCCCCTTAGGCTCTTTGAACATCCTGGGTGAAATCCTAGTCTCATTCAAAGCAGTTGAAGTTTTTTTTATTAACTCTAGTGGGGCCAGAATTTCAAGAGTTAACTTGAATGGTGCAGGATCAAGCCCTTAACGTAGTCATGACCATTTTCAAGTTAGCCACAATAGTTCTTAAAAGGAAAAGAATTTTACACAGGGGTTTTAGTTGTATAATCATAAATTACCATCCTTAAGATGAAATGAGTCTTTCTTTCTTTCTGTTCTAAGCATTACAAATGATATAGATAATATAGATATATTTGATGTGAAATATTAACAAGATCACAAAAACCTTACAGCTTTATATGCATAGCTATAGAACACAATACATTTATTTTCCCAGTGTGTAAAGTCAGCCTTGAAATTAAAATCTTTAACTAAATGGAGACAACTCTTGCATTATACAAAGTCCTCATGATGTTTTCCTAGCTCTGAACCTTTGATTTGTTTGCTTTTTTGTTTTACTGCTTTGTTAATTAAAAAAGGAGAAAAATTCCTTCCTGATTTTGGTATAGGACAGACACTGTAGAATCAATAAAATAATTACATCCTCAGCAAAACAGTGTATATATAACATTAATGTGTTACCATCACCTGGAGGAAGACAGTTATAGTACAAGCAAAACCTCACCAGTTTTATTTATAATTTCTTTTTACTCATTGCACAGTATTTTTTCTGCATTTTATTAGACCTTTAATTTTGTAAAGTATATTATTAAGGTATTTTCCAGTGACTTTTTTCATGCCATGGTCAGCTGGGTAAAGCTTATCAACATTGCAGTGATTATTTTTAAATATAAATGAATGTGAAGGAAATGCAGCCTGGGCCTAAGGGATAAGTTAGAAATACAGAGTTACTTATGATATTTCTCTCTCCCTGGACTTGAGAAAACAAAGACTTTCACTGCTTCAGGTTACTGCACTGAAACAACTAATGAAGGGTTATATAGGACTGTTGGTTTGTCATACCAGGAAGGTGATAGAATGTGCAATGAGCCAAGCAACCTGAGTTGTATGAGGTTAAAAAGTTGCCCAGGAATTACTTGTAGTTCATTGTCACTGGTGTTGAGTGTTATTGTTAGGCAGTTAATGTTTCTTCCAGGGTTTAGTCTATAGCAGCGGTCCTCCAAATAAAAACAAGGTTATCCAATGAAAGGTTTCTTTCAGACTGATTCCTTTCTCTTAAAACACATTGAAGCTGATTCTTCTTTCACATATGTTGGATTAACTCTTCTGTTTCAATGGAATTATTCTTGATTTACATGAGTGTAAATGGGAGAACAATAAGGCACTGTGCGTTCAGAATTGAAGAAATTCAAGCTAGTAATTCAAGAGCAACAACAAACCTGGAAAGATTTAAAAGGTCTAAAGATTCTTATTCCGCCATCCTCAGTGGAGGATTTTTGCCCACTGAGACAAAATATATGTCCTCAACAGAAGCCTGCCTGCCTGCCTTCCTTCCTTCCTCAAAGCTGTATATCAGAAACCTCTCAGCTGCAGGGTTTCCCCTTGGAATTCTTCATTCCTGCTCATTAAAGCACAAAGATTGCTGCGGAATGACAGATGGTGCCTCTAACAGATTGGAGAGCAAAGAGATCTGGCCCAGGTTTTTCCACATGGCAATAAGGAATGCTAACCAGCAAGATAATGGGTCATTATTTATCAAGCTATTTTGATATTTCTTCTTCTCACCTAAACAGAAATTTCTGGCTTCCTTCCATTTTGTCCTTTGCTTTTTCCTTTGTCCCAGCTCCCTAACCTATGTTTCAGACCTAGAGAAGCATCCAAGACTGGAAGGATCTCAAAGTTTTCTTTTTTCTTTTGGGTTTAAGCTTTTAAGACAGCTGTCCACATTATAGAAGCTACAAGAGCCTATATGTAAGGCATACACAGAAGGTGTAATCTTTTTGGTCAACCCTCCATTGTGTTCCCCAGAGATGGGATGGATATTTTGTTTTTGGAGCCTTGATTTTGCACAGTCATTTGAGTCTCTGCTTTGTGTTACAGCCATTTGCTGTATGTTTGTATTGCCTGAAATAATAAAGAATTCTGTGTTTTAAAAGGACAGAATCTGCATATTGAAATATGTCACATATACCTTCCTCTGACTTTTTCTTCTACTAGTTCTTTTCTATTATGTGATTAAACAGGTGAAGAAGATACCTCATCCTTTGCCCAACTGACACATCACTCTTAGTACTAAAGCTAAGTCCTTCCAAAAGCTGTCTTGACTTTGGACCCCACACAACTCACCTCTCCTGTACTGCAATATTGAACAGCTAAGTAGTAAGACCCTTAGGATCAATCAATCGTTGCTCCATCCAATACTAATTTTCCACTTTGAAAGATTGGTGAATACACCAATTTTCAGAGCACTTGTTTAATTGAAAGAGAAGGAACCTCTGAAATTACTATATTTAATTATATGTAGTGTTGTCGTAACTGTGTCAATCCCAGGATATTAGAGATACAAGACAGGTGAGGTGATATCTTTTAGTGGTTCAATAAAATATATTAACTCATCCATTTTGTCTGACTAATATTTTAATTAGAGCTTAATTTGGCCAAGATGGGGGAAAAAAGACTTACCCTTTCATAACCTTTCTTTGAGATATGTTGCATATGTCCATTACCCCATCAGGAGGATATGCGTCTTCCACACCAGTGTCGGAGAGTTTGCCCAAGTGACACCAGTGCTCACTGCGATTCCTCATGCTTGGGGAAGAAGGTATAAAGGGCAGAGCTGCCCCACCCCTCCTTCAGTTCCTTTGCATGAAAATCCTGGTGATAGACTCTGGTTCACTGGGAAAGGAGGGTGTGTCATGAATAGAACATATGCAAAATATCTAGAAGAACAGTTACGAAAGGTTGGGGAACCACTTTTTCCTCACGTGCTTGCATATGCACTTGAAGTGGACCTCCAAGCTGTTATCAAAGATGGTGGGACTTGGCATCTCAGTGGAAGACATCCTCACATTTGTGCCTTCCCTCGATGCAGTGGTAAGTGCATAATATCTAGTAAACATGTGGCTGGAGGACCACACTGCCTCTCTGTGGATGTTCACATTAGGGAAATATACATGAATGCTGCTGAGGCTGAGTGCACTCTGGATGAGTGTGCTGTCAACTTCCTAGGCAGTGCTCTGCCCTTCTTAGTGTAACACATAGCAATGCAGATGGAATCCATTTTGAGAGTCATTGTGCTGTAATTGAGTGACATCTCAAGCATTCTGCATTGGAACCAAAGAGTGGGGAAGGAACCTGAAAGGGCTTTATCCATCCAGGTAAACAGCCAAAGCTCAACACACATCCAGTGTGTGCAGCTTTTGTTCATTATGAGCATGTTGCTTTCGGAAGAAAACTGGCAAGTAGATAAAATGATTCAGATGGAAATCAATGCTACCTTTAACAGAAACTTAACATGGATCTTCGTCTTTGTAGAACATGGTGTATGGAGGATCACTTACAAGGGCATTCATCCAGTTTCTTAGCCAAGGCGATGGCTACTAAAAAGGCCGCCTTTGTTGAGAGGCATAGAAAGCATAAGAGCAGACAAAACTAAATTCAAGTCCAAAGAGATGCTAGTAGCATGCAATAAGATGGCAGGTCTAGAGATAGACACCGAGGAGAGCAATGAATGCGGTAATGAGCCTAAGGTCAGTGGGGCCACTGCAGACTGTATCGGAGCTGAAAAGCACAGTACCTCCAGTGGTACTGGAAAAGGGTCTTCACCCTGAATCAACAATGAGGGTGGCACCAAAAGCATAATACGCCTCTTGATACTACAAAGGCCTCCGGTGATGTTGACACTTTGAATAAGTGCCAAAGCTGACTTTTTCTTATGTTTCTGAGACTGGAATTGCTCTGGTGTCTTAATTCTTGAAGAAGATGGTCCTGGTGATGAAGATCTCTTGCTGCTTCAGTCTGCTGGGAAATCCGGGGAGATCCTCCGTAAGAGTCATGGATGACCTCCCTCTTGACAACCAAGAGGGTTTGGATACCTGGCAGAGAGCAGCTTCCATAAGAACTTATCTGAAGTGCTCTGCTCATCTTTTTCATTCTGATCTTGAAGCGCCAGCAGATTGAGTCTGTGGCCCACCTAAGCATCTTAGACAGTGTGTATATAAGGGTCACTGAGAGGCATTGGCTTTCAATAACTAGAGCAGGGCTTGAAACCTGGGGACTTTGGCATAGGCTCCCATGGTACTGGGTGAGGTCTGGAGGACAGCCTGATTAAAAGTATCAAAAATAAAATTTTATTAAAAATAAGTGGGGGGAAAAACGTAAAGAAAAGAAAAAGCATTCAAGGGATGAAAAACAGTACCACTAGGCAAAAAGTGAGCTAATGTACCTACAACTTTGTTCTGTGGTTATAGAACGCTCCAACTACTGACCATGGATGAGAAGAAACTGAAGAAACTGAAGGATGTGGTTCCATCTTTATACCCTCCTCCCAAGGCATAAAGAGCTGCTCATGAGTGAGGCCACTCCAACAAGTACCATTAGGGAAATCTCTCTGGATTCAGTGCATAAGACAGTCACACACCAGCAATGTAGTAGACATATGCAAGAACTCAAAAAAGAACCACCACCTTCCAATTAAGTTAACCAAAAATGATAATTAAGAATATAATTAAGTATGCAACAGAGCTGTGTCTTTATCTCCTGAGTTTTATCTACATTTTAATTACTGTTCAGTGACTCTTCCATGTATAGGTAAATGCTGATAATGTGATGGTTAACTTATAGGTTTTGTCCCTCTGGTAGGTGGAATTCCTTTGTGTGTGTGTGTGTTCTGGGGCCAATGAGAGAGCCTGGCAGCATGACTGAGTTTCAGCTATATTGACAAGCAGGGGGTGCATGGTACAGAGATGGTACAGACACACAGGTTATGGACTCTAGAGCAGGGGTTCTTAAACTGGGGGTCATGATGCTTCAGAGCGTCGTGAGATTCTTATGGGTGGGTTGAGAGCTATCAGCCCCCGTGCATGCCGGTAAGTATGGCATGCATTGGAGGGGTAATCCCTTTTGTGTGGGGTTCATCACAGCCTCAAATATTTTCAAAAGGGGTCCCAGCAAAAAATGTTTGAGAACCTCTGCTCTAGAGGGTCTCGAAAGATCATAGATTGGAAGCCAACCTTGTTTCTTTTGTGGGGGGTAAGAATTGGGGAAAAATGACACCTGATGGAAGAATGTTTAGTAAACTCCATGTTAGGAACCAATTCTGCAAAAGAGGTGTTTTTACATATGGGATAAGTTGGACCATGAAGCTTAATTATCTGGGCTAACTATTGTCTGTATTCTACTCTTGTAAGAGCTGAAATCATATTGATATTGCACTTATCGACTGCTGCCCCGATGCCAATCTTGTCAATACACTTCTCTGTTTTCTATTTCTCTTCACAAATTTACAATTAAAATAAATTGACTAGATTAATCAAGACAATAATATAAGGTAGGGACATATCCTGTGTGAGGCAGAAGGCTGAGATTGATTAAACAACTGGGTTCCTTCAGGGCTAATGCTGTGATTCTATAACATAGAGAAATGTAACACACAAAACAGTGTAATGGGAAGCAAAATATAATAAAAATGCCAAACCTCTATGTGAGGCAAGAGTGTTGTGTAAAACAACTTTACAGCAGCAACATCACTAATAAAGTATTGTAATCTTTAGAAAGTACAATACAAATATAGATGCAATAAAATAATTGTATTTGATTTTTTTAGACTCACTTATTACTTGATCTGTGGGTGTTCTGTCACTCGTCATAGGAGATGGACTTCTATAGAGAGATCTCCTGGTGGGAACAAATTGTTCAAGCCTCAGAGACCCGTTAAAACTTTTCAGTTGCTTAGTTACTTCAGTCTTTCAAATGCTTTCTGTGTGACTTGCTGACTTCTTCCTTTTGGATTTCTTGTTAACTCTCAAAGCAACATTTTAAAAAGTGGAAAAAATGTTCCTTTTTGAACTTTGTTTGTTTCATGCCTTTGTGATGTATAGAAATATTTTTGGTACCCTTTTTTCGGTATCCTTATTAAACTTACATGTTTTATTAATACTAACCAGGAGGCCTGGTTGGTATTCTTGCTTCTACTACTGAACTGCTGTGATTTTGGTCAAGGCACATGTCCAAATTTGATACAATGAAGAATCAAGAAAACAAATGCAATTACACTAATTACAAAATAGAAAATGAATCTTTACAAATTAGAACCTGTCCCTACTATATTTGCGAGAGTACTTGGTAAATAAAATCATGGAAAAATAAGCAGGCATGTAATAAGCTATACATAAAACTCAATGCAGACAACTAGAATACCTGTAATTCAAGTTTTCGTGGTAGTACGGTATATATAATCCTATCATCAACAGGAGTCTTAATCATCCTTGATCAAGATTTAGATCAGCAAAACAACATAGAAAAGCACAGGTGATGGAAGTAGATGACCTATAATAATACTTAGTTTTTACTTGTAAAAAGTAAGTCATGTGATTTCAAAGAGGTTTACAATGGATTATGCTTCACAGTCCTTCCCTCCCACCCTCCTGATAATGTGAAGAAATGTTACTATCACCATTTTACAGTTGAGGAAACTGAAGCACAGAGAGGCTTGCATGATTTGCTCAAGGTCAGACAACAATTCACCAAGGGAACCAGGAATACAACCCAGGTCTCTGGATTCCCAGTCATATACTTTTACCAGTTGAGCACACCCCTCTCTGAAGGACCTAATACACTTCTTTTCCAGCTCTAACAAGTCTACAGAGAACTTTGATTTTTGTATAGTTGTCAAAACCAAGTGATTTCTCTTAGGGGGAGAAAGCAAAATAAAAAGCTAGCACTAAAGGCAGAAAGAATTGGCAGATGTGGTGCAAGAAACAGATGGAGCTGCTCTCGTTGTGGCACTCCTTTTTACTTCCTTGTGCCATAAATCTACTGGGTTTAAGCCAGTTATTGCTTTTGGAAAGGCTCCTTAAGTCTGAAAAGGGGTTAGCTAGCATTTTTGTGGGGGGAAAAAAGATGTTTGATTCTGTGGACCGGATTACTATGGTCATTTGAACACTGCCTAGGTACTGCTGTGCAAATACACAGGGTTATATTGGTCATCTAGGTGCTATGCACATTTAGCTTTCCATGTAAAGATATAGGAAAATTGCAGAATGCCATTCCAACTCATTTTTTTTTCCATCAGAGCTTTATGGTTTGAGATTTGCCTGTGTGAAATATTATTTACATGCATCTCTCTGTTTTCCTTTCCCAAACAATACCTGTAATATTCTTCTCTTATCAGTATTGATTTCAACTCCTCTGATTCTTCCTCTTAGCCATTACTGGATTGTCCTTCTCAAAGTAATGCTGTATCTTGAAGTGTACAGAACACATGGAAAGTTGCTGGGCTCAGTAGTTACACAGCTCTAAGTGTATTAAAGCACTTGAAGGGGCATGTTTGAAATGCCAAATTTCTTTATGGTGACAGCTCTGGTGAATGCTGGTTCTGCTATCATTCTGAAAATATTACTTTGCTGAGTCTATACAAGGTGAAGTTATTTTAAATACAGCATTCTGGATTCGAGATCCTTTTAATCTGGCATGCTCAGGAGATTTATGGCTGCCTTAAAAAAAGATGGTGAATCTCTCTACCCTGAATCTTTTAATCTAAGATGAAGTATCTGCCATTCAGGAGACATTTCAGTCACATCTGGTCATCTTGGGAGCAGTTATTCTTGCAAATAGAAACCACAGGTTATTTCCTCTTTAAAACAGCATATTGCCTGAAATCTTCTATTTCCAGAAAGGAAAAGGAATGTAAATCCAGTATATTCTTTTTGGCCATTTTTACTTTTATCATAAGCACTTAGGCCTGATCAATGCCCTCTGAAGTCATTGGAAATATTCCTACTGACTTCAGTGACACTGGATTTTGTCATCTAACATTAGTATATTCTGCATGACATCCTTATATAAAGAGGCGGGAACAACAGCTCTGTCCTTAAAATATGATTCCCTCCAGCACACAAAATGATTCCATTTTTAATTTGAAGATATGGTTCTGCTCCCACTGGTACTTGGATTTTGTCTTCTGGTCACCCTGTTAGAGTTGCTCACTGATGATCACACAGGAGTGTCAGTGGCTGTACTGACTGGTGGCACTTCAGGAGCGAGGCATCCCTTATCATTTGTTTCAGAGTATCAAATGCTTCCTGTTGGGGACCTACCCACTCCCACTCAATATTCTGCCTTGTGAGTTGACACATGGATTCCACTACTACAGCCAGGGGTGGACAGAATTCAGAGTATTTGTGGCTATGTCTTCACTGACGACAGCAAATTCGCTGCCATCAGATTGACTTCTCTGGATCGACTGAGTGGTCAGTGAAGACTTGCTCAGTCGATCCAGAAATTGACGTATTAAGACCACCTCCTCAAGTGGCACAGCGCATTGAAGACGGATTGTGGAACAGAAACACAGAAGTTGACGGGAATCGTGCAAAATTTTGTGCGTAGTTTGTGTAACTCCGGTTGACTGCTGCGGAATCTCTCAGGTCAGTGTAGACAGGGCCTGTCATTCCTATAAAGGGCTGTACCCCTTTCACATCCACATAAGCTGGCATATCCCTGAGTTTCTTGATTATGTAGGGATCTCCTTTCAGTCCTACTTCTATGAGCAGATGTACAAAGCATGTCACTTCATATGCTGTTTGTCACATTTTTTCTGAATTGAGCTTTATGTTCTTGTTCCTGGATCACTATAGAAAAGCTTGTAATGTTCTGTCATGGTCTGTTCAGCTTCTTTATCACTATTCTCTTCACCTACAATGAGGATATGCTATGCAATTATTTTCACCTAGGGAAGTCTTTCCAGTGCTTGGGTGAGTCTCCTCAGGAACACTTCTGATGCTGGGCACATGCCTATCAACATGCACAGCCTTCTGTAGTGACAAAATTTTTGATATTGCAAAAGCTGTAAGCTTGATCGACTCTTCATCCAGACTTATAAGCCAAACCCATTCCTCACAACACAGACCATGAAAATTCTGGCTTTGGAAAGTTCTGGTAAGACATAATCAATTGTGGGCAGTGGATAGTATCGGCTTTTCAATGCCTGGCTCAGTGGCATTGGGTGTCTGTAGATGTCAGACTTGTCTGATGGCTTCTTTAGCACCACCGTCCTCTTTACCCAGGCTATACTGGCCTCTACAGGTGTTATGAAACCCCTACTCTGCAGACTTCTGCGTTCCTTGCATACTAGATTATGTTGTGCCACTGGAATTTTCCTTTGTGGTAAGCACACAGGTTTCACTGAGAGTCTACTTCCAGCTGCAGCTTTCCTTCAAGGCACCCATTGCCTTTGAAAACACCCTATATGTGAGGTGGTACATTAGCAAACAAAGGATCCAGAAAAGTATATTCACTTTTTATTTATAAAACAGTTTGATCTCTGATCTGTGAAAATGTTAATTCTGAAATGGCATGAAAAGGAAATCTGAGGAATGTAGGCTCATAACCCACAATGAGCATGATGTGGGTGGAACTTTTTTCCTGCAAGGAAATTTGTCATAGGCTTGAGGCCATAGACATTGTTTAAAAAAAAGAGAAAAATATTGGCTTACAAATAGGCCATGTAGGAGGGTATTGAGAAGCCAAGTAAGCTAAAGAAGGGCCATAGAAAAGTTCCAAGGAATGACTTGGAGAAGCAGGCTATTATTGTTAAATATTTTAGTGCCAAAGCTATTTTTAGCACACAAATTACTTTTTGATTTCATGTCTTTCACACACAGACTGGAGCCAGAAACCTGCATTTATCAAACACATCTCTGGAAAGGGCCAAAAAGTTGTAGTGTAGTGTGGAGAACTGTAGATTTGGCAATTCTGTGTAGTGAGGTTATTTTTCCATAGTTATAATTATATTTAACATAACATACTATAATTTATATAACTATGCTATAGCTTTATTCTGTGTGATCTCCCAGGATACCCAAGACACTAGGTATTCACTAACTAGTAAATCTAATTGAGATCCATCATGAGATTTAATAAAGCATGTTTTCCATGGTGTGCTTTCATATCATCTGTACAAGGAATGATCATGGAAACATAACACACAGTCTTCTATATCTTTGATCTTTCTATAAATAGTCAACTTCTCAATCTTCTGACATTTTTCTAAAGCTACTGAGATTAGAGAAGTTATTGCTTTGGTGGTGGTTAAGAAATAGAGTATATAGCAGGCTCATAAAGTAGGAGTCTTCTGGTTAAGGCAGATCTGGGAACCATGTGTTCTTGGACTGAACCTCACTAATGGGGACAAATGTGGTGTAATGTGTGCCCTCATATCCAATATGATTTCCAATTCAGTTCCCAGTGCTGCCACAGACCTACTGTGTGACCTTAGACAAGACGCTATATATCTCTCTCTGTACCTTACTTCCCAATTTGTAAAATGTAATGTCTGCTTCACTGGGGTCTGTTAGTGATTGGAGCCATATATATGTAGAAGTATATAGTGTAGAAACATAACAGCAAATATATTTTATAATGTTAAAGTATTTTTAAAAACAAGTGTTAGGGCAAACATTTTAGTTTTAATTTTTTCTCACTTTTTTTTTGTATATGGATGGTAAAGGAAGTTTAGGTGAGTAAGTTATGGTCTCCAATGATATACCCTGGAAATTTCATTGGTCAGTTTTAGAGTATCCCTCTTTTTATACCAACCTATTTAATGAAACATAATGTATTCTAGTGAATTTTATAATAGCCACAAGTTAAGGTGGAGAAATGATGAGTCATAGACAAAGGCATGACTGGTGACGAGTAAGGAGAGTCCATAGGGGAGAACACTCTGGGGGGCCCCAGCAGGACTCAAATTAGCTGATGATCCAGTGATTTGGGGTGTCAGTGATTTGGGGTATGCCCCAAATAAAGTTATTTTATATACAGCAAAGGTAAGCCTTTACAATAAAACCACCCCACTGAGAATTGATTTAGTTTTCCTTCCCTCCAGCTCCTTTTTGTCTCTTTACAGTTTGTAACTAAAACTATCTGGGAACTAGAATTTCCGTTTTGTGGGAAATTCTGACATTTAAAATGGAATAGTTCTGATTTGGAACAAAAGGCAGAAATTTAGAAAAATTTCAAAAATTGATTCAGGACCATCAAAATGTTTTGTTTTTTTTAATGTTGATTATTTTTATTAGATGTCTATATTTTATTTAAATATATAACTTATGGTCTATTAAACACAGATGATAGTGTAATATAAAAGTTGAAACAACATTGTCGAAACAAAATGTTTTGACTTTTTTCCATTGAAAAAATTCACTAAAATAAACATGTTTAATTGGAGCATTTTAAAAAATGTTTCAGTTGAAAATGTTTCAACCAGCTCTATTTCCTGGCTACTGCATGCTCTCCTTCAATAGGCTGGCATTTTGTTTCAGACAACTAATTTTTTTCCTTTCCCAGGAATTCAGTTAGCTATGACATGCAGAAGTGCTGTTAAATTCTATTACAAAGAGTTCAATCAAGGACTTATCATGTTCTAAGTAGAGCTTTTTATTGAAAGAAGAAAAATATGATGTCTGTGGGTAAGTGTCATCGACAGTTGAAGCCGGTACTTTGTTGTGACTGTGAGGTATCATTTTGAGCTACACATTATTTTATTGCTGCTTGAGATCTACTCTCCTATAACTTAAGAGGCTATGTGAGAATTATATAAAAAGGGCAGCAGTTTCTTAATCCTTCCCACTGCCAGGCATTTCTTATTCTTTCTTTCCACTTGATTCATCTACCTCTCCCTCTATGTTTATCTTATTCTTAGTCTAAACTTGATTTATTAGGCTATGATGTTTGAGATTGAATTCCAATTTTGACATATATATCATCTAGATGTAAAATAGAGCTGGTTAAATAATGGGTTGGAATTTTTATGAAGTTTTCTGCATTAAAAATTATTTTGCTCTTGAAATTTTTTTAAAAATTGACTAAGCATGGGCTAGATTTTCATGTGATCTAAATTTACACCAGCTGAGAATCTCGGCCTATACTTTGTAATTGACCTCATTGTTAGTCATCAGTAGTGTTCAGGTCTATGATTTGACTGAGCCTCACTAATGGGGATAAATGCGATGTGTTGTGCACTTTCATGATGGCAATGTACAACTCATGATCAATGGAGAGAGCAAAGCTATATATTCCAATTCCATGTAATGATGGGCATATGCTTCACTTATGCTATGTGATTGTATTTATAAGAGTCAGAAATAAAGTAACAACAACAAAACCCCTATAAATTTCCTGCTCTGGTTTTAAGATTATGCTTAGCTTTTAGCTAATGTTGTCATTGAAGATGGTGGAGCTGTGTTTCTAAAACTGTATAAAACCAAACAAGTATATAATTTTTGCAAGTAATATTTACTAGAAAGTTCTGTGTGACTCTTCAGTCAATGATACTTTTAGGAAAACCTAATCTCTACTTCTAGACAATAGTTAGAAGTGCCTTTGAATAATAAAAGTATGACATTTTTGAACCTATAAATTATAGATTTTCCTATGCTTGTTTTATGTAATTCTACTATACCATCCATGTATTGAGAAGGATTTTCAAATCCTTCAAGGTGATATGCAGCAGTTGATTTAACTCATTTTGTTCTCAGTTACGTGTGTTTGTTTACTGTGTATTCATGCACTCAAGTAAGATGAGAGAGCTAATTTTCTGCATTACAGTTGCGTGTGGTATGTAAAACCTCTGTATAAAAAAGAAGTGTTATTTGTATTATCATTGCCTCTTCATTGTTCTTGTACAAAAATTGCATTTACAAACCCTTTAAAACCGTGGTAAATAAACAAGTACAATATATGTTTCCGAATGCCAAATGAAGTTTTTGCACCAAGAAATCATGCACAAGCCATTAGAAATATTAAGTTTAAACCCAGACCCAGAAAATGGCTATAGAATATTCAGAGTACATGCAATTATTCAACACAAGCTCCATATTTTGAAGAAAAAATGATGTAGGATTATTGTTCACCTCTTCTTATTTATTTTTGGATAGTCTTTGGCCCTTACTTCCCTTTCTTCTGATGAAATATCGGTAGTGAGCTATCCAGAGAAACAGTTAAATCATAATGACATGAAAAGGAGCATACAAGGCTATCAGGTTTGAATTTAAAAATTGGAAATGCACATGGAATTGAAGCGGGTAGCTGTTTCTATACACCTTATCTTATGCTATCATGACAAGTGAACATTGTCCCTTTTTTCTTTTTTAGCTGTTATGTAGTGTTGCTACATGACGTACACTAGCTGCTGCATTTTCCTTCAGAGGTGTATGCGTTTCAGTGTTGGGTTAAATGCGCTTTCTGTACTTTCCTTAAATACCTCATACCTGTATTGCAGTAGGCTTCATAAATTATTCTTTATATAGGACTTTATAAGATGCTAAATAAAGGCAAAATAGTGTGTCTCATACGAAGGAAAGCACCTTCAGCATTACAATCCAACCTGACACTGAAGGGCAAAGCATTACCATATCCCTGATATGACTTCATGTAACAGGTCTGCCATTTGAATAGTAACCTAGTGCTCAGCCTTCAAAAGATCTGATATAACACAGTTGAAAGTGCATGCAGCAAAGTGTCAGTCAACATAACTGCCCACTCCACACATTTCTGGTTTTCTGCATCCTGCTTGGCTATTGCTTAATGAGCGCCCTCCCTTTTTCAGAACATGCGATTATACAGGCACACACTACTTGGGGTAGAGTCTCCTCCTCTCTGATCATCACTCTTACTGATGGGTTTATCAGAAAGGTTAAAGGCCGCCTCTTACTTTGAGCTTAGAAATAGCTCACCTGACAAACAAGTTCCTTTATTTGTTAAAGGCTCTTCAAGATTGCAGTCTTGGAAAAGGGTCAGTAAAATCAATGGAAAAGTCTTCAAGACAAACAGACCTACAGATGAATAAATGTTCACTACTATATTTTTTAGCCTAAGCTCACAAAATCACTCTCCTGACTGCCTGGCCTTTTTCTCTAATAAAACAACTAATTCTCCAAATATTAATAGAGGAGCATTGGCAGCTTTTGTGGGCTTCCTCTTCGGCCTGAGCTTAACAGGGAGGCTGCAGAGATCCCATAAGCTTGTGCAAAATGGGCCTAGAAGTACTTGTTAAATGAAGTTTCACTCTCTCAAGCTCTCACCAAGGTTCTACTCCTTACACCCAAACAAAATGTGTTGATGGTGTTTGCAGTGCTGACAGCAAACTGAAGATATGCTCAACTTAAATAGTTATTGAGGCACTGGTACAAACAAGTTACCTAGTGCCTCTCTGATGAGGTGAGATACCACTCTCTACCTTGTACCTGATGGTTTGATCAAAACATATTAATTACACTGCAGTAGGCTGAGTGTTTTTGAAATACTGAGATACACTGTAATATTGTCTATCTCACAGTGCTATGTATATAAGTAAAACAGAAATTTGGAGAAGTGATATTACAAAGGAGGCCTTTATATATAAATTTTGTGTAATTAGTTACTACACTGTACTGTCCATCCATGTTATCGGCTACCCTTACTGCTTGCCCTCCCCATATGGTAAGCTTTGCTGGGCAGGAAACAGGAAAGGGCAGCTTCTCTGTTTCATTGTTGCATTGCTCTGTGATACACTAGTAGTTGATGTAGATCCAGTTGTTGATAGCCTACTGAATGGACAGTAACCAATTTATTTAACTGCTGAGTAATGATTTAATACTGGTACCCAGACATTGAACAAGAATGTTTGAATAACATGTGCCTTAGTTAGGATGTAGTGTCACTGATCCCAAATTGTGAATAGAATTACTGGGGGTTTGTTTACATAAGTTGTAGTTATGTAACTTAATAGCTTATTGGGTTTGTTTTACCAATTTGTTTTTTCCTTGCCTTTATGTTGTTTGTTGACATTGGTTTGTTAATTTTTACCTGTGTGTTGGTGAAACAGTTTAGCAATGCTATGCACATTGTGAATGGTGTACAGCAATGTTGCAAAATAATAAAGTAATAATCCAGTTGCTTTTATACCGTAGTCAAATTAAAATTAAATGCTAGTTTAACCTAGTCCAGATAGTGGTTTCTAGCTGATTGCCAAGTTAATTGTCCATATATGGTATACTGAGGTATAACCAGACCAGTCTTTTTATAAAGCACTTCACTTCTCTTTTCTGGATGCCTGGAGATTTCTTCACTGTGTTGTGTCTCCAGGATGTGATATATTCTGGTGTTGTTTTTGGTCTGTTGGACGCAACCTTAAAAAGCTTAAGTTAATTAACATCATAAAGTTTTACTTGCTTGTTTTACATTTCTCTTGTTTTCAACAACTAAAACTTAATACGCAGATTGTTACATTTTAAACAAACGAATAGGGACCAAGTCTTTCATAACGCAAGCTATATTTTTGCAACTGTTATACAGACATTCATTTTTACTTGAGGTGCATTTTAAATACAGGACTATGCAAATACTTTGAGAGTATTAAATTTTTATACTGCTTAGTTGTATTTGGGGAAACAAAGAGGGAAAACTGTTGAATTTGTTTGGTTGGCTTTAACATTTTGCAATATAGTCAAACATAGTATATATAGTTTCTTTTTATCACTTTTTCTATAACATTCTTATAACTATATTTCAATATTTAATGAAGGAGCAAACAAACTTATAAAAACCCAAACAAGAAACTGACATTTTCCTAATATTACCTTTGCATTACTGTTCAGTACCCCCTTACATTTTTCCTTTGAATAAAAATAATTGTGATGAATAAAATAATTTTTTGTTTGCAATTGCATTACATGTTTTGGCAAAAATATATATGTACACATATTTATAACTAAGGCCTTTCTGAACTTTGCAAAAAAAAAGATTAATATTATGATGGTTATACCCCAGCCATAATATATCAAAATAGTGTGGTACTCACTTATATTTAAAAAAGTATAAAATTGTTTGTTGTAACAAAAAAAGTCACATGACACACATAACATAGAACAGGACAATAAACATAACATATAAAACAAACTTACAATTAAAGACGAATAGAAAGAAAATTATAACTATACAAGAGAACATTAAGAGCTTTGTTATTAAACAATAGTTTAAAAAACAGGCAGGTAAACAAAAGTTAAGCATTTAAATAAGTTATCTTTTTATTTAAAAATGTTAATAAGAATTGACAAATTCATATTTGCCGCATTCGTTGTATTAGTTTAGTAACAAGACATTTTTTTTTACTTTATTTTAAAACTTTGCTATATGGAAATAAGGAAAGCCAATGTTTTAAATATTAGTTAGGTTTTAGGATTAGAAAACATCTGCATTTCTGTTGCTTAGCTTAGCAACCATATTTTCAAAAAAGTTAGGAATATTTCTAGCTGATGCATTCCTGAAGGGTTAAAATAATTAATTCACTGGACTTTAAAGTAAAGTTTTTATCATTGTCAACTTTGTTTTTATTCTATTTTGCTTTATCTTTTTAGGGATGGTGGTTTCTGTAATACCATAACTTTTAAAACAAAGAGCAGAAGTGAGGTGAGGTGGGGGCAGGGAGAAAGCACAACCTAGGAAAGGAGGAAGACCTGAGCTTAGAGAGAGATTAATTAATTCTATCAAGATACCTTAAAGG
Organism: Mesoclemmys tuberculata; assembly: GCA_007922155.1. Taxonomy (NCBI): domain Eukaryota; kingdom Metazoa; phylum Chordata; order Testudines; family Chelidae; genus Mesoclemmys; species Mesoclemmys tuberculata. The sequence continues at coordinate 9,150,302 of ML675624.1, read as the reverse complement.
ACTGGCAGCAGCAGTAAGTTTAACAAAGTGAGAGAGGAAAACTTAACTGGTATATAAAAATATTTAAGAAGGAAGGTTATATGATTAGCTCTGGGTGAGGAGTGGGTGTGGGTTAAAGCAGTTGGGAACCCACACCCCTGGTTTTTATCCTGGCTCTGAGAGGAGAGTGGGGAATCCTTACCTGCTCTTATAAAACCTGAATTTTCTCCCCCAGTGTTTGTTGCTTTTGTCTGCATGCCAAATGGCTTGTAGGAGTGCCCTTGCTTGTTGTATTTAACTGTTTTTGGGCAACTCCCTGTGTTAGTGCATCACTTGTAGATGTTAAATTGCTTATTCTTAGCTTTTCACTTTGAGATTCTTTTCTATCCATTCCCCTGGGATCAAGTCACAGCTCCTGTCTTCTAATGCGCTCTATGAACTGTTCCATTTTTTCCTTCCTCTGATTTACCATTCAGTAATATTGTTTGCTATTTTCCCCTCCTATGCACTCAGGCCTATAACAGCAGGACCCAACTACCACTTTAGCTTAGGCCTTATACCCAGCCTGTTGTATTATGCCTCCTGTCTTAGGCTCTTACTTTTTACTACAGAAGATTGGGGAATATAGGGAGGAATATAGGGATTTAGAAGCCTAACTTTAAATACCCAATTTGGAAATTCTGGCTGCATTTTATTTGAATAAGTAGGAGTACAGCTGAGTTCTGCATTGCAGTTCCTTGTTGTTGTTCCATAAATGTCTTACAAGTACAGCATCCTTTGAAGCTTTCGTTGTCTTTACCTTCCCCTTGACCTGCATAGCATAGAGTGATTCTGTTGCATTGCTATCTATGACACTTTCTCCTTTATGCTGTTGCCATGCAAGTCAAGAATGCAGTGGTTCAAGGACCAGCTGTGGATCTGTCACAACTATGTTGCAGATAATAGTGCATTTTGCCATATGGTTTAAACCAGTGAAACCCTTGCTGCCTGTTTACTGAGGCTGGCAATATGAAGCCTTCCAGTTGTCTAAGCAATGGTGCAGTGAAAGCACCTTATTATGCACATGCCTTTTGCTGTAAATAAAGTAAATTCCACTGGTGTGGAGCAGAAGCATCTCCTTATCGGACATAGATGTTCAGAACAAAGTGGTGTCTTCTTCCGGGGTGGCAGAGAAGGATTCACCATATTTTGGGAAAGATGCATTAAGTAACTAGGGGTGCAGAAGTAAAAGCCACTTAATTTATTACCAGCTACTGAAACATTGGTACAGTAAGTGACACAAATCTCAAACTCAGAAGACATGGTCACTTGTCATTATGACCTAAGGTACTATAAAGTGTGCATCAGCTTCTACTGGCCACAACTATTCCTGTATGATCCCAGTTTTTGAATGCAATCCATTTTGTAGCAAGTTGTCCTTTGATTACTGATTTGATTTGTCTGTTTGATTACTGATCACTGAACAATCAATATTAACAGTAAAATGCAAAGTAGATTCTCAGTGGACATGCTAAAAAAAAAAAAAGGACATCATAGACCAGAAGAGTATTCCGAGACCTGGCCTCATATATCACTAAATCTAGGTCAAATATCACATTATAGTATAATTGTTGCTAAACTGTGAATATTCTTTTCAAAAACATACTTTGGGTTGTAAAAATACTTAAGACAAAGAAACCCTTTTACTTAAGCAGAGAGGGTTCTGATGCAAGTCTTCAAAGGAAAAGCATTTGGCTGCAAGCAGCTCAGTAGGAAGCACGATACAAGACTTTTGAAGCTTGACAAAGATACACAGGAGAGAGGTTGGCTTGCTGGGCTGTGCAGGGTGGGAGCAGTGGGATTGGCACAGGATTAAAACAATGCTCTTGGTAGGATTTTTAGACAGTTTGTACAGCTGGGTCTGAGGACAGATGGGGTCAGGCTTGCAACATTTGCCGGTAAGGGTCATAGAGGAGTTCTGGGTGACTGGCTGAGCTGTGTGGGCAGAAGGAATTGCAGTCCTTTCAAGCAAAAATTTAGATTTTATATTTCTTCCCAAGGTTACCTATTGGTATGTGAATGGGGATCTGTCTATCATTGCTGTAGTGTATAAAGCAAGGTAGATAGTCAATTTTGTGAAGCTCATAATGTAAGCTGGGATGAGTAGTAATTGAACGCCACTCCCCCCGCCCACTATCCCCAAAGTGGAAGCCATTCTAAAGATATTCACTTGGGTCCTGATCTAGCAATGCTCTTTAGTTTGTGTGCAACTTTAAATTTGAAGTTATGCATGTGCTGAAGTGTTTTTCTGGCCCCGGCTCTTCAGGGTCTTTCAAAGAATGTGCAATGTAACTTTCTCAAGCTGATGCAAGTTGTGGCATGACTAACAAAAGATTGCTCCAACACAATTCAGTTGAATTTATACTTGCAGTCCTCGTGTACTTGTATTTCCCATACCACAATACGTTACAAAAATGCAAGTATGGGTTCTTCTCATGATAGCTTTTATGAATGATGCTAAAAATGACTTGGTCTTCTCTACAATAGCATTAAAACTGGCTTCACCAAAATTCAAAGTAACCAGTATGGCAAATCAAGTCCCCTCCTAGGTCTCACTGGCTGGCCACAGTCTCTTCTGGCCAGGGTTCTGAGGTGATTCCACCCCAAGCCAGATGAGCTTTTTGGCTTTTCCCTTCCCCCTGGCACCTCTCTCACAGAGCGGTGGGGTGCAGGCCTTATTTCAGGCTTGAGGGCCGCCCTTCAACCCCACAGGGGAGGGCGGGTAGTCCCAGTCTGTGTATCTAACTCGGGCCCAGGGAGGTACCTTTCTGTGGGTCCCTCCAGGGGTCGTGGGGGAGCTTTGGAGGCTCAGAGGGCCACCAGTCCTTCCTGCAGGCTGGGGTCAAAGTCTTTCCTGCTACGCTTCTCCCGCTGTAGGGGAAACACTACTACCGGTCCCGGGTGATCCTCCTCTAACTGCCACAACCCTCTAACTGCTCCTTCCTCTCCTTCTCCTATGCTCTCCCCCAGTCTTTAGGGAAGGCAGGGTTTAAATACACCGGGTTAGGCTCTTAATTGGGTCCAGGTGCCTCCAATTGACCTGGAGTAATCTCTCCCCTGTCTGCAGGGAAAAGGGCTTTTAGCATCCTGGGGCTCACATGTTGGCCGTGGCATACCCTTTTGTAGCCATCTGGCCTGACTTTTCCACACCGGTTACTAACCAACATTTTCAACGATGTCCTTGCAGAGCTATTCTGTTTGGGAGCCTTTGTGTTGCAGGAGCATGAGACCTAAAAACAAGGTGCTAATTGCTTATTGTCATTAATGATTTCATTTTCTCAAGGGTATGTGTGATGTGGTATTTACTCTGATGTCTTGGACAAAGTCCAGTTCCAGTTATTACAGTCTGGCTACCTAAACTATTCCCTGGTAGGAGTTTCTGCTGGAATAGTGTTCTTCACTTCTCATTCTAAACTGTTCTACAGTGTTCACTGATAATTGCATTCTTTTATGGTATTTGAGTTTAGTTTGTTACCTCTTTCAATAAAAATGACACCTAATTAACAGATGTAGCAACTGCATCAAGAGCTGACCTGTCACAGGATGATTTTGTGCGTGTGCACGCAAGCGTGGGGAGAGGCGGGGGGGAAGGAGAGGAGGGGGAAATGCTCTTCTGTTTTTGATTCTCACCACTTCCTCAATTTCAAGTTAGTCATCTGACCAATAATGGTATGTCAGGTTGTACAATTTATAAATCTATCCACATCTTGCTCTGAGGGTAATGTTCAGTGAGTTCAACTGATAACTTGGGTTTATGACTAAAGGGAACATACATAAGTTCCCAGAAATTTCTGTTAAATGTCCATGGTCAGATGCTAAATTTTCAGAATCACATGATTCAGATGATAATGGTGTCATTCCTCAGCACCCTCGTGGAAACCCAAAGATATTACAGTTATGGAAAGAGTGATAGTTTTATGTGGCTATGTACAGAGTAGCCCCAGATTATTGACAGACTCAGGAGAGAAGCATGCATTAAATACATTAGTATTTTAATTGAATTAAGATATCAAAGGGACCAAAGAAGAAAAACAATAGTAGAAATTAAGTCTCTGTACCTTTGGATGGTGTGGTGAACAAGGCAATGGAATGTCTTTTATATATTGCATTCAGTAATACCTGGTAGTAAATAGTAAGACTACCTTCAGTGTGTCTTTTTAAATTAGTGCAGTCATGACATTGGATCACTTAAATGAAACCGTATTAAGATGATTATTAAATTATTATAATCTGATACAGAATTGTGGAATTTAGGATTGGAAAAGATCTTCTGTGACAACTAGATCCTTACAGGATTTTTCTTTACAGAAGTCCCTCGAGTGTTGCACCCAGCCTATGCTTAAATATGTAGCTGGGACTGCAGCGGATCACTGGTTTTGAATTACCTCTGAAGTTTGAGGAGGTTGGCGTCTAGATCCCAATTTCTCAACTCTGTAATTTTTTTTCCTGAAATGGGCCCAAACGAGTACTCCAAATCTGAATTACACCCTCCCCCCAGTACTGGTACGATTTTAATTTGGATCTATATCTTGGACTGACACAGAAGAAAATAAAAATTCACTGTTTTGAAAACGGGAAAAACAATAACAGGAAAAGGTTTGCAGAGAGGAATGCAAAAATATTTATAAAAATGTAGTTGTTTGTGCCCTTTCAAGGTCTCCTACTCCAGGCTCTGCATCCCCTTTGGCATCTAACGCTTTCTGTACTGACACCGACATTTTTTTTAAAAACCCCTTTTTCATTGTCTGTCTTGCTGCTCTACCTCAGAGTAGAGAAGCAAAATTAAATAGAATGATTGGGTGGGATGGGATAAAACCAGGGATCAGGAGGGACATGGAGACAAGAAGGGGAGAGGAAGAGAAACAATGAGGAAAAGGGGGAAAGGAAAACTGAGGAAAGAAGCAGGAGGGTTCAGGAAGGGGAAAAGAACAAAGCCTAGGGGGAAAAGAACCAGAAAGACAGATGAAAAAATGCCTCTATGTTTTTTATATGACTAAACATATTGGGAATCACAATATTTTCCTTTGATATCTCACTGTCTCAAAAAATGTAGCTGGAATTGAAATAATAAAATGTTTCTTCCCTCTAACTTTCTTTCTAAGACCTCTGCTTACAGCATAAGAACCAGGCTCTGCTCTGAATCCATGAATGAGCTACTCCACTGTATGAGATACAATCTGCAATACTTTAATACTCTCCATCAAGGCCAGGATATATATCATCCTATTGGATTAGAAGATTCAAGCACAGTCTTGTCATGCCAAGCCAGAAAACATGTGTACATGACATGAATATAAAAGGATGCACTTCAAATTCTGCTCTTTTGATTAGCCATCAAGCAACCCTTTTTCAGTCTTCTATAACATCAGTCTCTCCAAACTGCTGTACGCATCTTTTCATTTATTCAGCAGTCAAATGAAAGGCGTGAGCATGTCTGGGACAAAAAACAATGCAGTTCAGCTTCTGTGTAGTCCTTTTAAATGATCTGAGGATGGGGTACAGATTTCCCTACAAAATTCCAACTAAATCCCAGTTGCCAGATCCTGAGTCTCATCTTCCCCGCCTTTGCAGTCACCAATTACTCTGTAGTTTTGCAGTTATTCGGGTGGTAAGAGGCTGTAACACTCCTGATCTATCTCTTTGCATGACAGGAGAGGTAAGTTCAAAATGGGCTCAGTGAAATTGCATAAAAGATGGCAGCCAGGTCGATGAAGAAATAAACAGCTTAGCCTTTGTGCTTTCGCACAATCCGTTTTTGCATAATCAGCCCAGCCACAACTTTCAATTGCAGTGGACTGTTTTTCAGCTATTTTCTCCAGTGTTTAATGGGGGAATATCAAACATGCTGCCATGCATGCGCTCTCGCTCTCGCTCTCTCATATACAATGCTGGAGTAAAATGAAGACAACTGAAGCTATGCGGAATATGGCATACAACCAAAACTGGGCAAGGCAGAAATGGCTCTACAACAGAAAAAGTGGCTAGAGAATGGAACTGCTAAAAGCACATATACAGTGTTGGTGAAATTCACCCCTGAGCAGAGGTTTATATACCACTTAATTTTATTGAGGACCTCTGCATTTCATCCTGTGAGTGTTGTATATCAGTCACTTTCCTAATTATGCTGTTGCATTGCTGCTGTCTCTTGTTGCTGATTCAAGGTTGTTTTCCTCAAGCCTCTAGCAACAAAAGTGAAAGCTAATATTAAAAATTCTGCAGTTCAAAGAATAAACTGAAGAGCAGCCAAATGTGTAATCTATCTGATCAGGAGCATTGCATGGGTTCAAACAAAAGCTAACGCTTTTATTCTCTCCTACTTAGAAATAACCAGCCGAGGGGATAGGAAACTGCAGACTGAAACTAGCAGAGTTTCTGAGAGATTATTCTATCAGAAGCCAGGATTTTCCCTTCCCTGGAAGAAGCTGGGAGATCCCCTGAGATCTGCACTAGAGTCAGAGACATCTGTGGGAAAATCTAGTGTCACTGAATCCGCTCTAGGGCCCCATAGCTAACCATTAGTTCCAAGAAGCAGCTTTGCCGAGGTCTCACTGCCTTTGTCTCCCCCTTGCCCTTCTTCTTGAAGGTTTACATATAGGACAAGTCAACAGATGTTAATAGAGCCTCAGCCTCCCAGATTAGCAGGAGAATTTGAAGTATCTCTTTGCTCCTTTCCCAACCCCTCTATTTAGGCAGAGCTCAAAACCCAAGAAGACCCCCCCCCACAGACTAGATACATAGGCTTCTTTTGTGGGTGTATGCTTCCTTATGTATGGCCACCATAGTTTAAGAGGAAAAATAGGTCCCTCTGTGTTAGGAAACAATCATTTAGGGCTGATGCAAAACCTACTGAAGTCAGTGGAAAGTTTCCCTTTGGTTTCAGTAAGCTCTGGATCAGGCTTTATAATAGCTACACAGAATTAAAGTGAACTGAACACTCTCCTTGGGTTAATAAACACATGAATCAGAATTCTAAAGCCTGGTCTCCACTTACGGTGAAATTCGGTGGGAGATACGCAAGCTACATAGAGTAGCTTTGTCTACTTCCTAAATTCTAATGAGCATGGCATTCCCACTATGCTGCGCCGACAGAAAATGCCCTTCTGTCAACACAGTGTTATTCTTTTTCTGGGGGTGGATTTATTAAGTCGATTTCTGGATCAATTCAGTGGGTCTCCACTTCTGCTCAATCAGTCCCGAAGAATCGATCTGATGATGCCAAATTTGCCACTATCAGTGAGGACATACCCTAAGATAGTGGGGAGGGAAGAACTGAAGTTAGCCTTGTAGTTTAACATGACTATTTTTAAATAGCGGTATCTTTTCTAACCTGGCTGTTTTTACAGCTGTAGCTGTTGTAATTGTTTTTCTAACTTTGGGTCAGATACATCTCCTTTTGGCTTTAAAAAAGTGGTTAAGAATTTTATCAGTGCTTTTATTCAGTGCACTTTCTGAGTTAAATTCTCAGCTTGTGTAAAACAGCATAGCTCCACTGAATTACACTAGCTGAATACCTAGTCCTTTATTCACTGCACATGCCTTGGTTAATACCCATGTCTCCATAGAGGTATTAGTGTTACTTGACCACTGGGGAGCTCTCATATCTATTAGTGTAAAAGCCACATATTGAGGTACTAAAAAAACAACCAACCCTCCCCAAAAACAAACAAACAAACAAACAAACCCCAAAAAAGGAAAAGAAAAGACTTTAAATTCTAATATGCTTTGGGTATAATACATCCTTCAATATATGGCAGGTTCTACATGCAACCAAAGCTTAATGAACATCAAATTTAAATTCTTTACCAAGTATGTAAGGTAAATGTGCAGTGGCTATAAATATGTTCTTAGACAGGACATCTATTAAGAAGTGTTTTTAATATGTGATGTCAAAGTGATTATTCTATGGTTTTGCAGAGACCTGAAGTGCTAATGCTTGATATTGTCAGGGCAATAGCTCAGATTCCACTTCAAGTCTGAGCCTGTAATACTCCAGTATTATTTCTTTCTCCTTTTCTTTCCTGTATTGGCTACAGGCAGTAATGTGTCTCTTATTAAAAGTGGGGCATAATGGATTTGACAGGCTATATACATTAGGAATGATTGGACTTTTGTTTCCAATTGTATTTCGTAAGTTCTGAAAAATATGGGGCAATTCCATATTCCCAAGCATAAGTGGCTGAAGTAATGAACAGTCTTGACTTACAGCCTCAAAAAATGACTTCTTAGAACCCCTAGCAACATGATACTTTCTAGTTTTTGTTAACAGCTGGGCATGACCTGAAAGAAGTAGGGCACAATCATACATCAGGGTAACTATGGATTTATCAAGGCTTTTAAGACCAACCTTATCACCTGTTCTCACAACCCTGACACCACACCATAATTGACACAAACTTCAAGAGTCAACTTTTTATTTTATTTTGAAGAATCTTTCTAAAATAGTTAGGCCATTCTGACAGGGAGAGCCCAGTTGTTGGTTCACTCTTGGGTGTGACCACTCTAATATTTCTAAATGGAAAAATGGATTTCCTAAGATTCATTAGGTACTCTCAGCTGATAAACATTCTCTCAAGCTTCCATTGCTAATTCCATTTTTTTTTCTTTTTCCCCCTAGGGCAAGGCCTGAAAATAAAGTTCAGATCCTGACCCTTCCCTCACAATTGACATTCAGATATGAATTATACTGCAACGCAATAAATTGGATCCAAACTTGGCCAGTGGCTTCTGTTTTTATGTGAAATTAAACCAAACCTTGAGATCTAAAGCCTCTCTAAGATTTGAGGTATTCGGAATCTAGTTCTAAACTTTGTGGCTTGGTGCCATCTTGAGTTTTGTTCCATTTCATTTGCCATGAAGTGAAAACATAGACAAACTTCTTAGCAGCAGCATAATAACACCAAACTTTTTAGACTTGTCAGTAGCAAATTGTCAGTACCTCTTCTCTTCCACAGGTCCCTCTCTGCTTTACCTCAAGCTGTTCCAGCAATGTTCTCCTGCTCTCATCCAGTTCTTTCTAATGCTGCTGATCTTTGTTTGAAAGATTTAAAAAGGCACACAAACAGAATTTGTTAGACCTGCCACTATAAAATATGCTGCCTCCATCAGAATTGGAGCTTCAAAGAAAGAATGATGTGGGAATCAGCATGCTTTAAGAGACAGGGCAACTTTAATTTTGCTAATTTTTCCTTTACATTACCAATTGAGAATGCAATGGTTATATTCCTAATCAGTAAATAGAAACGTAGCTGAGCTTCAACTTTTATTTATTATCATCTATGGAGTGCTGTAGATGTGCAGTATTGCTTTACAGATATGTAATGAGACAAGGTCTAGAGGCCTCAGCTTGCAAACATTTATCAGTGCTTACTGTCGTGAGTAATCACAGTGCAGTACATATCTTTGCTATCATCTGCTGCATCCTGTGCCTTGCAATCCTTATTTATATTGGGTGGCAGAATGAGAAATGTACTCGTATGAGATAGAACTTTATTCCTCAGCCCTCTGAAGTCATTGGGACTAATGACAAAGTAAGTTATTATTCAGTTTGAGTAAGTGACCGTATTGAGCCCACTATAGTTGAGCCCACTGTGATTCCTACAGCCCATAACAATATGTCACTGGGACTTAAGTGTCACAGAAAGGGTTGAGCATTGGGGCATGTCTACTTTTTATGTTTTTCCAGGTATGTTCATGAAGTGCACATAACGGTTCCCATTTTATTTTGAGTTTATAGTTAAGATTTAACTATAAGAATAAGAATGCTCCTGGCAACTCATTTTTTACTTAATTTGACTTCACTTGGCATGGAAATATCCAAACATAAGTAATACTTTTTTCCCCCCCTAAAACATAAGAGGGCATTAGCTATTTCTGGATATCTGCATGCAAAAAGAATGTTGTTATAGTTGTGTTGGTCCCAGGATGTTAGAGAGACCAGGTACGGATGAAGTAATATGAGTAAAATGTGAGGTGGGAATAGATTGTTTAGCATAAGTTGTTTGTCTTGAATGGTCCCTTACAATATGCACTAACTAATTATTTTGCTCTCAGGCTGGGAGTTCCTTTTCCAAACCTGAACAAGAGCTCTGTGGCTGGAAAGCTTGACTCTCTCACCAACATAAATTGGTCCAATAAGAGATATTACCTCACTCACCTTGTCTCTGCAAAAAGAATGTAAGGTTAGTGTATTCTTTGTATTGTTTTACAAACATGATATAACATAAATCAGAGTTATTTTTGGCATGGTTGCTTTGCATTCAGACTCTACATTAACAAATATCCAAGTTAAAAGGAGGAAAAACTGCCTGAGAGGCAGATTATCTCCTATTGGCTTCCTTTTTTCCAAAGAATCATCCACATTAAGAAACTTCAGAACAAGTAACATTGAAAACCAAACAGATAATCTCTATTTTAATTTATCAAGATCATAAGCATATGCTTAAATTAAGTGTTTTCTGGATTGGGGACAATTTTCACTTAAAGGAACATTCTCAACACCATTAAGACAAACATTTGGCATACTTCACTCTAAAATGTTTATAATCTGATCAGAATTGTCGTAACTATTTAATTACATTTTATGAAGATGATTTTATCAGGTCTCATATATTAAACCAGGTTGGACTAGCATTTCTTTAAGGAAAACCTAGTTATTACAGGAAGGAATGTGGGCAGTTCAATAGATGGCTTTGTTCATTCTGAATTGTATTGAGCCACAGTCCCAGGATGGTTTTAAAGGGTAGTCTGTCACTGGAATGGGAGGTAACATAGAAGACCCAATCAGTTTTGACCATTAAAGTTCCCATGGCATTTTTTGTAAGATGTGAATGAACTGTGTGTTAGAGTAATAGGTATGCCATACCCTAACTTCTCGGTGCTGTTGATTTGAAGTACCTTTGAGCTGTACATAAGTTAAATGAAAAGAAAATAGCATTTGTCTTTTTCATTGGATCTGTATGAAAATCTGTATTGACATTCACCTTCCATGTTCACATGTAAGTGGCCTCTTTCATATTGTTAAATTACAGTCCACACAAGTATGTAACAAATATTAAAGAAATGACCCCTTCTCTATCTATAAGGGAAATGCATGTCCTGTCCATAAGATGGAGGTTTGGGGAAGGAAAGGACCTGAAAAAAAGTTAGATCATACCATGCCATCTTGTGGGGGAACTTGACTTTTTCCTCCACTCCTGTTCAAACATTGCTATAGTGACACTGTTGAAGGCTGTGGTGTTTGTGTCTAGATAATGTTGTATTTTTATTAGGGCAAAGTGGGGGACAATATCTACAATCCTCATTTCTAGAGCCACAGTTCCACTCCGATCAGAGATGCAGGAGCTGATTTAGGGATGTCAAAAAGCTGTGATCAGATTTCAGGAGAGAAGGAGGGGCCAAAAAAGCTTTTCGAAAGCAGATACACTAATTAATAACAATAATGTATTTTATTAAAGATCACCAGAAGTGCTGCCTGTTTGAGATACTTTACAGACATGGGTCCCCATACTACAAAGACTATCTGCTTAACTTTAAGTGCTTGAGTAGTCCCGCTATAGTCACTGGGACTATTTTTGTGCAGAAAGATAAGTGTGTGTTAGGATGCAATCTAGCTGGAGAATAACAGAGGACAGGTAAGGAGAGGCAGATAAAAGCAAAAGACCAGGAAACTGGCACCTCTTGTTATGAATTGAAAACAAAGCATTCTCCTTGGGCATCAATTTAACTACATAGTGTTTCTTTTGGGTCACAGTTAAGGTGGTTCTGGTAAAGTATGCATTTCTTTTTACTTAGAAAGCGTATAAACAAAAGGCATGATTCTCACTTACACAGTGTAAAGGTTCCTAACTATAAATGAGAATCAGATTCAATGAATTTATTTATTTTCTAGGTGGTGTAAAGTAGACAATGTCCTTTCTATTTGTTTTCTTAGTACATGACATAAGTAAATGCATTGTTTTCACTTGGCAACTTAACCTTTTTTTAATGAAGTTTTTTGGTCTTTGAATTATAACAGTAATGTAATTGCCCATTTCTTTTATGATGGAAAGGAATAACCCAGTTCTCCAATGGCTGAATTATGAGGCTGTAGTAGACCAAGTAGTTTACCACAGCTGAATTAGATGATTGCTTTATAAAACATAGGGGCAATGATATTATCACTTAATTAACCGAGAAGAGCTATAATCTGAGAAACATTTAATCTTCTAAAGCACAAGGCCAAAGGATGAATGAGTCTGGATACTTGAGAAGTGTGATTCCTGACCTGAAATGCCCTTTTAGTTCCTAATGTCTTGTCAGCGTTAAGAAACATAGTTTAGCCATAAAAATATTTCTACTTATTTTTGCCCTCTTAGTGCCCCATTCTCTTCTCTTCACTGTATTTCACCTCCAGTGGGGAACACATGAAAGCTCTGTATACTTAGTCAATATAGGGAAAAGTAAAAATGGATAGGATGTTACTTTGAAAAATCCATTGGCCTTAAAAATTCATGTCTTTGAAGTCCATTATGATTACAATATTGGATGCTCACCCTAATGGCATTCAGAATTAATGATGGGAGAAACACTATCCTAAAAAGAATATGAAGTTGTTTAGACTATTAGCTTTAGAGGTCCTTTATATAAAGAATCATGAATACATGCACAAAATGTAATGAAAAGGCACATAGATTTAATTGTCAATCAGCTGTAATAAATGGTAAAAAATAACTACAAGAGTAAAGGGCTTTTTTGGATTGTTTTACATTTAGGCTTTGGCTGTCCCTTCATTAGGTTTTTTCTAAATGCATTAAATATTCTTGTCACCTTGAGAAGAATGGTTATTTTGTCCTTAGCAATCAAGGTAACAACTGTACTTTTTATTCCCTGTAGAAATCTAAAAGGAATATACATCAGTAAAGTTAAATAGAACCACAATCAATTACCTAGGGTAAATATACTCCATGTATTCAAATTACTGCCTTCGTCCCCATTTTCAGGGACATGGGTTTGAGAACAGGTTGCAGAATGTAAAGTGAAATGTATAGTTCCTTTTTCTTGCTGATGAAGATTCTTGAGAATACATCTTTTTTTTACATAAGTGGGGAAAATTGTATAAATAAGTATAACAAGTTATGTAGCAAAATCAGTTAGAAGGTAGGTGTAATATTTTCATGCACTGCAGCAGTAGATTTTCCTTCTCTTCAATATGGTAACTATAATTTTGTGCTCTGGCTCAAATAGGTACAAGCTCCAATGACTGATGTGGTTGTATTGTATGTACTATAAATGCGTATGGACCTATAAGGATCTTATGGATTAATATGACAATTCAAATACAGAGTCATGGACATGTTTAGAAGAGGAAGGATGTTTTTGTGGACTGGGACTCCATAGCCTCTGGTTCTGTTCTCAGACCAGTCACACACTTCTTGTTGGAACACTACTTTGCAGTAGATCTTTAAAGACACAAATGACAGTCAGCTATTGGAAGCCATTGAAAAATCCGTTCATCTGCCTGTGCCACAATTCCCTGTCTCTTAAATAGGGATAGTGATGCTCTCAGGGATGTGGTGAATCTGAATTCATTAATGTTTGTGAAGTGCTCAGATACTATACCGATGGGAGCCATATACATAGCTAACGAGACATCAGCTCTGAAAACAGCTATGAGACAGAATGTGACATTGTATGTGAGTGTAAGGAAGTGCGGGACATGAATGGGGCATGTACTCCGGATGCCAACACACAGACTCCCACATGAAGCTGTTAAGTGGAAACCAACTGATGTAAGAAATGAGAGTGCCCTGAAGAAACCTTAAAATGCTCCCTTAGTAGGGAGAGCAGAGCAGGTGATATCATAGAGCAGATTGAAGCAGCAGCAAATGACAGAGAGGAAAGGAAGAGAGTTCAAGAGGCTAGTTTTCACCCTGTGGGCCATTATTTGCTCATGAAGGATACAATAGCTATGTATCTCCATCCTTTATGCACTGATATTGGCACACAGAGTGAAAACTAGTGTGTGAAACTGTGTGATGATTATGTACAACATTTCTGCAACATATCAGTAGTGTGTTTAAGAACTTTTGCTATCCAATGATTTATTTTGACACCTTTTTATTTTTGTTTCATGTGATGAGTACTGTCTTGCCATGCAGTACAACTTCTATCAGTATATTCTCTTGGGTATGGTACAGACATTGCAGTTTTATAAATGGAAACTTACCATATAGGATTTAGTCGGACAGAACGTGAAATGGTAGAGATCTTGTAGAATGGAATATCACTTATTAACAACAAACCCTTTGGGGAAAAATGATAGCTACAATTATGCTTTTGGATTTTTAATCCAGTCAGTTCCACTTAAAGCACTCAACTGGCTAGTCAAATTCTTTTTTAGGAATACTGTTGCCTACAGAAATCCATATTGTTTAGTAAATGTTTGAAGAACACTGGCTCAAATTCAAAGGTTAACATGTAGGGGCAAAAAGAGGATTTGCTAGTTATTGTGTAATGACCTATATTTAGAATGGTATGTTTCAGACAGAATGTTGTAATACACAGGAAGAACATGCGATTGTACTCACACACGACCCATTTAAACCTTGTTTTAGAGCTAAAAGAATGCAAATCTGATGCATTCAGGTTATTCCAGGTGTGATGAATTGGCTGTTTAATGGTACTTGGGGCTGTGCCAATGTCAAAAGTAAGCTTTGTGTTTTTTAACTTACAAGTATACATATGACCGGTAGCAGAATGGGTAATATTTTAGTAAATGCATTTTATTTTAGATTATTTCCCCTATAAAAATGAATTGAAACCTGTGTGGAAACAAACATTTGCATCTGATTCAGTTTTTGAAATAAAATAGCTGGCAGTTAGCGTAGTAATTCTTCTTCTTCTTCCTGTGAATTATAGTGGGTCTTATGATACTTTCTTCTTTAAAATCAAACTTCAAGGGTGAGGTCTGCCTGAAAACTTGTGATCCTATAGGGTTCAAACTTTATAAGATTATTGAAAGCTTCAAGATTTTTTTCCACATTGAAATTAAGTGGGGTGAAATGTTAAGCCAGTTTCTCAATGTGCTAACTTTTAAATTTGTGACAGTCTTCAACTGAAGGACATAAGAAAAAATATCAGGAAGCTTAAAATATTATGGAAACACATTTTTAATTTTAGTGGCCTTTCTGTTGCTATCACCTCAGATTTATGATTTGATATTTTCTCATGTGAAAAACTGGCAGTAAGGAATGTGGGACAAAATAAATGTATGTAGTATGCTTGGGGTTTTATAAATAGTATTTATATAGCACTTTCCATCTGAAGATCTCAAAAGTGGGAAAGTAGTATCTCAATTTTACAGATGGGTAAACTATGGCATGGAAAGGTTAAATGACTAGCAGATAGCAACACAGAAAACTAGTGGCTGGGTCAGTATGGGAGCAAGGTCTCCGGACTCCTTGACAAGAGATCGCCACTAATTCCAAGACCACACCATTTCTTGGTACAAGCGACAGAAGAGAGATGTGGTGAAAGGTTGGAGTGTGCAAAAGCAGACATTTTGTGATTCATCCAAATGCTCTTTCTGTGTCACTTGTGTAGTCTACAATTTTGAATATGGCTACGTTACCAACTACTTTGCAATACTAATCAGTTGCTCTTTACTTCACTAACAGATCAGCAAAGGCAGGTTCATACAAGAAGAAAGTAAACTGACATCTTTAATGTTGCTAAAGAGAAAATTCTGGATTGCTTTCAACACTTGTCACTAAACATTATATCCCAGTTGTTCCTACATTGATCATTTAACTATTTTAACATTTACAGAGTACATCTTCTGTTATGTAAAAATGTTAGGTTTTTGGCAGATTTTGAAATCCATCATGCTTGATGAGTCTTAGCACACAGCCCAAATTTAAAACATAGCCGCCAAAAAAGGCCATGTCTGCAACTACATATAGGGCAACAGAGCTTTTCAGGATCACATGGGAGAACACAGTGCCCTCTCAAATGTACTAAAGGGGACTGGCAGCAGACATGCTCCTTCTGTGAGCTGCGAAACTTTGGGAGGAATTCCACAGGATCCCTCCTGGAGTTCCCCTGGGGGTGATATGATTTCACCCTGCACAAAAAGAGGACCATTCCTAAAGGGCATGATAGCTCTATCAGAAGTTGCAAATTGGTTAGTAAGGTATACAACTGCCCAAGTTGCTAATGCAAACGCAATTTGTATACCCCATCCAGTGGCTTGCACTAATGTAACTGCACCAGTACAAACCCCCAGTATACATTGATTTACCAGTATCAAAAAGTGACTGGCCCTAGTGAAATTTACTTCTCTATTGACCCCAAGGTGAGTTTCCACAGTGCAGGTCACTTCCTTTTATCCAGGAACTCTTGGGCACTGAAAAAGAAGCTTGCAAAAAGAAGTACACATATATGTTCCATAGATTATTATAAAGCCAGAAGGGACTATTGTGGTGATCTATTCTGACCACCTGTACAACACAAGCCATATGCCTTTTTGAGTTAATTCCTGTTTAAGACCGAGCGTATCATTTAGAAAAAAGTATCCAATCTTGATTTTAAAATTACTGTTGATGAAGAATCCATCACCGCCCCTGGTAAATTGTTCCAATGTTTAATTATCCTCACTGTTAAAAATTTGCACCTTAATTATAGGTTAAGCCTGTCCAACTTCCAACCATTGGATCTTGTTATATCTTTGCTAAATTGTAGAGCTGTCTATTATCAAATTTCTGTTCCTTAAATGGGTACTTATAGACTTGTACTTAACAAAGAGAAGTTAAACTAAACGATTGAGCTCCTTGAGTCTATCACTATGAAACCTGTGTTCTAATCTTTTAATCTTTCCCCTGGCTCTCCCCTGAACCGTCTCCAGTTTATCGACATCCTTCTTGAAACGTAGACACCAGAACTGGCTGCAGTATTCCAGCAGACGTTGCACCAGTGCCAAATACAGAGGTAGTATTACCTTCCTATTCAAAATCCCTCTGTTTATACATCCAAGGATTGTATTAGACCTTTTGCCCATAGCGTCACACTCAGAGTTCATGTTCAACTTATTATCCACCCAAGTCAGAGTCACCCAAATTTAGTTGCTGGAATTGGTTCAGCCTTAACATTTGAAAATAAGGTCTTATTTTGGGACATTACAGAAAATCTACACTAAGAGAGTGGATTGTATATTGAAGGCTTCAGCCATTACTATTTAAAAAGTTTCAAAAGTAATTTTGATTCATTAAGGAATGTCCATGTTACACTTAATTGACCGTAAAAAGCTACTTTTGCAACCATTGCAAATGTCCAAGTCTCTGAAAAGAAGGAAAGTCATTTGAATTATATAACAGAGTTGCTTTACAGGGACCTGTCTATTTTTGTTCTAATTTAGTAAAACCAATTCCTGTAACTTGCATGTGTAAGTCATTGTTAGAACAAGGTGCAAGCAAGCAAACGAGAGAGAGCTTTCCTTTCATGCAGAAAAAAGAACATGATACCTTTTATAGCTTCTGCTTAGAGGCACTATGAAAGGTGTGGGAAAAGATCAAGCTGATTTTTTTTTCCCCTGTGGGGTTGGAATGCTGATGTGATTCTTTAAGGATGTGTTAATAGACTGATGCCTACTGCTGACTAGCATTTCTTTTCAGATCACATTCTCTATTTTGTATGGAAAAATAGATTTTGTATGGAAAGATATTTGTTTAATCCTTTGAAGGCCTCCAGCTCTTCACTGTACTTTTTAACTGCCACTTAGGTTGAAGCATGAGGTTTGGGTCACTGATCAAAGGAATCACCGAAATTATTGAATCAACAGGGCAGAAACATGAAAGGAAAAAGTTAAGAGTTAGTAGTACTCAAATAGACATATTTCCAGTTTGAGATTCCATGCTCTTCTGTGGCTCCCAAGATGTGCCCTTTAGTGTGACTCTTCCAAAGATAAACTGTACCAGTCAGCTGTACCGGACATGAAGCAAAATGTGAATGACAACAATGCTAGGAAGACTCTATAAAATCCTATTAAAAACTCAAGGAGCAGTATTGCTGGCTGCCTAAATAAAAATGTGACAGGACAGATCAGCTTATTACTGTCTGGAGATTAGTGCTGTATCTCTCATAGGTAAAATTATCTGCCAGATGCACTCAAAATGACTATTGCCTTCTCCTAACAGATAAGATCAATCTTTATCCAACTTGGTCTTTGCTTATGTCACACATGAACAAGCACAGGCCACCAATGAAATTAGGGAATTTTTGAGTGGCAACTGACATTATCTCAAGGCTTTTTTAGCTTTCCCAGTTAATAACTGATGCATACACGCTTGCTTCTAGAATTTTTTTTCTAGGTTAGTTTCCTCCCCTCCTCATTTTGGTTAGGCCTCTTGTATCAGTGGCTTCAGGAAATAACTTGATTCAGAGAAGGATAATATAAATTTGGTGGCATTGGGCCACCGGCTTTTAAGCTAAACCTCTCAACTTGTCAGCCTGTCAAGTAATCAACGCCCTAATATTATTCTTTCATATTTTTAGATGCCTGACAACTTGGTATCTGTACATTCTGAGCAAAATAGTGAAGAGAGTTCACAGCAACTGGCTTTTTTTTCTTGCCCCAGCCTTAGACAAAATAAAATAAGACTTCAGCAGCTGCATGGATTTGCATCGTACAGGTGCATCCTTACTCTGAAGTGGTCTTTTGGAGCCTTTACTGCACAGGTATAGCAGGACTTTGAAGCACTGATGTGGGTTTGTCGCATAGTCGTTGTTTGGTGAATAATTGTACTTTAAGGTCATGGTGCATTTCATTTATGCAGCTGTAAGCAGTTGATTTTAGTAGTAAGGGTTATATTCCTCTCAGCAGTGAGCGAATTAATGTGGAGGGGGTTGGTTGGTTCTGCAAACACAGCAATGGCCAGAATTTGGGGTAATACTTCATTTCCTGTGAAGTAGACATCATCCATATTTAGTGTAGAAGGAGGCTGGATTCACAGGCAGACACAATCTAGCTTTGTTAGGCCTTCAAATAGCTGTGGACCTTAATTAAACTTCATGTCTTAATTAAACCTGGTTGGACTGTGAGAGTAAGTGGGTTGGATTAATTCTGGGAAGTGTTACGGTGCTTTGGGCTTGAGAATCAAATATAGGGGAAGGCCAGTGTCTGCTCAGGAAGGCTGTTGCTTTCACATCTGTCACTGTTGGGTGCAAGTATTGCCTTTAGCAGTTATTTTGCTTTAAATCAAATGTTTAATTACACATGAACTACATTAAAGGAACATAAGGTTGCAAAGTTAAGCACCCAGATAAGGAAATGCCAGAATTGAGGTTGCCTGTCTGTGTGTATGCATTATGATACAATCTTTAATTACATGATTACATGCTATTTTTTCCCCAGGACCATGCCACATTCAGGAATCTTTGGTTACATTCCAGGCTGTGGAGAGCAGTGCTCTCTAACAGTCATGGCTGCTTCTGCTCTGTCCATTCCAGCTTGTATCTTCCCAATCGGAGGCCCATTCTCCTCACCTAGCCAGTACCAAGCTCTGCACCTTAGAATTCTCATCCTAGTCCCAGTCTTCTTGCCGAATCAGTTCTAGTCTCTCCCTCTGGACTTCCTATCTATGTCCTAGTCTACCGCCGACTCCCTTTCTTCCCCTGTGCCCAGCCAGTTCTAGCTGCTCATTCAATCTTTCTCTTGCCTCCTTTCTCCTGGCCTCCAGATAGTTCCCCCCCCATGTTCCCTACTCCCATTGGGTCCCAGTCTCTCTCCTGGGGTTCCTTCTCCAATCATAGTGCTGACCACTGGTCATCTGCTTGTCTCTGTTGTTTTGCTCAGCCAGCCACAGTTCTTCCTCCCATCTCAGCTCCCAGTTTTTCTCAACCTGGCTCCTAGGCTCCAGTTCAAGTATCTTGCCCTCATCCCCAGCCTCCTTGTTCTACTCTATTCCCCCAACTCATGCTGGTCCGTTTCCTTTCCCCTTTGCATTCAAATTAAGCAGCTTCCTCCTTCATGTTGTCTTGGCCCAGCAGTGAGGTATGTAGAACACAGATTAGACAGACTCCATGTCTGCAGCAGCCCAGAGTAGTAATGGTAGGGAAGATCCTGCTCATTCTGAGGCTGAAGCATGTGCAGTGCAGACAAAATCTTTGTATATTTTAGCTGTTAAACTCTTAAGTATCTACTTAGCATTGTAAAATGATTTTTTTCAAAAAGGTTACAACTTGATCAAATTTGAGTAGGTTTTCATGGAGATGGTCCCTAACTCAAAGGCTTGTAAAATTTTAAGCCCCTCCTCTAAAGCATGGAGCACTAGCACTTTTCAATGAAAAGTTCACTAATAATTTTTTATATGGGCAAAACAACATATTTTCCACTAGCCTCATTCTCAGAAATGGCTGAACTGTTTTGGCAAACTTTTCCTGAAAAAGTCATCTCGTGGCAGGCATTCGGCATTGAAAAAATCAGCCCAAATGGTTTATTAACAAAGTTATAGGCAACTGAAAACAGGGTCTTATAAGGGGAAGTGTTAGGGAACTTTTAATACTAGGTCATGCTGCTAGCCATGCCTATAGTGTAGTTGTAGTGCCTTGACTAAAAGATTGTACTTCCTGTTTTCATCCTCATTTGCATCCTGCCATCTGCAACACATAGTTTTTCTAACCTCTACTTACAAAGAACAAAATCAATCTCTAATTGCTCATCTTAGTTATTATTCTGCTTTAATGTTAATTGTGTAACTAATAGTATTCCTTTCCTGCTGTCCTACTTGTGAATTGTATCACTGTTTGAGATCAGTTTCTTTGTATGGGCAAAGGATTGTAGATTGTAGTTTGCACTTTTTAGATTCTTCTTCACATACACTAGGTTTGGATGACTCTCACTTCGCAGGTTGCATATAGAGTATATATATCTATTATAAGGTCTATGGCTGGGAAAGCTAAAAAGTCCCATGATGAGTAAACTGGAATTCAAATGTAGTCATTTCACTGACTGCTCATGACTAGTTAAGTGTGACAAACAAAACTGATCTAGTTCAAGACTAACCTTGCTATTGCAAGAGTATTTACATGCCTAAGAGAAATGGTCTGTTTATACAATATTGTCCAGGGACTGGGAGTAAAGTGTTTCACTTGGATAAGGTATTCTTTATTTCTGTTGTACAATGTTGGTTTATATGCTGTTAAAGCTTCATTGGTTACATTTCAGTCATGGGTAACGTGATTCCTATAGTAATGGACATAATTAGTATATCAGTTTAAGGTTGACTAGCGTTTTGAGATGAAAGGTGTTACAGAAAGTCAACAGTTTCTATTAAATAACAGAAGTGATCAAACTCCGACATTTTTCCGTGACTTGATTTGATAACACATTTTAGCCCTTCAATATGTTCTCTTGTAATTGGACTTTTGTTTTGCAACTGTAAGAATAAAATATAGGCTATATTTCTATACTAAGTTGGCATAGAGTCATCTGTAACTTAACTCACATTAAGAAGTCATTTTTTTGTTTTTAATTATGTTTGCAGTAGTAGTGCTCAGATGCTCCAACCAAGATCAAGACCCCATTATGTCAGGAGCTGTACAAATACCTGATTAGTGACAGCGCTTGCCTAAAGGAGGCTACAGCATAGACAAAACAGACAAACAGTAGGACAGAAAACAGAGGCACAGCCTGGAGAAGTGACTTGCCTGAGGTGACACAGCATATCAATGGCTACCCTGGCAATAGAACCCATATTCCATGACATCCAGTCTAGTGCTATATTCACTAGACCACACTGCCTTCCTTTCTCATCTTCTATTTAAAATCTTCACTTGGGTTTCACTTCATGTATGAAGTTAGTTATTATCTCATACTGTAATGCACAAGAAAATGAAATGCTTACCTTGTGTGCAATGTCAGTCAAAGACTGCATTCCTTGTATTGTGCTAAAATCCAACAAACTAAATTCCTATAATTCAATTTTGGCTGCTCTATTCTTTTCTGTATTGGTATTCTTATAAATATGGATAGTAGTTGATAGGACATTGATGTAGCATGAAGAATCTTAGATTTTCAGATTATACTCCTGTCACAGGGTCTGCTACTCATTCCATCTGAGTAACCCACCTGGGGAATTAATTCATCACTGTGCACACCATGCCATGCATTCACTCAGCCCATTGCCTCTATTAGTGGCTCTGCAGCCCCTCTCTTGCTGGCCAGGAGCTGATCATGAAGCCTCTCCTTCAAAGCTTAGCCTTCTGGCAAAGTGACCATTATCCTCCCCTTCTGGGGTATCTCAGAGTCTCCTTCCTTGGAGTCTTAGACAGTCTGCATCTCCACTATGCTGATTGCATCATTCCTGCAGTGGCTGGTAGAGGAACCCAGGCCTGCTTTCTACACCTGGTTCCAATCCAGGGATCCTCAAACCAGGAGTTCAGATCTCTCTTTCACAAACCTTACTGCTCCTTCCCTGGACTCCTTCCTCCTCTGTCCTTTCTCAGCATCCTATTCTCCCCCTTGTATCAGGGAATATGACTGCAGGCTTGCCTCACCGCAGCCCATTGATCTAGCCTCAGCTTTTGCACTTTATAGAAGCCCCATCTGTTCCTGCTCAGGTGATCTTCGTTCTCAGTCAGTCTCATTGTCCCTTAATTCCCCAGCACGTTCAGCCTAAGGCCTCTCTTGCCACATTAACCCCATCCATGCTAGTGTGAGGTGAACACCTCATCAGTCCCATTTTAAAGAATGAAAATTAATGTAAAGATAACCACTAACCTTGTAGATTGCATACTCTAGTTAAGTCCTCAACAAGATCAGGACCATGTATTTGTTACATTATGATCACATGATAGTTTGAAGGGAAAGGTACATTCGGTACGGTACAAGTGTGTGAGTCAGAGATCATTTCCAGGCCAGCTGGTACGTCTGTTATGCTTAGTATTACGTAATAGTTTGGTGGTTCCTGTGGTATATTTTTTTTCTTTAAAACCACGATTTCTCTTGCAATTACACAGTAGACAGCTTTAGTAGTTATCACACAAGCACAGAAATTTTGTTAGCCATCATTATTCAATTGCTTTTTATCCAGCATGACAACTAAAATAACAGCAAACAAGACAGTTTTTTGGCCTTGTAAAACAAGCAACTGATGGGAGCTAGCAGGAGGGTGGGACAGGGTTCTTTACAGGGGAGACCAAACTGAACATGGGACTCTTGGGTTTGCTTCACCTGAGCGCACTGGTCAAGGAGAAGAGTGTGCAATATTTGTGGGGCAGAGAGATCAAGGGACAGGTACTCAGTTTAAGCCAGTGGAAACTTATGTGGAATTGCAGTATGGCTTAATGGATAGGACAAAGAAGTTTTCGGTTCTGTTCCCAGATTGGCCTCTGACTCGCTATGTGACTTTTGGCAAATCACTTAATCTCTCTGTACCTGTTTCCCCTCCCAGAGGCTATCTTGTCTATTTAGGGCTGGCCTACACTACAGAGCTTTTGTTGATAAAAGTTAGCTTTTGTCAGGTGGTGGTGGTGAGAATCCAGGGCATCTAGACCCTTCTCCCCAGAGCGAAAAGCCCTTGGTGGCTTTCTCTGGCTCCCAGCATGGAATGGAGGGGAGAAGCCCTGGGTGGCTTCCCCCCCGCAGGGAAAAGGGAGGGGAGAATCTGGGACCCTGTGAAGTGAGTATGCATGCCACCGACCCAAGGAGGGTAGTAGGGACATCAGCCACCACAGTAAATAATGCGGTGGCTGTAAGTTGACCTAGCATAAGTTGACCTATCTTTGTTGTGTAGACTAGGCCTTAGTTTGTAAACTCTTTCTGGCAGGAGTTGTCTGTGTGTTTGTGCAGTGCCTATCACCTGGATAACTGCCACTGCAACAGTAATAATAAATATGAAGGTGGGCAAAAGCCTAAAGCCAGCTGGGCAGCACATATTTTACCTAGGGATATTTTATGTGACATTCTATTCTTATCTGCCTCTGGCTTGCTTTTAAAATTTTTTCCCCCCATTATTTGATCTGGTGCATTACTGTATAATCTCTGGCCAATTTTTCTTTGTTGTTTTTGCTTGGTCACGAAAACATGTAAGGAATCTGAAATCTTTTGAGTGGAGTAGCAACAATGCTGCCGAACACATTTAGTGAGCTGCTCACTATGAAAGGACTTAGTTTATATATGACTTTCCCCATTTAATGTAAATATCCATTAAATTTAGAACCTAATATCATTAACCCATGTTTGAAGGGAGCAGAAAAACACCTAGTAAGTTTATACATTAAACCAGCTGCATACATATGTTTCAAATAGAAAAGTTTCAAAATAACACCCTGACCAAGAGAAAATGTCATTTCCATTCTTGAAATCCAATTATCTCATGCTGCAAAGATAATAGTCTAATACATGGGTGGTGTATTTTTTTTCCCTTGTGAGAGCCTGTGCTATGTTTCCTCTGTGCAAGAATTTTCTCACGGTAGAAGCTGCTAAGACCTGCTGATTCTGAAGCAGACCATTTTAAGCTCAAAATAAAATTTAGACCTTTTGAATAGAAACCAAAGATACGAATGTTTTATTCATAGACTATATAGAGTTTACGGCCAGAAGGGACCTTTATGCTCATCTAGTATGATACGCTATATAATTATTGTTTGCTATTGGGGAATGAGGAAGTTGTCTGAGCCCTAGTTTCTTTTGAGATTGATCAATGTAACCTAAATACCTTTGAAACTAATTATGAGGGTTGTGTGAAATGTTCACAACAAAACGGAAAACATGAACATGCCCAGTCTTTGATTTCATTACAAGTTGTGCAAAAGGTTTTGCTCTGAGAAAATCTGGACCATTTTATGACATGGTATTAAAATCATTTGGAATGTGTGGTTGGAGGAAGCCAGGGAAAACTTGGCAGCTTCAGCTCAGTTTAAGATTTTGAGCTTTTTCTAAAACCCCAGGCAAAACATAGGGATCATGAACCCCTGTGCACTGAAACAAAGGGAAATGTTCACATGACACATCTGAAGTGAAATAATCACATATCATACAGCTTAGCTAATTACTTCTCCTTCTCCTCTTCTTCATCACGACCACAACAACATCATTTGGAACAGTGAATGACCAGATATTCTGTAGCTTGAATCCTGTTTCTGGAGTCACAAATAGTATTGTGCTCAGTCCCCATTTACTGAGGAGGTAGGCCCATCTACCATCTGATGTGTGGATGCAGTTCAAAAGGGACACATTGCTCACCATTGATATTTGATGGAAAATCCTGAGTCTTTATGCTCTTGCCCTGAAAGCCCGAATGGTTTTCTAGATGTGAGTCAGAATCTCTGTATGTTGTTTAAAACTTCATGTATTGGGAGATCCATGTTCCTTTGGGCACGATGGGGATCCCGAAGAATTCACGTGTAGTGACAAATTTAGGGTGGGTGGACATACGCCAGTAAGGAAAGCCATAGTTGTGGTATTGATTTTACTGTGCCCATAATGATCTTCATGGAGGTGTTAAGCTGAGAATTGACAAGAGATGTGTGGGAACTGTGTGCCCAGATGGGTAAGCAGTATTCTAAGGTACAGTAAACAAGTCAGTGATTCCTGATCAGTGCACCAAGACTGGCAGCTGTCACTCTTCTCATCTTTTGCTTTCCACCTGCCACTGATGTTTTCACAGAGGGCTAGCAAGAAGCAATGACCAAAATGTCCTCTGTAGGGAGGTGTGAGTGCAGAGCAGAGGATAAGCTCGAAGGTTGTATGTGTCCTTGAGAGCGGTTGCAACAGTAGAAGCAGAGAGAAGCCCCGCAAAGAGATAGGTGGAAGAATTATTGATGGGGACATGGCAAAACTGATTTATTTGGAGGGCACAATTAATGGATTGATTTGACTACTTTGGTTTGATGGTCTAAAAATCGGTTGTAAAATGCCTAGCTGACCTAGATCAATAGGTTCAAATGCCAGCAGACTGGATTAATTCATTCTTCTTGTACAATGCAGTGTATTCTGTTGAAAGAGACCTTAAAAATGATATCCTATTTGAACTACATGGATTCCTGGCTCACTTTTACTTTAGAAGGCTCGTGTGCAACTATTCAGCTGCACATGCATGTACAATTACCGTGAGCTGGTTGCCTCCAAATCCCTGCTTTATTTTAAAAAACTTTCCTGGCAAAATTATTGATCAGGCAATTATTGATTATTGGATCAGGCAACTATAGGCCTGATCCAAAGCCCATGGCAGTCAGTGGGAGTCATTCACTTTGGATCAGTCCCTACATAAATTACCAAATTGAAAACTAGATTAAAATAGAGTTAAGACTGAAAATACTTGTCAGTAATAGAGAGAAAAATACGTTACAGGGATGTTATAATTATCCCAGATACAAACATTATAAACCGAGGAATTCAGAGTTCAGGTTAGACTTAAAATATTTCATATCAGAAATATTAAAATGATCTTATTGAAATGATTAGTTCCGACTTTATCATTTTGATTTTTGTTATATTTTACTATGGTACTATATAACATAAAAGTCAAAATGAAATATTATTAAATAAATTGTTTAAATTTCCTGTAAAAAATTTGGCAAAATAGATATGTTTCTGTGAAGTGTTTTGTGTTTATTGAATAAACATTTGATCCAGAAAAGGTCCATGAGACAAGACACATGAAAGATTGTCAAATATGGGTCAGAATCGGGTTTTATTTAATTCTGAATATGGACCTACATTGCTCAGGAATCCAATAGCCTTTATCCTGAACTATGATGGAAATTTAACTAGAATATTTAATTTAACAAAAATATCTCCTGAATATGATATTAAGTTCTTGTTTTGAATAATATTATAGTTCTTTTGGAAATGCACTGTGGAAAAATAATATGTGATCATGTAATTAATAGCCAACCATAACTTTGGCATTACCTAACACTTGTGTGCTTCAGTTACGTGGTGTGTGTGTACCTGTCCTAATAAACTAGTAGATAAATTACGTAATTTTAATTTATTAAATTAGTTAAATATTTAAATGTTGGGCACTTTTAAAAGTGGAATTAAAATCTGAATTAGTAAAGCAACGTGTTTATTTATTACTTATTTGATATAATTTAGGTTAAGGATGGATGAAGTAAGACCCTGTTTGATCTGTCACTGAAAAGCTGAACCCAATCGGACTTTTCCATTTGAGTTTTTTTGCACATTTGTGCCATTTAGGACTGGAAATGGAAAAACATTGAGCAATTGTCCTCATGATAGTTTTTGATATTGCTAGAGAGCAATAAGAATTGAAATTTTGTGATAATCTTTTCTTGTGAGATTTCCAGCCAGATTTCTACACCAAAGTGTTTTGGAGAAACTTCAGTGATGTGTTACAGAGGAATGTTTTAAAACAGTTTAGTGAGTTCATGCACTAACCTTTACATTTGGTGATATGTCCTTAGTTTAGGATATAAGTGAAGGTTAACGAGGTGGTCTTAATTTAGTCCCTGGCCAACAGTTATCCACTAAATTCACATGGAGTTGGGCCTGATTTGCAGCCAATAGCAAGAGTTTGTAAAGCAAGGAGTGGAAATGACAGCGAGAGAGTGAACAGGGAAAAGAGGCAATAGGTAAGGGAAAAGAGATTGTAGCAGTCAGTTGGAAATTTTTTGGCAAATAATTTTTGGCAGAAAATGCCAACAGAGTGAAACTGAAAATGTTGAGGAAAACCTACTGGTTTCAGCAAAAAGTTCTTCGGAAATGTTTCTTGGGTCAAGGATAGAATTTCTGGGGAGAGACAGAGAACAACCCTCCCACCTCAAATCAACCTGGATCTCCCAAATCCCAGATTAGTGCCCTAACCACCAGGTTGTTGGGTTATTCTGAAGTGGTGGTGTGTCTCTGTGTTGGTTTTTTTTTTGGTTCCCCCAAGAAGAATTTCAAAAGGTCTAGTTCATGCCACATGAGACTCAAATTTTGAAATCTCAAATTTTTTCATGAAATGGAGTTCTTTCTTTCTGGCTAGCCCTAGATTGCAATAGGATGCTTTTAATTTGTTGGGAGGCTGCTAAATTGTTTTGTGTTGGATGTGGAACATCCTGCTTAGATAGAATGCCAACACATTGATTTGGGATTTATGTAGCCTGGAGTTGATCACTGGAATGTTTTAAAGTGCCAATTTGTTTTCTTTTGTGTTTACAGATTGCATGGTTTCATGGTTTCATTCAGTGCTTCATTCACTGCTTGTCCCCTTCACTATTAAGTTGATTACCACTGTTTTTAGTATTGTCTGTATGCTGGTATAATAACTGGTATTAGGCTGCTTGTGTTTACACAGAAAAAGCTGTAATTAGTTATCATTCTGTATCCTTATTTATGCAGTGTTACAGTCAATTCTAGTAGGTGGGTGGTGTATATAATTCAGATGCCAAAGTGTACATTGATGCAGATTGGTAGTCCTTTTGTTGTTTAGTAATGCCTGTATTTGATACAATTTACCAGAGTCTGTTCATGATACCTACCATATGATGCACTGCTTTATCTCCAACAAATTTAATCTGACAATATTTGCTCTTGGTACTTTAGTGTTCCTAAAACTCCTTCCAACAAAAGACCGCTATATTATGGCTATCAGTTACTGCTTCATTGTCTTCAATAAATAGTTACTACTTTCCTTATCCTTGCATCTTTAACTCTGTCAGAGGTCATTTTAAAGCCACGCAGCTACATACATGTTATGGGGAAGGGATTATCTAGTAAATCCTTCTCCTGTTATTTTATTTAACAGGAATAACTGCACTGGCCTGGACTTCAGCATTAATAAATACAGTGGTCACACCACAAAACTTCCTGGAAAGGAAGTTGTCTGCAGAGCAATCCTAGCAGATGATTCAGCAAGGAGGAAAATCAGTGTTGTAGACTTGGTTTTAGGCACTGACACTTCCTGGATGTTTCTGCCAAGAGCTGAATCACTGATACCATACTCTATGCAGCAGCTTTTCTGTTCTGATTGGCAAACAACTGAGAAACATTCATGGCATCATTTGCAGTTGTGTTTACAATTTGGCAAGCACCAATGATTCCCATTTGTGGGCCCCTAAAACCTCAAAACTGCACTCCAGATAGCCTTTAAAGCCGTTCCGTGCTGCATTTTAATATTGTAATGAATCTGAAGTATGAGAAGAAAAAGATTCCTGTTGAAAGCAGCTTTTAATGCTTCCAGAGTTTCTTTCTTCACTCTCCTCTTCAGAAGCAAGTGGGGACACCATGAACATTTGATACTATGAAAATTGGTGATTTGATTACCATTGTTGATTGCTCGGACACATTTACACAGAAACCAGCTAAAGAAAGACATAGGAAGGAGTTCTGCAGTGAGGGAGGAGAAAGCAGGTAAAGAGGCTGATTCAGGGTTCAAAAGGGTAAAACATAATATAAAGTGGCTGTGGCAAGGTCAGGTGACCCTGCTTAGCTATGTGCTAGTTAGTCAAGCTTCCAATGAACTATGAGAGCGATTGTGCCAATCTCAGTTTAATCACATGAAGCTATTTCAGTTAATTGGATTATATTTTGCCTCTTTGCAAATCCCGATTTTACAAAGAGGCTATTTAGCAGTAAACACTGGCCGTTCTCTAACATCACAAAATTTTTGTTTTGGTCTGTAATATTGCACTTCATTAAAATAAGTCACCCTGGAGAAGAATTATGCTGCTTAAATTAGATGGCTTTTTAGGACAGATTGAAAACAATGAAGGCTTCAATTTCTTCAGTTTAAATCAATATATTTACAAGCAAAATCCTATCAAAAGAGTTTTGTTATACTTTCTAAAGATATGATGTAAGGAGAAGAACATTGTCACAGGATAATGGTTGCCTGCTGCTACGTAAAAGCAAATGCAAAGCAAAAATATTGATCTCAAAGCAGGAGACATTGACTGTGCAAGATTGTTCTCTTACAATGATGTAAGATACTATTCATTTCTGGTAGTCCAAATGAATAATATAGATTTACTCATTTTGTCATCTGGATGTTGATGCGGTAGTGATTACTGTCCTATTACTGACTAATTGTATTCTGATTGGGTTATAAAACAGATTTAGTGGGCTGGGTTTTTAAAAGTAGTGTACCAAGACCCCTACTGTGTCTTTCAGCCAATTAGGCCAGCTTCTCTGTAAAAATGATTTTCAAAATATACTGTAATCTTTTCTATCTAATCCATCATCTGTGCAATTTCTAGGTCATCCATTAGTGTAGTATTTGAGTGCCAGATACAGTAATTAAGATTTATATAGAATTGTCCATCATGGACTCTGGTCTTTGTCTTTTCTATGTTCTGTAGCTTTCTTTCTCTCTTCTTTTGCTTCCCTTTCCTAATAGCTTGACTTCTAGCTTCTGATCTTCCATCTGCCATGTGATCACAAAGTGATCATCCCTTAAATGGCATGTTATGAGGGGTGCTCATTATACTTTATTTGCAGTGTTGAAGAGAGAAGTTCGAGGTCAGAGTAAAGCTCTGTTGTAAACAAGATTGCCTTAACAGTTTTCCTGACTGCCCAAAATAAAATCATTTCTTCCAAATAACGGAATTTGCTTGCCAATGAAAATGCCCTACCAGGCAGAGCTGTCTGCGAATGGACCTAATATTTGGCTGGGCTGGAAATGAGCCTTTCTTCAGATCTAACTTCTAGATTTTCTTTCATTGCTAAGGCCTGGTCTACACTGGCCATGGATTTCAGTATCAGTCCACAGGAGATATGCAAGCTACGTACAGTAACTTGTGTATTTCCCATTGAATTCCTAATGCCTACTTACCACAGTGACTCCACTGTGCTGCACTGATGGGAGATGGCCTCCCATCGATGCAGCACTGCACTACTTGCTGGTGTGTATTTACAGAATCAACTTTGAGCGAGTCTTTACTGCTGCTCAATCGAACCGCAAAATTGATCATGCACTACCAGCGGTGCAGACATAGCCTCAGGATAGTGGTATTGAAATTGGCAGTTTATTCATAAGTTTAAATGTTTGCAGGGTGGGATATTCAAAAGTTCTCGGTGTTGACCTAACCCTGTTCCCAATGAAGTCAGTGGTAAAACTCCTATTGACTTCAATGGGAGCAGTATTAGGCCAGTGCTAAGAGCTTTTGAAACCCTAGTTGTACCTTGTGCAAAGATTATGACTAGACCTTCTATTGTAGTGGCCAGACTTCATCACCTCAATAGCCATTTATGTGGCATGTTCTTGGGGTTTTTTTATTTGATAAAACGAAAATGCATTTTTATTTTTTCAAAACCAATTGTACAGCACCGTCCTGAAGAGGACATCTCTTAAACATACCAGCTTTGTTATGATCCTTTTGTTCTCAGGATAAGCTGAACATATTTTCTTCATACGCACACAAAACCAAGGATATTTCATCAGAATTATGAATACTTATGAAAAAGAAGTCTGTAGATGTAGAGAACTACAAGGAGATATTTTCTTAGGTTTGATAGCTACCTAGTCAACATACTTGCTTTATTTGTAAAAAAACAAAAGAAACAAAGAAAAAAAACCACCCCAAGAAACAGAGGTCCCTTGATTTCAACAAGCCTCTGACAAATTTAAAACTAAAAAATGCTTTAAAATTATGTTGCTTTTCCATGTTGTAAATTTTCTGTATAAAATATTAAAAGCAAACTAAGAGTCAAGATGTAAAAACAGCTTATCAGCCCCCCTCATAGTTGTGGATTTCTAGCACTCTGCTGCATTCAAAGACAGAGAAATGAAATTACAAGGTTAAAAATGCTGCCTTTCAACAGGGAGTCTATAAGTCTATTGAAAACTATACCCATGCAAACTCCAGCCTGAGAGCATGTCTCTGGGGTGCTGCAGCTGCCATTTCTGCCAGCACACGTTTGACAGCTTCCAGCTGTTGTGGCCTGGTGTTTTAGGTGGTTTGTTACTCTGGCCTGACTCACTGAGCTGTTTCTAATAGGGTGGTTGATGCTTTCAACCTTGGAAAACCAGAGCATGCACATGAAAGTCCTGATTTCAGAAAGGTACTTAAACACATGCCTAACTTTAACATACGAGTAATCCAAAGGGCTTTCATTAGGGTTTGGGTGCTCTCATTATAAAATTCCTTTCCTATATGCCCAGCTGTGTACACTTTCTCCCATACCCAAGCACACTGCTTTTTTAAATCTGTTTCTGTCTCCCATTCTCACCATATCTAGGTTTTCTCAAATCTAATCCAATCTTTGGTATTTCTGAGGAATCTCGCAAGTTATGTACACAATTAGAAATAGAAATGGAAACCGGTGGTGTTTTTCTCTTCTCCCCGTCGGCAAAGTGAATTAATTTGTGGGGCTTTTTTTTAAATTATTTTCTTTTGTTGTTGTTTATGGGCCTTATTTCTGGGGCACACAGCCTCAGGAAAAGGTGTGTGTGTGTTTGTGTCTTGTACTCAGACCCCAATGGAGTGAGACTTGAACTCAGTTTGGTATCTTCTAGCAAGGAATCTATAGCCAGG
This sequence comes from Mesoclemmys tuberculata, assembly GCA_007922155.1. Taxonomy (NCBI): domain Eukaryota; kingdom Metazoa; phylum Chordata; order Testudines; family Chelidae; genus Mesoclemmys; species Mesoclemmys tuberculata. The sequence goes on along the minus strand of ML675624.1, from coordinate 9,117,830 downwards.
CTCCTGTAATTGCAAATGCACTGTCAATAGATAATGTATATTTGATTTGTCTGCAGCTGTATTATCCATGGTCACGATGATGCCAAGTTTAGCATTGTCATTGATCAACCACTTGTAAGTTATTGGTGAGCAAAACCCACAAACCAAACAAAAAACCCTCAACCAAAATCCCAACAGCCCCCCCCCAAATGTTTTTAAGCTGAAAATATATTTATTTTTCATTCTATTGTGAATATGAATTTTATAACACTTCCTAGAACGCAGTTGCTAGTATCGTTGTGGTTCAGCGTAGAGGCCCATCGCCATTGTATAAGATGCAATGCAAAGATGTAACAAAGAGATGTTCCATAAGTTGAAATATGCATTTCATATGGTTAAGTGTGGGGGGGAGACTTTTCCCCCCAAGATTTTGAGAGTGGTAAATAATTTGAGGCATAGTGAAAAAAATCAAGATCTTTATGTTGCTAGACTGAAGAGGGGAACCAATGTGGAAAGAGGAAGAGGCATGTATGCGTGCGATGGAAATCCTGAATTACTCAGAAGTGTTGCATATATTCTCTTTGTATTCAACAACAATAGGAAATGGAATGCATATATTGAACACTCTGACCGTTTGTTAGCCAGTTGTGCAACCAGCTCAATAATAGCATCAGCGTTCATGAGATTTGACAAATACAACAAACTAATTGTACATAAACACTTGTTAAGCAGAAAGAAATGTGGCTCTAATCCATGTGCACAAGAGTTGAAGGGTAACATTAATATGAGTAAAGATATACATGTGCATTAGTGTTTGCAGGACCAGGCCCTACATTTGCAATACATGCTGGAAGGAACACTTGATTATTATTGTTGTGCCTAGAACTTGGTCAGGACTAGGGCACCATTATGCTAACACAGTAAAAATAAATAACAGCCCCAAAAAGCTTACATCCTCTGAAATATCTGAATGTATTGTCATTTATGATAGCTGTGACCTCTGAGTTTAAGGCCTGGTCTACACTTATCTGGAAATTCAGCAGCAGTCGATGGGAGTCGCACAAGCTATGCATAGTAGTTTGCTTCACTCCTGTTGACTGCTGTACTTCTGTTCTGCACGGTGTCTTCACTGCACTGTGGTGACGGGAACCGTGTTCCTGTCGATGCAGTGCTACGCCACATGAGGAGGTGGTTTTGCTAGGTTGACTTCCTGATTGATTGAGCGGGTCTTCACTGACTGCTCAATCGATCCAAAAAGATCGATCCTTAGTGGACAGCTCAATGAAGATGGCTGCACAGTTTACAGTGGTAATCAGAATGAGTGTGGTATTAGATTCGATTCAGCAGAGGATATGAAATTATACAGAAGATATTAAAATGAGCTTTTTGAAACAGAAGGTACATCATGTTCCTAACCATGAATGCTGCTTTCAGTTCTGGTCACATTATATCAGAAGGACATGGCAAAAATAGAAAAGATCCAGAGAAGGGCAATGAAAATTATGAGAGGCATAGGGGCTTCCAAGCAAGGAGAAATTTAAAAGGCTAGGATGACCTAGTTAAGGAAGGAGAACACAGTAAGAGGATATATATTTGAGGTATATAAGATAATGAATGCTACAGAGAAATCCAATCAGATAATGTTACTTATCCTTCCCACAGTAAAGGAACAAAGGGACACATGGAAATTAAAAGGCAACAAATTTAAAACAGACAAAAAGAAACACTTTTTTCATGCAACATTTATTTAATCTCTGGAAACTGCTGAGGCAGGATGATACTGTGGCAAAGCGCCTGGTTAGAGCATAATAAGGACTAGCGAGACATGAGAAAAAAGAAAACCACAGTTGCACTAGCAAGGATAAAAATTACAGTACATGACATATTAATCAGGCTTCAAAATGAAAACTAGCTAGGGACAAGAAAAAGTGCTTGATGCTGGAGTCCATTGAAACCAATAGAATTTTGCCCAGCTGACGACTGTATGATCAGACTCATAATTCCCTTCCCTTACTGAAATATTACTCAAAAAAATGTCCTTGACTAATTGTATATGTTGCCTCTCTCTGAAAAATTAAGTACTTGCTGCTGTCTGAAGCAGGATACTAGACTAATCAGAAAATTATTCCAATTTCTATGGCAACGTGTCCCTAGTTAATATTCAATGCCATTTGACTTGACCTACACCTACCACAACTAGATACAGCAGGTGAAATTCTGGCCCCACTGAAGTTAATCAGCATTTGCCACTGTTTTCAATGGGGCCCAGATCCTGAAGTTAGATCTACAAGGGTGAATAGTGGTACAATACACTCCTGTTTATCTGAAACTCTATTATCCAAACTTCTACATGATACGTTCTTTCCTTGTCCCCCCGTATCTCATGCTGGGGGACAAGGAAGGGATTTAGATAATGTGGAGGTTTGCGTAATAGAACAGACACACCCCTGCCCCCATTGGAATTGAGGAGGAGGAAGAGTATGAGCCCCCAGGTGTGGGGGAAGCCATTGTGGTACTGAATGGCTCTTGCAGTAGCTCGGGGAGCCCTCGGCAGCCCTGCTGTCATGGGAGTGAATGAGCAGGGACTTGAGAGTGGAGTTGCAGAGGGCTCCCTGCACTGCTGCAGGGCTTGTGACACTCCATCCCTGTAAGTGCAAGGTGCAGGGGTGGAGGAGGCTGTGGTCCTAGTGGACCAGAGCAGAGCCCTGCCTGGCAGACTCTGCTCTGTCTTGTGCCTGCAGGGATGGGAGCCCTCACACCTCTGCTGCCATGGCAATGAATGAGTGGGGCAATGCAGGGACCCCAGCCGTGACTGCTAGGAGAAAGAGGAGGAGCAACCTCTGGCCATGGGGGAAGGCCACCCTGCTGCCCTCTCAATTATCTGAACTTTCAATTATCCAATTAAAATCCATGTCCCCCATTCTATTTGGATAATTGGGAGCACACTGTGCCTCCGTAGACCCCTGTGGACATTCATGGGGCTTTCTGCTTGAATCCAGGGCAGTATCAAGGCCTAAGTTTTAATTAGATAGTTAATGAATGTTAATTGAATGCCATTTGATAGATTTTCTTGAGTATTTTTAGCAGTTGTGTATACAATACAATGTAGAGCTAGAGGAGGTCTCTAGAGGCCATCCAGTATATTCCCCCACTCTGAGGCAGGGCCGAATATACCTAGACCATCCCTGACAGGTGATTGTCCATCCTGTTCTTAAAAACCTTCAGTGAGAGGAATTCCACACCCTCCCTTAGAAAACTATTCCAGTGAACTACTCTTACAGTTAGAAAGCTTTTCCTAATATCTAACCTAAATCTCCCTTGCTGCAAGCTAAGCTGATGTTTACTGTACAGTACACAACACTTTTTCAGCCTCAATAAATACATTTTTAATTATCCACTGATATATACCACGTCTAATTGCCATGAATGATTAAATATACATTGAATATACATTCAAATTAGTTTCAGTTGATGTGGGAATCAGAAAATATAACAATATTATTATTAATGGTTGTTTATTTCTGATGATATACTTACAATATAGATAAAGATGACTTACAAAACTAAAGCACCAAATTCCACAAGTTTTGGCAATATGTGTTGAATATCTGCCCCCAAGAGCCAGACTAAAAAAGAAATTATTACCTAAGACATCCTTTTTTATTTTTTAATATAGTTGCATTATGTGCTGAATGCTTCAACCATAATTTTATTTTTGCACATCATCTTTACAGCAATCTACTTGTAAGTGTATTATTGTATCTTCCCATTTTGGAGACAGTGTTGTTCAGAAGTAATTCAAGATTTTTTTCTTGGAAAAATTATAAAACTGTTATCTTGGACTCAATTTGCATTCACTTGCAGAAAGAACTGTGAAGAAATTTAAGTGATTGACTAGGTGACAATGTGATAAAATAGCCATCATGACACTGGATTTCCTATGCCTCCTAAACAAGATAGCTCTGTTGTACATGGATTACTTACTAGTATCTTAATTATTGTTCCCTCTCCCAACTCCCAGTTCAGTTATGTCCAAAAGTTTTATTGTGGTGTTGCTTGTCAGGGCCTTGGCCTGCAGAACAAATTATTGGGAAAAATCTCAATAGTTCATTTAACTCCCAGTAAAATGTTCCGTGTTGTAAACCTTAAATTAAAGACTAATGACGCTCCTTTTATACTCTCCGTAGCAGTTAAAACACTGTTATATCTGGCCTTGGCTCATAGCAAACTGTTGCAAAAAATATAGTGGTGGAGTATAGCAGCCTAATGCATTGTATTATTACCTGTCTATATGCTCCTTGTCAGAACAAGATTGCTATGCACACTCAGGTGGCCTTGATCAGCAGGCAGATGGCTAGCAGCTTTGTTGGCCTCATTAGAATGAGGTATCATGTAAATAGATGAGACTAAGGACAAACCTCTCAGAGCTGGTTACATTTTTTGAAGGTATCATCATTAACTATTCAGACTGTGAACTGGCTGAGAACCTGTCGTTTCCGATAAGCCACCAAACAAAAACAAAATGATAAAATGACTTTTAAAAAAAACCACAACCCCCTCTTCCCCCCTCACCCCCTCAAAAAAATCCAAAAAACCATCAGCAAACAATAACAGGTGTCAGCATGGAAATCCCTTTGGGGCAGAAGGTCTTCCATAATCTCTCCTGTGGAAGCTGTTTCACTATGTATACATTATTAAATATTCAGGGAGCAGGGACTAGAACCTAGATATCCCTCTTCCGGGATGTGTGCTCTAATCACTAGGATGTACTCTCTTGCCCAATGACAATTTAAATATTTTATACAAAGTGGAACAGCTTCAACAGGAGAAATTGAGACAGACCCATCCCAGAGTGCTTAGGTACTCACCTGGTCAGGAGAGGTACCTGAGTTCAAGTCCCTGTTTCAGAAGGGGACTATCTCCTATGATTGTCTTCTCAGTTTTGCGAATATAGCCATTCATTTCCTTTGCTTTTATTAATAACGGTTCAAAATGCCCCCAAACAAAATGTTTCACTTTGAGTCAACCAAAACATTTCATTTCACCAGAACCAACCTCCCCCTCCTCATTTTTGGTTTGAAAAAAACCTTTCAGAACAGTCAGTGAACTGAAAAATTAGTAATTTGCTTTACCTTGTGCAAAACCTTCTGGCTCATGAAAATGCTGCTTCCTTATGTTGGGTCTGGAGAGAATTAATAGTGCCATGGTGATTCTACCAATACTTTTTGGTATTGTGTTTGAGAATAATGGTCCTGATTCTATCAGTTTCCCAGAAGAAAACCGGTGTGAAAGGAGATTGAAACCCATGGTGTCAAAAAGGTATAGCTAATGATTGGATTATACAAAAAAGGATGGTTATATTATATTTTGTAATAGATTGAACAAACATATTTAGTTAAGAACAGATATTAATATTTGTCACCTTTTTAAAGAATAATTTATTGCCAAGACAATCCTGTCATTACCAATTTTTGCTACCAAAACTCATTTTATAGGTGTATTGACAATCAGCTCACCTTCTCTCATTTATTTGCTTTTTGCCATTTCTGTATCCTGCTGAATTTTAGCCTTACGGTAAACAGGATTCACTGCTTCAGACTGTGGATTCAGCTTGGGGAAACCTGTGAAAATGGTTGTGTGGGATGTTGTAACATTGTTTCATTTTATAATTGGAGTGACCCAACTCCATTTTAAATTAATGGAATAAATGAAGTGACCCAACTCCATTTTAAATTGGCAGGAATATGGACTCATTGAACCAAAGTGTAAAATGCTAACTGCCTTGCATCAACCCCAGCCGGCCACATATTGTAACAGAATCTCTGTAAAACTTACCAGCCCCGGGAGGAGTCCACAGGTGCTAAGTACTAAAGGCAATGTAATCAAAATGTAGCCTTTGGAAAACCTGTTACTTCAAACCCAGTAAATTTCATCTAAATAGTATCTTTTGAATAGTATCCATTCATGTATCACAGCAAAACCTCCCTGAAACTTACCAGCGCCGGGAAACACCCCAGCAGACATTAAGTGTTAAAGGCAATGCAATCAGAATGTAGCCTGTGGGTTTTAATAAACCTGTTACTTGAAACTCAGTAAATTTCAGTTAAATAGTACCCATTCATGTATTGTAGCAAAATCTCTGTGACTTGAAACCCAGTAAACTGCATTTGAATAGCGTTTAGATATGTATTGCAATGGGTGATTCTTTGTCAGCAGCAAACAACAGCTGAACAATTAAGAAGAATAGAATCGGGTTTCTCTGTCAGTTTCGCTGTTTTGGGGTGCAGTCCCCAATTACCTCATCGCTCTTGGAAACTTCTAATTGGCTAAAAAGTGGGCACATGGCTGTGAGGAAGAGAAATATAGGTGATCAAAAAACAGGAAGTAAACTGGAGATGTCCCTGAATCTTTGGAAGAACAACAGAATAGTTCTACATGTAGGCTGATCTACCTGCTGTCTCTCCCCAGCTTGCCACTCAAACCTAAGTATAGAGTGTGGGGCTGTGTAACCTGAGTGTGATAGTATTTTCCACTCAGATGTGTAACCTG
>ML675624.1:9016880-9111292 GCA_007922155.1 Mesoclemmys tuberculata | reverse complement strand
CCTGAGTGTGATAGTATTTTCCACTCAGATGTGTAACCTGAGTGTGACTGTATTTTCCACTCAGATGTAAACCCGGGAATTGTACTAGTAGAATTGGAGTGCTGCTTTGCTGTTGACAAATCTCACTGGTGCAGTGTAAGTATAATAGTATAAGTACAACTCTATAGTATAAGCTAGCTTTGTAAATATAATTGTACATTTGTAATTGTGATTGTGTTTTAAGTAGTTAGATTGTTGTATTAAATAAGAATCAATGGTGATTTTTAAATTGTAATTATTGATGTATAAATTGTTGTAAGTAAAACAAAGTTGTATGCAAAGCAATCCTTGTCACTCCTTATTTGAGGGATCCATATAAATCGAACCTGACAGCAAGCTGGCCCTTGTTGTCACCTCATGGGAGGGCCAAGATTGTTTCATGGGTAAATTCTGTGACGTGTGAGGCCTGCAAGTCAGATTTGGATTTCAGATAGTTTTATGATAAAGACATATGATATCTGAAACATCGGTTTCCTCTCTCTTCAGGCAAGTAAAATTAGGGTACTTATGTGGGTAAATGCAGATAGTCAGTATTGATTGATCTGCATTTCTTTCTCTTATACTCCTGAAATGAATATGTGACTGAGACTGGGAAATGTGCTCACACTAGATGTAAAATACGCTATGGCTTTATCTGCTAATGACTCTCTTTGTATTCAGGATCTCTCTGAAGGCATTTGATAAAGAAATGTTGGATATCATTACTGCAGTGAGTGTGCAAAGGCCACTGTATCCTCAATCGTATATCACACTTGTTTTATGGAGAGAAGGAATATTGGCCAGGATTCTCCTACTCTGTGTGTAAAATACCGTGGGATCTCTAACTTCCAGCAGGGCAAATATCAGAGATTAGGAAAAGGAACCTCAATTTTACATTTACCTTAACATCTCTGAAGAACACAGTGCTGAGTAAATACAACAAAAAATGGAAGATTCTCACTTTTTTCCCCCAGAAACCACTTTTCGTAGGTGAATTGATTGTTCCTTTTAATAGAATTACTTCGAAAGCGTAAGCTTCCAGGTAGAGTCATTTAATGAATGTACACTTGTTGGATAAAACTGGATCTGAGCTGCAAAATTTATATCTGGATCTGAACTTTCCCAAAGCTGGGGTTTGGTTTGGATATGGGGTGCCAGATGTTCTGGTTTCTAGTGTGGTGAAACCTACCTTTGAATGGCCACCGAAGAACCAACAAAAATCAGGTCCTTAAAGGAAGTTACCTTCTAATTTCAAGTGGCCTAGAATTTCATACATTAGGAGATTATTTGGGATAGTCCCTTTATAAAGGAGATTGCTAATACAGATATTCTACTTTATAGATTTCTCTGTATTTAATTTATTTATAGAGCATTGCCCATGTACACATCTCTTCACAAATGCAGAAAAGACAAGGCCCCTATCTTCAGAGTTTATAATTCAGTTCAGACAAATATAATAGATTTAAGGGATAACCATATGAATTCTAGAAGTTGTGGAGATATTGTATATTACAAAAGAAAAGAGTTTGAAGGAGGCATAAGAGGTCACTTGCTCATGAAAATAGGAGGCTGTTCAAAGCATGAAGTGTTGAATGAAGGAAGAAACAATGCTAAGCACTTGGCAGTAGAGATGGCTCCAATATGTCTGGGTCTGGATACAAACATTGCAGTTTGGGCCCATCTTGGTTAGAGACAACTGGTAGATGTAAGGGTGGGGAGGGGGGTTGTGAGCAAAGAAGTTGGTCAAACTTTGAGTACTTTCAGTTAATGGAGTGTTGAAAAGCTCATAGGTATATGTGAAGTTTTTTACCTATCCACCCTAACTGTGCAGAACCAGCAGATGATATCAGTCTCAGCATGCTGACTTTCAGTATTGCATATCCAGGAATAATGTCTTTTCCCAACCTTGGCCAGAGAGTGCCAGACAGTTATGTGAAGAGGTGTCATCCCTAAGGCCCGGTCTACACTTACCTTTGCGATTCAGCGGCAGTTGACAGGAGATACGCAAGAGACATAAATCACTTGCGTATCTTCCGTCGACTTTGCAGCATCTCCTCCGCGCGCTGTCCACACTGTGCTGTGTCAAAGGGAGCAGCGTTCCCTTCGACGCAGCACTACGCCACTTACCAGGGTGGTTTTCCTGCGTCGCTTGCTGGATCGACTGAGCGCGTCTATACAGACCGCTCAGTCGATCCAGAGCAATTGATCTGACGGGGCGAATTTGCTGCCGTCAGTGTAGACCCAGCCTAATAGTGTGCTCCTTTGTAGAAGCAGTATTTCAGGAACCGATTTATAAATCACTCCATTTCCTCAGTCCTCAGTTATCTTGCAGAGATGGGTCATATCTAGGACCGTCTGAATCATTCCTTTACCTGTGAACTTTGGGTATTTGTTTGGATCTGGGTCTCCCAGTATGCAACCTTCTGATTTAAAAATAAATAACACCCTTGAGGTTTTGATCACCTCTGTGGTAGGTATCAGTGATTTCATAAGGGGAAAAAAAGAATCAGCCTTGGTTTGCTTAGAGAATGTACAACTCATCTGTTACATAATTCATGCTGTGTGAACCAGTATCTTGTCACAGATCTTTCCTGTTACAAGAACATAACAGATGGGAAACCACTGACTGTACATGCCAAGCTGTGGCCAGAACTAGGAGAGCAAAACCCCTTGTAATACCCTAACTTATGTAGAGGGAAGGCAAAAAGAAATTGGGGTTATGTTGCCACTTACACCGTATGTAGTCAAAATATTTCAGTAAGCAAACAGCAGTGGAAAACCAGCAGGAAACATGTTGCACTATAAGTGCTGCTATGTTCCATTTTAGCCTTCTTACAGGTGACATTTTATTTTTTCCCCATGTATAAAATTCAGAGATAAATAACTATTTTCTTTTTTGTAAATACAAGAACTGTGTTGCCACACCTACTTATAATACTATTGACCAAACCAAATAAAGGCTGATTCCAAAACTTGAGGTTGAGGTTGGCAGTTCTGGCCCCATCTTTCCCTAGGCGTTCAACATTTACAAACTTATTACAACTGGCTAACATTTTTGCACATAGGTATTAACAGACTGTACATATGACTCATTGATTTTGTTAAATGTAACCCTTATTGACTGCCATTATTATTGACTGAAAAGTTAATATAGGAGGCTATATTAAGGTCCAATTTAAAAGACAGATTACAAAAGGCTCCACATAAAATAATGGAAAAAAAAAAAAGGAAAAATTCTTTCCAGATCTGTAAACTGAATAGCAAATAAAATATGTCTTTAATCTAAACAGGTGTCACAATTAACGCAAAGGATTTATAAAATAAATACAAGAAAAGAGCCTCTTCCAAAACAGCAGTCTGATCCAACTGACAAAGTTTAACAAAAACCATTTGCACCTTGTGACAGAGGCCAGATTTTAGATTTGCAAATCTTGAACCTGAACTGGTGATGGTGCTCAGATCTGCATCTCAGTTTCTCTAACCTCCCACAAATTCTGTGATGAGGATAGGTTCATAAAAATGGCTTTGTACTTGACACTGTCCAAGCGGTGGTGATTTTCATTGTACATGAATGTGCAGTAAATGGAGTGGAAAATCTCCATTTACCTTTAAGTTTTTTTTTAAGAGAATTCAGCTATTGTGTTCCATGGGTTATCTGACTTCTGGGCTTAGTGTTTTAGAGGAAGTCACCAGGAACCAGGACATTTAGTTATTCTTTATGTAAATTCAAAATAATTAAAAATAGCCTTTTGGTTACTTTATGAAAATGAAGCGATCTCTTAAAAAAACAAAACTGCAACTAAAATAGTTTCTAAACAGGAAGTTTAGGGGACTGGTTATAGGGAGAGGATAGATCAACATGTCAGTATTTGAAATACTCAAGGATTTTAAGGCCAGGAGGGACCATTATGATCATCTAGTCTGACCTCCTGTATAACAGAGGTTGGAGATTTTTTTCATCCAGTAATTGCTGCATCAAGCTCAATAACTTGTGCTTGAAATAGAGCACGTCACCAAGAAAGACATCCAATCTTGATTTAAAGATTTCATGTGATGATGAGTTTACCATTTTACTTGGTGATTAATTACTTTTACTGTTAAAAAGTTGTGCCTTGTTTCCATTTCTTTTTTGCTTTCTGCATGTTCCTCAGTTCTCTACTAATACGTTCCTCCTGTCCAAGTACTTTCAAGTTTTGCCCTATCCCAAAACTCAAGGAAAACCCTAAATAAACTATTTTTAGAAATGTAATGACTCTTCTAGAATTTCTAGCCAAAGCGTGGAACAAAAGGATCCTTAGGAAGGATGAAAATGGGCTAAATCTTCCACCATCTTCAAATGTGAAGGCCATAGTTTAACAGGACTCTTTGGCCCACAGCCTCAAAGGTATTTAGATGTCTAACTCCCAATGATTTCAATTGGAGATAGGCACCTAAATATCTTTGAGGGTCTGAACCTTTTGTCACATCAAAAATGTTCAGTTTTTTTGTCATGGTACTCTCTACAGCTTGGCCACTAATACTGCTATAAACGATCTGCAAACTGAAAAGCATATTGGGTGTTTGCATGTAAAAGTATACAGCATTTTTTTGCTTTGAAATTACTTGAGAGAAGGCTTGTTTCCCCAAGGGCTCTTTGCTTCTTCAGAGGGCCTGAGGAGCTTACTACAAAACATTCTGTATTGCTCAGCCAATCTATAGTGTAGATTCTGAACAGGGATAGACCCAAGCCACACATTTCAGATCCAGATTGCAACTTTCCCTGAAGTCAATGGTTTGGTTTAGGCCTACCTCAGGCTCTAAGGAAGAGCTCCTTCTGGTTATATCTGCCTTCTCTCTCTCTGTGTTTGATTATTTGAGGCAGGAAGGATTTCCTGAGCAAAAACATCATCCCTTTCTTTCATTAGCAGATATGATATGAACAAATACACAATAAACAGAATGAGTACCAGGAAAAAAATACCATATTACATCTCAAGCTTGTAAATGTTATCTATATGATATTCCAATATGGAAAATAGCTCCAGCCCTTAATCCTCCTCACCATGACATACACAGAAAGTGTTGCTAAACCTCACAACTTTATTGGGTGTTTTATTTAAAGCCCCATATCCTGGAAGCATGAGATTAGGTGAGACTCTCAGCTCTCTTTTTATTTTTTAAAGAAGAGGAAGTTTCTGGTTCTTGTGGTTGCACAAAAAAGCTTGAAAAGGTGAATTGAGTTCACCCTTAAAGGCTCAAAAACCAGAAGGCAAATCAGATTTTTTTAAAAATTAATGATTTTTAAGACAAGCTCATGATTTTTTGGAGTGGGGTGGGTGTGTGTGAGACTCAAGATGTTTGAGTTCTTAGAGTTGGTAATACTGTATTTATTCTGGGACTGAATTCTGTCTAAACAATTAAAGAGACACACAAAACCGTGTCTTTCTTTATTCTTTAAATGACAGCTACCAACTTCTTATGCAGGTTGGAGTTTCATGGTGGTGAGTGGATTACTGGGACAAAAAAGCGCCTCTGTTTATGAAACCATTACTCAGCTCATCGAGATTGTTCATGTGTTATAAAAACAAGATAATATTTAAAATAATAAAAGCATCCTTTTAGCTTATGATAGAACTGACATTTAGAAATGTACTAGGTGCCCTAATCACTGATGCTATAGGTCCAGGTTTCCTCTGAAAGTCATCCTAACAAAGGAAGGCACTCCATGAACAATAATTTGATGTGCCTCTTCAATCAGTAGCTCATTATGTAGTTCCTGTAAAATGTTGTCCCTATCAGTAAGAGGCAGGGGTTGCACGAGCCCAAATGATTCTGAGTTTGATAATGGAGCTCTGCAGCTTTAGGTAAGACTAAAAACTCTTCAGTTTTTCTGATGTCTTATATGAGTTCTTACAAATGCTCCAGAAGAATGTGTAGATGGAGGGGTATGGAATGGAAGTGACAGAATGGGAGTTTTATTCAGTGCCTGCACATCTCTGCAGGAAAACCACCCTGGTAAGTGGCGTAGCGCTGCGTTGAAGGAACGCAGCGCAGTGTGGATGGCGTGTGGAGGAGATGCTGCAAAGTCAACGGGAGATACGCAAGTGATTTACGTCACTTTTGCATCTCCCGTCGACTGCCACTGAATCGCAAAGGTAAGTGTAGACTGGGCCTAAGAGACTCTTAATTTTCTCACAAATTATTTTCTTTCTTTCTTTCTTTCTTTGGTGGCTAGATCAGAGGAAATTAATTTTTACTTGAATGATTTGCGATCAAGTGGATGGAATGTGCAGCATCGCTGGCTGGACAGCTATCGGTTATCTCGTCAGGCGGCATTCAATCACAGCTGACGCTGTTGGAAGTTTAGGAGCAGCTGGTGTTGGTGGCATTTTACTGCAGTCCAGATGGAGGCTTAATGCTAATATGGGTGAGGATCTGAATGGGAACTGAGGCCATTCCTGACCTGTCCTGCTCCTTCCAGCGGAGTCCTATGGATTGATGCCTTGTGAACCAGACTCCTTTCCTGTTCATCTCAAGCTTTCCTCCCTCTTTGTCCTTTTCCTCCATTGCCATGAAAGAACAATTACTCAAAGTAGTTTACACAGATGTAAACATGAAGCAGTAGGAGATTCCTTTGCATCCTATCACATGATTTGGTTAGGTACTTTATAGATAGGAGTTTCAGTTCAGTTCTGTTTTTTTTTAAAATTGGCATCAGCTTGGATAAAGAGAGACCAAATGGGAAAAACTGGAATTGCTGCACAGTTCACATGAGTATTGTTTTGTTTATGGTCAAAAAAAAAATTGGACTTCTGAAATTTTTAACATTCATCATACTGAATAAAAGCTATTAGTGAAACAGAATACCCAAGTCTGGAATAGTTCGCTTTAACTCCAGGCTGATTTCACTACTCCATTAAACTGCTGCTGAAAAGGATAGTCTTGAATCTGGGTTTCATTCCCATCTCTGTTGAGGTCTCTTTGTGAGACCATAGGCTAGCCATTTAGGGTAGAAATTTCAAAAGTGCTTAAAAGACTTAGAAGTACAAGTCCTACTCAAAGTCTTGTGCTCCTAAATTGCTAACGTGCTTTTGAAAATAACACCCTTAAGTGTTCTGTGCCTCAGTTTCCCCACTGTTATAAATGCTTAAAACATGGCCCTGCTCACATAAATAAACAATAGCAAACCCCAATTTCACCTTCATTTCCTCTCATTTCTCTCTACCTTTTTGCCTCACTGTCCTAATAAGCCTCAAACAAATGATTTTTTTCTTTGTGCACAGCCATGTTTTCCACTGTTAGAGACAGGTTACTAAACTACATATACCACTTTTTTTTTCATGCTGGGATGGTGGATTAACATTTTTAGCAGCCTATGTAGCTCACTATTCTTCATTTCTCTGAAGACAGCATGCTTCCAAGACACTTGAGAATGGTGAGAGTATTATTGGTTTGGAACATTAGGTGAATTTTACATTTTACCATACCGCAGTTTCATGGATTACATATAAACAGTGAGGTATATAAGATTTTAGAGATTCAGAAGGTCCCAGACTGTGGATTAATTGTTCTGAAAACTAATCAGTCAGAGTTTTTATATAAAAATATAATATATGTATGTTCTCTCTTCTTTTCAGTCTCTCTTTATGGCACAGTTCCTTGTGCCACTAAAGAGGATGTATGATATTTAAGAGCAAGAAGAAAAAATATAAAGCAGGATGACTTATGCTGCTACTCACAGTGGAGATAGAGGTAAATAGATAAAACAAATTTTCAGGTAAGTCTAGTATTAATATGCACATGTTCTCATTTTGTAAGTGGTAGTGTCTTTAAAATGAATATTAGTTACCCTCTAGCCTCATGATTTTATTTTAAAAAGATATGATCGCCTCATCTCTTCACCTTCAGTGTTTACATCTGCCAGCATCTGTGACAGAAGCAGAATCTGTGTTTCCAGGAAATATCAGCCATAGCTAGAATAGGCTTATGATTTAATACAGTATATTCAGTATAAATATTTCTGGATAAATTCTATATTGGTTCTAATCGATGTTTAGTAAGTGGAGCTGCTTCTTCAAGTCCCACTGAGGTAAATCATACTTCTACCATTGACCTAAATGGAAGCAAAATTGGGCCCTTATTTTAGTAGGACATAACAGAGATGGACTCAGGTCACAAAACTGGGAATTAAATTTGGAGGTATTTGAATCTGGAGCTCTAGTTTGAACCCCTCTCTACCACATAACTTGTCTGAGATGTTGTATAGATGAAGTTTCTTCTGCTTAGTTCTCACCAAAAGCAATTGTTGAAATGGTTTCTAATGTAGTGTTTTTTAAGGATGGGAATAAAAGCACCGCATAAATGTATTTCAGTGTAGGCAAAAGAGAATGCAAGTGCATTCAGAAACTTTTAATTTCATACATAGGTAAAATGAGATTATTTTTAGTGAGTGTGAACTTTATACAAATACACACACAGAGTATATTCCATGAGAATTGCCTGCAAACATGTAAAAAATAAATCCATTTCCAAAATGTAAGAAAGAAAACAATAGACATTTTTTATCCTGTAATTCCTTCATATCAACTCAGAGCTTGATTCCTCACTGAGTTTTGTATTCCTTTACACAAATGCTAGAACAGCGTAAAATGAACCACTCTGTTGTGCAGGTCAGATTCGCTAGTCACTTGAGATTATAGTGTCTGGATGCCTTAACATTCCACCTGTCCATGTTTTTGTTACCAGATCTCAGTGCTATTAAGTGGAATTCATCTTAGAAGTCATGAATTACTTTGCAGGACATGTGAAAATGTAAAGCTCCAGATCTGTACACACTGTCCCTGGACTCTAATGCTATTTTTGAGGAGAGCAAACAGGTTTAGTTTTATTTGTTCAGGAGGAACTGATGCATTGCTTAGTGCAGCTTTTCTATTACAAAGCTACTATGAGCCAGTTTCATCAAAGAAGAGTATCTGAAAGTGGCCAGAGTTTGTAATGAATTCAATCCTGAAGGGATCCAGTGATGGTGGAATATTGCATGTTTCACTCCCAGCCTATCTTTCCACAGCTGACTCAGTTTTTAGCCATCAGAATGTGATGGTTTCATTTCAGTGTCTGGTGGACAGCAGATTGTTGGAAGTGGTTCTTAGAGAACAGAATTGGGTGACATTGGATGGACAGTGAAGAATCCTGAACGTTCACAATGCTTTCATAGTCCTTTCGCTAGTGTACTTCACTCACTAGGGCTGACAATATGGCACTATTCATAAGAACAAATGAATGTCTTTCTTGATTCTCAACCTCAGGCCTGTCAGGCTCAGTGAATGAGTTATGGATCTTCAACTGAAGTTAGGGAGAATGACTGATGTTCTGTTCTATCAGTAGAGTCATTGGCTTACTTAAAGAAAAAGTGAATGGATTTATATTCTCCACATTCAAAGGGGACACATACTCAAAGCAATTGAATGTAGGAAGGCTATATAGCCAACAAGATAGCATCCTTTCCAGTTAATTGTTTCTCCTTGAGTAGCATCTAGTCATTTCCAGTGTTTTTCATTCTTCCTGCTGTCTTTGTCCTACATTAGTTGTCCACATAATGCTTTTCTGTTGCATTATTAACAATTGATGTTAACATCCATGTAACCTTTTCCCTGCTTGCTGTCATGTTAGTCAGGCATTTTTTTTGACCTTCTGCCCCAATTTATCCAGGAGGAAAATGTCCATGCCTAGGGTAGCCACCTGAAAATGCCAACGTCAGGGCAGGCTGTAAAAGGACAGCAGATTCTCCCAGCACTGGTGGGTGACACTGAAGTCAGACTTCCCAACCAGCCAAACAGTGTTTCTGATTCCCTACGCTGATTATCAAGAAGCCAAAATAAAAATATACACAGCCCCCTTTACTGCATTTCAATATCTGGCTCCCAATCAGCCACTAGGTCCAGTAAAGAGGCCAGCTATTTAATACTCTATGCTCTTTACCAAAATGGTTTCTCCTGACCCCAAAGGATCAGCCACGGTACCAGATCAATATAAGTTTGAATCTTACCCAAAATACCACACTGCTAGCCAATCCTTTAGTAACTAAAATAAAAGGTTTATTATAAAAAGAAAGAAAGAATCTATCAGAGAAATGTTAAAGGATTAAAGCAATCAGACAAATACAACTGATTTGAAAGTCCATGTATATCAGGTTTCTAATAGAAATGTGGTTTGCAGGCTTGTACAGCCCCTCTGGTATACATCCAGTACCTGGATGGGTCTCAGTCTTTTGTTTCACAGCTTCAATTCTGTTGTAGATGAATTGATCCAGAGTTGATGAGTAGATGAGTTGATCCAGAGGTAGGCTGAAGATGACTGAAGACAAAATGGATCTGGTGCAGCTGCCTTTTATGTCCTTTGGACATTGCCATGCTGCTTGTGGAAATTGTCAGGAATAAGATGGAGTCCACAGTCACATGAGTAAGTCCTGTTGATTCATCAGGTATATCCCTGGCTTTTCCCACTTGGCCCTTTGTACGTGTGAATTTCTTAAGGGCCATTAAGCAGGCTAGTGCTGAAGTCATCCTGTCTGGGGTGTTGCCCAGAAACACAGTACAATATGAAATATAGGTACAAACATATCCATAATTTCCATTACACATATAACTTGTGTAATAAACATTATCATCTTACTTAGCACATTACAGCCTTTCTAACGGTACCTGGCATGGCACATCTCACATGAATTACTATGATTTTGACATATTGATGTTGAACAACATAATAAATGCCCCTCCCTCCCCAATCCAGCCAGCATGACAGGCTATATAACCAATAAGATAGCATTCTTTCCAGTTAATTGTTTCTCCTTGAGTAGCATCTAGTCATTTCTTGAGTGACCCCAGTGTTTTTCATTCTTCCTGCTATGTTTGCCCTATATTAGTTGTCCACATAGTGCTTTTCTGTTGCATTATTAACAGTTGGTGTTAACATCCATGTAACCTTTTCTCTGCTTGCTGTCGTGTTAGTCAGGCATTTTTTTTTGACCTTTGCCCCAATTTATCCAGGAGGAAAATGTCAATGGACAAACTTGTAGCTTGTTTTGGTGCCCCTTCAAGAATGCTGTTGATATTTTTTTTCACCCTTGGTAATTTATAGCTACTGTTACCCTTGAAAGTGCAGAGCACAAAGGTGAGCCTATAATTATGGCTGGAGGCAGATCCCAGAAATGTTGACCTGTCTCCTAATGCTGAGAGTTGTATCAGAATTTCAAATGAGGCATACCCAGCTGTAAGAGAAGCAAAACAACAGCAGCAAAATTACAGTACCAAAGAAAGGTAAACCACAAAACTTTCTTCAAACTACAGTTTGGGGGTTGGCAGCTAGAATTTGGTTGCAGCATCCTATAAGCTCAACTGGGTGATGAAATTTTGTTCTTTTCAAAAGGAAGTTTAAATGCATTTCCTGGTGATCATCAGTCCTTCCTGTAAATTTGCTATCAGTCTGCTTGGAATTCAATATCAGAATAATAATTTGGTGATTATGATACCTGTGCTGGACATTTTTACTTTCCTAATGCTTCCCCTGAGCCTGCTTTGAAATCTTTCAAGAGTTTTTCTTAGACAGGAAAATGGAAAGAGCTACTTGTTTTGCTGTTCTAGTAATCCCTAGGTAAAAGCGAGGTTATGGAAGCCAGAGATTTCCATCTGGTCATTTTCTGTTCCCATGTGCTTCTGCTACTGCCCTTTTCCAACCAACTATAATGAATAATACTGGCTATCATGGTGTATCATGGCCAGAAACCACAATGCATAAGCAGAGTTTCAAGTGGAAACATTTTTAGCATGATCCAAACCCTTTTGGAATCAATGGGAGTCTTTCCATTGACTTAATTGGAGTTTGGATCAGATCCTAAATGGTTTGTCAGGGGACTGATGTTTGATCAATCTCCTTATGAAGGGAGAGGATTTCTGTGTGGCGGTTACGCTGAGGATATGTGAAGAATGAGAATAGCAAAGGCCATTGAGTTAGTTGACATAAAATCTGATTTGATTTCATTTTTGATATAGAAAAAGAACAACATTGCAGAAAAGAAGATAGAATCTTAAATATCTCCCACTGTGTTGCCACTTTTGCCCGACTGATTTACTCAGCACTGTCAAAAAAACAACTAAAGGAAGCTAGACAAACTTATTTTTTTCTATAAAATGAAATTTAGCACTAACCAAGTAAATGTTTACAAAAGAAACCGATATGGTGTTGTATAAAGAATTTATGATCAATATCGGGAACTTTTAAAAGGTGCCTAGCGTATTTATTATAGATAATAAATACTACTGTCCTCAGTGTTGTGTCCACAGACAAATACACCAGGAGCTCTTTAAGGATCAGATTTTCAAAGTTAACTGTTCTCATTTGGCCAGAGACTTGTATGTGCTTATGTTATAAATACAAATACAAGACTTCTCTGTCTGTTAGAGTCCACCGCCTTCTGAAGAGAGCTACTGCATCCCTGTCTGAGATTACGTTTTATTCCCAGCTCATACAGATACTTCTGAAAAGGAATATTTTTCCACCCAAAGTTCCATTTAGAGCTGCTCAGGAGTTTTCCATTGAAATAATTCTTCTATGGAAAATGCAGTTTTCAAAATCTGAATTTTTTTCAACTTTCCATTGAGAAAATTTAAATGAAATATTTTTGTTTTGGATCAGGTGGTACAGAGGATGCACAATAGGATGTTTCAGAATAACTGGCGCATAGGACAAAGTTTCTCATCCCCCTATTAACTATTAATATATTTATTATTATTTTATTATGCATGTTTTGGTGGTGCCCAAAGGCTTCATCTGGGTTCAGGACCTCCCTGAACTGGACACTGTACAGGAACACATGAAAATACAGGATCTACCCCAAAGAGTTTACAATATTAAGACAACAGATAATAGAAGAGGAATATAAGATTCAAGCAAAGTGATGAGGCTGGAGTTCAGCATGAGGTCTGCTTTCTTCATGGAGTTTGTTTGTTTTAAATATAAACTGTCCCTGATTGCCTATCTAACTAGATGACATCAATGCCTGGTGCTCTGGCAGTTGTCTCAAGGGGCCGGCTCCTGGAGGAGGAGGAGGTGTGGCTTAAGCCTTGAGGAAAACTCTCTAGAGGTTGGGATCCTGCAAGAGGCTTTGTAGAGATGGAGAGAAGGGTCATTGGGTAGCGAGTCCCTGCAGATGTCCTAATCCACTCAGCGTAGAGATTCAAAACTCCAGTTGAAATCCCAAGCTCTGGACCAGATCTTCCTCTGTTGTAAACAGGCATAATTCCATTGCTGTCTATGGAGCTTTGCTATTTACACCAGCTAAAGACCTGTTCTTCTGACCTCTAAACACAACAGTTTTTCATATGGAAACAAATTTGCCAACCTCTCATCAACACCAATGCCATTTCTGTATGGGCTCTCCCAGGGAGTGTTTTGCTAAGCTCTGCGATTCTTCAGGTTCCAAAATCAGAAAAAGCAAGTTAAAAAGTTGTGGAAGTCTAGACACACACAATAACTATCCCTGTGTAAAGGGATGAAGTGAAGGCTTTCTCTAGGCATTCTTTTCTCCTTGCATGTGGCAAAAATTCCAATGAGGCTGTGGCCAAAAGGGTAAATGCAATCCTTGGAATCCAGGGGAATATTGAGTAGGAGTAAAGAAGTTATTGTATCACTATATTTGGCACTGCTGCAACCACTTCTGGAATACTGTGTCCAGTTCTGGTATATACAATTCAAGAAGGATGTTGATAAATTGGAGAGAGTTCAGAGAAGAGCCATGAGAATAATTAAAGGATTAGAAACAGGCCTTAGAGTGATAGTCTCAAGGAGCTCAATCTATTTTGCTTAACAAAGAGAAGGTTAAGAGGTAAGTTGATTACAGTCTATAAGTACCTACATGTATTCAAATATTCAATAATGATCTCTTCAGTCTAGCAGAGAAAGATATAACATGATCCAATGGCTGGAAGTTGAAACTAGACAAATTCAGACAGAAATAAGGCATAAATATTTAACAAACTAATTAGCCATTGGAACTATTTACCAGGAGTCATGGTGGATTCTCCATCACTGACCATTTTTTAAATCAAGATGAGATGTTTTTCTAACAGAGATACTCTAGGAATTATTGTGGGGAAGTTCTGTGATCATTGTTGCACAGGAGGTCTGACCAGATTATCACAATGGTCCCTTCTGCCTTGGAAACTATGAACCTGAATATTAACTCTCCAAAGCTAGTAAAACGTTCTGAGCTCCTCAGATGAAAGGCACTACATTGCTAGCACATGTTACAGGATGATTATATTTTGGCAGGCTTACAAAAATTATACTATTTTAAAAGAATAAAGAAAGCCATCAGAAGCCTCCTTTCTTATCTCCCAATAAAAGCATTTGCAGGGCATTTCTCAGAATAGGTGGCTAGACTGAAGTACGGGAAAAGGTGGAGAGGCAGCAAATATTCTACTTTCAGTTACCTTCCTGTCCCCAAAATGTCAAAGAATTGCAGTAGTCAAGTTTAATTTGACCTTAAAGTCTCCAACAGGCATAAAGAATAACTCAGGAAAGAAAGGATCTGTCAGTTCAGCTGATGTATTGATTGAAAGATACGGCTGCTATCACCAAATCACCATTAGGCGTCTTATGTTGTAGCTCTTACATCACATGCACTAAGCAATGAATAACTTTACACTTCCTTACAGATCAGAATTTGACCCAATGAGTCTGAGTGAAGGACTCTGAGGGAGCTTAAGAGAGGATAAACTTACATGCTGAGGAACTGGAAAAGCAAGTAATAGATGTGACAGGTTGTGAGTTAAAAGTGGGGTGGAGCAGACAATGCAGGGAGAAGAGAGAATGACAGTGATGGCCCTGATAATTCTTATTCTCTCTTTTAAAGCAATTGTTCTGTGTCTCATACTGAAACAAAATGCAAAATATGCCCGGATCTCTCCTGAGCAGGTGTATTTTCCAGCTAAAAAGACCTTTTGGGTGGGTCGGCTAAACATAATAATTAAAAACATTACTGAACTAAATATGGGCTTACAAGGCAAATTTTGAACAGTTTAACAAAATAGTACAGATCCATAAAAGGGGTTAATTGTGTCTATATATAATGAGTAGATAAATAATAAAACTCCTATTCCTGTCTGGACTCAGAAACTCACCAAACCCTGGAATCCTGGAGGTGCCAGTAGTGGCTCCATAGCTAAGACTGAGTTCCGTTTTGCACTTGAATCAAGGAGATAATCTCTCTGATGTATTTTTTAAAAGTATAATGTATCATTCCCTCTTTCTTCTGCCCCCCCCCAAATTACCGTACTTTTTCTTTGAATATAGAATGATTTTCCAAAAATGTACAAGTAAATCCTTCAATGGAGGCTGAAGGGTAGCCATCATTTTTAGAAAATTCCCTGAGTGATATGGTTATGTGGTATGGTTAAGGAGTCCTGCTCCCATTGTCCTCAATGAGACTGAAGCCATAGACTTAAAGGTTTCAGCCACGGTCAATTGCTGACTGTAATTCTGCTGCAAGAGAGAGTTGTTCCTATAACCTGTGCTCTGTCCCCTGTGGAACATCATAGACAGATGAAATGTGCATTGTACTTCACTGAGCTCCAACAACCCCTTATTCCTTTTCTCTTCGCCTCCAAGTTTGAATATATATACAGAGAGGGAGAAAGAGATATCTTACAGCCTAAGGGGAGAGAACAGCAGGGCTTTCTGAAATTAAAAATTATATATTTTTTTAATTTTAGAAAAGTCTGCTGTTATTCCTCCTAGAACAGTGTTTTCCCATCTACTCTTCAATCAAAAATACGTTACATCACAGACTTGCTTACCCATACCACACAACTCTGCAAGGGTGTCGTTTGCACTGCATTCTAGACCATACCAAAAGCAGCTGCTAAGGTCCCTCATGCAGTTTCAGTCAAACTGAAGGAGCTCATGGACAATGCAGAGGTCAGTGAAACTTGCCTAATACGGCCCAGTCTACACTTACCTTTGCGATTTGGCAGCAGTCAACGGGAGATACGCAAGTGATGTGAATCACTTGCGTATCTCCCGTCGACTTTGCAGCGTCTCCTCCGTGCACCGTCCACACTGCGCTGCGTCGAAGGGAACAGCGCTCTCTTCGACGCAGCACTACGCCACTTACCGGGGTGGTTTTCCTGCGTCACTTGCTGGATCGACTGTGTGCGTCTATACAGACTACAGTGTAGACCCAGCCTACGTGTGCACGTTACTGAGTGCAAACCTGAAACTCAAAGTAAAATGGAAAGGATGATGAAACCACATGAAATGGTCCTCAGAATATTATTTGTCAAATCCCATGAGCAGAAAACTCAGAAGGACTCACACGTGTCCTCTGTCCACTTGTGTTGATAAACAGAGAACTTCAGACTGGTAAGCTAATCAGTCCAGCCTTTCAACAGTATCAGGCCCCCTCTAAAAAAGGAAAGGAATGTCACTAACCCTTCCCTGTCTCTTAAGCTGATGAAACGACTGTATGTGGTTATGGTACTAAAAGTAGGAAGCAAAATACAGGGCTGCTCCTTCAGTGCTGCAGCACTGATCTGAGCTAGGGATCAGAGGACAAAGGATAGAGGGTATGTGGGGAATTGGAGTAACCTTTGCAGGAAAGGATTGATCAGAGTCAAAGATTTCTTTCTTTCTCTGTCCTCCACCTTTTTGCCCTCCCATTCTTTCAGTCATTGCATCTTTCTTCCTTGGTTGTGTGAAGCAGTAAGAAATATTCATGTTCTTTGTTCAGACGTGCGGCTGGATCCAGTACTTGCTGAGGAAATGCTGAAGCAGTCTTCCTCTGGATTCCTGTTAATTCTGATCACTGGGTAAATAGAAAATGCAAACCCTTAAAACAGTTAAAAAACAGCAGCTTTGGAGAAAGGCATTTTTATACCCTACCAAAACTTTGTTCTGCCAGAAATTCAATATATATTTTTTCCTGTTGCAAATTCACACCCCATTATTTTTCTGCTAGAAAATATTGTTATTCTAGGTTGTCAATTCATATAAATACATTAGGAAAGTAAATTTCTATACAAGGCCATGTATTAGATTTGTACTGTGTGGTGGAACCCTCCAGTCATGTTTACCTCTCCAATAACCCTTTAAGTTTTCCTTGACAATAATCTATCCTTAAAGATACAGATCTAGATTCAGCCGTGGCTTTTATTGAAATACCTGTAGGCCCCACACATTAAAAGATCTGTTCAGAACCCCTAAACAATGCTGCTGGCTATCCAGTGCAAAACCAGTCCCTGTCCAAAGTTCCAAGTATTCATTTTCCCTCCTCACTTGTGCAGATTCCCTGTTAGCCTCTTTTTCTGGTTGAAAAAGTAAGCTTTAAAAATACGTTAGGATAATTTCATCATCCCAAATTTACTGGGCCAGTCTGCTTGTTAGGAATGAAAAGAACTAAATATACATTAGGAACGTCACTGAAGCATGATGAATGTTATGCCAATCATGCATGTTTTAGGTGTGTACTGTATTCTCTTTTTGCTGCTTCCTTGCCTCTTTCACCTTCCCATCCATTTATCTGCCTATGAGTTTTGTACTGCCGCAGATCACCATGGTATCAGAGCACCCTAATGGACTTCATGAAGTCTCTGGTGTGTTTCCCTCTTACTGTTCACTTTGTGTCCCCCTCACACTTCCTGCCCCTTTGTCTTTGAACTTTCAGCCCTGTAGGTCTGGAGCTCTTCTCTAACCCACTCCTCCATGATGCCGCCATTTCCTCCTTACAGTTCCTTACTTTGAATGTACTTGTAGTCCTCTTCTCAGAAGAGTTGCCCTAGTCTTTCCCTCAGAGAAAGTGTTAAACTGGACAACAGATTGTCTTCCTCAATTCTTGTCCCTTTGTCTCCTCTCAAAATCAAAATAAAAGTTATGGCACTAGCAAAATGCATGTTAAACACTACCGTTCAACAGTAGCTGTTGCAATCCATTACCTTCTCTGAATCTGAACATTGTCTGAAATTATGAACTCCAAATTCTTCACTGATTTATATCCTGTATAATGCCATTGAAATTAATAGGGTCAAAAAGGTTTCAATCAGAACCGAATTTGGCCCTTTTGGCTCTGTATATTAGAAGCTAAATCAGCAGTAAGTTCTGGATTTTCTTGTTCTTTGTATACAGAAAAAGAATGTAAGCAAGACATAAAATGAGTTTGGGACAGCAGAATTTAGAATCAAGAATGAAAAAGATTTAATCCAATGTAGACAGAAAAAGCATAGCTATTTTTCCTCTGAGAAAATGTCTTGAGTCCTTTTAATATATGAAGTATCCCAGAAGCAGCACTGGAGAATGTCCTGCTAATCAATTATTGCAAATTCTTTGCATATTAATTGTTCTCAGAGTCTGAAAAGCAGCCAAAGGTGCATAATCTGAATTCCAAGTGCCCCTTATAGTTTAAGTACTGTTCAATCATCTTTCAGTGAAGAAAGATTTTACAAAAGTCCTTTTAAAATCTGTTTTTTTTCGTGTCAGCCGTACTTTCAGCTATGCCTATGATTTTGCCAAGCATAAGGGAAGGTCAGAACATCATATAAAATAGATCAGCTTGCCTCTAGCCACACTCTAGCAAAGGAGGAAAAGTAGATCAATAAAGCCAGTTGAAACCATTATAATCCAGATTCTGGAAATTCCTTTTAGCAGAGACTTTTTGGGATTAACAGAAAATGTTTTCTTTTAAGAGTGACTGGCTGCAGTGCTACTGTCACTCAGCCACTGAGAGCCCTCTCTGCGTGCAGCTGCATACTCCATTCAGGTAGCATGCCATATGGGCGGCACTTTGTTTTGTGACCTATTGTAAATGATAGCTCTGTGAAAGCGTTGATCACTTTTCATTTTTGTGTTTTGAAGGCTTGGAAATATTTAATTGAGACTCACACATCAGTGCGCTCACTTCTTCCCTCAGCACTCACTTCTTACCTCCTATGGGGTGGAAGGTCAAATAATCTTATCTCCACCCCCATAGTGGTATGTGAGGATGAGCAGACATTCTTTATCCAGCCATTACAAGCAGATTTATTTCACCAGTGATTAGAGAAGTAGAATTCCTTATTCTTAATTGCACAAAAAGATGGGCAAAATTCACCCTGCTCTCTAGCATTGCAGTCCACAGAAACTGGCATATTTAATTCTTGATTGGACCTGGCATAATGCTCACTATTAATAAAGATCCCAGGTGCTACCATTATACATGTGTCAGCTACAAGTTGATTTATGTATACAAATTTCTTAGGCCAAGGTCACAAAATTAAGGTATCAAAGAAAGACCAAAAGTTAACGTGACTTTTTTTTATCAGAAAAATGAATGCATGAAACAAGTTATAAAATCAGTGGTCTGTGGTTCATATCTTTGAAATTACATGTTAGGATGGTCATCTACATTTCAAGGAAATAAAGGCTGTGAATACAGGACAAAGCTTATTATTTAGGGCAACTGCCCCACAGTGTTTTATTAATGGTATAAAATGATACATTTGTAACAATGTGTAGTCCTTTGTGTGATTATTCCTTGAAAATTTATAGCTGTCAGTTTTAAGACAAAATATATGGCTATCAGTGTCCCAAAAGGAACCATCTGAGTAGATGGAGGAACACTAGAAGAAGTAAGTCTTTACCTATCTAGGGAGCGAGATGCACAGTGATGGTGATGCCAGGCTAGACGTCAAGCCACGAATATCAAAAGCAGCAAACAACTTTCATAAACTTGAATATATTTTGCAAAGTATCATGGTTGGCACTGATACTGAAATGTGAATTTTTAACTTTGATATTATGTCTGTCTCCTTTATGGAGCAAAATGATGGGAAATCTACAAAAGAAATTGATAAGATCAACTCATTCCAAAGTAAATGCCTGGCGAAGATTTTCAGGGTCCATTGGAAAGTGTTTCCTGCAGCATCAAAAAATCTAAGCAGAAAAAAACCAACTTAAAGCATCAAACATGGTAAGAAGATGGTGACGGACATTGAAGCCCAGAGAAGAGCAATAAAAATGATTAAAGGTCTAGAAAACATGACCTCTGAGGGAAGATTGAAAAAATAAGGTTTGTTTAGTCTGAAGAAAAGACTGAGGGAGCCATAACAGTTTAAAGTACATAAAAGGTTGTTACAAGAAGGAGGTAGAAAAATTATTTTACTCAACCTCTGAGGATAGGACAAGAGGAAATGGGCTTAAATTGCAGCAAGGGAGGTTTAGGTTGGACATTTAGGAAAAACTTCCTAACTGTCAGGGTAATTAAGTACTTGAATAAATAAGTTGTGGAATCTCTGACATTGGAGATTTTTAAGAGCAAGTTAGACAAACATCTGTCAGGGATGATCTAGATCCTACTTTGTACTTAATCCTGCCTAGAACTAGAACTTGAAGACCTCTCAAGGATGCCACCAACATGACTTCTGCATCAAGTAATAATATGGATGCCACCTGGGAAGATAAAAAAATGAAGACAAGAGAAACATTACACAGAACAACAAAGAAGCCACATCCAACAACATGATACTGAGATGCTTGAACAGACACGCCCAAAACCAAAATAAATGGCTGAAACTGGTAGACATCCTATACCCCTGACAGGGCAGGAGGATACAGAAAGAAGAAAATTCTTAAGCCCTTATTATCTTCTGTTGTTTGTCTTTGCCTACAGCATTTCTGTCACAGATAGGATTGTTTAGGCATTATTCCCATCTGCAAAGGTGAGTTTATCAAATCAGAGGACAGCAACAATACCATATGACTTAGGTGGTAAATCACACAATTGCAAATATTGAATTCTTGAAGAATAAGTCATGGTAAACAATTTGCTAACAATTGATAGGTTGAAATGTATTCTCACAAAACATTAGTTGAAAAATTATGAACAGTGAACAAATTTATGAAAATCTGTGTTCAGCAGATACCTGTGGATTTTATTGTCCTGGTCTCTAGCTCACATTATCTGTGCCTTGGAAGGAATATTTTCATTTTCCTATAGAAGACCAGAGAGAAGGAAGTATGCTAGAGGCAGATGTTCAAACTATGATATGTGGCTATGTGAAAATTATGGCTTTTATTCTTGAGCAGAAATTGTCTCCATGGGAAATAAGGAGCCTTAAAATTTTGTAATACTGGTTGCCTCGTTATATGGAATGCATCAAATATTTAGCAAATTTTAGTTGAAGTCTATTTAGGATTATACTGCCTACTTAAATATAATCATATTAAAAACAACCAAGCAAGTAGCCAATGGCCTGACTGAAATAAAACTGCTTTAGGACTACTTTTTTATTAGTACCATTTATAATTTGTTACAGACACTTTATAATTTTCAAAGCTCAAAATGTTTTGCGAAGCACAGACTTTTTGGGTAACATGCAATATGTGTGTTAGTTTTTACAGGATACTCCTAGTAATTAGAGAGATAAAAGACCGATCAAGTCATCTGAACTCTCCTTCCCCCAGTGTAGAACGGCTTGATCCTCCTGTCACTATCCCAGTCTTTTGCTTATATAACTCTATAGATTTCAGTGGAATTACATTTGATTTACACTTGTTACCTGGCATGTCTGTGTTCTTGGGGAACCAAGGCACAAAACTCTATTCTCTCTCTGGCTCACCTGAATCCCCCCCAGCCTCTGCTTGAACCAGAAACAAAAGCAATGAAAAGGCTGTGGGAGACACACCTAAAACCCTCCAAACAAGGGTGCTAGGATTGAGGCAACTCCCCATGCTTCATCTACATTGAGATGCATCTTTTTACATCTTCTATTAGCACATGGAATGGAGAACTGGAGCCTCGTTTACATCAAAGATGGAACAAGAATTAGCATGAAGAATGGAGAATGAAGCTCCAAAGCAGGAACCGCGCTGAACTCTGGGATTGGCAA
Organism: Mesoclemmys tuberculata; assembly: GCA_007922155.1. NCBI lineage: Eukaryota > Metazoa > Chordata > Testudines > Chelidae > Mesoclemmys > Mesoclemmys tuberculata. The sequence goes on along the minus strand of ML675624.1, from coordinate 9,089,384 downwards.
GGCAGAGGCGTACATGAGGACTGAGGGGCAGAAAGAACTGCAGTTCTTCCAGCAGAAGGACAGTGTTGCGGTGGTCAGGGAAAGTGTGGCTATGGCCAAGAAGAGCCTCACCATGATGAAGGAGAGCATGGAAAAAGAGAGAGAGGCAACTCCTGGATGCTATCCTGAGCCAGGATGCTCTCCTGAAAAGCCTACTCCTGCTAGGCTGACAGGCTCTGCAGTCTTGTAATTTGGGACCCAGTCCTGTCCTTTTATCATGAATCCATGGCCCCTGCTTGTTACTTGGACCAGCAGTAACCTCTAACTCCTGCATCCCCACAGCAGTGCTCCAAAGGCCTCCCATTCACCTCCCAGATCCAACCTTTGGGCAGTGGGAATGCCCTCCAATGCAGCTGAGAATTTCACACCACGGCACTCAACCCCAGGAATCAGGTGGACAAGAAGAGCCAGAGGGAAGGTGTCCTCAGCCATTGTTGGTCATTACTGCATTAACACAGAGAATCCTTCAAATAAAGCTGAAATAATTCATAGAGCTTTACAAAAGTGCATAGGGAACATCGATACCCCACGATACCCAGTGCTTGCCATGTCTGCATCCCCTCCTCCCAGGGGCCAACATGTTTAGGCATGAGACTCAACATATGAACACTGACAGCATCCCCCGCTGAGTTTCTGTTCTCTGTGGCAAGCCTTCCTGGCTGCTTGAACATCTGAGCAAGTTTCTGGATCTTAGCCTCCCACCCATCAGTAAGGCTTCCCCTTTGGTCTCACAGATACTGTGCAAAATGCAACATGCACTTATAATTGTTGGAGCATTTTTTTCTCTCTACTTTCAACTTGATCCATAAACAGTGACATCTGCCTTTCTAATGGCAAATACATACTTGACTACAATTCTGCAGCTACTAGGGTACTAGCTAAACTGTTGCTTCCTTCTGTCCAAGAAGCCCTATATGATTCATTAACTAAGGCAGCAGGAGATAAACTACTCCAGAATAACTGGTTCAACCTCCACATTGTTAATGTCCACCGTGCTCTGGGGGCATACAGTCTTTTCTCCATTGATTTAAGTAGCATGGATTTCTGAAACATTCTTGAATCATGGACCTTCGACCACCCTGCATTTATATCTGTAAACCTGCCTCAGTGGCACAGTCCACTCCTGGTAGGGAGAAATACCCCTTTCAGTTTATGAATTCTGTGCTCTGGTGGGAATGGGGGAGCAAATGATATGCACATGGGTTCCATCAATTGCCCAAAGCAGTTTGAGAACCCTGTGCATGCAAAGCCATCAATAATTTCCTGAGTGTCATTCAGCTTCATGACAGGCAAGACAGTACCTTATCAGTGGCATAGCAGAGCTACATGAGAAAGGCCCCAACAGTTTATTTCCCCAGGCCAAATTGGTTGGCTACAGACTGGTAACGTTCTGGGGTGCCCAGGTTCCCAATGAAAGAGTGGCCCATTTCTCCATGGGTTTGGGCACTACATGTTGGTATGCTTGTTGCTGAAGCACTGGGGTTAGTTCTGTACAGCTCTCAAAGGGGGTAGCCCTCCCCATCCTCAAGTTCTCTAGCCACTACGGGTCATCCCAGCTCTGCACAATGATGTTCTCCCACAATCCATGCTGGCTTACCAGCCCAGAAACAATGCTGAAAGCTGTATAGGTGGTCCAGGAACTAGACCTTTTAATTCGACAGCTGAAGTTTATCCTGTTCTTCTACCTTATTCTGCTGCCACCGTGGCAGGCTGCCTGAGAAGCTGCTGCTGCAGAACGTTCTGCTGCTCCCTCATCATTTGCTAGGTGATGTGATAGGCAAAGTTGAATGCCAAATTTGTCAGGCTGGGAGTGCTGTGCAAGCAGCCTGTGCATATTCATGCTTGACATAGTAGTCATGTAGCACATCGTTGGGTCCACACTGACTGACAGCAATTTGAAAATGGGAAGAGCCAGCCTGAAAAGGACAAGTGGGGTGGAGACAGTGGAAACTTGGGATTTAAAAAAAAAAGTTTGAACCCACGTGGCTTTCCATAACTCACAGCGAAAACAATCCCAGGATGTACACTGCTCAACAGCAAAGCAAAGGACCAGAAGATAACCCCAGAGAATGCGCTCTCTCTCGGTTTGCAGCAAGCTGCCACAGTGGGTTCACACAATGCACACTTAAAATGGAACAGGCGTTCCATATGCATGCTGTTGGTACTTGTGCACTGGAAGTTATGTGACATCAAAAAGCATCATATTAACCCTCCCCCGCACCATCCTTCCCTTAAGTCTAAGATTCTGGGCCTCTTTCTTATTTACATTGCCAGAGCGCTGCAGAGGGATATTAGTGTAAATGGCAATCAGACCCTCCATATTCACCTTAAGAATAGTGTATCATATGTGCATAACACTGTTCTGCTTTACTGACCTTTTAGATCCCGTCAGTGTTAACAACATACTTTACTTATTGAATGAAAGACAACCAGAGGCTGCCTCAAACACGTATTGAATGCATGCCAGTGCTAATCAACGAGTCTGCATGAATGCTGGCGGCGTGATGCCGTTCATCTAATTTAAGAAGGTGTAAAGCTATAATAAAAACTCACAGTCTGGCCTTTGGAATTTAAATTACATAGGATGAAAACTTGTTTAAATGGTGAATCAACGTAACTGCTTGGGACCAGGAGAAGAAAAAATTAGAAGAGACCATGGGACCAGAATTGATTAGATGTGATTTAAAATAAGTTTTAAGCACTGTATGTGATTTCTATAGTGTAAATGGAATTAAACATATAGTTTAACAAGTCTGTCTCTGACTCTTTTTGTAATTCAGAGGAAGTTTTTTACCTTCTTTGCTGGTAATTAGTAAAGGTGCCACTTTTCCCTGACACCCATATGGTTTAGATGCATATTTCTTTGTTTCAGAATCCTGATCTCTGCTTTTTGCTACTAATGTTTTATGGTTTAAGTGTAGGTTAATTTAAAAATCTAAATTAATTTGGATGGTGAGTGTTATTGTGGCCCCTTCTTGTAGTTCGTGTGTCCAAATGGTGGGATCTGCTGATAAATGAGTAAAATTTCCAGTTCTGAAATAATAGGAGCCACTCTGACCCTGTGTCCATAACTCAAATCCCATTTTTCCTTGGAGTCAAAAAAGTCTGGCTAATGTATATCCCATTAATGCTCACCTATGTCTTTCCTGTATGGCAATGAAGTGACAGTTTCAAAATATCAGTTTACTGGCCAGTTGTGTAGACTCAAGAGGATAGATCTGGATGTTTGTTTATAAATCTGGAGTAACTTCACTGAAGTTAAGAGGAGGCATTTGAGGAGGAGTTACTCAGGATATAGAATATACAGTGGTATAAAACTGAGATCAGAATCTGGCCCAAAAGTTTCAGATAGTTCGAAGAAGATACTTATTTTAACTAATCCAAACAAATTCCAAACCATTTTGAGTTCCCCAGCATTGACTGAAATCTGGTGAATAGGAACAAAGTTTTAGATGTTATGCTGTGAAACAGTGAAATCATAGATTTTTCTTTTTAATTGTGTTTTTATTCAAGTCCCAGTGCAAGACTCTAATGCTATACTGGAGAGAAACAAGTTCAGGATTAAATATTTACCATCCTAATGAAAAAACAAATGTATATTATGAAAGATATTTCATCCAAGCAATTTTTGAGATTTCTGTACCCAGTGGGCCAAATTTTGCTATCCCTTGCATAAGTGAAAATCCACAGTAACTCAGTTACTTCAAAAACAACAAGAGTCCTGTAGCACCTTAAAGACTGACAAATTTCTGCATCTGATGAAGTGGTTGCAGCCCATGAAAGCTTATGCCTGCAGAAATTTGTTAGTCTTTAAGGTGCTACAGGACTCTTGTTGTTTTTCCCATATACAGACTAACACAGTTATCCCTCTGGAACTTTTCAGTTACTTCATTTACACTGGTGTAAGTCAGAGCAGAATTTGACCAGGAGTTTGGGTATTTATTTTTGGAATTGGTAAATGAATCCTTTACATCATTTAAAATTCTCAGTCAGATTCTGCCACGATAGAGATAGCAGAACTGTAAGCCTTTAAAAAAAAATCCTATTCAAGTCAGTTGCATACATAAGACTTCTCTCAAATAATGAATTGTAAAAGTGGAAGACTGATCTTTGCAATGATTTGGCAGATCTTGATAACATCAGAATGAAGGTCTCTCCTGAAATGATAGATATGGGAAAAAATGCAACCAACTTTTCTGTTATGACCAGCTTTCATGGAGTGATGCCTGCTAAACCCCTGTAAAATCACTTTGAGATTGTTACTGCAGGTTTCCTCTTCATGGGTATTTCAGTGTATAAAAGTTGTTCAGATCAGACAGTTTGTCTAAAAATGGGCTTAACTCCATGGAACAATTTCAGCAGTCACCGACTTGCCATAATCACAGCTTTATGCATTAAGTGCAGATTCCACCAGCCTTAGGGAGGCTGAATACTACCTCGCTCTATGACTAATTGGGCTGCACATGGAACATTAATTTCAGTGAGGCTATTTGTGGAAGAAGGTACTATTAAACGTGGGTAGGGGAGGCAGAATTCAGCCCCCAGTGAGTCCAAAGGGAAGCTAATTTTCTGTAACTCGATGAAAAGAGCACTGTAATAAGGTGGTACAAAGCATCTACAGCATTTCGGAGTTACGAACACCTTGGGAATGAAGGTTGCTCATAACTGTGAAATGTTCGTAATGCTGAACAAAGTGTTACGGTGCACTTTCAAAAGTTTACATTGACTTAATACAGCTTTGAAACATTACTATGTAGAAGAAAAATGCTCCTTTCCCTTTAATTTTTTTAGTTGTTTACATTTAACACAGTTCTGTATTGTATTTACTTTATTTTTTGTCTGCTGCTGCCTGATTTCATACTTCCAGTTCCAAATGAGGTGTATGGTTGACTGGTCAGTTTGTAACTCTGGGGTTTGCAACTCGGGGGTTTTACTGTATAAGTGAAAGTAGTTCATCACCTTCTTTGCATTATATCATCTTCTGGGAGCTTCCTGGGCATGTAAATTAAACTAATTTAGACTCACAACACAGCCATAAGTGAATGTAAGCAGGTTTAAGGACATCTTGCTATTCACACCTTACACATTCGCTCTTGATTTGGCCTATAGTATCCATGTTCAAACATAGGGCTGCAGAAACTGCAGATACGTGAAAGAGCTCTGCTAGTGGATGAAGCTCCTCTTGAAGGCTCTGATCTTTTTCGAAAAATAATCAGTATCCAGTCCACAAAAAAGCCAGTGCTGTACAAAGTGACTGCAAGGACAATGTTGGTCTGTAGCTGATATATATTTACAAAGTAATATACCATATGTCGTGGGGACACAACAGACAGATGCAAAGTGCAGAGAACTAGACAATGACCTCCTAACTGGAAGTCCGTCACTTTACTAAGCAGCTTCATACAGCATATTCTGTTCCTCTTTACAAACTGGAGGAACTGTATTTTGTATCTACTTGTTCTTTCATTTAATAAAAGGCCTATGACGTCCAGTTAATTTATAGCTAGATATTACTAGACTAATTACTAGACATGCCAAAGGGTTGGGACGGGACATGAGAATATTGTAGTTATATTAGTCATATTCAGAAATAAAAAATAGCTCATAATATCCTCAACAAATAAGACGTCTGTACTTGTTGGTTAAAACTTAAACATAATAAGCTATAATGGTTTTCAGTACACAGAGAGCAACTATTATACTTTCCAAATTACTGAATGGCTTTTATTTGAGATGAAGGAAATGAACAAATAAGAAAACATCAAAATAAAGTCTTCCGAAGATACAATAGTTGTTGTCTTTTTTGTAACATGCTACATCTAATCTGCCTTACAAAATGGTAGATGCCACAAATTTGAGGTTACAATACAGAAGAAAATCAGAACAGTTACATAAATACATAAACCACAATTAGACTATGAACAACTATCATCTATTGAGCTATAATACTTTATATATGTATAGCAAAATAATTTTACTAGTGTGTTTACTCAATGAACAGGTGTAAAATATTCAAATTGATTTCTGAAGGGCAGGGGAGTAAAGAAAAATTATTTGTAAATTACAACTATTTTCAAATTGTTTAATATTTTATGCCAAAGTAAAATTGTCCTTTCTCCCTCCCAGATACAAGCTCATTTTTTCCCTAGGCAGGATGTGTGGGTGTGCAGTGGCAACTGCGTGTTGCTAAATCCAGCACTGTATTAAACTTTAAGGGCTCAATTCTACAAAGTTCTAAGTGAAGCTGGGCAATTTTTTTCAGTGAAAAAATGAAAAAATTTACAAAACGTGCTCCTATTTTTTGAGCTGCTCTAGCTCTGAGGGCTCCTGTGAGGCTAGGTTTGCCCTCAGCTCCCACTGACTCCTTAATGCCAAATGAGAGTTGAGGGCATTCAAAATGTCCCAGGAGTTCTAAGGATAATTAATAATATTACTTCAAATATTAATAGTGTCTTTCAACTGAGAATCTGAAACTCCTTGACTACTGTTAATTTATTAAGCTTCAGAGCATTGTATAGGTAGGAAGTATAAAGGTAACTTTATCCTCCCTTGAAGTCAGCAATCTCTGAAATGGAGTGCAGTAGTTGTTTAAGATTGCACAGCAACACTGGACAGCAGTTTCAGACTGGAAGTGATAAAGAATATTGTATCCATTAGCAACTAGGGGGAGGAAGGGATTGCAATTACCTGAATAGGATTTTAGCTAGGATGCTAGGATTAACATTGCCTCTATAACAAAATGCCACTGGACCTTTAAGACAATAGTCGATCAGAACTTAGGTTTTATGGCACCTTTTAAAGCTAAGCTAGTCTATGTGATGCTTGTGGTGTGCCTTTCTGAATTATAGACTGGGGAGGCATTTTCAGAGCTGCTAAAGAATCTGATGAGTTTGGATAATTTGTGTGGCATAGAATCTTATTGTCAGATGGCCAGTTTCAGTTTTCTGTTTTAATCTGTCACACTCTCTTCTCTCAGTTTTATGTGGGGACTGTTATTGAGGTGATGAGCTGGTGCCATTGCTAACTCTCATGAGTGAGAGGGAATTTGGTAAGATTTTCTTATGACTCTCAACATTCTTCAGGTAGACAGGCACTATTTCTTTCTAAATTGAGCCTGTGCTGTGATGAGCATATTTGTGACTTTGCAAAATGAACCAAGGCATGCATACCTGTTCATCTTCAACAGGCTTTCATTTTCCCAGTAAGAAGAGAAGCCTTGGTGGGCCCAATTGTAGTGTCCAGGCACCATGATGACTCTTGGTTCAATCATTAAATAAGTTGTTCAAAGAAGATATGTGGAGGTTACTTTTTCTGGATGCATCAAATTGCTACATTCATTTAGACTAAGATAGTAGGGATTTGCTCTTTGTTGTACTTGTAGCTACACTATTTCTTTCATTCTCCACAGAAATTTTGCTATTTTTAGATAATTTATTGAGTTATTTTCATGGGGAGGTTCTTTGAATCTATCAATGATACTCATAAATAAAGTGACACATGTATGGATTAATATTTTATGTCCAGCTAGGAATTTTTGGAATCCTTTTCTTTCTTTTTTTCTCAGTTAAATCCCTAATGGGGCACTTCCTTTCCCTTGCAATCATGTTGAAGAACTTGTTATAATGGCAGTCTATCTCCAAATCTGAAAAATTATATTTTAAAAACATTGTTACCAGATGAATATTAGAATTAAACTTTTAAAGCTTAGTATTGACTTAGTAAGGGACACTGTGCTTTTGTTCAATGCTGATTTTTGAAAATACATGGCAGGAAGAAGTTCATGAGTTGTATAGACCATGAAATGAATTTTAAAAGAAAATCTACTGTATCATTACTTAACGTCAGTGAGACTGGTGCTGGCATCAACTGTCTAACAATACACTCAAGTCCTATAACAAAGCAGGGTGAAGGCTGGATGACAGTTTCCCAGTTACCTAGGGCAATCAGTATTAGTGCCAGCATTGTATAATTTCATTATCTAGCAAGAACACTGTTTCCAGAAATGGGGAGGGGAGTGTGTGTGTGTGTGTGGGGGGGGAGAATGGCCAAATGTACTATACACTTTATAGTTGAAAGCGACTCACAGTACATGGGGTAAGAAGTACTTCCTACCATACAGGCATCTAAATTGCTTTGCTTCAATAGCTTTCTGCAAATAAACTTCTGATTCCATGGCATTCAATTGAGTATGACTCTGTCTGCATGGGTCATCACTCAAAGTGTGCTCCAATATGCCTTTGTCCCTTACATACTTGATGTTTCTTTATTGTTAATTACTGCAATATTAGAATTGCTGAACTTTGAAACTCAAATCACAATATAGTAAATGAAATTAATCCATTATCTTTTGTGGTTTCCTCTTCTGCTTTTTTGTTTGCCATTCATTCTAAGTCTTTCTCTCACATTTCCAAGGTCAGGGTCACACCCTTGGGTCCTGGCAGCTCAAGAGCTGTGTGTATGCCCTTGTCAAATATAATAAAAAAATTACCAGCTGTTATGCTGCAAAACTATGAATGGAATGCTATGAAAAACAAAGAGAAGCAGTTGGTAATTAATTGTCCCCTGATTGGTAAACAGAAGAGCCATGATATAGATAAAGTAGAGAGAGCCTCGAAAATAAGACTGAAGAAAGATCAATATTGTTTAAATTAATACAATTCATGATCATTATCAGTAATTCAGTAACGTCTTGATACTGGTTTTAAATATGATTGAATATATGACAAACAGAACTGGTAACTGCAAGCTATAAAGCAGTTATAAATAGTTAATCTTGGCTCTCAAATCTTTATGGCTATGACTGCACAAAGCAGTGTATAATGCCATAATATGCAGGTTTCACCAAAAAACAAGATAAATGATGATGGATAGGAAGTAAGCTGTTGTGTAGCGTATTATCCTCTGGTCTTGTACTGATTTCCTTCCCAGACATTCATGAGAAATTAAGAGGATTTTCAGCAGAGAAGTAACACAGAAGTCTGTCATTGCACAGTAGACCTAAAGTGGTGACCATTCTAACTCATCTGCACTGTGCTGTATTGTCACTATAGGGTATCAAAACACTTAGATATCAGAACAGAGGGAACCAAAATTTGAAGTGAGGATCTACTCTGAAAAGAGGGATCTTATTACTACGAAGACCAGTTACATGGACTCTGAAGACCAGAGTCATATATGCTATCTTTAGTGACCCCTCTCCTCTTCCCCTCCCCGCCCCCCCCCAAAAAAAGATTTTTACTATTTTTTTACTACTGCCACCCTTGCAAACATATCTGGCAAAATTAGCTTTGTCACTCAGTTTAGTTAGGTTGCTAACATAAGTTCTGTTTGCCCTCTTTGCAATCCTGTTGTCTCAAAAGCTGTGTATACCTAGATAAATCTACTGCAGGCATTAGTGTAATTGACTGCACAATATGAGGACAACGTTGCACAAGGATAACTGTTGAAAGAACACTTCTTGATTTTCAGATCCAAAAGCTGTTTGTGGAGCTGGTAGAAAAGAAACAAATACGTATTTTTATGTGAAATCTTTGATTTGGCAATCAAGGAGACACAATAAAAATGGACTTACGTGTTCCATTTTTGTAGAGTTACTTTTTAGAGCCAAACCACAGCTTCGTCTAGGGTCGCAGAAACAGCCAAAAAAAAAGTTAAGAATTCTGAGAAGGGTCTGAGGTGAGTTGGTCACTCAAAAATAAAGCAGGTCTGTACCAATGTTGGTTGCTTGACACAGATGGCATGTAGCATCAATTTTTCCCATTCCCAAAGTGTTTTCCTGAATTTTTCAGCAGCTTTTATGACACCATGTTATTAGGATTGGTGCTGTAAGGCACCTGCATTTGGCCGGGGGGCGGGGAGGGGAGGAATCACTTGTAACAGCTTTTGTATGCATTTTAGGTTGGCCTGTGTTATGTAGTCATAAAAAAAAAATCTTCTCTGCACCTTCAGAGGAACCAATATAATACTATATATACATTAACCTGTCATTATAATAATTTCCATACTATTCTCCATTCCCTGTAATATGGCTTTAACACCCCGAATGTGGTAGACGCTATCCAAACAGAGTAAAATATAATCTCTGCCCTATAGAGTTTCCAGTCTGAAAAGAGAAAGCCAGATGAAGGATAGAGGGAATGGATTCAACATATGAAGCAAAGAATCATGTCTTATTAGTTACATTTTTGTTTGAAAACTTTAAAAGTTAAACCTTCTAAATTCGTCTCCTTTATCCACCGCCTCATTCAGCCAACTTATCTTTCTTCCACAGCAATTTCCATCTCCAGGTGTCATGCCCTTATGCTTCTCCTTCCTAATACTATACCTCTGCCCTCAACATAAGGGAGCAATTTGCTTCCTGAATGAATAAATGACATTACTGAGTAGATTTAGTCAGTTAGCATCTTGTAGGAGTTACAGAAAAAGTGGGTTTCAGAAGAGATTTGAAAAAGGCGAGGAGAAGGTAATGGGTTTTTAGGAAGGATTTTCCTTGCATAGGCATTCTGTTGAACTTTCTATTTGCCCTGACAACTTTTACATGTTGAGTAGAAGTTCCCATTGATAACTCCAAGCTCTTTTGCACTGAGATATCACAGCTACAGTAACTGATATCTTATCTGTGTTGTTCAGAGTTGGCTTTTGCTTACACTGAATTTCATCTATGTTACCCCATTTCCTAGTATTATTTGGTCCTTGGGGATTTCCTCATAATCCTCACTTTAGTTTGTGTCATCAACAGATTTTGCCAATTCAATGTTTATCCCTTCTCCCAGTTCATTCTTAATACACCAGGCCTATTACAACTCCATTGGCCACTTGGCTACTTAAAATTTTCCATGAGGAAAAGTGCCCTCTTCGTCAGTTTTTAATCCACAATAGGACTTTATCACTTACTTCTTGGTTACTGTCTCCTTAATTGCCTCAGATGAGTGGCTTTGTAAAAACCCTTTTGTAAAACTAAATCTCATCTATCTGCCACCTCTTTCTTCAGAACCATCTAAGTATAGTCTGGATGAGGAGAGAGATCTGCAGAGAGGTCTTTCTTATACATGCTTTAATCATGTTCTAGTATCCACAGCTTTACATATATACAGTGGTAGTTTTTACTGCTAAGCTTGGGTACAGTAGACTCCTGCTGTCTATAGCACTACAAGTTAAATATTTCAAAGGAGCATGCATTTGTTTTGGTTCCCCATTATAACTATGTTCCTTCTTTAAAAACAAAATCTTTGCTGCTGTAGGGGACTGGCAGTGGTGAATTTATTTTCCTTTACTCATCGTACATCTTACCTTATAAAAACCCTGCAGTTTTATGTTGAATTACTATGCCCCTCACTACCTTCCCATTTTTCCAAATAAAGATATTTGCTTGTGCTAAAAGAGCCTTGATAGGTCCTTAAGAAAATCCTAAGTCATTAAAAAGCTGGTGCAGCGTGGGCTACTTTTTGTAGCTCTGTTGGCTGGTAGGGCAGGGGAAGTCCGAACAATGGCTTTGGCTACACATAGAGTTGGGCGATCTGATTCCCAGCTGGAGTGGACATACTCGTACTAGCTCTCTTTGAGCGAGAATGCTAAAAATAGCCGTGTAGTGATGGGCTAGCTGCCCTAAATAAACCCCTGCCCTGGGATTCCTTGGGCATGTCTAGATCATGCTGCCATTCACCACTGCCCATGCTCCAATTTTAATGTGCTAGCTCAATGAATGCTAGCATGAGTATGGCATCTTGAGCTGGGAATCACATTCCAGCTCCTAGTGTAGACGTAGCCAATGCCTTCTCTCCTCTGCAACCGCTTTTGGGTGGCTTATGTCCTAAGGTTGGCTAGTTTTGATTATAGGGATAGCGATTGTGCCTGGATTTTATGCAGTGGGTCAAGGATGAGAGAAAATTTCTTGCACCCTTCTATTTTGCAGAAGGATCTGACCCAGTCTGGTCCTTGATATTAGACACAGAGCAGCATTATATTGAACAGTGGTACATCTGTGTAGTAGGAGAGGCTTGCCATAGGTTTTTACATCAAGTTTTTACATCAGGTTTTTACATCAATAGCATGCAAAAGCCTCAGCACACATTAAACTACACACAATTACTTGTGGAGACATTTAACATGGGAAAAGCTCCTGTTAGAAAGATGAAGCTTAAAAATGACCAGTGACCCCCAAGGACCTTGACCCTCCACCTGGCTGCACTGGGTTTGAGCCTGGGATGTGTGATTCTTGATAAGAATGGCCTTTTGTCATGAGTGCCCTTTATGGCCCAGAAGGAATTTTTGAATGTGTCCGAAAGGCACAGGATGAATCAGAAGGACAGAGAAATGAGGGAGGAAAATGGCTTTTAATGGTTTCTTCCTTTTTCCTATGGCAGGGCTATCAAAGCACTTTTCTTCCACCACCAGCAACAACAATCAATGTGTTTCATCATTTGTTTCACACCAAAATTATCATTGCCCCAAAGTATACCTGTGATGTTGTTTGACAAACTAAACCATTTGCTTTATTTTAAAAGTGTATTTGAATTGGTGGACCTAATTCTCATGTACACTGCTGCCTCTTCACACCATTTGGGCAGTGTAAAGGGGCTTTGGAGTGGGTGATTTGCTCTCACTTGCCCAAGCAGTGTGAAGGGGTCTTAGTGTAGATGAGATAAAATCCAATATCTTTTTATTGTGAATAAGCCCGTATATGTCTAATGTCTCTCTTGTTTGTGTATGTGCATGTGCACGTGCGTGCATGCACACACACTATATGAAATATACACTAAATAGGGCTGCTAGGGTAATCATTAAATGACAGGTGATAATTGCTGTATTAAAATTTCACATAGTTTGTTTGGAAAACTACAAATGCAAAACTACGGAGGCATTACATGTAACTTGTCAAATTTTAATTAAAGCTGCCTCAGGCATCATCTCTTCCAATTTTTAAAAAATTAATCTTGCATAGTTTTTTAATTTACTTAGAAGAGGGCGAGAGGTTAAAATGAGCCAATTCTTGCTGCACAACCACTCAGCATGTTCTTGTATCTGTCCACAAACCTGATCTATCCTCTGGTACATGTCGTCAGAGATGACCAGAAAGAAGAAATACTATAGTGACTTCCCCTTCTCAGGCCACAGTGCCTGTTCCAGATGGGAAAGAGGCAAATGATGGAATTGGAGATAATCACCTGGATTTTGTGTTTGTTGAGCATTCACTTTGTACCAAATATTTGGTATAATAACAGACAAAAGTCTGAGTAGCATGGATCTAGCAACAGTTGAGTGCAGTGGGGGGTGAGTAGGAAGTGCTTCAAATAATCAGTCACCCTCTGCTAAATGAATGCAGTAGTTTTAGTGATGTTGGGATGATTCAGCATCCCCTGACAGGAAGAAAATCTTTGTTCTGGATATTATTTGAAGCTGGACAAGACCGCTTTGTACACCACGAGGACTTTTCATCTCCCCACAACTGGATCTCTATAACTTGATCTATGCAGATGGGTTTTGGGTTGGCCAAGGAATCAGGCAGCTGGGTGGAGGGGGTTGTGTGCATGCGCATGCTTGGCTGTTCTGAAGCTTTTCTGAAGCATTTTTCTATATCATCCACATCCCTGGGAAATGATCCCTTGCCTGAAAGAGCAGGACACCAGCTCGTCAACAGGAGTGCCATTATTCATCCTGGCATCAAAGGGGCACCAGGGCACCTCTCTCCAACTAGGCAGGTGAATCATTTCCCATTTCTCTGTGGGCTGCAGGAACAGTGGAATTTACATATTTGACTCAGTCCTGCACAGGATCAAACAGAGTCTTGACACTGACTTCAGCTAGAGCAAGATGGGATCCTGTGATCCAGTTCTTCTGTTAACTGTGAGACTAGATGTTTAAATGTTTCCAGGTCACAGTTAAGGGCACCCAGCACTATCAAACATTGCTCTGTCATTGGGCACGTTTGCATAAGTTAGTGGTTATGTTAGGCTTGGATTCATCTTTACATTCACAAATAAATTAAAGGAATAAATTGTTTTAATAAATTATTTACTAACCGTAGGCAAACAGCCTGAGTTCCAGGCCTTTGGTGGAGTTCTCAGATCATCAAGACATTCTGGGAGCTATAGATACTGAAGCCAAAATTGGGTGAAGCACATAAGCACATACCTAACATTAAGCATGTGAAAATCTTTACTGTTGTTTTTATCATTTATGTTGTGCTAGTGCCTAGCGACTCAATAATAAATCATGGCTCCGTTGTACTAGGCAATGTATAGGCATATGTCTAATCTAAAGATGATCTCTGCTCCAGAGCTTACAATCTAAGTCCCACTAAAATCAGTGGGGCTACTCATGCTTAAAGTGAAGTATGAGCTCAAGTGCTTTGCTGGATTGGTAAAAAGGCTGCACCCTTGACAGTGGCTTTAATTAGAATAGAGGGGAAGTATGAATCCAGGCAGGCAGCAATTGAGGGTGTTCTGGAGCACCACCATTGTCCAGCTTCCCCTGAAGTGTGGCATATGTTGTTTTCCTCATTTAAAAATAAAAATGAAAAGACCTTATTTCTTGTTCATCGATTTTAAATTGCAGTGTAGTTTTAGCTGTTTTGGTCCCAGAATATTAGGGAGACAAGGGGGTGAGCTTCCATGCCATCCAGAGCTCTGAGACCAGAAGAAGGAGCTCTGTGTGGCTCAAAAGCCTGTCTCTCTCCCCAGCAGAGGTTGGTCCAATAAAAGATATTACCTCACTCATCTTGTCTCTCTCAAAAATGTAATGCAGTTTTGGTGGTAATTACTCTATAGAAAAATTACCCATACTCTAAAAAGGTAACAGCTCAATTTAATATTTATAAATGAATGTTTTGTAACCATTTCCACTGCAAACAACTATTCCAGAAGCATAGGAGTACGTTTAAGGGTATGACTAAGCAGCAAGAGCAATTTATATATACATTAGAAGTATATTGAACCTGATAGCCAATATGAGATGGACTGCTATCTACATAAAGCACAGCTAACTGCTTGACATCCATATGCCAGTATAATGGCTAGTACTGTACTTAACTCCACAGCGACACTCTGAGATTAACCAATGGTGATGTGATTGGACGTGATCCTGGAATTCATATAGTTGACTGTGCAACATTTATCATGCAGCTATTTATGCATGCCCAGGCATTCTGCACATGAGTGCAACTATGCTTCCCTCTTCCATTCATGCAGCCTGATTTTAGATGTTGGGAGTGTAACAAGCTGGCTCAGTGTCAGGTAGGTTGACCAGAGAGCAAATTTAAAAAATCAGGGCAGGGTGGGGTAACAGGTGCCTATATAAAAAAAAGCCCAGAATATTGCGATTGTCCCTATAATTGGGACATCTGGTCACCCTAGTGTCTGTTGCTGCTTCTAATGGCTCATCCACGTACAGAATAAGAGCCTGTTACTGCCATAAGCCAATAGCTGTACTCTTGGTACTGTCACCTCTGGTATTGGTGCTTAAGGTCACAGGTTCATGCCTGCTGATGACTTATGGTGGGAGTTGTTCCACAAGCAGTATGCATCCTTTTGAACATCTGGTTGTAACTAGCCACTCGATATAGCTCTCTTTGTAGTCCTCCTAGCAAAAATGAAGCTTAGTTTTGTAGTTCCTAATTTGGTTTCTCTGTATTCCTTGTCTGGAATGCTGTGAGCAACAAGAGAGTGTACAGTTTTCAATTTACAAAGTGTAGCCGGTTCCAGAGTGTGAACCTGTCACAAATACTGCCTTAAAAGCTTCTGACATATAACATGTACCTAGGTGTGATTTTTCTATTTTCTAAGTGAATGGGTTGGAAAGGTTCTGGGCTGGTAATCTAGTGAAGTGGTATTTTTTGTATCTTCAAACTGCTGGCTTTGCAAACACAGATTGAGGATTTCTGTGAGAACTGGAATTATGTTTGGATAGTTAATTAATGCCACAAGCACAGTAAATCAACTGTCCATTGGACAATCTTGTATCCTACCACTAAATTCCGAACCCATGGGAGTGGCCAGACTACATGACACAATGTAACACATCACAAAAAGATAACTAATGAATCCTTAGAGCTAAAAACAACTTCTCAGAAATGCTCCGAAATAAAAATCCAACAAATCAATCCTTGGTATTCTGCCTTTACGCTCAGACCACCACAGTGGTGAGGTCAATATGAATGTGTGGGCAGAATTTCACCTATTAAATGTGCTGATGAAACAGTTGTACTAGTGTATGTTGTTATCTGCTGTATCAATCTCCAGACGTCTCTTTCTTTGACTGATTATTAGAGCAGTACTTTTACATTCCAGCTTTTTGTTTTTGTTTGTTTTTGTTTCTAGGGCACATTGGCTCTATTGAATGGGTGTTCCAGAAGCTTTCACTATGAAGGTAAATAGAAGCTTGTTTGAAGTTGTACTGGGGAAGTTTAGAATGTGTAAGGATTACCAAGACTTCTTCATTAAACAACATAGGAGACCCCGGGCCTCATTTACCTTTGACTCCAGCTGGAAAAAATATTGAGTAATCATGATAATGGGTCATATAATTCTCCTCTCACAGGCCTCATTCAGAAATTAATCTCTGCTAGCCTTAGCAATTAACTCTGACCACTACTTAACCAAAGAAATTAAAAGGTATTTCTTGAGTTGTTCACAGTTTAAACAGGTACAGGTGTTAAAATACTGTTGCAAAAATCTGTTGTGGTGGAACTTTGTTTAAAATGTAAAAAATATATATAAAAAAAATCTTGTTCTATAAAATTTTCCATCATGTACCCAAAATTTTTTGGAGGCCATGGAACTTTTTGGAGTTTCAGATGTCCAGCTTTAGAGATTTTTAGAGGCCCCGGAGATTTGAGATATTGGGTATACCTGTAGGACCTGCTGTAGAATTACATTTGTTTTCTTAAAGTAGTTATAATAATAACATATTTTTAAAATAATTGACTAGAAGCAGAAAAGAATAAGAATGCTAAAAGAAACTTCTCTTCCTGTATGGGCCAATGTAAAAGGGCAAGTTCATTAAAAACACACCGTTTGCACCATGTGTAAGGCACACTTCTTCAACCTTGCCTTCTCTATCATAAACAGCAGGCAACATCACGCTCCCCTAACCCCAGCTTCTCTCCACCCAAAACTTTACACACACAATTCTCCCCCTGGAGAGGGGATGAGAAAAGGAGGGAACTACACATGACAACTGTTGGTCATATTGCTTAAGGCACTAATGGAAGGCATTCTGATGCTACAATGATGAGGACAGTAGAAGAGAGTGAATAGAATAGGACTGTCTTTTCTAAAAGTCCTGGTTAAACAAGGCTATGCTCTTCATTTGCTATGTCATTTCTTCATTTAATATTGGTCAAAAGATGGTCCTAGCTGCATTGAAACCAGTGGCAAAACTCTCATTGACTTCAAAGGGCAGAATTTCAACCCTTGTTTCCACATGAGTAAGGTCTGTTGGGAAATTAATGGATTTGGATATCAAGTATCCAGGGCAGTGTTTTCAAACCAGAGGCTAACAATTATGAATGAAATCAGGACTGGGACCTCTACTATATTCTTATGGATGGAAGATTTCTGATCAAAGACGGTTGAGCGAAATCACCTGAATGTTAACTAATCCCCCTTGGTCATTCATTTGCCTACTTTCAGTGACTTTAAAAGCTATTTTTCCCCCTTTAATTTTTATTTTAGCATATTTCAAATGATTTAGATGCACTGGACAGGAACTTCTCAATGAAAGCTTTGTATGTTATGAAGTATAAACCTAATTAATGAAACTATTCAATCTTGAAAAAAGGGTTAGTGCTCTTAGTGACGATCGTTATTTGTCCAATTTTGTTGCTATGTAACTTGGCCAAATTCTGATATCATTAAAGTGGCATAATTGTAAATGAAGGCAAAAATAGTCCATTGACCGTATTGTGTAAGTGGTTTTGTATGCTAGAAATCTTAGAAAGTAATATTTTCGTGTTCTGGTTCTGTAGCGATCAGATTCTGAAGTTTAGTTTGATTTTCCTGAGACACTTCTGGTTTATTTCTGTTTGAAATGTTTTTGGATGTTAACCTGGACTTGTTCCTTTGACTGAATACATTTTGTTGACATACTGGGACAGGAGAATGTGCAGCTAAGCATACAGCAACTGAATGGGGTAAATGAACAGCTGTGACCCTAAGATGTTTCAATAGTTCTTCAATTTAATACTGTCTCTTTCAAGTGAATCTTTATTACACAGTACATAACTGGAAGTGCACAGTTACGTTGTGTTAACTGCATCTATTAAAAAGTTGTCTCCTTTATGCATTGCTCCCAAAAGGGAAAATACATATAGTGGGAAGCAAATAATACAAAAAATTGACGTTAGCTCGTAGGCTGTTCATGTTAATCCTCTTTCTAATCACACGTGACTTCAGCTGAAAAACCTCTCATATTTTTCAATCTGTTGCAGTGAAACAAGCTTAGTGACAGTCATCAGAACCTCTTAAGAACTTTTAAAGCACTTTCTGACACTCCTCCGTTTCATTTTCTGAATAAGCTGTCCACCTTTGCTCCGAAGACCTAAGAGTAAATGATAAATGTTATTGTATCTCTAAAATAGTCTATTATTCTATGACTAGTACTTCAAAATGACACACCAGGAATTGACACATTTATTTTTTATGCAATTTGCCAAGAGAAAACTAGTGTTTTGCATTTTTAAAAAGCATATTTAGATCATTTGTGAAATGTATTGTTACACACACCAGAAGTCCCTGATTCTGATTGCTGAGCTATTACAGACGAAACCACTGCAAGTTCTTAGAAGAATAAAGTAGGACATAATCTTAAAGACCTCTGTTGTACAGTCATAGAAGTAAGAAATAGAAAAGAACTATTACAGTAGTTCATTTAATCTATCCCCTTGCCAAAGGCAGGTTTGCTCCAGACACTATCTTTTCTAGTGGTTATCCAGTCTAATTTTAAAGGTCTGAAGGAACAGTGTTTCCTATCATACGTTCAAGGGTTGAGACAGAAGGTTACTTCTGTGGATATCTTTTGTGGGGCTGCAGGTTTTTCTTTAGTGACAGTTCTCTTAAGCGGACCATGAAGAAAAGATTGGCTCTATGAACACAGTTTTATAAAACAATTATGACTTCTAGCTGACAGTAAGAAGAAGCTGTGTCACAGTGATATTGCGTCTTAAAAAGAGTTTGTATCTTAGGCAATTCATAAGAAAGATCTAACAGCTAGCCTGGAAAGTCAATGTTCAGGTGACTTTTCTCCGCAGTGAATTATTCTGTCATATTGAAGCACAACAACTGAAGGGAAAAATAGACAGCAACTTATTGTATGACATGCTTCCAAGAATAAAACCTGCACTGTTTCAGCATGTAAGATTCATTTTTTTTCTTTGAGGGTAATTATGCCACCCGTTGTGCTTACGTTTATATGCACTGACAGATTAACTTTACTGATGGTTCATTTCCTGGGTTGCGAAATGAGACTGGAAATGACTAGCAAACCATTTAACTCTTGGTGGTGGTCTCAGCTATTACAGCTTTGGTTTTGTTTCATTTGCGTGATTTAGTTTGGTTTTGTTGCATATCTCCATGGGAACAATGGTGAGACTCGCTAACGAATGAAACAAGAAAAGCTAATCCGAAAGGGTTTTTCTTACATAATTATCAGGGTTGATGTAACACAGGATCACAGATGGAATATTGCTTCCTTAACAAGGTATTATCCTTGAATCTAATTTTGAGTAATGTTTCTGACATACCCTTCTTCATCCATACCCGATCCCCACCATTGCCTGTATGGGGAATATAACACTATTTAAACACCACATTTTATAAATATAACTCTAACTGCTTTTGATGTTTGCACAACCGATTCCAACAGGTCGAACTCAAACAACAAACACTATTGTACATATAAGGGGGCAAAGAAAGTAGAAACATTTAAGCAGACGGGGGGTGTGCTCATCTTCTTACAAACACAACTGTATTTTCACCATAATTTGTTGTCTAATTGAGCATCCAAATTTAGCAGATGCATTTGAACATGTAATTTTCACTCTTGTTTGTAATCTGTTCCTGATGCTGTGTTCTTAATTACTGAGTGAGGCTTGAATATGAATTCATTTTGAAAATGTTCGTCTGATAAATAGAAAGAGGAGAGAAAAGATTTTTTTAGCAACCCCGATAATAGACCATATATGGAAACAAATTATGTTTCTTTAGAAAAGTAGGTGATTAAAACCCCTGTGGTACTGAATCTCAGACCCTGGGTCAGTTAACTCAGGATTGAGGGGGCCAGGCTTCAGCCCAGGCTCTGAGACACTCCTCACTTGAGACCCCTTCAGTGAATGTCTACACTGCAATTTTATAGCCCTGCGGTGGGAGCCCAGGCTCTGAGACCATCCCTCCCCCTCATCCATGGGGTCTCAGAGCCTGGGCTCCAGCCTGAGCCCGAATGATTACACTGCAATTGTATAGCTCAGATACCACAAACTCAAGTCAGCTGACTTGGGACAACTGTGGCCATGCCTTGGGTCTTTTAATGCAGTATAGATGTACACTCAGTGGTCATTATTGTAGGTGATGTACATAAAAAAGAGTGCATCCTGCCCAGTTCAGTCTCCTGAATGCAGGGTTTGGGGTAATGGACAAAGCCGCTTGAATTTTTTCAGACAAATCTAGAGATTTGCGTGGCACTTTTAAAGATCCTGCTCCCACCCTCCCCTACTATTATAGCAGCGGGACCTGCAGAATCTGAGTCCCATGCAGGGTTTGACACAAATCATTTATTTACTGAAGAATGAAGTTCTGGTTGAGCAGAAATTATTTCTGAATTTGACACAAGTTTACTGGAGGCCTCTCTTCTAACTTTCATCCCAGAGATTTAAAGGACTCACCCAGCATGTCATTTTCTAGCCACTGGGTGACTCTGCTGTAGGCCTTTCTCAGTCTTGCTTGTTGATCAATTTACTTATTAGGAAATCCTGGAAGTATACACATCTAGATAATAAAAATGCTTTGCAAATGCTTGGGCATAAGATTAGTTTAGACTAGATTAGCTCCATAAAATTAGATTAGATTCTGTGAAGAACTAAAAAGAGATTTGGAATTTGCTTGTTCCACTTCGTATAAATAATTAGTCACTGGAGCAGGAACTTGAGTCTCCATCATTCTCAGTCTCTTTTTCTGGCCCAATGACTATTCACGGTTATTCATTCTGTTTTGGTCAATCTGAAACAGATTTTTTTCCATGTACCAAACTGTTTTGCAATTTTTCGCTTTAGTTTGACACAAACCAATTTTTAAAAATTTAGTATTATTTTTCAAGCTGCCAACAAACTGAAAAATAAGTTATTTTCCTAGCTCTAGTAATGCATCTGGTTCTGCACATAGCTACTCTTTGCAATCCTGCAACTTCCCCAGGATCTTGGGGGCACAGAGTTTCCCTGTGTGGATTCCCTGTTCTATAGCCCTCTCCCAGCAGACACACATAACTGCCACTGTATTTTGGGTCTTGTGTGCTCACAAAGGGGCTTTAGGAGATTTTGCAATGGGTGTTTGTCAGTGCACATATTCCAAATCTCTTTTTAGTTCTTCAGAGAATGTAATCTAATTTTATTGAGCTAATCTATTCTAAACTAATCTTATGCCCAAACATTTGCAAAGCATTTTTATTATCTATATGTGTATATTTCCAGGATTTCCTAATAAGTAAATTGATCTTTTTCAAGATGAAAAGGAATGAAAAGATCCCCAGATAATCCAGTGCATCAACTGGTCTGTCAGTGTGCTTTGTGCTGGACTAGTATTGTTGGTTTAAATCTACTTTAAATTTCTTGGGCTAGAAACTAGGTGTGAAATTCTGGCCTCATAGAAATCCGTGGCAAAACTCTAATCTTCTCTTATGTTCCATACAGTGCTCAGCCTGATGGCGACACCAAATAAATAATAATACAAATAACTAAAAAGGCTCCACCAGCAGTCCTGGTTCTTGGCTTTGAAGGCAAGATTCAAGTTTATTTTGTTTCAACAGGCTCATACTTTTATCTATTTAGATCTTTTCCTGTGTTCACTTGTTTTTTTAATTTAAAATTCACTCCATTAATAGGTAATTGGTCTTATGTTAGTGACTGAAGGTAATCAGGTTTTCCTTTGCACCAATTCCTTTGGCTCAACATGGCTGTGTATTTGAGCTGGTTGGAGCTCTATTTTGATGATAATGTTATGTATTACTTTCATTGTATTGTGCCAGGGCAGCTATTGTTTGCATAGTTTATAAGAGAAGACTATCAAATTGTGCAATTCCATAGCTGAAAATCAAGAGTATCTCAATTTCTGCATTCTGTTTCTTCGTATTATAGTTGCCTCTCTCTCATTGATGCAGCAAATTCAAAGCTTAGTATCACAGAACATAAGATGAGGTGTAACATTACGTAAGTTTACTAGGTTAAAAGGAAACCTGCAACTACTTAGTTCATTCTGGCAAATAAAGCTTAAAAATTAAGAAGCACTTTTCAGCAAGAATCCTTGGCTATATCTGAGGTACACACAGGAGAACTCAGGTGGAGAAGGTGCAGAGGTGACTTTGACACCTTTGTGCTCCCCAGTCCAAGTCTGGCTGTGGGCCGGGCCTGTTCCCCAGTGCAATTTAAAACAACCTAAAGGCTGTGCCAATTTGTCTGTGTACAGATACCACAGAGGTGCTCACAAATAACCTGGTGGGAGGAACAAAATGTGCTGCCTACATCTAGGAATTAGGCAAATTTCCTGCCTTTCATGGGCATGCAAAGGGAAAAACACAAGTCCAGACTTTGAATTTTAGTATTAGAATTTGCTGTAGGTGTCTTATTATGTAAATGTTTGTCTTCAGTTAGTTAGCAGTGTGACATTATTTGTGGACTCTGTGACTCATATATTCTCATTTATAATACATCTGCAAAACAGGTTTAAACGATCCCTAAAGTTTGTATTGACAATGTCTGGTACAAATCATGCAACCTTTCTGTTCATGAAGGCCTATTGAAGTTAATAGACTCTAATTTAGTCATCTTCGGAAATCCATGGATTTTAGGCAAAAGTATATATAGAATGTGCCAAGCTTTCTGTTGATTAAGAACTCATAGAAATAGATATATTTGTAAATATTTTAATGTTAGTGGTAAGGTTCAGAAGGAAATTACTTCATGTTGTTGGTCCAGTTTACATAATAAAACTTTTGGATGTGCAATTAATATGACATTTGGAATAAACCATTGGAAAACATGAAAATGCTGGTGTGTCCTTCCAGGGTCAACTTTGGGTGAATTTTTATTTTCAGAATCTCTCTTTTGGCAGAATTTCCCATTGCTGTAAAACAATTTCAGCAGACTGCTGAAGAAGATACTGCCTTAAAAAACAAAGCTGAAAACAAAACAAGTAAAGAAAAAATCCATATATGTATTAAGGGGTAGTGTGAATATATTGAGTGATAAACAATGCAAGCCATATGCTGTCTGAAAAGTCGAGCTGCTTGGGAAATGTGGCAGCATATATTGTGGTGTTTGTGTAGTGATGCCATAGAAGAGTTCAAATGAAAACTGTCCACATCTGAGTTAGGGTAGCTCTGGTGAGCATACCATGTAATGTGAACCAACAGACTGTAATGTGTCTGTCACTGTTTCCTGCTATCCTTGAAAATAAGCTCAGATGGCAGAAAGTTCATATCAAATTTGGAGAGGGAGTTGGGGGGAAAGGACTAACAAACGTTTGCCAAAGTGGAGTAAGGTAATAGCGTTAAATAGCCAGAATTTGAACTGCAAAGAATTTTCCTAATTTTTGCTTACTTTTTCCTTTTTATGATGGACAGCAGGGAGAAGCAAGGCACGTAATAGCTCTCAATGTGAGTACTGAAAATGGCACAGATGTTTAGAAAAGAGTTTGCTGCATCCAGACTTTCAGAAAAATTGGTGTCCAACATCAGTCCTTTATTCACATTTCAGGGCTTTCAGATACCCTTAAAGTGATGTTACGTGACCTAGATGAAATACTACAAGCTTCAATAGTTGGGTTGTTAGAGGACTTTATTCAAGAATTGGAAAGGACCTTAGTGATGTTTACTATTACCTGTGTGTAGGAGATATTTATTATCTGATTATGCTACCCCACAATGAAACTGAAGATTAGTCAAAAGACTTAGATTGTGTCCCAAAATCATAGGCTATAGCTTATGGTGAGAAATGGCACATTGCTGTATTCCCTCTAGACCATCACAGGAGGAAGTAATTCTCAGCTGTTCTATACCAGTAATGAATATTACATCCCTGTTGCAACTCAGCTGGGCTGGCTAATGCATTGGGGGAAGCAGCCTACATTCCATTTGTTATATATCCAGTTATTCAGGGGTGGGAGTAAGCAGATGCATAGCTCTCCTTACTCCTCGATGCCCATACTCAAGGTCTTGTTAGCCCATGAAGGACTTCAGGAGGATTCTAAATCTTACTTCTTTGTATGTGCACATATTACAAGTCACAATCTAGCCTCAAGCAAATGCAAGAAAAGCAAGCCAAACAAGTGGAAAAATGGGAAGCCAAGAGAGTAATAATTGATTGTGTATTCTCTCTGAAACAGCAAGTGTTAATTAGAGATTACAGGAAAGAAGATAGGAGAATCATAGAAATGTAGGGTCCAGGGACTCATCTAGTCTAGCCCATTGCACTGAGTCAGGACTAAGTACATCTAGACCATTCCTGAAAGGTATTTGTCTAACCTGTTCTTAAAATCATCCAATGACAAGGATTCCACAACCTCCCTTGAAAGCTTATTCCAGAGTTTAACTATTCTTATAGTTAGAAAAATGTTCCTAATATCTAACCTAAATCTCACTGCAAATTAAGCTGATTACTGCTTGTCCTGCCTTCAGCGGACATAGAAAACAGCTGATCACCATCATCTTTATAACAGTCCTTAACCTATTTGATGACTCCCTTGGTTGTCTTTCCTCAAGAATAAATATGCCCATTTTTTTAAATCTTTCCTCATAGGTCAGGTTTTCTTAATCTTTTATCATTTTGAGTCTCTCCAATTTGTCCACATATTTCCTATAGTGCAGTGCCCAGAACTGGACATAGTACTCTCTCTGAGGCCTCACTACTGCCAAGTAGAGCAGGACAATTATCTTCTGTGTCTTACACACGACACTCCTGTTAATAACCCTAGAATAATATTAGCTTTTTTTTGCATCAAATTATTGACTCATATTCGTTTTGTGATCTACTATAACACCCAGATCCTTTTCTGTAATATTACCATCTAGCCATTTATTCCACATTTTGCAGTTGTGTATTTGATTTTTTCCTTCCTGAGTGAAGTATTTTGCACGTTTTTATTGAATTTCATCTTGTTGATCTCAGACTAAATCTCCAATTTGTTCAGGTCATTTTGAATTCTAATCCTGTCCTACAAAGTGCTTGAAACCCCTTCTAGCTTGGTGTCATTTGCAGATTTTATAAGCTTACTCTTCACTCCATTATCCAAGTCATTAATGAAAATATTGAACAGTATGGGACCCAAGACAGACCCCTGCAGGACCCCACTAGATGTGCCTCCCTGTTCGACAGGAAACCATACTCTTTGGTATGGTCTTTCAACTAATTTTTCACCCACATTATAGTAATTTCATCTAGCTCATATCTCACTAGTATGCTTATGTGAGTGTCAGGTGGGTCTGCATCAAAGGCCTAACTAAAATCAAGATATCACATCTACAGCTTTTCCCCATCCACAAGGTCAGTACAGAAGATGAAATAGAAGTATAATATAAAAGTTACTACTTTCAATATGTATTATATAACTGTAGATGGTAACAGCAGCAAGAGACATGTAATCTATTATTGTCTGTAAAAATTTAAAATGAAATTTGGCCTCCAAAATTTTGGAAACATGGTAAGTGAATGAAATTGGCATAGGAACAGTTCACCTATTTCTGATTACCCAAGTTGTTTCCTGCATGGAACAATTTAGAAGCTCAAAATCAAATTACACTTTTTGTGTCCTCATTGAGGTGTTATTACTGTAAGTTATTGTTTATGTTCCAGGAGCCCTCAAAATATGATAGGTGTTGTATGGCCATTTAATACAGAGTGTCTGAGATCCTCGGCTGCAGCAAAGTACATTATACTACTCAGGAATGGTATGTAAACATGACTTTAAGACAACTCCAAATATTCTTCTACTCCAGGGCTGGCTACACACCAGACTGGTCCACTGGCATTAAGTTAAAATATCCCATAGGCTACTCTAAATTACTCTGGCTCCAGTAAACCTCAAAGCATTAATACAGCATTTGGGGAACTCACAATCTAAACAAAGATAAACGCTGTTACTGGAAGATCTTCCAAAGTGAAGGCTTTGATAAAGAAAAATAGAAAATCACCTGAAAGCTTAATAAAAAACAAAAACAACCACATACCAATCGGTATTTATATATTTTTTGTGAAAACTGAAGATGTGGCCACTTTGTGTTGTAACAGTGTGTAATATTGCCCAAACTCACTGGTTTTCAACCTGAGGTCCGTGGACTTCCGGGGGTCTGCAGACTATGTCTAAGGGGTTCGCAAAAGCTGACTATGATGACAAAGTTTCAGATACCTGAAAAGATGTTCTGTTTTTATGATCAAACAAAAGTAGGTCAAACCGGAATTGTTGTCATTATCATAAGGCACTAAATCATGGCCTTCTAGTTCATGCTGTGTCAAATGTTGTGCTGAGCACATGCAAGATTTGTAGTTGAATTCCGTTCAGTCAGTTTTCGATCTAAGATGTCTATGGTCAGGGCTGCAAACCACAGGTTGAATTTCCAAAAGGGTCTGGACCTCCCTTAGAAATTTTTTCGGGGTCCACAAATGAAAAAAGTGTGACCACCACTTCCCTAATTCAAGCACAGTCAGCCACAATATGATCACTCCAGGCATGATGAACCTTTGTTGATGTACACTCAGAAATGGGAGACTGGCCAGAATGCTTCCATGATCGTAGATTCCTGGCGGCTATGTTGCCCTTTGGGGGCTATGGACAGCCAGTATAACTTAGATCAGCCTTCAACATGGGCTTGGATCAGGGTCATGCAAAGACCGTCTCTGCCCACCCCTCCTGAGCTAAGCTAGAATCTATGGGAATTGCTGGAGTCAATGTTAGTTGCTAGGTTTCTATTGGCTAGAAGAGCCTGCCATCAAGTAAATATGAAAGCTGTCCGTTGTTTGAATCTGGCAGAGCAAGGACTTGTGCCAAGGTCCTCCACATCTAAGGTGACTGCCCTAAACATCAGGCTATTAGTGATTCTAGGGTGCTCTTTCTCTCTCTTGTTTTGACTAGAAATGTCATCCTGGACCTCAGAAACCAGTTCCTGACAAAAGTTTTGCTGAAACTGGCACATTCCCAAGAAAAGTTTCAGTTTTGGCCAATTGACATGTTCTGACTGCAAACCATTTTGCCAAAAATTTCCTGGCTGTGTCTACTTGTGGTTGTTCAGTACGCAGCCTTTGAAAATCCATTTTAAAGAAATCAGACCAGCACACTTTTGTGGCTAATACTTTCACTTGGCTTGGTTTGTGGACCAAGTCACTCACTTCAGGCACTGGCTATGCTGCAGGTATGGCAAGAAGAGGGACCATCTTGAATTATTCTATAGCAAAGTGAGTAGCGTTCAATACTCTTTGGACAAAGAAACATTATGATGTCTTACGGGCCTGATCCAATGGTGCACTGAAGAGAAGTATAAACAAGAGGAGAAACCAAATGAGCTGCTGTTGAATACATGAGAGAAGGGTATGGAGGAAGAAATAAGCCTTTTAAAAAATATAGCTGTAAAAATATATATCCAAAAATAAAAACTATTTTGTTTGTTCCTCTGTATATTGAAAGCAGTCAGACTTTTTGTGTATAGTTTTATCATAGTGCAAAATATTATAGACAAATTCTAACCCCTAAAAATAGGGGGTTTAAAAACATTGACACAGCTTTTACTACTGCAGTATAAACACTGTTGCTATGATGTTTTAATATCTACTGTTTTTGAGATACACTTAAAAGCACCGAAGTTGTGGGCGTAGAGCTTCTTCTGAAATGACAAAACATTTAGCTAATATCTTTTTCTCCCCCTGTTCAGAGCTAATTAAGCAATAACTGTAAAGACAGCATGCGAGGCAATAATTACTTCTCTTTAAGCTGATTGACCCCAAAGCCATGAGCAACTGTAGTAGTTATACTACATAGGATTTTATTTTTCCTTTGGCATAAACTGTACAGGCAGTCCCATGATAAAGCTGTAAATCCTCGAGGACTAGTGATTTTTTTGTTCTCTTAATGTTTTGGTTGGAAATCAAGTAACTCAGCTGAGTTAGCAAGAAATCAAAGTACAGATTCGTTAATCCACTCACGAAAGCACTATGGTGACATGAAAACCAGACAGTGTTTCTGGTTTCTGAGACATTGTGACAATTCAGTGCTCTGAAATGTTGACCTCATTCTATCAAATCTTAAAAGAATTTGCTGTAAATATTAACAAGAGTGCTTACCTGACCTGAAGGGGTATTTCCATTTGTGAGTTACTTACAAAGATACCAGAAACTCTGTACATGTGAGAATTACTGTACTGTGGAAATAACTTAGATTTTTCACTAGTCTGATTTGGCTGTTGCTAGGGTACCACAAGGTAGCAAAAATTTATATCTAATCTTTATGTAAAGGTATGTAGTCTTTATGTAAATTTCCAGGTAAGGGACAGATTTGGAAGAAAACAACCAACTAAAAAAAAGGAAAGTTTAAACCCACAAAACATGTATTAGTTTAAAAGGATTTTAAAAAATTGGAATAAAACCAAAAGTGAGACATTCTGTTTGATTTTTTTTCTTTCTGGCTGAAGATCTTTGTGTTTTAAAAGAGGCTTTTGTGTCTCGCTACGACTTGTTTTAAATATATGGGAGTGTGTTGACAGTAATATACTACCTTCTGATTGGTTAAAGTTCCTTTCAAGTGAGAGCTTTGTTCTTCCTAAGAAGCTCAGGTCAGTTGTGCAACATGCTGCTACTATTTAAAAAAAAAAATGCTGAGTAATGCCAGAGCCTTTTCAGATGGCTGATGCAAACCTGGAGAATTTGCATCATCATTCTGCAGGACTAACTTGGTAAGACAGGAGCTTAAATACAAGTCCATGCGGAAGCTGAGCTGGTTTCCAATGAGAGGGCAGCACCAGCTAACAACGTGAAAGGACAGGTGTTACTAAGTAGTATTTATACAGCAGTGAATATTAAAATTCATCTTCAGAGTGTTGTACCTTTGTGCAGGAGCAGCTTCAGAGGTAACAAAAGGCAGAGAAAGAGAGTGAGAGCAATTAGAAAGAGAGCACAAAGTTTGAAGGGAAGAAACCTTGAGGGCTTGCTAGAAAGTTTTTTTTTTTTTTTTTACTTTGTCTTGAGTGTGTTAGTGACATTGTAGCATGTTTAGGAAACCTGCTGTCTCCACAGTCTCTAATGGAAGCTCTTTGCAGGGGCAATCTCTTGGCAGATTGCCCTCTCTGGACAGTAGAGAGCCAGCCCAAGAAGACAGAGTGGTGCTGAAGAAGAAAGTAACTTTTTTGAGAGGGGTATCCATTATAATTGGCACTATCATTGGAGCAGGAATCTTCATCTCTCCCAAAGGGATCCTAAAGAACACAGGCAGTGTGGGAATGTCCTTGATTCTCTGGACAGTATGTGGTATCCTCTCTCTATTTGGTAAGTTGGTGAAAATTTATAATTGATCCTTGGGGGCAGCTGGTGGATTTTTCCCCTCCTGCTATTGGATATCACAGACTAATCTGATATGTGAGGACCAATAAGGCTACAGATATTTTTTTTTTGTTATTTGATAGGCTCTGTAAATGAAACAATACTATGCATTCAGCACTATTTCTCTCACAAGCATTGTGACACACAACCCTGCTGTTGCTTTTTATAAATATTATAAGACAAAATAATGTTTCTTATGAGTCCCTAAAGTAACAGCAGAGGGAAACTATCCTTTGTTGCGTTTGTGACTTTTTGTTCTAGCTATAATAGTTAGTTTGCAGCATGCTTGCAAGGTGCCGGAAGTTGGGGATATGGGCCAGTCAGTTTGAACACCCGTGAAATGTATAGATAGCTTGATGCAGTTCCCCAATGGCTAGATTTAAGCTCTGAGTTGAATAACATCTGCTGGACAAAATCTTTATTGGCAAGAGAGTTAGTGAGAAAAACTTTGTTACTGTTTTTTCACTCTATTCACCAACTCACAATATCACTATGAATGACCATGTCACAAAAAGTTATGGAACTTAGCTAACACATACTGAGGGTTTTAACTGCTGCTATGTATTTTCTGGCAGACTACTTGTTTTCTGGCAGGTGATATTGAGGGCAAGCACTGAGTAACACACATCTGCTTAAGACCGTGTAAATGTCACTCTGCGTAAACTGGCTGTGGACTTAAAAGAGGCATTGGCTGCCAAGAAGGAACAAAAAGCCCTAGCTAAATGTACAGCTGAAGAAAGTTAGGATCAGTTTTGATCAGAAGCTGAACTTATTATTTTAATGCCAAAATCCCATGCATAACAAAAAAATCTATTGTGGAACTTTGGAGATTCTGCCTTAGACTGAAACTCTTCTACAAGTGAAGTGAGAGCTAACACATAACTTGAAACCTACTTATGAGACCCTGGCTTTTAGATTAAACTAGAGATAGTACTTGCCTCAACATAGCACTATATATTTTAATAGGTATGTGTTATATGAGTAAGTGATTAAAATGTAGTAAATTATGGAGATTTCCCCTACATTACATGTTGTGATAAAATCTCATACAAAGATCACCTATTTGATCAGTGATGGTTTCTGTGAAATGTATTGCAACATTACAGTAGATACCTTGAAACTGATTCTATACCGCATCTCTTCAGATGCACTTGGCAAGAGAAAATCTGTCTACAGATAGGATCTATGACCCTAACATATTAACAGGTACCCTGAATAATCTCGAAGTTTTCCAAACTTTATTTATGAAACAAACAAGATATGCCTGGTATTCTTCATTAAAACATATAATTTAATGGGCTGCTGTCAGAATAGAAGCCCTTTGAATTACAAATCCATCTCTAAAATTATAATTTCTGAGGTGTTTTTTGTCTCTGCATAACACTGGACATTTAAAATATTGGATGTGTTGATGTTTTTTGACAGATGTGTGTTATACCTTACAAGTACAGTGGCATAAATTAATTAGGGAACATCTAATTGCATATATTTTATTGATCATAACACTATATACCATATCGCTTTATTGATTCCCAAAGGCTGCTCATCCACTGTGCACGCACTAATGAATGGGTTAACTGCATTTGTTAGTACTGATAAATCTCTCCTTGACTGATGCTGACCATACATTGGAGCTGAGAATCTATTGGCTTTGCAACTGGGCAATGACCTATTAAACACCAGAAGCAGATAAAGACTGGAAGGCTGGCACATGGCTAAGAATGTTTAATGCAAGTCCTTGTTGTAGCATGTTGCTGAATGCTTCTAAAAGCTGAGGATGCATATGGCACATGTAGTAGCCTCAGGGAACTTTCCAAGGGACATCATTGTGCTGTACATTTCTCTAACAGTCCCTCCACAGTGGACTAAATCACTTTTGCATGAACAGACTTCCTAAAATAACAACACTGGTTTTGTTTTTATTTTAACCAGTATAAACATATTGAAAGATTCCTCTTAGTTGGGAAATGTGAAGTCATCTGTGCTTAAGGCAATCCAGTAATCCATGAAGTTTCCCAGAGCTAGGAACAAATGCAGTAATGTGCAAGTACTGAACAACCTGTTTTGGGAGGGTGGGGCTGCTAGGCCTTGTACACAACAGCTTGACAGTCCTAGAAAGTGCAACTCTAAATCAACAGTACACGCTTCCTGACATTGCTCCATCAATGTGCTTCAGCACTAGCAGGGAACATGTAGTACAGTTTCCAGGCCATTGTAATCTAAGCAGAGATTGAACAAAGGACATCTCCTAATGACAGGGCTCCGGGTGTGTCTACTTTTGAGGTTGTAGTGGGATTCCTCAGCTCAAGGAGATGCACTAGCTTGCATGCTACAAATAGAATGTAGCCACAGCAGAATGAGCATCGGGAGGGACTAATTGCCCCAACTGTGTGTATGTCAAAGATCCATCTTGCTGCTCATGCTGCCATCACTATGCTCTGTTTTTAGCATGCCAGCTCCATGAGATTTAGTAGGAGTATGTCTCGTTGAGCTGGGAATCACCCTCTCCCTCCCTCCGCAGATATGTCATTGTTTGGTCGGTAGCCAGACAGGCTAGCATGACATAGCATTTCCATCTCTCTGTTCGCTAGAGGTGGTTGAATAATTAGAAACGGTATTGAGAAATTACCTATTCAGTGGGTTACAGAAAAATATAATTGAATAAATTACACACAAATATTTGGTCACTTACAGGGCTGATTGTACTAATGAAAAATGTATTTGCAAATAAATTATTTGAAGAAATAGGTCAAAACTTGTCAGAAATAATTACTCAGTAAATAACTCGCTCTATTGTTTAATCTGTTTCTAATGTTCATGTATCACGAAAGTTTTGAATAAATATTATTGGTTATGTCTTGTGATACAGCATTTCAATTTTAAACACATTTCCATAGGTGCACTGTGCTATGCTGAACTGGGAACGTGTATCAAGAAATCAGGTGGCCACTACACTTACATCCTGGAGGCATTCGGCCCATTGCCTGCTTTTGTTAGAGTCTGGGTGGAACTACTTATAATACGGTAAGTGTACTGAGGGTTCTATTTACCTTTTCTGTCCGCTGCCAATGCAGGTTCAAATACAAAGAGAAACCTCAGATATGAGGGGGGCAGAAATAATCAAATGGATTTTGATCTTCCAGCTGTGTTCATTTAATATTTCTGCTTCAGGTTACAACTTACAAGTTCTATTTTTTTTGCCAGCACTGATGTTTTGGTTTCAAGATATTTTTGAGAAAAAATATTTAAAATGAACTAACTGGTTTTTATGAAAATTCAGCCAATTTCAATTTCAATTCTTCTGCAAAGCTTACAAGGCTTAGCTATGTCAGTAACAGTGCTGAGACCCATACGTTATATTTAAAAATACTCTAAAGGACCTACCTTTTGATCTCCCAGTATGTTATGTGCTGTCTGCCTGCTTAAACTGTAAACTTTGTGGAAGTGAACCCTGGCTTAGCATAGTTGAGAAGGGATGCAAAGGCAGCTCTAAACTATTTTTCTACCTCCCTCAGTAGAGACAGGAATAATTAGGGTATGTCTACAGTGCAATGCAAGCCCAGGTTTAATGGAACTTGAGTTAGCAGACCCTGGGCAGAGGTTGTCAATAGGTGGACTGCAGGCCAAATCCAGACCACCAGAGGCTTTTGAACAGACCCTGAAATCTTTTAATTTTATTTATTTATTTATTTATTTATTTATTATGATTGTTATTATTTATCATTTTTTCTGGAATCTGGCCCTTGATTATATCTTGACCAAAAAATTTGGACCTTGACCAAAAAATTTGGACCACCCTGACCTATGAGTTGACTGTCTACACTAACTTGTAACCCCAGGTTAGGAATTGTTGAATCCTGTGTCCCAGCCTGGGGCTTCAGCATCTACACTGCAATTTGTGTACCTGAGTCCAACCACCCTTTCAAAATGTGGCCACTTTAGCCCTTTGTCCATGGTGTAGTTTGGGAAAACTTGACTGTTCACCAAACTGGACTGTCCAGAGGACAAAGGAAGTTGGCCTGTGGAATTGTGGGATACTTTTGATGGACTCCCAGAGCATGAGTCCAGTGGAACTGCATCTACACTGCAAAGCAATAGAGCTTGAGCCTTGGTTCCCTGTTTGACTCAGGCTCAGACCCTCCACCCACTGTGGGGTCCTGAGATCCTGTATCCAAGACCTGGGTCAGCATGATTTGTGTGTAAGAAGGAAGGGGGAAGCGGGTAGACTTGAGCCTGAGTTTCAACCCTGTGCTTACACTGTAGTGTAGACATATCCCTAGAGGACGGTTCAGCTGGCCATGGCTTTCCAGAGCACCGTGTGCTCTGCCCATGCCCCCACCTCTGTGGAGGTGTGGGAAATTTAGAGCTGGCTATGGCAACTTTACACCACTAGGATATTACTCTAAACCAGGAGAATCCCCAGCTGCCCATGTAAAGCAGCTTTAAGTCCTTATGTCTTGAGGGTAAGAATCTGCCATATTTTGTTCCTTTGTGACTTATACTACAGGGGTATGTGCTGTTGGAGCCTTGAACTATTTATATTATATTTATATTATCTTTATATCAAACCAACACCCACAATTTAAATGGATATCAATTATCGCATTCAAATTGATTGTAGAAAGGTAGTTCCTTGAGGTCTATTTGAACTGTTTCTGTGAGAAACTCAAGTTATAGTTATGACAATTCACTGGCAGATTCATTTCAAATCTGCCCTGCCTTCGTAGGACTCACTTCCTTTCACGCAAGAAGCTAATTGCAGTGCAGATGCTTTATTTGTTCTCATTGCTTAACTTACATAATTAGGCAAGCATCCAAATTCTAACACAGACTGAGTTGGTTAAAAGCAGTAATAATGCTAAGTCACTCTGAATCCAAAGTTTATTTAAAATGTGGCAATATCCTGATGATGTCATGAGAACATTCATCATCATCAATCATCATCATCGCTTGCCCCACACCCAAATAAACATGAACACTGCATGAGAATTAAGCCTGCCCATCCTTGAATCAGTAAATCTGACATATAACTATGGGGGTGTACTTGTTATAATTTATCAGAACCACTTTGCTGAAATTCCACGTGGAGGGTTTTTTCCTGACTCCTATGGCTGTGAACTAATTAATTGCTATTGTACAAAGAACTAGCCACCAAATATGTATCTGTATTCTAAGGAGTAACTTCAGTCAGAAAAGTTACACACACATTCCTCAGTTGCATCCTTTTCCCTCTGAAAAACTGCAGGATTATGAAAACAAGAGATTAGTGGAGCAGCCACAATTAGGAATAAACATTTCCTGCCCCCATATATCATTTCAGCTACAGTGTTACAAATCCAAGAGATGTTTACATAGATTAAACTGTGCTAGCAATGATTGTGTTTAAATGTGACTTTTGCTAACACTCTTTCCATAACCAGTGCATTCAGGCATATTCCTTTCCCTCTTTCCCTCTCCCCTGCTGAGAACGTTAGACCTATATTATAAAATTGTCTCAGAAAAAAAATGCTACTTCTCACACAGAGCAGTGAAACCATGCTAGCAACACTCACAATGTTTAAACATGGTGGTTGCTAACATGGTTTAAACCACAGGTTGGACAAGGGCATACTGACAGTAAATACTGCATTGATTTAGAGCTGTGGTATGTGCTGGTAGTAATTTTCTCCTTCTATCTGCACTACATAGTAGCGGCTTTCCTTTGTTTACAAGTGATAAATTCTCTTTCTACCTATTACTGAAAGCAAAAGATGCGCATAAGGTGTAAGTACTTTGTCAACTTTTCTTCACATTTGAAATACAATGCAAATTGCATTGTTACTTTGACCCTCTGCTTTCTTATTTGTGGACTGCAGCTGTTAGTACAATCCACAGAAAAATGAGAGCACATAAGTGCTCATTAAGCCATAGTATTTATTGCAGGCACAATTTAGGAAAAACAGAGATGTAAAAATTATGATGGGGCAGCTAACTGTCACTGTCTCTTCAAGAGAATTGAAAAGAGGGCTTAGATTAGGTAAGGTTCTGGAAGAAAACATTGCAATTGAAGAAGGAAGTTATGTGTGGAAACTCAAAAGATCTGGTCTGATGGTTGATCTGTACCAGTACAAACAAAGTGATGCAAACTGTACCATATTTAAATGCTGGGGGCGCTTGAGCCTCTTTTTGCTTACTCTTGTGTTAATTAGTAGTGACATGGAAAGGAGAAGAGAATCAGCCCCTGGGTGTTTGCTAAACATACGTGTGTGAGGGTGAGTGTAAGCGTGTGCAAACAACGATACTCCCTTAGTCAGCACAGAAGCTTGGTTAAAAAGATAGTTTGGACATTTGCTTGCTTATACTCTGATCCAACACCATCTATGCTATTTTGGCTGAGGCACAACATTAAGAAAAGAATTTTTTTTTTCAGAGACACATCTCCCTTGTGAAAAAGTCCCTTGGAATTTAATAGACAATAATAACCTTTCGATAGAATGTTTAAATTGTCTCATAGATTTTTATTGCAGGGATATCAGGTATTACATTCTAAAGGAGAGTTTAAATTCCATAGACAGACTATTATTCTCTGTTTAAATTCTAGAGCTTTTTAGAGCAATTTCAATACAGTCTTGTTTAATTTCTGTTGGTTTCATCATTGTTACAGTCTATAAGACTCTTCTGTAAAGATACTCTGGTAGGGATTGTTGAACCAGTTTAAAAACAAAATTACCTACATTTTCATCTACCCTCTGGACTGAATCAAACTGTTATTGGACTTCAAATAAAAAGAGTACTTAATTTTTTTGTTTTAATTTTCAAGCACTTTTGCACTTCCTAGTTTTGACCACAAGAGGAAGTAAAAATACTATAATATTAAACTGTATGGGCTGGGCTTTCTATAAGGGAGTCAGATCAAATATATCCTTGGCCATTAGCTCCTTATTGTTTGTAACTAGGTGATGGAAAAACAAATAGCTGTCTGAGAAGGTGGAAATAATATTTCCAGAAACAGATAATGAATGGAATTACTGGAACTCCACTATGTGGGCCACATGACTGCACCTAACAGGGCAAATTAATATCATACCTGGTTTAATGCTAAGGCCTCTAGCTAACTTTCTCCCTTGTCTTAAAAAGAAAAAGAAGCACATTCCTTATTAAACTGTTCCTACATATATTGACGTGATTTACCTCCTGCTCTTGAAATCACCTCACCCATCTATGTACTTTCTTTCTGCATATTTCATTGTGCAATAAATGTGCTCTCAGTGTCTTTCGGGATATTCCTGGGTTGAAAGGGACCTGTGACCAGGACAGGAAGCAGAAATGGTTCATAAAAGCCTATATACAATTACAGTTTAGCAACACAGTTTCATCCTGACTAAATTTGCTAGGACCTTCGTATAAGTGTGGGATATTTTTAGGGTGCTTCTCTGAATAAAGTGGAATCTTTGAACTTTGTTGAAATTCCCCTGTGAAGAATGAGATGCATGCAAACATTAAAATTCTATCCACATAAACTTCTGTAAAGTTGGGTTTAAATACCAGTTATTATCTGGTACCTGATCATATTTGACTTAAAGGGAATGAATAAAGGACTGTGTTTATAATCTCCAGTGCATGTAATTTCTGACGGTGCAATAACAGGTAAGTCATATGTCAGTCTATGCTGATAAAAGTGATGATGAGAGTTCAGTAGCACCTGAGCAAAGCATAAATGATTATGTACTCTGAGAACCTCCAGTAAATTCAGACACTATGGCAAGTATAGTACAGCTACGAAAGACACACACCAATTAAATTGAACTCAGTTTTTTGATAATGAAGGTGATACTCTAAAGTGCAGATCCTATGTGAATGTTGTTTATCCACTGTTGTAAATTAAACATGATTTATTGATTCTTTCTTTCTTTCTTTCTTTCTATTTACCTTAGCCCTGCTGCCACAGCAGTGATATCCCTGGCATTTGGGCGCTATATTTTGGAGCCATTTTTTATCCAATGTGAAATTCCAGACCTAGCAATTAAACTTATTACAGCTGTTGGACTCAGTAAGTATAAAAGTATCGGGGAAGGGTGAAGGTGATGTTAAAGTAGAAAGTAAATAAAATAAGTCAGACGTGGAATTGATCATCCCTTGATGTGAACCATTACAGAATTACTGTGCCTTCTGGGGCGAGTCTCCGTCTCTCCTGTTGGAACTGTTTCACTTTGTATAAATAAATAAATGTTTATTGTGTGCAGTGTTGTAGGCACGTTGAGACCAGTATATTACAGAGACAAGGTGGGTGAGGTGTTATCTTTCATTGTAACAATTGCTGTTGGTGAGAGAAGGAAACTTTGAAGTTCACACACAGCTCTTCTTCAGGTTTATTTGTCGGTGTAGGGATGTAGGAGACACAGGCCCAAGGCTCAGGTAAGGGCCCTAACCACCAGGCTATAGAGACAGTCTTTCTCTGGTCCACTGGATATATAATTATGTACACAAGTTGGAACAGTTCCAAATGAGAGATTGTGAGAGACCGGAACTGTAGAGCAGTTTTTAAACTAAGGGCAGGGGGAAAGCCGACAGGTGCGGAACAGTATGTTGTTTGGACAGAGACATCCCTTTGGGGAGGATCTACTAATGGAGATTCTCTATATCCTAGTAAGGAGGAGAGGATGGAATAGGATAAAATATGGGTAGGATCTAATAAGAAACAGTGAAATGAAAAAAGTCCCATTCTGTTACACCACATAATGGCCGACAGCTAAAAAGAGACAGTTTTTTAAGTTCTGATATACAAATGTTAGAAGTCTAAATACCAAGGTGAGTGAACTTGAGTGCTTCATGTTAAACAAGGATATTGATATAATAGGCACCATAGAAACTTGGTGGAATCAGGATAATCAATGGGACACAATAATATCAAGGTACAAAATATATCAGGACAAAATAGGTCATACTGGTGGGGGAGTAGCACTGTATATGAAAGAAAGCAGAGTCAGATGAAATAAAAATCTTAAATGAAGCAAACCATACCATAGAATTTCTATGGCTAGTAATTCCATGCTTGAATATTAAAAATATAGCAGCAGGGATATACTAACGACCAGCTGACCAGGATGGTGCTAGTGAGTGTGAAATGCTCAGGGAGATTAGAGAGGCTATAAATATAAAAATCTAAATAATAATGGGGAGATTACAACTATCCCCATATTGACTGGGTACATGTCACCTCAGGAGGGAATGCAGAGATAAAGTTTCTTGACACCTTAAATGACTGCTTCTTGGAGCAGCTAGTCTTGGAACTCAAACGATGAGAGGCAATTCCTGATTTAGTCCTAAATGGAGTACAGGATCTGGTTCAAGAGGTGAATATAGGTTCAGATCCTGCTGAACTGCTTGGTAATAGTGACCATAACATAATAAAATTTAACATCTCTGTGGGTAAGGAGGAAACACCAAAGCAGCCCACCATGGTAGCATTTAATTTTAGAAAAGGGAACTACACAAAAATGAGGAAGTTAGTTAAACAGAAATTAAAAAGTAGTGTCAAAAGCGAAATACCTGCAAGCTGCCTGGAAACTTTTTAAAGACACCATAAGAGAGACTCAATTTAAATGTATACTCCAAATAAAATGCATAGTAAGAGGACCAAAAAAAGTGCCACTGTGGCCAAACAGCAAAGTAAAAGAAGCAGTTAAAGGCAAAAAGTTATCCTTCAGAAAGTGGAAGTTAAATCCTATTGAGGAAAATAGAAAGAAGCATAAACTCTGGCAAGTGAAATGTAAAAATATAGTTAGTAAGGCCAAAAAAAATTTTGAAGAACAGCTAGCCAATGACTCAAATAGTAACAGCAAATTTTTTAAAGTACATCAGAAGCAGGAAGCCTGCTAAAGAACCAGTGAGGCCGCTGGACAATCAAGATACTAAAGGACCCTAGGACTAAAGGCTATTGCGGAGAAACTAAATGGATTCTTTGGATCGGTCTTCATGGCTAAGGATGTAAGGGAGATTCCCAAACCTGAGCCATTCTTTTTAGGTGACAAATTTGAGGAACTGTTCCAGATTGAGGTGTCATTGGAGGAGATTTTGGAACAAATTAATAAACTTAACAGTAATAAGTCACCAGGACTAGATTCCACCCAAGAATTCTGGAAGAACTCAGATGTGAAATTGCAGAAATGCTAACTGTGTTATGTAACATACCATTTAAATCAGCTTCTGTACCAGATGACTGGAGGATAAATAATGTGATGCCAATTTTTAAAAAAAGGCTCCAGAGGCAATCCTGGCAATTACAGGCCAGTGAGCCTAATTTCAGTTTCTATAGCAAAAAACAGAATTATCAGACACACAAATGAACATGATTTGTTGAGGAAGAGTCAACATGTCTTTTGGAAAGGGAAATCATACCTCATCAGTCTACTAGAAATCTTTGCAGGTGTCAACAAGTGTGTGGACAAGGGTGATCCAGTGGATGTAGTGTACTTTGATTTTCAAAAAGCCTTTGACTAGGTCCCTCACCAAAAGCTCTTAAGCAAAGTAAGCGGTCATGGAATAAGAGGAAAGGTCCTCTCATGGTTCAGTAACTGGTTAAAATAGGAAACAAAGGGTAGGAATAAATGGTCAATTTTCAGAATGGAGAGAGGTAAATAATGATGTCCCCCAGGGTCTGTACTAGGACAAGTACTGTTCAACATATTCATAAATGATCTAGAAAAAGGGGTAAACAGTGAGGTGGCAAAATTTGCAGATGACACAAAACTACTCAAGATAGTTGAGTCCATAGCAGACTGAGAAGAGTTACAAAGGGATCTCAAAAAACAGGCTGACTGGGCAACAAAATAGCAGATAAATTCAATATTGTTCAAAGCAAAGTAATGAACATTGGAAAACATAACTCCAGCTATAGATATAAAATGATGGGGTCTAAATTAACTATTACCACTCAAGAAAGAAATCTTGGAGTCATTGTTGATAGTCCTCCGAAAACATCCACTCTATGTTCATCAGCAGTCAAAAAAGCTAATAGAATGTTGGGAATCATTAGAAAAGGAAAGATAATAAAACAGGAAATATCATATTGCCTCTTTATAAATCTATGGTACGCCCATATCTTGAATATTGCACACGGATCTAGTCGCCCCATCTCAATAAAGATATACTGGAATAGGCAAAAGTACAAAAAAGGGCAACTAAAATGATTAGGGGTATAGAAAAATTTCCATATAAGGAGAAATTGATAAAACTGGGACTTTTCAGCTTGGAAAAGAGATGGCTAAGAGGGGGGAAGGATATAGGTCTATAAAATCATGACTGGTGTGGAGAAAGTAAATAAAGAAATGTTATACTCCTTCTCATAACACAAAAACAAATGAAATGAATAGGCAGCAGGTTTAAAATGAATAAACGGAAGTTTTTCTTAACACAATGCACAGTCAACCTGTGGAACTCCTTGCCAGAGGATGTTGTGAAGGCCAAGATTATAAATGGGTTCAAAAAAGAACTAGATGAATTCATGGAGGATAGGTCCATCACTGGCTATTAGCCAGGATAGGCAGGGATTGCTGTTTGCCAGAGGCTGTGGATGGCTGATGGGATGGATGACTTGATGATTACCAGTTCTATTGATTCCCTGTCAAGCACTTGTCCCTGGCCACTGTTGGAAGACAGGATACTGGGCTAGATGCACCATTGGTTTGACCCAGCATGGCTGCTCCTATGGTCTGTTCTTATGCAGACACACCCAAGCAAACCCAATAGCCTGGTGGTGAGGGCAGGGCAGGGACTTGAACCCACATCAAAGGTGAATGCCCTAACCAACAGGCTCAGGTGGTTCTCTCGAGCTCATATTTCATGGAGAATAACTGGGACAAAACTGGAGCCTTTCAGTGTGGAACAGGAAATTGAAAAAAAAATTTCACAAGTTTTTTGGGACTGGAAAACTGTTTCCTGCCCAGCTCT
Organism: Mesoclemmys tuberculata; assembly: GCA_007922155.1. NCBI lineage: Eukaryota > Metazoa > Chordata > Testudines > Chelidae > Mesoclemmys > Mesoclemmys tuberculata. Next base: position 9,047,641 of record ML675624.1, on the reverse strand, counting down.
AGCTTGTCTTTCAATAAGCTGCTAACCCAACCATCTCTTCTCAGAGTGGGTGCAGAGTTCAGTGTAGGTATTAACGTGTAGGACTAATACAGACACTTACAATAGTCTTTTTTCCCCTATTATTCAGCTGGTATATAGGCAGCACCTACATTACAGTGCTCTGTTTACTACTGTTGGCATGACAATGGCAGTTCCTTAGTAACAGCATTCCTTTTAATGCAGGAAGCAAATCTATAACAAACAATATAAAAGGAATGAAAAATAAGCTAAGACAAAACAGTCTGAGGCCTTGTCTATGCTAGAAAATTACATCAACCTAACATAGATAATTACTATGGTGGCAGATGGCCACACTACCTCATTGGGTCAGTGGAGAACATCTTCACCTGGAACACTTTCATCCACCTAAGTGTGGGGAGCGCCTGGATCCCAGTGGGCTGTTCCTGCCCCAGTCCTCATTCCCTGTCAGGAGCCAGCCCCAGGCTTCTCCCCTCCCCGCTGAGAGCAGCAGCCTGAGGCTTTTCCCCTCCCCATTCCCAGGGGGAAACTGACTAAGGCTTCTCACCCCTGGGAAATGGGGTCTAGCTGCCCCAGCTTCTGGCTTCCCTGGGCAGCCATGTCAATTTCAGGGGTAAGCCATGAAATTGACAAGGCTGCCCTGGCTCCCAGTGGGGGGTGGGTGGAGAAATGCCTAGGCTTTTCGCCCCTTTCCCACCTGGGAGCAGGATCCAGGTACCTGGGCTTCTTGTCCCACTCCCAGCCAGGACAGAGACCAACTGTCCAGCTCTCTGGGGAGCTTTCTTGTCAATTTCTGCTGGATCAATGTCTAAATTGACACTGCGTTACCCTAACTAAGCTCACAAGAGCCTACCCCTTTCATTGAGGTGGTTTTATTATGTCGGCTTAGCAGGGAGTTACATCAGTGGGAAGAGCATTTTAGTCTGCACACCTCCACTGTTTTGTCAACAAAAGCTAACTTTTCTTGACAAAACTCTCTAGTGTAGACCAGCCCAAAATCACATAAGAAGATACTTTTGTTTTGCACAGGCAATTAAATCAGATGACTTTTTCTTTATTAGGAAGATAGATTCAGCTTGACCTTGAACTTTCAATCTCCAGTGTAAAGAAACAAGTTATTTGTAAAGTTCCAGAGGGGTAGCCATGTTAGTCAGTATACAGCAAAAACAACAAGAGTCCTGTAGCACCTTAAAGACTAACACATTTCTGCAGGCATAAGCTTTCATGGGATGCAACCCACTTGTCAGATGCATGAAGTAGAAATCACAGACAGGGTGTGTGTGTGTGTGTGTGTGTGTGTGTGTGTATATTTTTTTTTTTTTTTTGCTGTATACAGACTAAACATGGCTACCCCTGGAACTTTACAAATAACTTGTTTCTTTACACTGGAGATTGAAAGTTCAAGGTCAAGCTGAATCTATCTTCCTAATAAAGAAAAAGTCATCTGATTTATATATATATGTATATATATATACATCCAAGGGAGGAAACAATGGGGTGAACAAGTGCTAACAAAGTCAATTCAGTTAGGATAGATGAAGCCTATTCACAACTGTTGATTAGAGAGTGAGAATGTGTGAACAGTGACAATTACTTCTTGTAATGCGATAACCATTCCAAGTCCCTATTCAGACCCAGTCTGATTGTGTCAAGTTTGCATCTGAGTTCCAGCTCTGCAGTTTCTCGCTGAAGTCTATTTTTGAAGTTTTTTTTTGCTGAAGTAGCAGATAGACTATAGAATAACCCTGGTCAGGGCTCAGGGGGTGTGTCCATGTAGATTTATTTCTGTGTTTCTTTAGGAAGTTTCTTGTAGAAGTTCTTTTCCACCAGGAGCGTTCAAAAAATCAGTATCTGACCACATTTGCTTCTGTCTTAGTTTGGCAGAAACCATATGAGTAATTGAATTAAGGGCTTGAATTTTTTAGCTTAATTACTTTTTTTAAATACTGTCTAAAATATTTCAGGAAAAGGTAAGGGTAAAACAGATGTTCAAGAACTTCAAGGTCACTGAGATAGCAGAAACATTATAGGACAATTCTATTAAAGCACTTTTTAAGTGTGTGTAATTCTAACACAATGAGTGAATAATTTAAAATAATATTTTTGTTATTTTTAATTTAATTGAAAATCTGTGTGAAAAGCCAGGATTTCACAGTCATTAAGCAAAGAAGCGGCATGTCTAGTGGGTGAAGTTATCCTGAAACAATGACGCCCTTAGGGGAGATTAGAGTCAACAGCTATGTTGCTATGGTGACCGAAAGAGAGTGAGTGCAGAGCAGGTAGAGTGAGTTACAGCGTCTCTGAAACTAGAGATTCCTGTAGAAGGTCTTGTAAATATGACCAACAAAGATGTCAAGGGAAAACTGATGTATGGGGTTTAGTGTTTACTTTTCTGCTTGAGTTTTCACACTGTAATGATGTAATGTTTTGTGGATTGCATCTGACTGACTCTTCTATGAGCAGAATTATCTAGTGGAGTTTATTATTAGTAGTAGTAGTAGTAGTGGTATGGTTGCATACAAAGTTCCCAGTCAGGATAGGAACCTCTCTTTCCATTCAAGGGTTTGATATTGCCTACGTTAAGCTGCAAATCAGCTACCCCATCTCTTGTCCTTCTTATCCACTTCTGTGTCACTTCTCCCTGTCTGCTGCCTGGGCTGATTATGCAGAGCAATAACACCGTGCTTTGCAGATCTTTTGCACACCCAAGTTATCTTTATCATCTTGGATGGGAATAAAATAGTTAGAAGCATCATTAAACTACGCATTGATAATAAGAGAAATTGTGTTCGGTAGCCTTACCATCTTGCCCTCTGATCTTCTCAGCAAGTAAGACAAAAAGGGTTGGGCCAGATTATTATTTGGATGGGAACATTCCCAGAAAATCTGCAGTTGTGCTAATGGTTCAGAGAGTGATGTAATTCCCATTAGAGCAGTACTAAATCTGTTCCTGTGTTGTGTTAGGGGGGCACTGTGCTGTAGCAGGTGCCATATTTCAGATGAGAGCTAAAACCGAACTACTGGACAGTGTATCAATTTAAAAACCCCATTACTTATTTATTTATTATTTTACAGCACCATAGAGCATGCTAGACACCAAATTCCCCCTGCGGTCAGACCCAACTTTAACAGTTTTGGATAGACCTTGGAAGCAAATTACCTGTTTCTACCAATATAATCAATTACAGCCCACAATTATCAGGTCTTTATGTGCAGGACCAGCCTAAAGATTTTAGTGAGGATTAGTGAGATGATTCTTTGGGAACACACCCCAAACTTAACTGATTCATTATACATAAAAAGTGTATGCATGGGGAGAATCTACAGAGCTTACAAGTGAAAGCATGAAGGGGTAGATAAATGTTTAAATGGCAGGTAAATACCTTGCACCACCGGGAACAACAGTGTGATGCAAACACCTGTTCTCACTTTCAAATGACATTGTAAATAAGAAGCAAGCAGCATTATCTCTCATAAAATGTAAACAAATTTGTTTGTTATAGCAATTGGCTGAACAAGAAGGAGGACTGAGTGGACTTGTAGGCACTAAAGTTTTATTGCTTTGATTTTGAGTGCAGTTATCTAAAAAAAATTACTCTACATTTGTAAGTTGCACTTTCATGATAGAGATTGCACTACAGTACTTGTATGAGGTAAATTGAAAAATACTGTTTCTTTTATCTTTTTACAGTGCAAATATTTGTAATAAAAATAATAATATAAAGTGAGCACTGTACACTTTTTATTCTTTGTTGTAAGGGGCATCGATATATTCGAAAATGTAGAAAAACATATTTATAATAAATTTAAATTGGTATTCTATTATTGTTGACAGTGCGATTAAAACTACGATTAATTGTGACTTAAATATCTAGTTAATTTGTTTTGCATTAATTGCATGCGTTAATTGTGATTAATTGACAGCCCTAATATATATACATAAACACACACACAGTACATAGCGGCTTGTGGATGTGTGTGCGTGCATTCTGGGGGATAAATTATACTATATAAGTGTATTGAATGGTATTATTACTATGTAACCTGAGTATTTATACAGTACTAATCACTTCACTTGGTCTCCATATCAAATGAGCAGGTAAAGAGGTTTCAGCTATGCAAAGCTGAGAACAGATCACCTGCTCATGTATGATATAAGAGTTTTTAACTTGTTTATGTGTATTTTGGAGCTACTCTGAGTATTTGACATCCTAGAGAAGACTCAACTTTCTCTTATTTTTGAGTTCTGCCCCTGATCAAATACCCCATTATATACCCTTTCCTAAACACTGGCAATATTGTACTGGGAAAGTGTGGTCAGCAGAGCTGTGCAGAACTACCAGTATTTTCTGAAAAAAGACCCTGACGTTTTTGTTTGGCTAAATCAGCATCTTACTTTATTTCAGAGTTTAAGTCCTGCTAACTTCTCTTCTCCAATACGGCACTTGCAAATGGCATCAGTTATGCTTGAATTGCTCCCCTTTTGGCAGATTTCAGATATGCAGCTTAAATAAAGACTTTTCTTGGCTGGGATGCTTTTGTATTTGGATATGCATATTTGGATCCTGGCTGGAAAATAGGTCTAGCTCTACTGCTGCTTCCCCTGTTGGGTTTTATTATTTTATTATACTTTTTATAGCTATGACAGTATGAAGGATTGAGGCAAGTGTTGGCTGACAACTGCCACCATCACATTGGATTGTACGGTATATTCATTCCGTTCTTTTCACCCTCCATGGTCGCCTACTGTGCTGGGGGTATATGCTATCCTTGGGCTGGTATTGCGTGCTTATGCCATTCTCTAACATTGCCTTGATCCTGTAGCATAACTTCTGCAATCAGTTCATGGTGGGGGTTTCTCAAGGTGTCTCTAGAAGGTCATGGTGCCAGTCCTATAAATCCCACTGCCACATTTCGTAGGCATGGTGGCAAATGATGGCAGGATCAATGCAAACCACTCTGATGCTATATAATCATCCTTGATCTGGGATATCTTGATAATTGGCACAGTTGTTATATCCTGTTCCACATCCTGCTCATGTCTTCCTCCATGGTTTCTATTCTCCACTATCTTCTCCCTTCTCTCCTCTTAAAATTACACTGCTGTTATAAAACGCAAATGCAAATGCCTCACCCCTTTCAGTATTTTAAAGAAATGTGCACACAGAACTACTCATACTAAACCCTTAAAAGAAATCTATCTAACTAGTTTTATTTTACAAATCTAAGGAAATGAAACTTCAAAAAAATTGACTTAAGAATTTAGGTTCTGATCCTGCAATTCTATCTGCCCCTACTCTGAGCCCCACTGACTTAAGAGACTCCATGAGGTTGAAACCTTAGGGTATGTCTACACTGCAGTGGGCAGATGTGATTCCCTACTCAGTTAGACAGACTTGTGTTAGCTTTGCTAGACCTAATGTGCTAAAAATAGCAGTGTGGACATTGTGCCATGGCTTGGGCTGGTCACCTGAGGTCAGGGGTGGCCACCGTCAGTGCCTCAGTGTCCACGCTGCTACTTTTAGTGCGCTAGCTCAAGCAGGGCTAGTGTGAATCTGTCAATCTATGCTGGGAATCACTCCTCCTTGCTGCAATATAGACATAGTGTCAGCTCATGCATGTTACTCCTGGTGTCAGTCAGGCTCTGCAATAGCACAGGTGTCTTCTCTGCCTGAACAGAGCTGTTCAGTCTTTAACTGCATTTTTCTCTCACTCTTCATGTTCAACTGCAAACCCACCGCTAAGCAGCCACAAAATAGCTGGCCACCCCATTTCTGCTTTTGCCTTAGCTGAGATCACAGGAAGCATCTGCGAGTTTCTGCCATGGCCACAAATGGAGCAGATTGTGTTCAAGCAAACGTGACCCACCTAGGAATTTATGGCTTGTGATTTGTGCCTGAACTAAACCAGTAGGTACGTCTACACTGCAATAAAATAGTTGTGGCACTGACTCTCAGACCCTGGCTCGGCTGACTCAGGCTCACACGGCTCATGCTGCAGGACTATAAAATTGCAGCGTAGACGTTCAGGCTTGGGCTATCGCCCAGGCTCAAAACTTCTCCTCACTTGAAACCCCTGCAGTCAATGTCTACACTGCAATTTTATAGCCCTGCAGCCTGCGCCTTGCGAGCCTGCGTCAGCGAACGGGGATCAGCTACCGTTGTGCCATCTATTGCAGCGTAGCCATAGCTGGTATGAAATGAAGTGAGCACGCTCTCGGCTAGTTGTTTGCTATCTGATAAAAAACCTTGTGTGCGTATCAGGATGTTGATCACCTTTATTAAAAACTGTGGGTACTGAACTGTTCTCCATCAGGCAAAGCTGCTCATGTTACTTACTCTGTCCTGAGTTCTACAACTGAATGTTCACGGCCTGGAACTTGAACTCTGCACGAGCTGAATGTCACGTTCCAAATACTGTGCTGGAAATTGTAACTTGCATGTGTGCTGTGCCCCCTGCCAGTGCTTTGCCTTGTGCAAGAGCCACAACACAAATCTTAGCTGAAATTACTAGAAAATTTAAAATAAACTACTGAATAGCGTTGGGTTTTTCTTAGTGACTTGTACAGTGCAGTAAATGAGCTGTTTTAAAATATATTGTGCTGAATTTTCAAGTAAATGATTAAGGGTAGCTGTAAACAATTTATAATGTAAAAGAGTACAACAAATAAGTCAATCTGACATAGGTAAGCATCTAGGGCCTGATTCAGAGATGTGATACTTGGGTTTAGAACTGGAGGAACTTTTCACACTTAAATCAACTGATTGACTTCAGTGTGTCAGGTATGACAGCTGGGAATCAGGCTTCCAGCATTCTGTATGTATTGCCAGGCCAACACATGCACACAGGAATTATAAAGCAGAACACCAAGTATTCTGTACTATAGGGAAATTTTGGCAGAAGTCAGACAATTTTGTTTTTGTTGTGGCTCAAAAGAGACTGTCTCAGTTCTGAAGTACAGTAAAACTTGCTCCGTTTTGCTGGTTAAGCGTCATCCTTAGCTCTGGATCTGATTTGTAAAGACACTGATGAAACAGCAGAGCTAGCCGCTGGAGAGTCTGTACAGGGCTAGACCTGCCGCACCTGCACTGATATTTGCTAAGCTCCAAGCTTCAGGCTCTGGATCAGCACTCCTGAGTTGTGATTTTATAAATCCAGTGGTGTGTGAGATGGCTGGTCATCAAGATAAACCAGTGCTTCTAAAATAGCTTAGAAGGAAAGAAGGATTTTGATGTATAGCTGATTCATTAGTTCCTCTAGATGGAAACAGAGAGAGGATCAATTGATAGGCTTGCACTATCACATTCACCCTTTTGTCCAGCAAGGGATTAAAAACAATATTCTTCTTTTGGCTAGCAATAGATTTTTGTTCTCTATATAATTATTCATTTACGAAAACATCTTTATCACCTCTCTTCCTACAGACATATCATTACATATTCTAGAATAACTGGGACAGGAATTAGATGCTTCATTGTTTTATCTTCTGTGTCAGTTAGGACCCCATTAAGTGTCAGAATGTACCTTGCCCTGATCGGATAGGGTACATGATTTTGGAGTGAGGCTGCAAGGATCCTTCCTTCTTCCTCTTCTATCTCTGCGTATGAGCCGGACACAGGCCCAGACTTTGCACTGAAGGCCCCTGTGCATCTAGCATCACCAATAAAGCTAGAATTCCCAAAGCTGGCTGGGAGATTCCTTGCATCCCCTTGTGACTCATGCAATATAGTCCTAAAAGAGGATAAAAAGAGAGAAGAGTAAGTGGAAATAAAGGCAGAGATGTAGATAAGAGCAAATTTATTCAGGACCTAAGTGAAGGTGAGAAGCTTTAATTTTATCAATTATTGTTTTTAAAAAAATGCAAATCTACAATCAAATGAACATTTCTAATAAGATCCAGAGTGATGGGATTAATTTTTGCAATTACGTTTTTAATCAAAAGCATTGGTACAACAGCTCATCAATTACTAACAGTTAACAGTTCTGACACTAAGTAAGTGAGCGAGGCAGATAGTGAAGAGATTGATGGCTGGAACGGTGGGACAGAAAGATGAGTTCATCAGAGTCATTTAGCATAACACGGGGAGCGGAAAGGTGAGGAGGTAACAGAGGGAAAAAGTTATTAGAGTATCTCTTTTTCCTTTTATGTATAAGAATCCATTATTCAGCATTGTTCAATTTATAGTTTATGGTGCCTTCAGTGAAATGAGCACTTTTGTTTAACTTTCTCCTCTTCTTCTTTTGCAGCAGTGGTAATGGTCCTGAATAGCATGAGTGTCAGTTGGAGTGCCCGCATCCAGATTTTCCTTACCTTTTGCAAACTCGCAGCAATTCTGATAATTATAGTCCCTGGAGTTATGCAGCTAATTAAAGGTATGCACAGAAAAGTAAATGCTTTTTAAGTGATTTTTTTTCTTTTTCCTCCACCCCTCTCCGCTCCCACCAAATAGTGCTTATAGCAGCAAAATCTCTTAATTAGTCTCTGCTTTTTTAACTTAAGCTCTGTACTTGAGAGCATTGAGTCTGGATCCAACATTTTAAATGAAGAAGCACAGAATTGCTCCTTTCAACATAGCTTTTATCATAAAGTCTCTGTGGAAAGGACAAAATCAGTTTTAATGACAGATGGGCATGTCCTGTTCCTATAAATGTTTTAATAAATTGAACATTAGGAATCATCTGGCAGAGATAATTTGTTTTTTAACTGCATTAATGTTCAGTATGATATGTCCTATGAATTAGCAAAAGGAATGTTCAGGGTTCACAATTTTCACAGAGTTATGAGCACGTGAAAATACGGGTTATAATGGAAACCATTTTTGCCACTTTAGCAATGTAGTTCACAAATGCTAAAATACTTGTGGTAAAATATTGCTTGTTTATTGAGTCTACATGGGAGAAGGATGTTGTACCTGAGAAATAAACCTAAACTTTGGCCTTTGCAGATGTTTAAACTAGCAGACTTGTCCATATGTGATTGTATTTGATGCTCATGTACATGCACATGTCTCCGATTCCAAATGAAAGATAAATGTAAAACCAAGACAACACTGTTGGGCAAATACAAACCCAGTGAAGTCTGAAGAGATTACATGTCTCTTTATATTATTACTCTTTAAATGTTACTGTAACAAAGCACAAAAAGGCATTCAGAGCAGGGGAGATAGAAGAGCTGTTGATTTTAATAAGCTCATTGGTAGATCCTACCTGACAAGAATTTCATACTGCCATCAGTTCAGAAAGACACTTTTAGAATATTCCATATAGCCTCACACCTTGTCAACAACACAGTATGCCTGTCCATCATATCAGACAACGTCATGGCATCTCATGTGTTCTCTTGTGGCTGTATAGTCCAATATGCGAGGAGCAAGATGCCTCTGCCATGTAATGACATAGTCGGTCATGTGCTTGGATCTTGGATGCATCAACAAAGTTTCATATTTGTCAACTTGCCTGAAGATTGTGCCAGTAATAACAGCCTCATGTTCATCACACTTGCTGAGTAGGAGGAAACCATTCCTGTTCATTTTTCTGATTCTACTCAATACTGCACTGTCTTTTCCAGCTCTGGCAATAAAGTCTCCCAGAAGTATGAGTTTGTCTTCACTGGGTATTGATTTGGTTCTGACACCCAAATCAGAATAGAACTGTTCTTTTAATTCTTCTGTACTATTCATGGCTGGAGCCCCAGCACTGATTAGAATCACAAATCATGAATTTTCAATGGAAAATTGTGGTCACTAGACGTTCACTTTTGCCCACAGTTAAGTATTTCAGTAGGCAAAACCAACGCCAACAATTGTGTCTGCGTCTGCTGGTTTGCCTTTTCAAAAAAAGTTATATCCACCTCCTAGTTCATTATGGGGCCTTCATCTGCGGTCTGGTTTTGCTGAGGGCAGCTACATTGTTGCCGTATCTAGCAGGTTCCCTTGCGATTAATGCTGTACGTCTTTCAGGTCTTGATATGCTATCTCTGTCCATTAGGGTCTGTATGTTCCAAGCCACCATAGTGAGAGCTCTTGTTTTATAGAGAAATGAGAGATGTTGGTGAACCTTTTTTGCTGCCCAGGATTTAAGGCTGAGCAACCAAACTCTCAGGTCTGTCGACAGGTTTGTGATTATGACTCTAAGCGTTCATCTATACCTGACACTTCACCACTCACCCATTGATGCATGGAGAACAGTGACACAAAAAGTCACGACAGCTGGGAACTTCATCAGATGCAGGGGATTTTGACCTGCTTTGTCAAGTCTTACGTATTTCAACATGTTGCAGTGCCTTTTCAGACGTTAGACCTAGAGGGCTCCTCCGCTTGAGCATCAAAGCAGATTTAGTACGCTGGGGATCACCCACACAGTGGCCATTCTACAAGGACCTTGATCTGGGCAGCACAGACATTAGGTGACATCTCAGATGACTGAGTAGTCCTTTTTCAAGATAGCACTGCTCACCCTAGCAAAGGAAAGGGATAGAAAAGGCACCCTAAGCAGTGCCTGCCCAACTGTAATCTGAGCAATTCACCACAACTGGTGGATCATCCATACAGTGATCATTCTGTAAGAAAAAGAAGATCTCCGCATCACAGTACAAACACACGCAGAGCAGTGGATTCAGATTTTCTCAGGGACACAGATGGTTCACCTTTTTAACTCTCCTTAGCCAGTGACAGTCTCTTAAACAAAAGTTTCCCACTCTAGATCTTTGTCTTATTCACTAGACAGATTTCTGATTTCATGTGTTTAGGTTTCTTCTTCACAGCTGCTGCTGTGCCTTCCTCTCACTTTCACACTCAGAAAAACTACTTGTTGATCACACTTCTCCCTCATCTCTTAATATCCTTGGAGCAGACCAAATCCTGAGCATCTTGCTCAGGGCTAGATCCAATTACTTACTTATGTTGAGTAGAACCATTTGATTTCCCCATGTGACCCACATCCATTGTTGGCTTCGCATGGTGCTTTTGCCTCGTGTGTCAGCTATGCTAAACTGTGTTCCCCTGAACCACTCCTTCCATCCACTCCACCATCTCACAGTCCCTCAACCCTCTTCCTCCATATTCAGTCAGTGGGACTATCCACAGAGTAAGGAACTTCTCATTGTTAGTGAGGCAGGTAGAATCTGGCTTTCATTTTTTCCCAATCATTATTCAGGCAAAACGCCCATCAGCTTCAGTGACCTAATAGAATGCTACACTGTATTATACTGGTCCACCACTAAGTGGCTTTGTGTGTAAAACACCTTATTTATGCCCGTGGCTCCTAACCTTTCCACACTTCATTGCTCCTTCAGGAGTGTGATTTGTCTTGCTTATCCTCAAGTTTCAGCTCACTTAAAAACAACTTGCTTACAAAATCAGACATAAACATACAAAAGTGTCACAGAACAATACTACTGACAAATTGCTTACTTTCTCATTTTATCATATGATTATAAACAAAATCAATGGGAATATAAATACTGTACTTACATTTCAGCATATGGCATATACAGCAGTATAAACAAATCATTGTCTGTATGAAATTTTAGTTTTACTGACTTCAATAGAGCTTTTTATGTAGCCTGTTGTAAAACTAGGCAAATACCTAGTTGAGTTGATATAACCCCGGAAGACCTCTGTGTACCCCCAGGGGTATGTGCACCCTTGGTTGAGAAGCACTGATTTAAGATCCCCTGAGCCATATCTGACAGAGCATTAAAGGATTATGATGAACACATCTAGTATGTATAAGCAAGCTCTGTAGCCAGTCCATATCTTCTACAGGAACAGGACAACCGAGGAGTTTGTAATGAATAAAGACTGAATGTAAACTGAGTAAGCAATTCAGGATTTGACCCATTGATGACTGGGAAAGGGAAAGTGAACATAATTTTGCATCTAATTGCTGGGGTTTTTTCTGCACAGACTTACCACTTCTTAGAAAATCTAGGACATAACAATGCCAGAGCAGTCTTACAAACTACACTGAACGTGGTAAAATTATAGCAGAGAGTCAGAGTAACTCTGCTGGCGGGGCATCGCAAATGCCCTTTAATGCCACTTAATGCTTACTGTTAGTTACAACACGTATTTTCAGTGCCAGTTTTCCCCAGCAGATTCTGTTACAATATTCCTTTGCAGATAGCATAGATATATCTAGAACCAAACCTTTTTTCCTCTGAGGAAACTCTTCATTGCATCTTCCAAATGTGACTGTTTGTGAAGTGGGAGTAGCAAAACTCTGCATTCTTGAGATATGAATGTACATGTGCCTACAGGGAAGAACTTGTTTTGTCAGTTTTATCCCCCATTATCTTTTTTGAAATTAGCAGCAGTGCATTCAAAACAATCTGTACAGGAAATTGAGTAGGGAAAATTTTTAGAACAATCTGTGAAAAATATGGGCACACAGCCTATTACTATTGCTATATGTGTATAGCCACCTCCTGGGTACTATTTTCAATATGTTTACCCGCAAGTGTTTGGATTGATAGCTGTATAATTCTTGCTTAGTATAATGTGACTCATGGTTATGAATATTATGTGGTAGAAAACTACTGGATGCTAATAGCTTAAAGGCTTGAAAGATTTTAGCTATCAGATCAGTAAAAATGCTGTTTATTAATAAAATGCTAGTAGTGTTACTTATTGTTTAAATTGTAAAGTATAATTATAGAGAATAATTAGCAAAACTTAAGGGCCTGATTCTGCTCTCATTAGCATTAGTGTACATGAGAAATAGTTCCACTGAAGTCAATGGAGTTACAGCAGTGTTATTGCATTGGGAATCAAGCACAAGAAAGAAAATAGAATAAACACAGAAGTTCAAAGTCTGATGTTACATGGCTGTGTGCACCTCTGATTGAAACCTCGGAAAGCCTCCTGCAGTCAGTGGCAGAATTTGGCCTCAAAGGTCTGAGCCATAAATTTCAAATCCAGATTTTGAACCTTCCCCAAATGCCAAATCTGGGGGGTTTGGTTAATTTTTCTGGTAGTGATGCAGCAATGTTTTGCTTCTTCTGTACTAGCTGGTTCAGAAACCATCTTTTTGGTTGACAGTAAATGTGAAAAATATGTAAATTGATGATTGCTAGATGAAATATAATTCACATATTTAAAATATGCATTAATGTTTGATAAAGATGGGTGCACGATGCATATTCAGTCCTTTATCTGATAAATTTTCAATTTTTCCGTTTGCAAATTGCTAAAAGGATTTTCTCAAATTTCTATTTTGAAATTATTCACCAAATAACTTCCCAAGAGAATTCTTGGCTGTAGCTCACCGGTACCATATACAATCTATACTAGCTGGACATAGGCTCAGGCCCTATGTTCTGTTACTTAACTAGAAGAGATTAGCTGTCTCTGCAAATAGCTAGCAAAATTTGAGTGAACTGGGTCTTTTGACAAACATTACAACCAACTCCTTTTCTAGAGTGGAAAACAGGATGTAGATACAGTCTCAGTGCCAGATTGTGACTCCTAATACTGAGGAGGGGTTACTCTCCCAAATAGCCCCATTGAAGTCAACCACAGAAGCTGACATCAATGGAACTACGGTATCTGGGTGAGTAACTTCTCCATGATGTGATTTTTAAATTTTTTTTGAGGAGGGAAAGGGAGAGTAGATGGTCACAATCTAGACATGGGTAAGGTTTTTTTAAAATTATTTAAAAATCTTCTTATGACTATTTCAGAGGTTATATTTCAGTATTGTTTCTATTTATGTTGCAGGAGAAACACAGCACTTTAAAGATGCATTTGCTGGGAATGATGCCAGTGTTATGGGATTACCTCTTGCTTTTTATTCAGGAATGTATGCCTATTCAGGCTGGTAAGTAGTCCAAAGATGTCTACTTGTGTTATAATTGTATGCTGAAATAAAGTCATGTATCTAGGTGTAAAAGATGACTGATGTCCTACATCTTGTTTTGAATTACTTCGTGTTAAGGGACTGATTCTGCTGCTTACTTCTTATATAAAAACAGATTACTTATGCTAAGTAGTTGCTCTGTGAGCAGCTCCATTGAGGAAAGAGAATATTTTTGCAGAATATGGTGAGTAAGTATGAAAGAATCTGGTTCAAAATAATTATTGAGTTATATTTTTGACCACAAGGATAGAACTGAGGTGAACAAGGAGGAATGTACTTTACTTCTCTTGCTCTATTTGAATAAAAAGCCAAGCAGGGAAAAACAACCCCTTTGGTTAACATATCTGTAATTGCATGCACAAATACTGTTATACGGGCAGTTAAAGAATTTGCAAGAGGAATTGTGTTTCATATGCCCTCGGTCTCTACTTTATGAAAATGTAGCTCAAAAGACAAGTAAACACTGAGTGCTATATTAATAGCTAGCTAGGCCTCAAAGTGATATAGTGATAGTGATATAGTTATATCTCTAGATTCGTGACATAAACCAGATTATGATACATTTTGCAATTATGGACTAGCACCTTATACCACATGGAGTCCTTTTGATTTCAATGGGTGTAAAGTACTATTGAGTCTGAGCCAGGATGTCAGAATCTGGCCCAATGTCTCTTGCTCAGAACTTTGCTCCAAGTTCTCTCTCTCCCTATCACTAACTATACTACTGTAGGTTAGAAACAGTTTGATGTCTGTAGCATCTTCCTTTGTTTGTGGGGTACATACATGACATTAGCTACAACTTCCAGTATTGCCTAAAATCTGAGACCGATTCTTTTGAAGTTGCTCCTATTCTGGTTGCTCCAAAGACCTGGTCAAGATCACCGATGTAATCTTTATAAGACATTCCATCAAATGCAAGCTTAAAGCCAGGGCTTAAATCTGAGATTTATGTGGCTTGTGAGGGATTTTTGGCCACGTTTTTTTCAGCATGTGAGCTTGAAGAAAAACCCTAAATGCAATGTCATTCCACATTGTAGGATTTTGTCTAGTGTCCTGTTCTCCCTGATAACTAGCAAGCCAACAAATTTGCTTCCAAACTGTAGGGAAGACAGAAGGATAAGTAGGTGTGACGTCCTCCCTCAATGAAGCTATGTAAAGAATCTGTGATAATTGACCGATCTGTTTAATGAATTAAGAACATCGACACGACAGTTGGAAAATTAATCTAGGATTAAAATGCACCAAAATTTTGTAATAAGTTTTCTCTCATTTTCTAGGTTTTACCTCAATTTTGTTACTGAAGAAGTGGAAAATCCCGAGAAGTAGGTACCTTATTTTTTCCCTTTCCTTTTTAAAATGATAATAACATTCAAATGTTCAGAAAAAAGCAGTGAGCACTAGAAACTTTAAGCTGGTCAAGTTGCTTTTTCCAGCAGATCTGGTATCTATTTGAACTGCTGTGGCTTGAAGATTTGCTCTTTCCAGCTTGTGGTGACCTCACTGTGTATTCTGCTTTCATATGCACAGAAAGCAGAAGAGTAAGGAGATCTCCAGAGTTCTGAATCTCACCTTCACGTTATGAATAACTCTCAGTGTTTCATTCAGTGGAAGTTACTTGTATTCTGTTGGGGAGAATCATGCCCAAGAACTTATCTGAATGCTGCATTGTGTGGCAGTTTTGCTACTGTTTAAATATTCATCTAAACAGCTAATTCTCCAGTTCTACAAAAGAATAACTTGATTTAGTCACCCAGGGTCCCTCTGCACAGCAAGTGGCACAAAGCTCAGGACTATTGACTTGGGCTATTGGGGCTTGTTCTATGACACTAAAAGCAGCTGTTTAGGTGTTTGGGCTCAGGCTCTGAAATCTAGGGAGGGGGTTGGGCTGCTGTCCATCTTTCACAAACAACATGAGCATGTAGCTCAGGTCACCTGTCAAAAATGTTTATGGATTTCCTTTCCACTCTTATTGGTTGTCTGCCCCTAATGAAAGAACGCTTATATTCTGGAAACAAGTCGTTTGGCTTCGGAGCTGTGAAAGCTTGGGTAAAGCTGTGTAGAGATGGGGGTGTACATATACAACACCCAAACAGATGCATCAGAACAGTATAATGTTGGGAAAAAGAAGGGGACAATTCTACATTTCTTTTGGTGGGGAAAGGAACCTTTCTCTACCAGGGTTTTTTTGTTTTGTTTATTTTTTGAGAGTCTTGTTGCTTATGTTCAAGTGTCTGGAATGCTTCAGTAAGTCCTGGGGAGATGGATTAGTGGGCAGAGTGTAGGGGAGGTGGTCAAGGGTGTGTGTTAGACACTGTTCCTCTCATGGCTCTGTAAGTTATATGGCTATCATCAATAGATACGAGGTGGGTTTTTACACCTGCACGTGTGTGTGTGCATGCACGCACACACAAAACCCCACCAGACTTTCCAAATTGTTAAACCTCTTTGAGAACTTGCACACTAAAGATTATATTATAATTAAGCAAAGTTCCTAATGATTGTTGTTATGGATAATTTTGGGACAATCCTGCTTCTGTTTAGGTTAACGAAAGTTTTTTGCCATTGAGTTAAATGAGCATGAGATCAAGTACTATGTATTTCTGAGTATTTTGCCCCTCTACTGATTAGAACATAAGGGACATTATTCCCTCTTACAGTACAAAGCATATTAAATCCCACAGAGTTCACATACAGTGGGCTAGATCCTCTTCTCAGCTGAGATCTACTCAGTATGGCTGGGGAAGAGAAAAAGAGTAAAAAGATGGCTTTGAGGCTCCCCCATACTGTCCTTTCTTATGGGAACATCAACTCAGATATTCTCCATACCTAAGGCAAATCCCTAGAGAGCTGGTTAAGCCTGCATTTGGGTTGCTTTGCACTGCTGGAGCAGACTGACAAATTGCAGAGATATATATTGTTTCAGAACTCTGATAGCCCAGCTGATTTGATGTGTTCCATTAAAAGACAGTTTCAGAAAAAGAGGCTCAACTTTACATGTGTAGTGTTGCTTCCTCTATGCCACAAAGCTGCCGAAGCGTCACTTCATCACCCTTCCTATTTAGGGTGCTGTTTGCTTGGGAGTTAAAGGAAGATGCCCTATGTTTACCATGCATCTGAGGGCACATTATCCACATGAAAGCAGAAGTACATAACAAAAGGACCAGGGTTTCCAAAGCATTATTTAACAGCTATCAAACATAATTGGACTAAGCAAATTATTACGTGCTATGCTGAATGAAGCATAGCACCATCAATAAATCAGGATTTTAGACTCCATTAAACAGTCCTGAAACAGAAGCAATTAAACCGAAGATATTTTTTATTCAGTTGTTGCATGAAGGCTTTATTGTAAAGATGCTGCTGTTAACCAAATGGAAAGGAATTCTGCATCATAACAGAAACCTGTCCAGAGATAGATTAGAAAGGTAACATTGCCTATCTATTGTGGCAAAAAATAAGGACATCTGAAGATAATTTAGATTAATTCTTATAGGGGCTGACCCAATAGCCACTGAAATAATGGGAGTGTTTCCACTGACATCAATGAGCACTGAATCAGGCCTCTACAGAGCGGTTGGTGACAGGTATTTCTCAGGCCATGCTGTTATTCATAAATTCTTTGAGTCTTAATGTTGACATTGCTTAGAATCTTTTCCATCAATACTATGTTAAAGATCAAGCAAGGTACAGCAGTGTTAGAGTGGCATTACGTGATGAGATTTAAACAAAAACTAGAGGTGTTGCCTTGAACGGGTTAACATTTGTAACAGCTCCAGGTGTGTAATTTGTAATATTTTTGTAAATGGCTGTAGATGCAAATTACTGCAGGAGAAAGGGAATTTGTGGTGATTCCTCTGTGCTGTGATGTGTCAAGGTAAATGTTTGCTTCAGATTTAGTCACAGTTGTACACTTCCAGGTGCTCCGCAGCATGTAAAATAAGTGGCAGCTGGTATTTGGGTGAATGATCAACTGATTCTCAAACAGTGTCATCCTGCCTTCTGCCAACCTGCAACAAAATGTGTCAAAAGAGTTATATGGAGAATATAACTAATGACATCACTGGGAATAGCATCTACAGTACCTGCAGCAAAGCTGTCAAATGCCCATCCTTTTCACCATCTCAGCCTCTGAATCCCTTTCCATACCTGTGTTATGAAGTGAGTGGAAAGGGGCAATATTTTAGAGTCCATCCTAAAGAGCCCTGGGGAAAGCAGACAGCTGCTCAATTGACTTCTAGATTGTAAGCTCTTCAGGGTAGAGATTGCCTTGTCTTTTGTGTTACGTATGGGACCAGGAACATTACTGGGGTGTATCAAATATATTAGAAAATTTAATGTAACCCATTAATAAATAAATCCCAAAAGTGCTACCTCACAACTCTCCCACTTGGGAACTGTGTGTGAGTAGACGAGAGTCTGCAATTGGTTGTGATTGCTTAGGTCTGCTACACCCACACAACCCCCACTGAAGTTAGCAGAACTCTGTGCATGGGCTTAGCAGTCTGCACATGAGCAACTGGGATGCCAAGTTGATATTAAAAACCTACTTAGAGAAATGTGACGGAGAATACACAAATACTGAATAGGAGGGGGAAAAGATACTTGAAGTTATAGAAGACAAAGCGAAAGAGAAAAGAGACCAAAAGAATATGAGAGAGAATAGTTTTTAAGTTTTTAAAACTGAAAATATTATTGGCCTTGGGTCGGAGGAGGGTTGATTCTCACTTTGGACACAATATATCCCCCTTAGTTTTGTTCGGAAAAGTACATTAACATGTCACTATTTATTATAATATTTAAGGGTAGATATGGTTTTTATTTCTTACTGAAACCCCGTTAACTACCTTTTTCTCCAGCCTGGAGTTTCATTCTTTATTTGTTGTGAGCACACGTGTAAGAGGGCAGAGCCCCTATTGTGCTAATGGGTCCTGAAGAAACATGGAGGTTAATGATAGTTCATGCAGAGTCTGAGGTCACAGTGTTCAACTGCTTAGCTCTGCATTTTTTTAATAACTTGAAATAATTTTGTTAACTAAGAATGTTTGGAACTGCAGTGAAATCCATTCTTCTTCTTTTTTTTTTTTCTGGTGTAAAATTAACTTCTACATACTTGTGCAGGGTCAGTAACAATTGTTATTCAAAATGAAGATATTTGAATATTCCTAAAAAAACCCAAAATACTTCATTAAAAATACACATGCAACCATGGCATATGCAGCTGTGATCTCTTCATTTCTCAAACATGATAAGGATCAGGCCCAGTCAGGATTTGGATGCTATATGTTGTTGTCTGGAAAACAAGTTAAAGAGCTAACAACCAATACTCTGAAAGCAAGCAAGCTTAAAAATGACAGGGGAAGTAAATTTAGAGGACTGGAAATTGAGCATATCGAACCTTCAAACTCATTTCTTAAATGGTCTTTAGGGTTATTAGGTACTTTGTGTTAATTTATACCTCCTCATAGTCTTTGGCCTTAACTACAGATAGCCATCCCTTTGTTACTACTCTTCAGCATGGATTGGATTTCAGGATCAGGACCTAATTTGTAAAGAATGTTTAGTTGCCCTTGGGATGAAAGGTACTATAGAAATTATTAGTGTGTCTTTGCATTAGTGTAGTGCCTTGAGGGTCCAATCAAGATGAGATCCTCACTACATCAGATGCTGTACAACCAGCTAAGAGGAGATGATCCCTGCTCTGAATCGTTGGCGGGATAAAGCCCACCCCGCCTGCAGTCCTGCGCTGTGTTGTATATAATTCGACTGCTGAGCCTGCACTGATCCCAGTGCAAGAGCAGAGTCTAAATAGAAAAGACGGAAGAAAGTAGTGTTCCCATTTCCCAGGTGGGAAGCTGAGACTGAGTAATTAATGACTTGCTCAAGGTCAAACAACGTCAACAGTGGATCTGGGAATTAAATCCAGATCGTCAGAGTCACAGCCTAGTTTTAACCACAAAACCATCCTTTCCCTCTGGAAATATAGGTGGTGGTTGTTACTGTTATATTTAAAAAAACAGTTCTACTGTAATGGTCTCCAATATCAGCAGCATAAAATGAAAAAAAAAGGATATTTATATAGTGACCTGGTGTCCAACAATTTGTGATACCTGAAGTTGGTAAAAAATCTCTGGAAGCATATATATTAGGAAACATTTATTCTCTAAAATGTCACAATTAGCAGTTATGATTAACTATATTTGGCATATTCCTTTTTTAATGGGTCATTTTGTTTGTGAATATTTTGTTTCTGTTTGTAAAATCACTTTGGTTCAACACAGGCTATCTATCATTGTTTAAAAAGTTACACGGTGCAAAGAATGTATTATTGAGATGTATAGTGTTTGTAAGCCCGCTCTCAGATTGATAAATCATGTCTTGTGCTGTGGAAAAGCCAAGAAATGAATTGCTTTGCTATGACCTTGGGGTCTGAGATTAGTCAGTTTGTCTATTAGACTTTTCCAGTGTTCTTTTCACTTCATTTATTCCTTCTTTTCTAAGGAGCCAAGAAGCAGTAGACTTATAGCAAGTTACCAAGGCTTGATATCATCAGTCATTTTGGAAAAGCAGAATACCAAAATGCTTTGTATAATCTTGTTTTTCTACTGGGTTTAAATAATCCGAGTGTCATGCTTAATTAATATATTGTCTGCCTCCAATTTGTATTAATTAATAGCTAAATGTCACACTAGCATCAATGAGAACTGAAAGGGAAAACTTAGTTCTGTAAACTTTTCCAAAATGTCTGAGTATGATATGAACACAGATAAATTTAAGGAGAAAGGCCCCCAAAATGTGTGTGAAACTCCAACATATGCGTGGTTTGTGGCCTTCTAATTTTTGGCATGGCACAGTGTGATGCACCAAACTGTCAATAACTTGTCAATAAGTTGAATCACACTGTCATCAACAATTTAACACTCCTGGGCGGGTCATCAGCAGCAGGGTTTGAACCCAGAAGTTCCAGATCTAAAAGCATGAGCCTCTACTACTTGTGATAAAAAAAAAGCAGCATTGTTATTGCAAAGCTGTGACAGACCCATTAACTGCTCTCTTTGGCCTAGCCATGAGCGAGAGAGACCACAATATTGTATAGGTCTGGGTTACATTAAGCATCCTTAATTTCCACTGACTTCAACAGGAGTTGTGCATGGCCCAGCATCTACAAAAATGAGGTACCTAAAATGGATTTTTTCAGTTTAAAAAGTTTAAGCTCTTTGTTTCTCAATTTCCAGATCTGTAAAATGAGGATAATATCTTACTTTATGTAAGTTTTGAAAGGTTAGAGACTGATTCATGGCCCATTGAGTCGATCTCTTAAGGTACTAATGTTTATAAAGTGCTTTGAAATCCCTAGGTGAAAAATGAATAGCGGTACAAAATATTATATTTATAAAATAGTTGCTATTTCTAGGTTTGAAAAGGCTGGGTTTTGAAATGTTGTTTTCAAATATTTTATCCAGTTTAGTCACAAGGAGATTGCTCCTCCTTTATGCACTTCAAGGCCTTTATCCTGCAAAGACTTGTGCTCAATGACCTAAGTTGGATGACTCAGAGTGCATGTAAGTGTGTGTGTGAATCTTGCAGGATCGGGTCATAGGACTGCGAAGTTGGCTCAAATGGATGCAGTTTTCTTTTCAAATAAAATGCCTCAGAACTGTTCTCAAGCTTCAGTTAGGCAGCTATATTTTCCCTCTCTTTGGAAACCTGTACCCAGACTATGTGTGCTGCCTTAAGGCAAGCATAGTTGCTGTACTGTGGGATCAAAATCCTTCTTTTATAAGTCTGCTTCAGATATGCATAAAAGATACATTTGGTTCCAAGTCAATTTGTTCATGAACAGCCAAAGTGCAAAATAAATGGTGCAGAAATGATAGGATTATATTGTAATATTTTATCTTGAGGTAATCAAAAGTGACATATATTAATCTTTCAAATGTTTTACAAAGCCCATTTGCTTGTGTGAATTTATAAGGTGTCCAGTTACCTTAAAGTAAAAATTGAAGGGCAATTTTGTATTTTCCTTCATTTTTTCTCACTATACTTTTTTGTGACTTGTGATATTTTTGTTTTTGAATCTTTATGGTTTATCTTAGAATCATTGTACATATTTTTTAAAAAATTATAAATCATGTTTTTCTAGAAATCATATTCTTTATAAAATTTCACTTAGAGCCCTAGAGTCAATGCTGCAGGGTGACTGGGACCTTAAATTCCCATCAACCTCTGTTTCAGATGCAGCTCCTGATTCAATGTCCATTGAAGTAAATGGAAAGTATCCAATTTACTTCAGTGGGCTTTGGATCAGATCCATAGTCTGCTGCATAACTCACTTCTTATAGCTTCGTTAAAGGGGCATTTCTGTGCTAAAAAAGACACCTAATAACCATATACTGAGCTGAGCTGCACAGAAAGCACTGAACCGAGTGAGATACTAAATTGTTCAGTTCCAGAGGGGTAGCTGTGTTAGTCTTGTATAGAGCAAAAACAACGAGAGTCCTGTAGCACCTTAAAGACTAACAAATTTCTGTGGGCATAAGCTTTAGTGAGCTGCAACCCACTTCGTCATCTGTGCAGCTCATTTTATGAAGTGGCTGCAACGCACAAAAGTTTATTCTCGCAGAAATTTGTTAGTCTTCAAGGTGCTACATGACTCTTGTTGTTTTTAAGTTGGTTAGGTACTTCATCCCTTTCTTTCTCCACATGATATCCAGGTGTAGGGCCTCTACCTAACTTGCTTCTAACAGAGATTAAAGCTGATTCTAAAGGAAACTGAGGGGGTAGTCTGCTATTGTCTTTAAAATTACAATGCTATCTAATCCATATCTGGAAAAGTTTAAATCTGGTCTGGAAAGTTTAAGTAATGGTTTCACAATCAGGTCTTTATGTATCTGTAACTCATTAACTAGTAAAAGAATCTGCTGAGCTTGGTGAAAAAAGCAAATTAAATATAAGAGAGGGAATTTCCGGCCTAAAAATAAACATTGGTTTTGCTCCTCATGACGCCTCTGAAAATGCATGTGTCATTTAGTTGTATTCATACAATTCAGTCATGGACTATGTGTGTTCATGTGTGCATCATGGTTGCTTAGGTGAGAGAGTTGGTTTGCCAGTCTGAGAATCTTTCTTGCTAAAACAAACTTTCCTATGCTTCTTTACACATTTGCTGAGAGTTTTGGCTGGCCCTGTGCTGCTAAAATTAATCTGTTTGCATTTCCATTACATTCCTTCATAGGTGGTGGAACTGGGGGTGCTGGCTTGAAAGTGTCTCCGTTATATACAGGGTTTGCAGTTTGGTTCAATGGCTCTCAGCATCCCCACTATACAAATTGTTTCAGCTCCCCTGTATCCAGCACCTATTTTTAGGTCTTCCTAAATTACCTATAAAATTCTTTCTGAAACTTGGCCTTTCATTCCTGGATAGATGTTTTCAATACAAATTTTTGAGGAAAAAATTTTGCTCAGCTCTTTGAAAACTGATAGTTCAATTAAAAAAAATATCCTGACTCACTGCAGGTGCTTTTCAGCACTTCTGAGGCTTCCAAATACTTTTATTTTTAAACTAGCAACATTCAGGCCATTTAATCCAAAATGCAGGCCAGTCAAGACTTTGGGGCATTTTTAAAAGAAGCAGCTGAAAAACAACAGTGACTTTGTTTTGGTAGTTTGTTGGCCATGTGCATGAATTATGACAAGGTGTGAAGGTGCTCCTTTGGTCTCAGCATGTAAGGAGAACCCCCAACATCCCTACCTATCACATGGATGATCTGGTGGGGACACGGGGGAAGCAGCTGCAAATGGAGGCTACCAAAAGAAAAGAGCAGAGAAGGCTGAAAGCTGGAATGACTTTGTGTTCTGAGTTGCTCTTTTTTAGGATCCTCTTTGTATTAATAAAGCCAGCTCGGAGGAAAGGGACTTGAATTGAACCACAGTTTGAGGCTTTATTTTATCTATCTTGACTGAGCTATCTGTCCATTGGCTTGAATATATATATATATATCGGTGGAACATTTCTCAGGCTCCATGCTCATGTTGGCAGTTGAATGATTTTCTGATGAAAGTATCTGTTTTATTCTGTTGGGTCCATTGTGAGCTGTTTAAAAATGTCTTTCAGCATATTCAGAGTTGGGCTGCAGGGTCACCTTAATTCTCTCTGCTGCACGTCTGCCCATTGCAGCTGATTAGGACTCTCAGAACACATGGTAGCCTTGCACAATGTGAGCTACAGACACCTATTATCTACCACACGAGGACTTAAGCATGCAAATTCAGCCCTCTAATTCTGAATTTCCTTGCCTTTATCTGTTTAATGCAAATCCTTGATATTAACCCTATGTGGGACAAATCCTGCTCTCTCCTCTGTGGATGTAGCAGAGCCCACTGTTTGAGGCGTTGGCCAGCATGGGAGAGATAAGTGGCAGAATTTGGGGAGCACGGTTTGTGTCATGCAGCCGAGCTCCTGTGGGCCCAGAACATGTGTACCAAAATGATTTTCCAGTATGAAAAGCAATTCCTCCACCTCGACAGTGATATGAGTCCATCTGAAAGTTATGTGTCGGGACAATCAAGCAGTATATGAATGTACTTGTCATCATCTCCCATCAAGCAGGTTGCAGGCAGCATAAAGGCTGCCGAAGCCTCAGGACCACAGTACAGGCTGCAATTTGGTGGAGGATGTCTTTTTCTTCCTTGTCCCCATGAACAAACACCCCCCCCCCGGCTGATGGGTCTGTGCACTGCTTTCCAGGATTTGTCCCTTTGCATGCACATTTAAATACTGCTTATTTAGAAACTGATCAGCCCAATGATTCAAACTCTAACATCTATGATGGTTACTAAAATGTCTTCTGTGTGGCTCTTTTTCTTTTATTCTCCAGTTTTTCTCAGTTTTCCAGATCATTTTTACAGCTTGTTGGGAAACATACCTGCACAGAGTCATTTGCTGTAAAGTCATACCGTGGGAAATAGAAATTATCTCTAGTTGCAGTTTAAGGCATTAGTAATCTCTGCCACTGGAGGCTGTTTACTAAAAACCTATCTGACTTCTGAACTGGTTTTTAAGAAGACAGCCCGGTAGTACTTTAAAATCAGATGACCTTCTGGCCTTCTGTCTACTACATCCACTGCACCGTCTCTTGATTTTAATATAAAAATTACAGATGTGTGAAGCTCTGTTTAGCAGATTGGCTGCCAGTAAGAGCTATTTGTGACAATGATTGAGTTGATATCCCAATCAATGCATCCGTGTATCAGTCAGGATCGAGGCTGTTCTAATCTCTGGCGTCTGTAAATGTTGCAGAGATAGGGTTTAACAATTGATTAGAACAACAAGGAATGCCTCATAAAATTAGTCACAAAGGCTAAATGTGCCAATTCACTATCAGGTAGAAAAGATAAGATCACTCCTACAATTATAATCCATGCGCACACAAATAGTTCCATTGAAACCAATGAGCATATGCGCATTAGTAAAGAATGTAGGATTGGACCCTTAGGCTTTGAAGACCTAACAAACAAAACCTTACCTGACTTCCTTGTTACAGTTATTGTTTTATAGTTTGAATTATTATTCCTGTACAGTAAGAGTTGGCATCAGGCACTAACCATGTGTGGACACACAAAGAGCACCAAGGGGAGTATGATGGGATATTAAAAATAAATGTGTTAGACTTAGGGTTGCTTTTATCAGCGTTGCTGTCATGTATTTACATATATGTATCCAAATTAAAAGAGATGTTCCAGCATGGTTATTACTTTTTCACTTTCTCCTAATTGGCTGATGTAGGATCTGATCATTAGCAACGTCAGCTTGTTAGACCTGCGGGTTTGCACATTTTAGGAAAGCACTGCAGATGTTTTTAAAGTGTGGGAATAACAGGGGCAGTCGGTTGTCTAATGAAAAAGCGGAGTAGGGCAAACGTAACTGGGGAAAGAGAATTGGAGAGAGGAAAAATGAATCACTAGGGAAAAGGCTCTGATGTTATTTTGGCATAAATCAGGATATAGAATATCTTGCGTTTTTGTTTCTATGGGGTATTATAACGAGGCCTAACCACTTCCTTTCTACTGCCTCCTGGCCAAGGGTCACACTGTAGGCGACCTACATCAGTTTCCCCTCTTGGAATGTTCAAATAAAATGCCACCCAATCTTTTTCTTAGTTCAAAAATACCTCTCCTTGAGGACTTGGTTTATGAATGTAACATACATTTCAAATAAAACTTAAAATCCAAAAGTCCATTAATAGTCCTCACAACACAAGTTTTCTCTTCCTCCTTTTCCCAGGCCTTCTCCCTTGCTTCCTCTCCTTTCTGCTCAGAGGAAAGTTTGAAAGCTGAGATGGATATGGAAATGGCTGACCTTCCTGGGAGCCACACAAACTCTGAAGCAGATTCTGAAAACAATTTAAGCCATGTAAAGATTACTGGCACTTGTAGTTTTGAAACTTTAATGCAGTCAGGGCAGCTCACTTAGGGGTACATTTGCAGAACAATGCATGGAAGTTTAGCAATGTAATTTCCATTCGGTGGAAAGGTATATGCTTACTGGCTAGTGATACAAGTTGTCAAGCCAGAGCAGGCATTGTAGTGAGGTAACAAACTACAGTTTCTAGTCAGGATAATGAGGGAGAAGCACGAATCAATAGCTATTTTCTGGGATGATCTCTCCTGCCCACAAGAAAGGGGGAAGAGCATTGTCCCTTGCACACCATTCTGATTTCAATATGACAATTTCACTGGGACTTGATACTGTTTGAAGACAATCATGGCATGATTCCAGCACATGCCATGCTACTGGGGAAAGGTAAGACTAACAGGCCAACATGACTCATGCCCGTCCATGAAGTTCTGAGAGGTAAAACCTAGCATCTGCTGCAGTGGGAGACTTTCCCCCTGCCAAATCCATAAAGCCCCAAACTCCTTCCCTTGAGGGGATACTATTATTGAAAACTCAATTAAAGGAAAATCAGTTTTCCTGTCCCTCCATCTCCACATCCTGTGGGTTTCTCCAGCGGTGGTTATGATCACACTCCAGGTTTGGAAGTAGTGGGACCACTTGGTGGGGAGGGGAATTACATTGAGATTTGTGATTATAGGAAGAATTTTACAATTTGTGCTGGTTTAGTGGCTAAGATATGTTGTTTGTATTTATTGCTGGAATTGTCAGTGTCTAACAGTTATGGCTTATCTCTGTATTTCATGTTTTGTCTGCATCATGTTGCAGTGCATCACTATGCATCTGGTTACTTTGTGTCAAGCCATAGTGTTTCATCCAGTGATGTGCTAATCTGCTGAGTGTGTGGTGTGTTTGCTTTTCTTTTTGTTTATTTATGCGAATCATAGTTACAATAAATCCACTTTCCAAGAGAAGTAAAAGGAACCTTTACCCATAATCCATCTGTGCATTTGTCAAGATTTCAACTCCGCTTTATTTTATTTTGCATATAACAGTGAAACCTTCTAGGTTTTCATCTACTTGCATCTCTCCCATTCATGCCTCTTCGATGTCTCCAGTGCCTTGACAAGTTGTTGCCTGTATATTTTAACAATTTTATCTTTCACTGAAGGATATACAATCCTGAAGCTTTACTGTTATGCTATCTTCTTGCTCAACTGGTATTTTTTTATAGGAACTCAGAGGTTCTTTCTGGGATTTACAGTGCAGAACTAGAAATTTCCTGCAGGTCAGGTGGAAAGTTAGGGTTCCAGGAGACATTTTATTTCATTTGAGGGAACACAGCCATTCTGAACTCTCAGATGAATACCGGAAGCTAAGTTCTTTCATCAGATTGTTGAGTGGATCTCAGATGGAGCCTTCTGTATTCCTTATAGAGTTTTATACCTTGCTCCATTCCTTTTCTGTGGATCTCCCACAGAGCATTTGATTTGACCAAAAGGCCCTATCAGTTTGGTACCTTTCACACAAAGAACTGGGGAACCTTTCTTGGGGAAGCACTTTGTTGCTGTTTTGACCAGGATCCATAGGTATGTTTTCAATCTCGTGACTAACACTTTCTTCTGATGGTGGTATATGGGTATCTAGGGAGGGGAAGGTTGGTGTATTAGCTGAATCCATGTTTTAGTACACCACTGTGAAGGAATTTTTTCTATTGGTTGCATGTGAGGGACAGCCTTTCTACATACTTTTCTTTCCTCTCCTCCCATCTTTTAACATCATTACAAAAGATGGCAGGACTGAGCCCTAACAATAACCAGATGCAGAGCATGAAGCTGGCACTAATGTACTGTTATACAATCAATAATAATTGGATCTTTCTTAAACCTCAACATTGTTGTTGTTTTAAATTTACAACATGACCTAAACTTGCTACAGGCAGAAACTTGGCACCTGTGTTCTGAACACAGGAGATCAAAGTGTTGTATCATTCTAAATAAAACCATTATAAATCCGTTCAGTGATATTTTTATTAGCTCTGTTCAGTATCAAACAAAAGATGAGTAGAATGAAACACAAAGGAAAAATGACAGGATGCACAGGAAAGTCTCTATACATACTTTTTAGTTTGCATCACTGAATTCCACAAAGTATGGGCAAATAGTTACTATCAGGAGTAGTGCTTTCAGGCTGAGAATAAAGCCATTGACTTAAGAGTTATATCTTCACTATAGGGAAACCAAAACATCTCTCGCAATGATCTTATCTTACAGAAGAAAAGGAGCACATATTCTACCTGGGTCAGCAGTAAAGTTAGCTGAATAACTTATTTAATTAATTTCACTATTTCTTTTCAAATGAAATATTGAACAGATGCCTTCATTATTCACTCTACTTTAATCAATAGCTACATAGCTAAATTATATTTAAGCTACATTGCAGTCATATCAAAACAAATGTAATTTGAATTAGTAGGTACTGCTTTCAGATATACAAATACATTGTATATACTTATTGACATTTTGTAAGCACTTAGTCCACAGTTTGACAGATACATTGGTATTTTGGACTTTATTATTTTGAAATCTTAAAGTAAGGTACAATGATAGAGTCTCTTTAAAGAAAAGGCTATTGTTAACTAACATTGCATGAGGAATTTTATCACTGAAAACCATTACATTACATTGCAGTCTGCATCCATGAACCGTGAACTAAACGGATTTATACTCCAGAAGAGCAGTTGAGTGAATAATCTGCATTTACAAAGATATCTAAATAAGTATGACATTTGCAAGTTATGCTGCTGTGATCTTTTATATCTGTTCTCATTAACTTATGGTACTTTTGGGTTAAGTGTTACTATTACTTGCATCTTTATCATGTCATTATTTTTTGAGTGCACTACCATGAATGAAGAGTGAAATAACAGTATTTAACTGGTATCTTAGAAGTATTAAAGTAATTCTGATTACCTTATCTTCAAATAGCCAAAAAAAAAAAAATGGTGGGGGGAGTTCAGAGACAGAGAATAATTAGGGCGTGGAAAACTCTTATATGAATAGAGATAGAGCTTGAACAGTTGACTGGGATTGCTTGCCTTAGAGAGGAAGCAAATGGAAGGAAACACCATAAAAGGGACAGTATAGAGAAAGGAGACCAAGTGGTTCTATTTACGCTGTGTCATGATACAAGAACAAAGAGCCACTGTGTAAAATTGAATAGTGACAGATTCAAAAGTGATAAAAAGCAAATAGTTTTGCAACACACAATTAGCCCATGGAACTCATTGCTACATGGTATCATTGGAGGCAATAGATCACCACAATTATAAAATTCATATGGATATGAACAATAACCAGAGTCATCACATTAAGTATACTTTTTATGTTTTGGAAGGGATATAAACTCTCATGTCTCAAGGGCTTAAGCCAATCTCGGTCTATTGAGAGCTAGAAAGAATTTTTCTCTAAGAGTAGGTTATTCCATAACTGCCTACCATAGAGTTTCTTAAACCATCCTCTGAAGCTTCTGTATTGGCCACTGTTGGAGACAAGATACTAGACTAGATGGCCCTTGGTCTGTGGGAATACTTTCCTCACCAAGCTCCCAATTCTGCAGTCTACTCTGCACTTACTGCAATTACTTGAATTGCTTGCAGCATCTAGGCCCAAGTTTATCCTTTTCCCACTTCCTTAACATGTTCCTCCGCTCCGTCCAGTATGCCCAAATGTGCAACTCCTGCTTTCTGAAGGCTGTTTGAATAAGAGCTGTTCTGTTATGGCATATGTGCTATTTTTGTGTACTACTTTATATGTTGGCTTTGCTAATATTTGCACACGTTTGAGGGGCTGGATCTTTCACACACATGCTAGTTCTGTGGCAGAAAAGCATGACATATTGTAGGACTTAAAGAGAATCTTGTTTTGTTTGAAGTTTTGGCATGAAAGAGCACTGGATCATTTTGTTTTACTACAGACACAATAAACCGGGGAGAATCCCACAAAAGACTGTAACTTTTGTTTAAAAGTACCGTAGTTCAAATTTGGCTCTTTTTGACAGTATGACCAAGACTTTTAAAAGCGACTAGTGATTCACAGTGCCTTCTCTTTACGGATGCCAAATGTGAGATGCCTAAAGGCGGCCTGACTTTCATAAAAGGTTGAATGCCAACGCTCTAAAATCACCTCTTAAAGATCACTCCACTTGGTCACTCAAAAACTGAGGTACCCAAAATCTCTGGTTCAGCAGCAACAAGGGCTGTGTTCAATATGTAGGGATTCCTTTTCAGCAGTACAACACAAAACTGGCTCGAGCCCTCACCCAGTAACCTGGGATAATTACACATTGCCCCTTGGGCAGTACTTCCCCGCTCACAAGCCCAGAGGCTGAATGGAGAAAAGAAACTTTTAATAAAACAGGAAAAGTAATCCAGCATTAACTTGGGAAAATGCCACAAACAGGATTCACAAGCATAAAACCGTGAGTAAAACACCCA